>CM062818.1:988322091-988948897 GCA_031772625.1 Pinus tabuliformis | reverse complement strand
GATTAAACAGTTGGGTCCCTTGATTCTCTTCCTATCTACAAAATCTGCCAAGGTTAAACTGAAGGTTTGGACAAATGCATTCTCTATATTTCTACAACAGGAAATTGAAACCTAGGGAGACCAAGATTAGACTGTTTGGACCTCCCTTAAATGAAAACTCTCCAAAAACTGGGACAACTTATCAAAATGGAATCTCAGCAGTGGCATTTGGACTAGCACACTCTCATGGTATCTCCTGGAAATATGGAACACTGCAGCTTGCCAAGTATGACATATTTGGCATGTAAAAATGTCAATCATGAAAAATGAAACCCTGTTGCAACAGGAGGCTAACAGTGGCTCCACCTGGGATGGCTTTTCCTTGTGAAAAGTCAAGAACAGCAGGTCGGACTGCCTTGATCTTCTGTTTGTTGCTGTGGACTGGGAAATTCTTCTTTGTTCTAGCTGTTGAAAAAACGTAAAACTTTGAACTATAGACAACCTCCTCCCTAACTGAGTTACTGTGAATTGTACAACATCGCCTGCTTTCTTTTGCGTGCTTGATCCCTTATGTATAAATGTTGCTGGGACATGCCCTTTAAAACAGTTTAGGGACACGGATCAAACTGCTGTGTTTGCCTTGCTTTTGCTTAGAGCAAGGTGCTGGTATGAACTGAAAATTTTGCTCTGTTTTGATACTCTTGAGACTGGAAAATTTGCATTGGCTGCGTCCTCACCGAATTTACTGTTATTCCTCAAACAATCGGCGGTTTATACAAAATAAAAACTGAGTGCTGGTATTTACAAATAATATTGTACAAAGATATTTACAGAATTTGCATTGTTTCAACAACAAGGATCATGATAATGTTTCAACATCCTGCCATTCACAGGGCCTTCTTCAACAGTGCTGTCCTCCATAGATCTGAGAAAATAAGTGTTGTTTCCCTGAACAGCAGAAATTACAAATGGACCTTTCCATAGAAAATCAAACTTGGCATGTTTGCCCTTGTCTTCTCTTCTTGAGTCCCACTTCAGAACTTTGTCACCAATACTGAAATCTTCAGCTTTAGCCCTCTTATCAAACATCTTTTTGAGCTTTTCTTGCAAAATTTGAGCTCTATCATAAACTTGTTCTCTGGTTTGCTGAAGGTGAATTGTCTGATTAATCCTTCTTTGAATGTCATTTGGTTCAGCCTGCGTCTCTTGTAACAGCTTGATAGTAGGAATGCCCAGGGATGAAGGAAATCTAGCCTCCATGCCATATACTAGCTCATAAGGGCTCATCCCAATTGATCTTTTGCTTGAAAGTCTATCTGCCCATAGGGCATTTACCAACTTTTTGTGCCAATTCTTCTTGTTTTCTTCTAGCACCTTCTTTATGATGTTAATGAGGCTTTGTTTGAAGATTTTGCCAATCCATTACCTTGAGGGTAATAAGCTGTGGAGTGGCCAAGGTAATATGAAATCTGTGGCAAAAATTGATCATCTTTTTGGATTTAAAGGCAGCGGCATTGTCAGTGATAATTTTCTCAGGGCAACCAAATCTGGAAAGGATATTGCACTCAAGGAATTGGATAATGATGGTGTCATTGGCTTGTCTACAGGAATGGCTTCAAACCACTTAGTGAAATAGTCGGTGGCTGTTAGGATCCATTTGTGTTGGCCTGAGGAAAGAGGATGGATTTCTCCAATGAAGTCAAGACCCCATTGTTGAAAAGGTTTTTCGGTGGAGATTGGTTTAAGGGGCAGGGGCAACAACTTTCTCTTGCCTTAAAAAATTTGGCATTTGTGACATGATATGGAAAACTTTTTTACATCTGCGAAAAGAGTGGGCCAATAGAAACCAGCCCTTAGAATTTTGTCAGTCGTGGACTTCCAGTAGAGATGTCCTCCACAATCACCTGCATGGAATTCTTTCATGACATTGTTAGTTTCATTCATGGTTAAACAATTAAGCAATATACCTTCATGATTTCTCCAAAATAAAGCACCATCTATAACACAAAACTTTAAAGCCTTCATTTTCAAAAATCTTTTCTTGGTTCTGGACAATCCTGGGGGAGCACACAGGTTTGGCAATACAAAGCATATATCAGCGTACCATGGGGATTGTAAAAAGATTTCACTGATCTGTGGAGTCGCCAGCTCCGGTTCATTGTCCAGCTGGTTTATGTGTAAGGCCTGAAAGTTTGTTTCGGACATCAGTTTAGCTAAACCTTGTCCCTTTATCAGCTTGGTTGGTTTTATTTCTATGTCATATTCAAGGATTTTTGCAATCCACTTACCTCTTTTGCCTTCTAGTCCGTCTTGGGTCAATATGTCTTTTACAGCAGCGTGTGGGACATAGGCAATCACGTGTGAATATAAAATGTACACTCTAAAATCCTTGATGGCCTTTACAAGTGCGTAGGCTTGTTTTTCCATGATTGGGTATTTCAACGGGGCGTCTCTTAAAGCTCTGCTGAAAAAAGCGATTGGTTTTTCAGCTCCCTGTTCATCCTTTTGCAAAAGGACAACGGCTATTGTATGCTCTGATGCAAACAAAAATATGATAAAATCTTTGTAAAATTGTGGACTAGTTAGGACAGGGGTTTTGGTTAAGGCGGATTTGATACTCTCAAATGCTTGCTTGGCTTCCAGGGACCATCTTACCTTGGCATCCTTCTTTAACATGTTGCTTAACAGTCTTATTAATTCAGCCAGATTTGGAATGAATCTTCTCAAAAAGTTGATTTTCCCAAGGAATGCTTGTAGCTCTTTTATGTTTATGGGGTATGGAATTTGGAGGATGGCCTGTATTCTCTCAGGATCAATTCTGATCCCATCCTTTGATATAATGTGGCCAAGTAATTTTCCTTCTTCAAGGCCAAATAAGGACTTCTTGGGGTTCAAGGAAATGCCATATTTCCTGCATGTTATGAAAATTTGCCTGAGGTGCTTGAGGTGTTCTTCATCAGATTTGGAAAATGGGGTTAAGTCATCCAGGTAGACAACTAGGAAGTCATGTATTTCTTTGGCGAAAGCAATATCCATTGCTCGTTGAAAGGTAGCACCAGCGTTTTTAAGTCCGAATGGCATCTTTACATACTTAAATGTTCCCCAGGGTGTGGTAAAAGTTGTTTTGTCTTGGTCATCTGGGTGAACAAGTATTTGGTTGAAACCTGAAAAACCATCTAGTAGAGAGATTCTAGATGATCCCACTACTCTCTGCAATATGTGGTCCATTTTGGGCAAAGGATAGTGGTCTTTTAAGGAGACTTGGTTTAAGTTTCTGAGGTCTACACAAAGTCTAATCTCGCCTGTCTTTTTTCTCGTAGGGACAAGATTGGATACCCATTCGGAGAATCTGATGGGTGCTATAATGCCTGCTTCAAACATCCTCTTTACTTCTTTCTCAATCGGGGGAAGAAGCATGGGGTTAATTCTTCTAAGTTTCTGCTTGAAGGGTTTCTGGTTTGGTTTTAAAGGAATGGTGTGCTGGATCACCGAGGTGTCATAGGATTTCAGATCCTCATAGCTCCAAGCAAATACATCTTGGAATTCCTTGAATAAATCAATGTACTTGGGTTTTTGATCAGGTGGTAGATTTTTGGACAGTTTGATCATTTTTGGATTTTCTGGTGTCCCGATGTTGTGTTCTTCTATCTCAGTGTTTATGGGCTGCAATTTTGGTTTTCTGGGAACGTCATTAGAGTCAAACATGTCTTCTAGCGGGGTTAGACCAACAGGCAAAAAATTGTCTTTTAGCTTAATGATTTCTGCCTCTGTTTTGTCTATTTCTTCTACTTGTTTTGTTTCAGTTGTTCTATGTTTTCATTGTCAAAAATAGTTGGTTTCAAGATCTGTTTGGCTGTTGCAATTGTTACAGCCTGCTGATTTTCATTTGTTTGCTGTTCTGGATCTGTCATGGCATCCATGTCAATGTCGATACTCGAAAACTCATGCTCAAGGGTGAGGAAATTATTAATCTGGGCATCATTTTCAAATACTTTCCAGTCTTTAACGTTATTTGGGACTGCGGGCCTATGTTTTATTTCAGTTGTGAAGTGATGGTTTGGGTCAAAGGGAAGCTTGCATGTACTAGCAAAGGTGGCTAGGCTGTGTGCATGAATGTTGTGATTTCTAGAAATCTTGTCAAGCTTGAATTCAGTGAATGTCTGGAGTATGTTAGTAGCAGCAGTCCTATAGGCTCTCATTCTATTGTCATTGGTAACAAAATTACCTTTCATCTGTTGTATAACTAGGTCAGAGTCACCTAAGATAGACACTTTTACAGCTCCTAGAGTTTTTAGCAGTTTAAGGCCTAAAAGCAGAGCCTCATACTCTGCCATGTTATTTGTGCATTTGAAGTTCAGTCTGTAGGCATGTCCTTCTGCATGGTTGTTATATGTGTTGTGAATCCAAACACCTGCCCCTGCTCCTAACTTGTTGACAGAGCCATCAAACTCTAGGTACCATGTGATTTCTTGTTTATGGTTAGTATCAAGAGTTTGAGCTGTTTCAGGATTGGGCAGATTTAAAATTTCTATTTGGGGAACTTCTTTTGGTAGGCTGGTTGCATCAGCTGCTTTGACAGTTTCGTGGGTATGTGCAACCGACTCTTCGTTGATGTGTGCTTGTTGCTCTAGAGTGAAGGACTCATTATGAATTGAAACATTTGTATCATCATTAAACAAAATAAATGAATCCATATCAGAGTGGATTGAATAAATGGGAAAATTTTCAGGCTTACTTTCACTACTCACTACATACTTCATGAGCGTTTCTCTGTACAGTCTCTTTGGTTGCCCAAAGACTGAAATAGTAGCGTAGGAAAGGTCTAATTGAAGGGATCCTTGGAGCTTTGCTCCCCATGATCTTGACAGGAGCATACCGTACTTGGTGGAATGTCAGCAACCACTACATCCATGAGGATGGTCTTGTTGGGATATTGGACTAAGGAGACACACAAGTCTTTGATGAGGCCTAAACATTTCACTTGACTTGAGTCAAATGAGTACAGATCTTTGTAAGGTCTTGTAACATCAAGATTCAGTTTTTCCATAACTGCTTTGGGCATAAGATTATGCGATGCCCCTGAGTCAAACATAGCATTGTGTAAAACTTTATCATGTATATGCAAGCTGACATAAAAGGGTGGGACAGGTCCATGGGTTGATTTTCCGTTAACTTCTGGGCCAAATAGCAGCTCTGGGGTGTCGCCTAAAACATTTACATCATCCTTATTTTCTGGGATTTGAAGTGACCTTTGAATTTGTTGCCTATATACATCATGTTTTGCAAGTTCAGATAGAGGGATGGCTATCTTGAGTTTTCCTATTTCTGCCTCTAAGTTAAAGGGCTTTTCTAGTGGAGTTTTGCTGTTGATAATGGCAGTTTTTTCTTTTCATTTGCATTCTCGGCAATCTGGTCTCGCTTATCAGTGTTACGAGAAATTTCTGCTTGCGGTTTACATTTTCAGGAGTGCTTTTTGGGACGCTGTTTGAATTTTCTTTTGAAGAGGGAGATGGCAGAGGCTGCTCAACAGAAGGCTGAGTGTCTATTATATCTTCTACAGTCACTTGATGTGGGTTTGGGATAGTTATATCAGCTGGTTCTGTTACAACAGCTTTGTTTTTAATCTTGTTGGGCTGTTTGCCTTCCTTTGTCTTGCTAGGCTCAGAGATGTCAATGGTCCTAGTTCTGAGCTTATACTATTTGTGTACTTCATACACAACAGTATCATAACCCTGTTTGAAATCAAAAGACTCACCAGATTTAGTCTGAAATTGATTACAGTCATGTTCGTTTTGGTCTTCTTGTGTCAGGAAAGTTTGATGCTCACCCTTTAGATCCATTAAGTTCATGTGAGAGTCATCTGTAGGTTCACTTGAAGTGGAACCTTCAACATAGTTGTCTTGAAACGGGGGTCTTATATCATGGTCTTGGTTAGGCCTACCAGCATTTGTGTTCTGTGTCTTCCTGAAATTTGGGTTTTTTATAGTGTTGGACTGCTGTCCTTCCCATGATGCTTTTCTCTCAACATTTTCTACTCTTTCTCCTAGTCTTTGCAGGCCATTGATAATAGCATCAAGCTTCTGGTCAAAGGCTGAGGGTTCTTCTTTCCATTCTCGCTCTGTTTCTCTTGGCAATTAAGTTAGCCTCTATGGTAACAGCAACCTTTTGCACATCTTCAAGGGTTGCACGGGCTCTTTCTTTCAACTGATATGCCATATCAGGGTCAAAACCATCCGGAAATTTATACAAAGCAAGGTCAGGTGGAGGTCTTAAGTTCTGTGGTATTGCGTTATATACGTTATTGAATCTTGCACAATACTCCAAAACAGTCTCTTGAGGGCCTCTTTTGATTGTATCGTATGCAGCCAGTACGTGCAAGGGGTCTTTCTTTTTCTCCCATCTGTTGGTAAAGGATTGATAAAGCTCATCTGGGGTGGTTATGGAATTTGCGGCAAGTGATCGGAACCAAGTTCTAACATCACCTGTCAGACTCTGAAAAAAAATTCTCATTCTTACACTATCATCATCTATTTCATAGTTTTCGAAATAATCTTGCATCTTTTTTGTATGCTGAATAGCTGTGAAAGGACCGGTGTTGTCAAAATATGTGATTTTAGATTGGTACTCTTGAGGTAAAGCCCCAACATTGGCAGGTAATTGCAGGGGTGCATATCTATTAGCCATATTGGTAGGTATAAGTGGAACAACGGGGATAAGTGGAACAACTGGAGTAACAGGGATAATAGGAGTAACTGGAACTCTGGAAACAACAGTAGTGTTAGCATGTGCAGTGGATGAAGGTGTGGAAGGAGTACTACGGGATGTAGATGATGAACTGATGGAAATAGGGGATGAACGGAACAAAACCTTCACAGGAGTCGGAAAACAGCTAGGGTACGTTGTTTCAAGGCTCAAATCAGCAAAATTTTCCTGTTTTTCTTGCTTCCTGATGATTTTGGGGATTATGTTAGGGTTTTCAAAAACAGCTGGAGGGTTGGGATCTGGATTTGATATATCGTGGATTTTTCTTGGGAGCCAGCTTCCGAATTGTTTTTTGGGTATTTTTCTTGGGAATGTTTTTGTAATCGACAAGGGACTAATTAAAATATGGGACAGCTTGTTTGTAACTTAAAACTAGCATGAAGATTGACTGAAGCAGCATTTATTTACTCCTATTAGTGCGAAGCAAGAAACAGTCTCAAAGGCTTCCTGGCTGACATTCAGGCTTCATCTGTAGTTTTAAGAGATAAACAGCAGTTGGAAACTTTGATTTATGGTCTCGGTAGAGCTTTCTTACCTTCTTTGTGAAACTATCTGAGGAAGTTCCCCAGTGGAGTCGCCATTATGTTCATCACTCAGGTTGTCCTTAAGCTCTGGAAAAGGATATGGTCGAGGTAACCACAGACCAACTTTGGATTGCAGGTTCTAGCCAACCTGCAATCAGAGAGGGCTATCTCTTTAAGGATTTAGCTTTGTTGAAAAGGATTTTAGGCTAGGTCTCAAGTTCAGAGGGTTTTTGTTTTGTTTTTGGTGGGAAAATTGATGTTTTCAGACAGAGAGGCAAGGCATAGTCTGGAAGTTTCAAACCATTGGGCGTGGAGTCAAAGGAGTGTGACTGCTGGTGCTTTCACTTGGTCACAACAGAGGGAAAATGGAGCAAGACAGCTGCGCAGGAAACAATGTTTCATGTCTAAGTGATGGAAAGAAATGCTAAGCGATGAGAGGCAGTTAAGAAGCTCTCAATCAACTTAGCAGTGGGAAGTAACAGAGCGCTACCTAGGGGTAGTTAAGAATCCCTATATAATTGGCAAACACAGGTGAATCGGGGTAAACATGAGCCAGAAGGAATTCATATTCATAACCAATTCATTCATAGGAAAACATAAAGAAACAACAGAAATTGAGCATAGAGAGTATTTAAACTAATTCTAAGCTATTCTTTCTTTCTGCCATTTAGATAGTGATAACAATAAAATAGAGGTAAGATGCACTTATTGTTTCAGGCTGCAGCACAAGAATTCCATCTTCAGTCTCCAAAACATTCATTTACAACAAAGAGTTTTCTCTCCAAGCTTTCGACAATCTTTGATTATAGAAACAGTCAGGTATACAGTGCGGGTCTCTAGTGAAAATTCTCAATTGACCAACCATTAAAACTATACATAGGGTGGTATATATAGGGAAAAACTTTCTACATAGTTCTTTATTACATCTTGACCTAATCGGGTCATAAAAAAAATAATTAATTGACCTACTCCTATCTGAAATATATGCATGAAAATATCTCAGGCTGCGCTGGGGGTGGCCGTATCAAAAACTGAATAACTTATGTAGTCCTTGGTGGCTTGGTGTAGGTGCTTCTGAAATAAATGAGTATGGGTTTCTGCTTCTTTGCTGTCCTGTGGCTTTGAATGCTTAATTGTGATTTGAGGGCAAGGATGGGCTTACGCCTCTTGATTTGACTTTCTGGGGGGCTCATCAATGTTCAGGTGCTTTGAGCCCCTAAAAATCTTCGGCTGATAGTCTTTGGCTTTTCTTATTCCTCTGATACTCTTTGGCAATAAATTGATGCTGTTCTGACGTGTTGGGGGTCTAAATCATCATTTAATGGCCGCTGTTTGGCCTCTGTATCCTCTGAAATTGTTTTATGCTCATTTCAGTATGCTCTGTGAAGAAAACGGATCATTTTTGGGCCTTTCAGGCTTCCTGGGGACTGCGTAACGAAAGATTCCCTGAAGATTCTCCATTTCGGCCTAAAAAATCCTGCGATGAGTGATAGGCACAAATCGCTCATCAAAAACCACCTCAGAATCGGATTCCGGGGCTCCGAAGTGCGATTTTCGCGCCTTTGCGCCCAAAAAGTGCTGATGACATCAGCATGATGTGACATTGTACGGCGGGTGACGTCAGCATGACGTCAGCAGGACAAGGTGGCGGGATGACATCAGCATGATGTCATCATGTATGAATGGTGACGTGACAGGTACGGTGGCAAGGATACGTGGCAGTGACGTGGCAGGAGGCCACGCAGGTAGGTGACTCGACATGGTGACTGGGCAGGGGGGGTGACGTAAGCGGCGACTGTGCAGGGGGTGACGTGGGATGTGACGTCACGGGCGGTAAGCGGTTTTGTGGTGCACCGCTTATGGACAAAGGTGGTTTCGGGGGAGAGGGCTCCGCCACAGCCCAACGCTTGACGCGTGGCGGGAGGTACGGCGGTAATACCGCCCATCTCCCGGACGCTAAACGTCGGGCAGGTCGGGGATGGGACGACCCGCCCACCATTGATCTATGGGGCGGGTGATCCAATGGTTGGCGGGGAGTGCGATATGACGGAAGGATAAGGGGCGCCATATGCACAGGAATATTCCCTTTTTAATTATTTACGGCGGCGGGTTTAGACTTAGGGAATGGGGTTTTTATGTGTTAAAAAGGCGCGGGTTAATATATTTACATTCGGACTTAGGGACAAGGGTGGAATATGGGTTTTTTGACAAGCGGGGTTAATATTTTATGTACAGAACGTAGGGAACAGGTGCAAAAATGGGTTTTTTTAAGGTTTTTGAGGGGTTTTTGGGCTAGGGGAGAGGTTACTAGCTAACCAGATGTTAAACTAGCTCCTTAATGACTCAGATGGGCTAAAGACATCCCCAGATGGACTGTGATTTCCCGGACTCAGTAGAATTATGGCTATAATGCCCGAGAGGGAGTATTTATATAAGGGAGTTTTATATACATGATTTTAATAGGGGAAGGGAAAAAATGATAGGGAGTTATATAATAAAGTTAGTAGTCAATATGGAGATGAACAGAGGGCGCTAAGGTATGAGACCTTAGGCTTTGTTGGGAAAAGAAGGCTCACAGAAGATGAGTGAGCAATCCTTGGGTGAAGCAGATCCTCACCAAGGCGAATGTCATGGAAATGATGAAACTGAGAGGCTCAAGCAGATCTTGACCTCTTGGGGGATGTTAGTAAGTGACTTGGGGGAAATGAGAAGAAGGGGAGGTTAGTGAATTCCAGCTTGAGTACCTCCTTTGAAATAAAACTGCCTGATAACTGTGATCTGAAAAGATAAGACATTGCGAGACACAAAATTTATCATCAGTCATCATTCTGCCACCAAACAGCTACCTACCCAGCCTATTGTCCTAACATTTTTTCTTCTTTTCTGATTAGGGTGCACTTAGACTTGCAGACCCAGAATTACAATTTTTCTTTTGAATGTTTCCTATCTAAATCTGCACTTATTTCTGCCAGGGCCCAGATTAAACAGTTGGGTCCCTTTGATTCTCTACCTATCTACAAATCTGCCAAGGTTAAACTGTTTGGACAGATGCATTCTCTATATTCTACAACAGGAAATTGAAACCTAGGGAGACCAAGATTAGACTGTTTGGACCTCCCTTAAATGAAAACTCTCCAAAACTGGGACAACTCATCAAAATGGAATCTCAGCAGTGGCATTTGGACTAGCACACTCTCATGGTATCTTCTGGAAATATGGAACACTGCAGCTTGCCAAGTATGACATATTTGGCATGTAAAAATGTCAATCATGAAAAATGAAACCCTGTTGCTACAGGAGGCTAACACAACACACAAATCAACAAGCTCATCATGCTTAGGGCATTAAAGATCATTTCCAGCTGTCTAACATGATTGGGAGCAATGTTGCACGAAGCAGGAACATTTTTTGGAAGCGGATGCACGGATGTGTCATTTCCCAAAAATCTAGGAAGCAAAGCGTCTCAGAAGCGTCTACTATATATATATTGCAATTATATTAAAAAAACATCCAAAATACCAAATTAGTTGTAGAAGACATGAAAACATGCATTTTTTACATAAATCAAGATAGATATGGCATTCATGGTACATCAATTATTAATTATTCCAGCATAAACCATCTAGAATCTAGATTCCTCTTCTCTTGTCTAGACTTTGCCTCTACTTCGATTCTCTAGGGATATTAGTCAACATTGCCCAAGTTTGATCAAACGGCCTAATCCAAGCCATATAATATGGTAGAGAAAGCTCAACATGCATGATCAATGATTTTGACTTGAATGAAGGGTACAATTTTGCTAAGCCCATGACAAAGGAGTTCAACAATAAACAATATAAACACTTTGATACATATAGGGCTCGGTGCTCTTGATTAAATGAAAATCACATGCCTTCATACATGAAATAATCCAATGAAACACCACAATCCCATTGATCCTGAAAATTGTTAAGTTTGCTGAATTTTGAATGGGATATGAAATTCTATTTTCTCCATATGAAGTCTGATGAGGTTGGAACCACTCTGCAACATTGGTTGGGAGTTCTTAGGCATTTGTTATTTTAGGTTGTGGCTCAATTAATAGGTTGTAGATCACTTGGCGAATTCTCTGGTTTTCTTACTAGGCACTAGGATTTGTGAATGTAGCTGATTTAGATGTTCCTATTTTCATTCCCTCATTATCAGGTTGGTCTTTAGCCTAGATTTGCTAGCAAAAGGGTGGCAAGCAAATGTCTCCTTTCCTAGAAGGATTCATGGAATCAAAATCGCCAACAATGGCACTACTTGCATGCTCTTAATTGGGAACCTAAGAGCTCAACAATTCAAATAAATTGATTTTAGAGGGCCTCTATAGCATGATCCTTGAATATTCACTTGAATATACAGTTTTGTGGGTCAAGTCCTATTCTCTAGGGATTGGTGACAAAAGCATGGAAAGTTGTTTTATATGTATGTGACCAAGGATCTATATGACAAGGTAAAGGCACACCTATGACGTTTTTCCATTCTTGTTAAAAAGGTGTGGGTTGAAGGATAATATGACATGATGGGTAGAGGTATTAATCCATTTGGAAATCACATTCTTATTTTAAAGCACAAAATTTGGGGATTGCTTATGCACCATCAGTTTTCTGGATTTGATCACTATATAATTTGTCATCCACCTTCATGCTCTGAAAGAGGAAAAATTGAAGGGATCAACTTAGAGGAGTAGTTTTATCGGCGAGAACTAGTTTCGAAAATTTGGATCTAAAACCTTTTGAGGCTAGTTTAAGGCCTTAAATAATGTTTTTTGGGGCTAACCTTTCTTGCTTAAGCACCAGACCTCGCGACACTATTTTATACTCAAAGACCTTTCCAACAATGCAAGAAAGGCATTAACTAGAGATCGAATGTAAAAGGTATGCCTCCCAGAAGTTGACATATCGTGAATGACCACCATGATTCTAGAGGATGTCATTTTAACTCCATTACTCATGGAAAAACGAGCTAGCTACATGAAAACTATAAAGAAGACTCTATAAAGACAAAAGTTGTAACTTCAGTTAAGAGTGGAACAAGTCAAACTTAACCCCTAGTTGGCTATCAATTTGTGTTATAACCACACCACTAGGAATAAAAGGGGTGCCAGTATATTTGTTTGCATTTTGTTCCATAGTAAAACCGACAAAGTAGTTGGGGGAGCAGAACAAAGGGGTTTTTTATTTTATAGCAACCCATAGGCCATAGGTCTAAACTAAATCCATAGGGAGTGCCTTCTCCTTTATGCTTGCATCATTCCATTCTAGAAAAAACAGAGTAGAGCAACCTCAACTTCTAGCTAGGTTTTCTCTTGTTAGAGTTTCTAGAGCATAGATTTGTGCTCATTGTGGTTGATGTGTAATTGTGTTTTATTGTTCTCTATTTTAAGAATTTTATCCATTGCATGCCTAACAAAATACTAATAATAACTCTGGAAAGTAAAAGGAATTAACCCTTCATAGTACAATTATTTGTTTATTTTAATAGATATATTGTGGCGAATTATAGCCTGAAATATCCACAACAATTTATACATCATGTTGGTATTAGAGCATGTTTCTTTAGGTATTTGTAGGAGGTTATAAGGGATCCAAGAAAAGATTTTATTCGAAAGCCATAAATCCGCAACCATGGATGAAAAATTAGTGTTTATAATAACCCTTGAGATCCACTGGAGGAGAGATTTAAAGGTCGAAAGTGCGAGTCATGGACATCAATTGTTATAGCTACTTCTTCCACATATACGCACTTTGACAAGCTCTCTAGGGTAAACATGAGTTAAGTGTCACTATGATATCACCTGACCTCCAAGTTCCAGTTATGGAAGTGGGGCCTACAAACCGGAAGTAAAATGACATCCCTCAGGGGCTACAGACCACTCATGAGCCTACCAACCACCCTAGGCGATCAATCCCTGAGTTGGAACTCTTTTTCACCAGGTTCACTCCCAAACCATACCTTTGACACTCTATGCACATGGTTATGAAGCTCCAACCACACCCATAAGCTTGCATGCATGTGGTTGGGGCCCAAATTCCTCAATTCAATGCATGTGATCACAAGATCTATGCCACTTTTTCAGGCTAGCCTTGAGGGAACTGCCCAAAACTCCCTACAACTTTCCAGAATCATGACAATGATGATAACAATACAAAACAATCAAAACTTGAGCAAGATCTTAACCTAGACATGCCTAATGCATATAATTTACAGGTCATGAATGCATATCTAATCATAACCTTCTAAATTTCATCTGACGATTACCAAGAAGGATTTATGCCCTCTCTAGCTAGCTATAATAACACTTGTTAGCCCATGCATTCATCAATTATCCAGTAACTTATCAAATCATGAACGGGAGCCACAGCTAGAGCACATCATCAAACCATGCATATAACCAGCATATAACCAGAATAGAAACTATGACAAGTTAGCCATAAGTTCACGATAATAACGAGAACAAGTTCTCATAGATCACAATAGAAAAAGGGCTCATGTTAACATATGAAAAAGTAAAGCAAGTTAGAGACTTCCATGTACCACCCAACCATAAATTGGTTTGAACTAAATCTATCTTTCAGGTAATCACCCCGCACCATATTCCAAACATGAATGTGGGATCATAAGGGTTAAATCAAAATAAACCAACCAGGACTTCCAGAGGCCAAACCACCTCAACCCTCAAGCACAATGATCTCACCTATACAGTCCAGAAATCACTAACATCAACCAGATTGGTCTCTACCCTCTAGGAACTAGTAACTCAACCCACAGTCTCTAGGGAACCCGAGTTGTTTCAGGGCTCTAGAGCGTTTGTCCCAACCCACAAGCTCTAGGGACTAGTAACTCAACCCACGGCCATAGGAAGCCCAAGTTGTTCCAGGGCTCCAAAGAATTTGTTCCAACCCACAACCATAGCGAACCTAAGAACCAATCAGAAAACCAAATGGGAAATCCACTACACCATGGCTATCCAAGAAATGGCAAGGCAAGGCTAAAGCCATTGTCAATCCAAACAAATCTCCATGCCAATGACAACACATAACCAAGGAATCACATGCATATACCATGCATCCAAAAATCACCAAGGAGATCACACATGCAACCTGTTGCCTGCAAAGTAAGCCTGTTGTAGTTACTGATCCAACTGTCTCCTTGCGCTTCCTTGCTTTTTTCTTGCTTTCTCCAAATCCAAGTGAATGCTAGAGTGCTCCAAGAATACTCTAAGTGTGCAAGAGTATGAGAGAATAAGAGTGTACAAAGAGAGAACCAAAATTGAATTGACAAAAGTTGTAATGACCAAAAACTAAGCCAAAGGCTGTGAATTGTTTCTTTGATGCCTTTTTAACATTGATGTCTCCTTTTTTCTTCATTCTCCTTCATTTTTCCTCTAATTTCCCTTGCATGAAAATTTGTATCTCTTCACCTTCCTTTTCTCCTATTTTCCTTTATTTTTATAATTAAATGTCATTTATTGCTTCTTTGCCTTTGCCAATTTTTATAGCCATTATTAATCCAAAAGTGATGCCCACTATAATATGTTCCCACCATTCAGCATGGAATACGTGTTCTAGAATCTTGGTCTTATTTTATTTACATGGAAAATCATCTAGGGGTTGTTACAAACCCGTCCCCATTCGAGGAACATCGTCCTCGGTGTTCAAGGATGATTATAACTTGCAAAACATGTTGCCCATGGACCTTGATAAGGCAACTCGATGCAGCATTTACATCATACCAAACTATTGAAACCATGAACACCACACTGCTTATTGGAGCTTTATAACATAACTCGATGTCGTATTTAGAAAAACACATTAACCAAACTCATCTCCTCAACCAGCAAATAAGGAAGGATACCAAGCCTACATTTGATCAGCGATCTCCCATGTAGTTTCATCAAGACCAAAGTGCTTCCACTGAACTTTAACCTACTATATTGCATGGTTCTAAAGCATGAGTTGTTTCCACTACAAGATGCACTTAGGTTTCAGCCGGAATTCTCCCTCTGGTTCCACCTGCAATACAAACCAATCAATCACATGATCAACATCATGTACATATCTCTTAAGCAATGAAACATGAAAAAAATCATGGACTTTCATTGTTGGCAATAGTGCAAGTCTGTAGGCCACTGGGCCAATCCTCTCAAGTGTCTCAAAGCGCCCACAATATCAAGGTCCTAGCTTAGCACGTGACCCAATCCTCAAGGAGCTCCTCTTAGGCTTGATGTGTAAGTACACATGCTCCCCAACTTGAAACTCCTTGAATGCTCTACGCTGATCCACATAGCTCTTCTATTTGTCTTGTGTTGCCTTTAAATTCCTCTTAATAACCCGCATCTCCTATTCCATCTTAGCCAACATGTCCGGTCCAATCAACACCCTGTTCACTGGATCACTCCAGTTGATAGGAGTATTACAACTCCACCCATAAAGAGCCTCAAATGGACTCATCCTCAAGGATTATTGATACCCATTGTTATATGAAAACTCTACCAATGGAAGATACTCCTCCCACTTCCTCTGTTGATGCATGACATACATCCTCAACATATCCTCAAGAATCATGTTAACCCTCTCTGTTTGTCTATCTTTCTGTGGATCATAAGTTGTGCTGAAAGCTAACTCTGTCCCAAGCCTGCAAACAACTACTTCCAAAACTTAGAAGTGAACTTGGCATCTCTGTCTAATATAAGATCTGAGCTACCTAACTAGCTGAATTCATAAACTTCACTGCAATGAAGTGAGCTACCTTGCTCAACCTGTCAACCACAACCATGACAAAATCATTCTGCTTCGATGTCCTCGGCAAACCTGTAATGAATTCCATGGAAATGACCATTTCCATTCTAGAATTGGAATAGGCTGCAATAGACCAGCTGGATGCTTACACTTTGCTTTCACCTGTTGAAAGTCCCAACATCTTGAAAAAACTCAACCACCTCTTTCCTCAGACTCTGCCAATAATAAAACTTCTTAACAAATGTCAAAGTCTTCTAGTATCCCAGGTGGCCTAAATACGACTTAACATGAAACTACCTCCAGATAAACTTCTTGAGCTCACTTTTATCGACATATAAATCAGGTTCCTGAATCTCACCAAGCCATACGCCATGAGGTGATACTCTTCATTCCTATCACCTTTACCTTGTTATCGCAATCTTTGCTTCATTTGTTGATATCTCTCATCATGCTTCCCTACATGCAAGATCCGCTCCTACAAATTTGTCCCATTAGAGCTCACAGTTAAAATGTGATTCACCTGCACTCTCCTACTAAGAGCATCTGCAACCTAGTTCTCCTTGCCCTTGATGTACTTGATCTCAAAGTCAAACTCACTGAGGGTAGCCAACCATCTAGCCTACCTGGTATTCAGAATGGGTTGGTCAAACAAGTACCTCAACCTATTATGATCACTCATCAAAACAAACCTCCTGCCGAGAAGATAATGTATCCACATCTTCAATGCATGAATGATGGCTGCCAACTCAAGATCATGAGTCACATAGTTCTTTTCATGCTCATTCAACTTCCTTGATTGATAACTAACCACCTACCCTTCATGCATCACGGTTCCACCAAGTCCTTCCTTACAAGCATCTGTAAAAACCACAAACTCTTTATCAAGATCTGCAATCTTCAAGGCTAAAGCATTTGTAAGAAAATGCTTCAAGTGCTCAAAACACGCTACACACTCCTCAGCCCATTCAAACTTCTTCCCTTTCCTTTGCAAAGATGTATTAAGATAGTCAATCCTTAAGAAACTCCTGATGAACCACTTGTAATAACTTGTTAGTCCCATGAATGATTTGACCTCATCCACATTCCTAGAGTTGGCCACTCCATGATAGCTTTGATCTCTTTCGGGTCCACTGTTGTCCCCCCCTGAAAACAACACGTCCCAAGTAGTGAATCTGAGACTAAAAGAAAATGCACTAGCTGAGCTTGGCATACAACTGATGCTCTCTCAACAATCTCAACACTGCTACCAGGTGCTCTACATGCTTTTCCTCATTATTGGTGTATATCAATATATCATCAATAAACACTATCACAAACTTGTCCAGGTAAGGACACAACACATTGTTCATCAAACACATGAAAGTGGCTGGAGCATTGGTAAGACCAAAAGGAACCACCAAAAACTCTACCTCGTATGAAATGCAGTCTTGTAGACGTATTGTTCTTTGATGCACACTTAATGATATCCTAATCTCAAAACAATCTTTGAAAAAACTACAGCTCCCTTCAATTGATCAAACAAGTCATCAATCTGCGACATTTGATACATGTTTTTTATTGTAACCTTGTTTAATTGTCGGTAATCCATGCACAATCGAAGAGTATCGTCCTTCTTTACAAACGATACTAGTGCACCCCAAGGCGACAAACTTGGCATTGTGTATCCTTTATCAAGCATTTCCTTAAGTTACAACTTCATTCCACCAACTCTGGAGTACTCATCCTGTAAGGAGCCTTAGACGTTGGTGCTGCTTCACGCATCAACTCAATAGAAAAGTCCACTTCCTTATGAGGAGGCAACTCTGGAATCTCTGTTGGAAACACATCATAAAACTACTGCAAAATAGGATACCTCTTCAAGACTTCATCATCCTCAACATCCTTCCCTTTGTCATTGGAAACATGCACTGCAAACAATACACATCCCTTCCTAGAAATGTGCTTTGCCTGCATAACTGTAACTACTCTCAACGATATAGGATTCATATTTTCTTATAAGATTCTTCTTTCCCCATCATCATCCAAGCACTCAATAGCCTTTTCATAGGATTCCACATTGGTCTTGTGAATGAAGAACCAATATATGCCCAAAAACATACTATATGATCCAAAAGGAAGCACATTTAGATGTGCTAATGTCGACATACCATTCAGCTTGAATGTACAAGATCTCACCTAATGATGAACTCTTCTCTTGGTCCCTGTATCCAACTGCACCAACCAAGATTCTGCATGCACTTCTTTATTCAAGCAACACTTATCCACCAGGTTAGGACTAATATAACTATAATTAGATCCAGGATCAATCAAAATGGAAACAACTTGATCATGGAGCTTACCTTCCATCTCGATAATGGATGCTTGATGATCAACCTACATGTTATCCACTGCTACATAAATGCAAGGAATACTCTGACCAACATCTCCAACTGTCTGTGCCTCTTGAGCATTATAAATCTTGGGTCTGCCACACTGCTACGATGGGCACTCACTCCTGCAATGCTCTCCACCACAAGTCCAACATCTCAAAGGCTTCCTACCATCGCCCTTATTCTACTCCTCAGGCTGAAATCCATGTCCTCTAGAAACTGTATTAAACTTCTTATATGACACTACATTCTCATTGTCCCCTTCATCCTGCGGTCTTCCTCACTTCTTAACCCACTTTCCTTTAGTCTTCTCAGTCCTTTCCAATCCCGCTTAGGTTCACACTAGTGCTTAGATTGTTCATAAGAATGCTTCAACTTCCCAATTGTTGAAAATACTGGCAGGGGGGTGAATCAATCCTTAGCAATTAGCACTTTTAAATATTTTTCAAAGCATTAGTTGATCTTCATTTATTATTAATGTTTATGCAGTAATAATAGTAAATAAAAGAACACACGAGACACAAGAATTTTGGGTGGAAAACCCCCTCCAAGTCAAAAACCACCAAACTTTTTTCTAATAAATTCTTTAATCTTTAGCCCCAACTGAATGAAAGAAACAACTTCCTAGAATTCTAGAAAAACATTCTTCTCTAGCTCCCATTGGAAGTGTTAACACCCAGGTTGTTCCCTATGACTCCCCAGGGAATACGGCCGGGGTAACCACTAACCAATCTTTGGGTTACAGTTCCTAGCCAAACTGTAATCAGAGAGGGCTCTCTCTTTAATATTTATCTCTGTTTTGTACTGATTTTAGGCTAGCTATAAGTTCAGGTTTGTTTAAGGTTTTGGTTGGATGATAATTTCAGTCAAGGTGCTTATGCATTCTCCGAAGTGTTCTAGTCCATTGGGCTATGGAGTCAGTGGTCCTTTAGTTATTTTGAGGTGCTGAGTGATTTGCTGTAGTGATGCTGCAGAGCCAGATTAGTGTCTGAGAACAACCTTTATAATAGTGATTAAGTGGAGTGTATCCAGTTAATGCAAGGCAGTGAAGAATCTTGCAGTGAACTGCTGAAGAAACACAAGGGGAATATTGTCCTAGAAGCAATTAAGAATTTCTAGGTAGTATTCATACTTATAGAATCAATATAGACATGAGCAATTAAGAATTCATGTGCATAGTAATCCTGAAGACAAACATTTACAGTAGTAAAAATTGAGTACAAGGTGTAGTGAAACAAATCCTGCACTATTCTTTCTTTTTACTGCTAGCTTAGTATAAGATGAGTATGATTTTGACAAACATAAGTAAAACAAGAACAGAGTTTGGAGAAAACTTGTTATTTCATCAGACAGCACAGGAATTCTGCATCAGCACATGGAGCATCATCCAGACATCAAATATTTCGGGAAATCATTGAGCTCATCCAGCCCTTTGTATTAGATAATTCTGAAAGTGTACAATACATTTGTCTCGTAGAGAAAATTACCAACCCCTTATGAGTTACTCAGGGGAGTATATATACAAAATTTACATCAAAAATATCAGCGAATGAGTTAATATCTCATTTATGATATGCTAATCTCTGGAAAGCAGTAGCTGAAGGAGTGAATGCTGCAGTAATTCCTTAATGCCTCAGCTGTCAAAATAGTCAGAAGATATTTGGACTTTATGGCTGTTAGAGTCGGCTGGAGATGTGCTGTCTGAAACTCGGATAGCTGTCATTGTCTACGTGATGAGTCACTTTTTTAGCTGCTATAACTGCTGACATTTGTCACGTTATTTGTCTTGTAGTGACCTGGAGCTGGCAGTGGCCGAATGACTGAAGCTACCATGGCAAAATCTGAAGCATAAATTGCCACCAATCCTCCATAGGCATTTGATGTCTGCGCATCTTTATCAATGTTTCCTCGGCCTCTGTATGTCTATAAAGATTGGGAGGGGTTTCAAATAGGTGATTTACTTCATTCTCAATGAAGAACAGGCCTCCAAGTTTGTCATATAAGCTCTGTCCTGTGGGGGGCCCTGCTTGTTCAGATGAACTGCCAGATGCAATAATCTGATTTTCAATAGTGGTTGCCATTCTGTTGGCCATTTGATCTGAAGAGATCAGTTTTCCTGCACCACTTAGTAAGCTGGGCAGGCCTTTTGCTTGCAGCACTCCCATTTTGACTTTGTATTCCTCCACATCTGCTTGCATCTCATAGTACTTCCTCTACACTGTTTGTATATAGTTCCTGAGAGTTAGTACCTTCTTGGCAGAGACGACAGCTTCTGTTCTGTTGGGAATGCCTATAGCTGCCAATTCCTCCCTTTCATGCCTGTTGAGGAAGTCTATCATTCTGTTTGCCTGCTCTGCTCTGTTCCCTAGCACTGTCTTGGCCTTCTGAATTTCTGCTTGAGCTTGGCCCATTAAATCCACCTGCTCATGCATTATTTTTATTGACCTCCATCGCTGTTTGATGGATTGGCCAATTTTGGCCCATAGAATTCTCTTTATGTTGGCCATAGCAGTCTCCAGATTCAACTCTTTCTCTAAGGCCTTTATCTTTTCTTTTTGGGCCTTTATTTCTCTGCCCTGTTCTGCTACAGTCACTTTGGACTTGTCATACTTGGCATCCAGTTCTGCCAACATCTCCTTGGCCTTCTTTATTTCATCTGCCTGGAGCTCCATTTCTTTGACGGCCTTGGTCAATTCCTCTACACTTGGGCTGGCATCTGGAGCTGCTGCTGTTCCTGCTGCTTCTGTTGTAGGAGCCACTGCTGCCCCTGAAGTTGATGCTGTTGTTGAAGTAGTTGGAGGAGCTTGGGAAGTGGATTCTGCCTGTTTATCTTGTAATGCTCCTTCCAGCTCTCTCTCCAAATCCCTGATCCTCTGGTCTTGCTGCATTAGGAGGTCTAATTGGTCATCGACCTGTTTTTGCTTTTGAAGCTTTGCGGTTTGAGGGTGCTCTGTGGGCTGCAGCTTCAGCCTTTTCTTTAATGCATTTAGGTCATCATCCTTCTTCTTCATAAGGGCCTTCACACCCTTTGGATCACTAGGATCATGTCCAAGATCAATGATGATGTCCTCCAAAGATTTTATTCTGTTATCTTTGGCCAGGGAGGACATTCTCTCAAAATCCAACTGAGTGTTGGTATTTTTGAGTGACTCCTTTAGTTCATGGGCCATGGTTGCTTTCTCCACCAAAGTTGCATACACCATTTCTCCAGTTTGTTTGTGGAGTTCTATTTGGTCCATGGGATGGATGTCTTTGGCCATGACCTCCACCCTTGTCTTCACAAAATCTGCAGCTGATGTAGGCTGAGGTTTTGTAGGCTTGAAATGACTAACTATCATTTTTTCTTCTTTAATGTCATATACAGACATTAATCTCTCTTGCTGGGCTGGTGTAGCATCTATAAATTGCTTGTAGACCTCAGCCCTCAGCAGCTCATTTTGAGCCTTTATTTGTTTGAAAGAAGCCTTGGTGCTCTTGGGCTTCTTGCTTTGTTGGGAGGAAGAGGACACCTCCAAACCGAGCTGTAAAGTTTGCTCCTGCTGAAAGGAGCTTGTACCTGTATGCTGACTGCCCTCCCTGTCTTTTCTTGCACTGTCCAAGATAGCTTCAGTAATGTCTTCTACCTCTGGGGAGTCTGCTCTTTGCCTTTTGGCTTCTGGCTGGTGGGAGGATCCACTGAGAGGAGTGGACTCTTCTCTATCTCTCTTTGTCCCCCTTTCCTCATGTGCCGGGGTCTGTAATATTGGAGCAATTACTGGCTCAGTTTGTGGGGGTGGAATTTGCAGTGCTGGAGCTGCTGGTAGCTCAGTTTGTGGAAGGGCAGTTTGCCCTTGCTGCTGCTCTTGCTGCTGCTCACCTGAAGGGGCAGACTTTTCTTTCATTGTTTGTTCTTCTGTACCCATTATCCCTTTGCCTTTATCTAATACTGGTGCTGCTGTGGAAGATTCCTTTATTACTGGTGCAGTCCTTGAGGCTGAGGTCCCTTCTCCCACTGAATAAGGTGGTCTGAAAGGTACCTGCTGCACATAGTCTAGATCAATAGTTTTTTCAAGCTCCTTCACATTCTTTAGCATTGTCTCTTCCTCAGTTAGATTTTCAACTAGAGTATCCATCTGCCATTCTTGCAGGTTGGCATATTTTTCAATGTGTGGGTACTGGTAATGCTTAATGCCTATAATCCTATACTTGTTTCTCCTAGCAGTGATGAAACCTTCAGGGTCATAAGGGACCCACCGAAAACTATAGGACAGCTTGTATTTATCCTTAAGGATTAGGTCTGCATCTTCCCACCCTTCTTTCTTGTTCATGATGAAGGGACCCAACTGGTGTTTGAACTTGAGGTGGGCCTTCTTTTTGGCGCTGTGGAAATGGGTGAGGTCGGACTGAATCAACTGCCTGTAATACTCCAAGGCAAATAACCTCATAGGTACATATTTTGGGAGCCTGTATGGACAGAGCTCACAGCCATAGATCCTAATGACAGTATGGTTCTCATATAGGTACCAGTCACCTATTTTATATTTTTTGGAAAGCTGCAGAGCTTTCTTTATCTCATTTGATATTCTGGGAGGAGGGGACCTCATCAACAGGCAAGAGACTGGGTATACAAATTGGTCAACAAATTCACAGTAGGTATAGGGTGAATTTGTGACTTTGTGATAGACAGAGGTCCAGAAGATGACAGATCTTCTTTCCCCTCTGTGATCCAGCTTTTTGATGTAGCATGGGAAGGCTTCAGAATGATAGTACATGAACAGGTGGTAAATATAGGCCGAGTACTTGAAGACCCCCTGTCTGTCCACTCTGCTCAACTGATCATGAATCTTGTTAGCTATGAACTTAGCAAAGTTATATTTGCGGGCAGGGGGTTGGCGTGGGCTGTAAGCAGATAGCAATACCAGCATTGTTTTATCCACATACTCACTGTTTTTGTATCCCAACACATAGGCAATCATGTCCAGTAAAAGCCTGCCTACATCATTGAAATGGACATCCAGGTAGGGAGGTGGCCCTGTAGGCTGGCACTCAGGTCTCATGAATGTCCTGGTGACCTTTTGAATCTCCTCACTGGTCATCTTTTCACCATTCTCCAGCAAATAGTTCATGGAAAATGGGATCAGCAACTCTGTCTGATCAAAATGTAACATTTTGTTGATGGACTCAGCATTAATGTAAAAAAGGATCCTCCCAGATGGAGTGCTAATAGCTCTGTGCTGCACATCATATTTTTCAACACATAGGTGAATGATTTCAGGGAAGACATTTACAACTGGGAGACAATAGTATGGTAGGTTTGACTCCCATATCCCATGTGTACCATGACCATCCTTATAGTCCTCTCTCAATTGATAGAAGGTCTGCAAGAAGTCCCTGCTACCCTCAAAGTCTTCTATAAGATAGTCCTTGTCAGCAAATGCCAAGGCCTCCAACTCTTTATTTGGTGGATTTAATGGAGCTACACTGAGCGATGAGGATGCAGAAGCAGCCATTGTAAAACTTGATTTCGAAATAAGGTGATGGCAATGGTTTGCCAAGTTCTTTAAGAGCTTAAGTAGTAGGCCAAATGCAGACCAAGTCTGAAGTGTTTTTCTCAGTGGAAAATACAAGCTGGTTTTTGTAGCTTGTTGCAAATTCACAGGGATGTGAATTGCTAAGGGTAAGTTGCAGAGGGTATGAGGTTTCCTTTGGTAGAAATTGCAGCTGGCCTGTACTCGGCAAAAGGGAACAATGCCGAGCACCTTGAGGATAATTTTATGGTTCTGGCCCGTGGAACGACTGTTTTAATGTCAATTTTTAGTTCTGAGGGCAATGCAAGTTACTTTAGCTGACTCTTAGTTAGCAGACAGAGCTAGACTGTGGTTTTTGACCAGTCTTCAATGGTGAATTTACAGAGAAATGGAATGCATGGTAAAATGGGGAAATCTGGTGAAATACCTGGAAAAACGTTTGACAGGCCTGCGGGCCGAACTGTGCAGGCTCAATGTAGCTGAATTCTTGACTTGTAGCGGTCGGAATCTTGAATTTGATGGCTGGAAACGAATTTTCGCGGCAGCTGGTTGACAACGGCTACGTCGTTTGTGCGCGAAAATGACCGCAAACGACTAATTTGGTCGTTTATAGTGACAAATTTGGAAAAAACATGTTATTGGCGCTTTTCCGCCGATGATGTCATGGTGGGGCCCGGGTACGAAGGTGACGTGGCTGCTGAGGTGTAGGCCAGGGTGGCAGGACACGGTGGCGGGTAGATGCGGTGGCAGGGCTACGTGGAGGGCCACGGGACGCGGGGGCGGGCGGAAGCGACATGACGTCAGGCTGACGTGAGGGTGACGTGCTCCGGATGGGTGGTAATGGGGAGGCGGTAAGCGGGTTCCCCGCACCACCTTTGGGCCAAAGGCGGTATTGGGGAGGGGGCTCCGAACAACCCCACCGCCTGCCACGCGTCCCTGTACGGGGCGGAAAACCATTTTCCCCGGACGCTAAAGGTCGGCAGATCCGGGCCCAAGAATACCCACCCACCGTTAGATCATGGGTGGCGGAAGATCGACGGCTGGCGGGCCCTCCGACGGATCGTGCAAGTTGGGGGGACCTGCTGGCCTATTAAAATACTCAATTTAATATTTTTAGGCGGAAAACATTAGAGTTGAGGGTTTTTGCTGTGTTTTTGGGGATTTTTGGGTTTTTCAAGGGTTTTTATAAGGGAAAAGAGGTTTTTAGGAATGGGTTTAGCAGGGGAAAAGGGGTTTTCTGTGTTTTTTTTTAGCAGAGGGAAGGTGAGCGCTTAGGGGAAAGGTTGTTGCTCTTAACCAGAGGTTAGAACAGCCCCAAGACAGGGTTGACCACAACCCTCGTGGACTGAAGTCTCCTTAAACAACTTATTTGGCTATAGTGCCAAGGGGAGGGATATTTATACTATGTTTGGGGTTTATACACCATGGTGTTATACTAGTAGGGAAAAGGGTAATATAGGGGAATTATATAATAGAGTTAGGGTTAATATGGGTGAAAGGAGTGGAGGGGGGGAGATAACACTAAGTTTATTTGAAAATAACTTAGCTTAGGGAGTAGATCAAAATAAAAAGACTTTTAGACAAGAAATGTGGCTTCTAATAGGACTAAGAACCACCATAAAACCATCAATTCTTCCATGTATCTCAACTGATGTTGGGATGTTAGTAAATGAATGGGAAGAGGGAAAAATTTGGGAAGTTAGACATGCTTCTTTGCTTTGCTTTTCTTATCTTGACCAGCAAGATTCAATCTGAAATGAATATCACTTCTGCAACCCCATCTACTTACCCAACTACTTTGCCTAGCATTTTTTGTTTCTTCTTGGAGGGTGCACTTGAACTTGCAGACCCTTATGTGCCTTTTCTTTTCATTGGCTTTTCTTTTGATCATCTATCTAAGACTGCCCTTATTTCTTCCAAGGTCCCAGATTAAGCAGTTGGGAGCCTTTCTTCTCTACCTAAACTACTTGTCTGCCAGGATTAAATAGTTTGGACAGATTTCTTTCTCTATTCTACAACTGGAAATTCAAAACATGGCATGATCCAGATTAGGCTGTTGGACCATCCACCAAAAATGAGACAACATCAAGCTATATACACAGATTGTTTTCTCTTGGAAATATGTGATCTTTGCATGATCAAAGCAGAGCATATTTGGAACTTTTCATTGTCAATCATGAAATATGAAACCTATTGGTATAGGTAGCTAACAGTGGCTCCACATGGGGATGGTTTTTCATTTTGAAAGACCAAGAACAGCAGGTCAGAATGCCTTGGCCTTTGACTGCTTTTACCAAACTTGAAGTATGCTGCTTTGAAATGCCAAAATAGTGTACTTCCCTTCTTGGTAGACCTCTGCTCCTATTTACCTTTTGCTGGTAGTTAAGCAAACTTGAGAAATTGCATTTTTACATCTTAACAGAAAATAATATATACATCTGGATATGTACAAGGGAAAACTCAGGTTACACTTATGGGTGATAGTCAAAATAGTGCTTCAGCATCCTGCCATTCACAGGACCTTCATCCAAATCAGTTTCATTAAGACTTTTAAGGAAATAAGTGTTGTTTCCTTGTACCGCTTGGACAGCAAATGGTCCTCTCCAAAGGGAATCAAATTTTCCATGTTTTCCCTTATCTTCCCTTCTTGAATCCCATTTGAGGACTTTGTCTCCAACATTAAAGTCTTCTGCCTTAGTTCTTCTGTCAAAGGCTTTCTTCAGCTTCTCTTGAAGGATTTGGACTCTGTTATACACTTGATCTCTAGTTTGCTGCAGACATATGATTTGATTCACCCTCCTTTGCATATCATTGGGCTCAGCTTGACTCTCTTGCAGTAGTTTCATGACAGGAACCCCTAGTGAAGAAGGAAATTTGGCTTCTAGTCCATAGACTAACTCATATGGGCTGACCCCAATGGACCTCTTGGTTGTTAGCCTATCTGCCCATAAGGCATTCACTAGTTTCTTATGCCAATTCTTCTTGTTTTCTTCCAACACTTTCTTTATGATGTTCACTAGGCTTTTATTTGATGATTCAGCTAGGCCATTCCCTTGAGGGTAGTAAGCAGTGGAGTGGCCCAAAGTAATCTGAAATTTGTGGCAGAAGTTGACCATCTTCTTGGATCTGAAAGCAGCAGCATTGTCTATTATTATCTTGTTGGGGCAGCCAAATCTAGACAGTATGTTATTCTCCAAGAACTGAATAATTGTTGAATCATTTGCCTGTCTACATGGAATGGCCTCAACCCATTTGGTAAAGTAGTCTGTGGCTGTGAGGATCCATCTATGTTGGCCTGAAGATGAGGGATGAATTTCTCCAATGAAATCCAAGCCCCATTGCTGAAAAGGTCTTTCTGTTGCAATAGGCCTCAAAGGAAGTGGCAGCAACTTTCTTTTTCCCTCAAATATTTGACATTTATGGCATGAGGTAGTAAAATTCTTAACATCAGAGAACAAAGTGGGCCAATAGTAACCAGCCCTGAGTATTTTATCCACAGTGGACTTCCAATACAAGTGTCCACCACAGTCACCTGCATGAAATTCTTCTTTGATCTTGTTAGTCTCATTTTCAATCAATCGTTCAATAAGATACCCTCATGGTTTTTCCAAAGCAAATTTCCATTCATAACACAGAATCTTGAGGCTTTCATTTTCACAAACCTACACTTAGTTCTGGACAGTCCTGGGGGAGCACACAGGTTTTGTAACACATAACAGATATCAGAATACCAGGGGGATTGTTCAAAGGCTACATTGATCTTTGGAGTCGCCAGCTCCGGTTCACTGTCCAGTTGATTGATGTCCAAGGCTTGGAAATTTGTTTCAGACATTAATTTGGCCAAGCCCTGCCCTTTTATCAGTTTTGCAGGTTTTATTTCAATATCAAATTCCAAAATGTTGGCAATCCATTTTCCTCTCCTACCTTCCAAGTTCTCTTGAGTAAGTATGTCTTTCACAATTGGGCTTGGTACATAGGCTATAACATGGGAGTACAGGATGTAAATCCTAAAGTCTTTAATAGCTTTGATCAAGGCATGTGCTTGCTCTTCCATGATCTGGTATTTCAGGGGTGCATCTCTAAGAGCTTTACTAAAGAAAGCAATGGGTTTCTCATTTCCTTGGTCATCTTTCTGTAATAAAACAACAGCAATTGTGTGTTGGGAGGCAAAGGAAAATATGATAAATTCCCTATCAAATTGTGGATTTGTTAGAACTGGGGTTTGGGTGAGGGCCACCTTTATTCCTTCAAATGCTTGACTTGCTTCTACTGACCATTTTACCTTTGAATCCTTTTTAAGCATATTATTGAGTAATCTACTTAATTCGGCCAGATTTGGGATGAATCTCCTTAGAAAGTTAATTTTCCCCAAGAAGGCTTGTAATTCCTTCACATTTCTTGGATGAGGCATTTGTAAGATGGCCTAGATTCGGTCTGGATCAATCCTAATTCCATCTTTAGAGATGATGTGACCTAACAGTTTACCTTCCTCCAAACCAAACAGGGATTTTTTAGGATTTAAGGAAATCCCATATTTCCTACAAGTAATAAATATCTGTCTCAAATGTTTCAAATGTTCTTGGTCAGATTTGGAAAAAGGTGTGAGGTCATCTAGATAAATGACAAGGAAGTCATGAATCTCTTTGGCAAAAGCAATATCCATTGCCCTTTGGAATGTGGCCCCTGCATTTTTCAACCCAAAAGGCATTTTAACATATTTGAAGGTTCCCCATGGGGTTGTAAATGCTGTTTGTCCTGATCATCAGGATGTACTAAGATCTGGTTGAAACCTGAGAATCCATCAAGTAGAGAAATTGTTGAGGCCCCCACTACTCTCTGCAAGATGTGATCCATCTTAGGTAAGGGGTAATTATCTTTTAAGGAAACCTGATTCAAGTTCCTTAGGTCAACACAAAGCCTTATCTCACCGGTTTTCTTTCTTGTAGGGACTAAGTTTGAAATCCAATCTGAAAATCTGATTGGTGCTATGATGCCTGCCTTAAACATTTTCTATACTTCTTGTTCCATTGCTGGGAGGAGCATAGGATTAATTCTCCTAAGTTTTTGTTTAAAGGGTTTTTGATCTGGTTTGAGAGGGATGGTGTGTTGAATTAAAGAGGTGTCATAGGATTTTAAATCCTCATAACTCCAGGCAAAGACATCCTGGAACTCCTTAAAAAGGTCAATGTATTTAGGCTTTTGATCAGAGGGTAAAGCAGCAGACAGTTTTATGATTTTGGGTTCAGCAGTCCCAATGTTGCACTCTTCTATGGCAGTGTTGAGGGGCTGCATTTTTGGTTTGCTGGGAACATCATTGGAATAAAAAATGTCTTCTAGAGGAGCTAAGCCAGTGGGAAGAAAATTGTCCTTCAATTGTATAACTTCAGCTTCATCATCAGCTGTCTCTTCACAATCAATTTGTTGAATTTCTAGTATGTTGTCTTTGTTAAAAATTGTAGGATGTAGCATTTGGTTAGCTGTTTTAGGTGATATTGCCTTGTTATTCTGTTCATCCTGTATTTGTGATTGACTTGCTCTTTCAAGTATTTGTGATTGACTTGCTCTATCATTGTCAATACTTAGTCCTGAAAATTCTTGCTGCAAAGTCAAGAAGTTGTTTATTTGTATGTCATCATCAAACACTTGCCAATCCTTAACATTGTTTGGGACAGACGGTCTGTGTTTTATCTCAGCTGTAAAGCAGTGGTGGGGCTCAAAAGGTAGCTTTCAGGTACTTGCAAATGTGGCCAAGCTATGAGCATGAAGGTTCTGAGTCCTAGGAATTTTGGTAATCTGAAATTCAGCAAACGAATTTAATAATTCAGCAGCAGTAGACCTATAGGACCTCAATCTTTTGTCATTGGTGACAAAATTACCCTTGACTTGTTGGATAACTAGGTCTGAATGTCCTAGGATTGAAACTTTTATAGCTTGTGGGGACTTTACTAGCTTGAGACCTAGTAAAAGAGCCTCATATTCGGCCATGTTGTTAGTGCATCTGAAGTTCAATCTATAAGCTCTGCCCTCTGCATGACTGTTTTGTTTATTATGTATCCAGACTCCAGCTCCTGCCCCTAACTTGTTGACTGACCCATCAAACTCTATGAACCATAGGATCTGTTGGTCTAGGGGAGACTTAACAACTTCTCCGTGGTCAGGGACTATGAGCTGAAGTCCTGGTTTTGTATTTTGTTCATCCTTTAGAATAGTCTCATCACTTGTTTAGATCAACTTTACTTCTAGGACAACAGTATTTTGTTCATTACAACCCTGCTCTTGTTTTGATGTCTTGGTTTCATCATTATTTGTTGGACTTGAACTGTCATTGAAGAGAATGTATGAATCTATATCAGAATGGACAGCATATATGGGAAAGTTTTGAGGTTTATCTTCACTGCTGACCATATATTTCATGAGGGATTCCCTATATAGTCTCTTGGGTTGACCAAAGACTGTGATTGTGGCATATGACATGTCTAACTGTAGGGAACCTTGGAGTTTAGCCCCCCATGATCTTGATAACAGTATCCCTTACTTGGGTGGGATATCAGCAACTACAACATCCATTAGGATTGTTTTGTTTGGGTATTGGTCCTTGGACAAGGGATACACACAAGTCTTTTATCAAGCCTAAACATTTGACTTGGCTGGAGTCAAATGAGAATAGGTCCTTATATGGTCTTGTAATGTCTAGGTTGAGCCTCTCCATCACTGATTTAGGCATAAGGTTATGAGAAGCACCTGAATCAAACATTGCATTGTGTAGTATCTTGTCATGCACATGTAAACTAACATAGAAAGGTAATATCCCTGTGACAGCTATTTTTCCATCAACCTCTGGACCGAACAGCAATTCTGGGGTGTCATCCAACACATTGACATTGTCTTTACTATGAGTGAGTTGAAGGGATTTCTTGATTTGTTGTTTGTAGATGTCATGTTTGGCTAATTCTGAGAGAGGAATGGCCACTTTCAGTTTGCCAACTTCAGCCTCCAAGTCAAAAGGTTTTTCAGTTTGAACCTTAGTGTGGTGGGCAGCAACCTTCTCTTTGTTCACTGTGTTTTTTTCTTGATCTTTGTCTTGATCTTGGGGCCTATGTTTGTCATTCATTTTTTGAGAATTATCGGTTGGTTTAGGCTGCAAAGAAGGTACAGCCAGTGGCTGTTGTGTTGAGGACATTTGTTCAGTAATCTCTTCCACAACTTCCTCTGTTGCAGGTGAATCAGTTATGTTGATTGGTTCAGTGACTATGGCCCTTTTAGGCTGCAGCCTGTCCCTTGGTTTCTCAGGCTATGTTATATTTACAGTTCTGCTCCTTAATTTGTACTGTTTATGAACTTCATAAACAGTTGTGTCATAGCCTTGTTTGAAGTCAAATGACTCACCTGATTTGGTTTGGAATTGTGGAATATCATCATCTCTGTGATCTTCTTGACTTAGGAAAACTTGATGCCCATCATTCAAACCCATCAGGTTGATGTGGGTGTCATCTTCTTGCTCATTTGAAGTAGATGTTTCAACATAGTTTTCTTGAAATGGAGGTCTGATTTCTGGATCAACATTGGCCTTGCCAATGTTTGGGTTTGGATTTCTCCTAAAATTGGGATTCCTGATAGGGTTGTTTTGTGGTGCTTCCCATGATGCTTTTCTCTCAACTGATTCCACCCTATCACCCAACCTCTTCATGCTATTAAGTATTGCATCAAGTTTCTGATCAAAGGCTGTAGGTTCTTCTTTGAAGGCTGTTCTTTTTTCCAACCTTGCTCTATTTCTTTTGGCAATCAGGTTAGCTTCCACTGTGACAGCAACCTTTTGGGCCTCTGCAAGGGTTTGAGGGTCTCTTTCCTTTAACTGATAGGCCATGTCAGGGTCAAAACCATCAGGGAATTTGTACAAAGCTAAATCAGGAGGGGGTCTTAAATTTTGTGGGATTGCGTTATATACATTGTTGAATCTTGCACAATACTCCAAAACAGTCTCTTGGGGACCTCTTTTGATAGTGTCATATTCACCAAGTATGTGCAGAGGATCCTTCTTCTTCTCCCATCTGCTAGTAAAGGCTTGATAAAGCTCATCAGGAGTTGTGATGGAATTTGCATTCAGGGATCTAAACCAGGTTCTCACATCCCCAGTTAAGCTTTGAACAAACATCCTCATTCTCACACTGTCATCATCTATTTCATAGGTCTCAAAATGGTCTTGCATCCTTTTGGCATGCTGAACAGCTGTCAAAGGGCCAGTGGAGTCAAAATATGAGATTTTGGTTTGGTAGTCTTGGGGTAGAGCTGCAGCATTAGCTGGTATTTGCAGGGGTGCATATCTGTTAGCCATATTCACAAGGTTTGGGGGATTTACAGGGGCAACTGGGATAAAAGGAACGGTGTGTACTACAGGGGTAACAGGTGTAGCAGCACTTGGAGTGTTGTTCAAGGGGATATGTGCAGTGGGTGAGGATGTGAAAGGAGGACTTTGAGATGTGGATGGTGAACTGGGGGAACTAGGGGTAGACCGGAAAAGGACCTTGCATGGAGTAGAGATGAGGCTGGGATGATCTGAATCTGAGGTTAAATCAGCCGGTTGCTCCTGCCTTTGCTGCCTCCTAATGTTTCTAGGGATAGTATTTGGATTATCAACAATGATGGGTGGATTAGGGTCAGGATTTTCCCTGGTGTGCCGTGGATTTTTCTTGGGAGCCAGCTTCTAACTATTTTTTAGGGTTTTATAGGAATTTTTTATATCTGCAAGGACTGGATAAAGATTTTGGAATGGCTATATATATTTCAAAGCTGAGATGAAGATTCACTGAAAAAGCTCTTCCCTAAAGCTGTCAATGTGACACAGAAACAGTTTTGAAGGCCTCCTGATTGTTTTCAGGCTTGATTTGTAACTTTGAGAGATGTATAGAAATTGGAAAATCCTAAGAAGTCCCCAGTGGAGTCGCCAATTATGTTAACACCCAGGTTGTTCCCTATGACTCCCAAGGGAATACGGCCGGGGTAACCACTAACCAATCTTTGGGTTACAGTTCCTAGCCAAACTGTAATCAGAGAGGGCTCTCTCTTTAATATTTATCTCTGTTTTGTACTGATTTTAGGCTAGCTATAAGTTCAGGTTTGTTTAAGGTTTTGGTTGGATGATAATTTCAGTCAAGGTGCTTATGCATTCTCCGAAGTGTTCTAGTCCATTGGGCTATGGAGTCAGTGGTCCTTTAGTTATTTTGAGGTGCTGAGTGATTTGCTGTAGTGATGCTGCAGAGCCAGATTAGTGTCTGAGAACAACCTTTATAATAGTGATTAAGTGGAGTGTATCCAGTTAATGCAAGGCAATGAAGAATCTTGCAGTGAACTGCTGAAGAAACACAAGGGGAATATTGTCCTAGAAGCAATTAAGAATTTCTAGGTAGTATTCATACTTATAGAATCAATATAGACATGAGCAATTAAGAATTCATGTGCATAGTAATCCTGAAGACAAACATTTACAGTAGTAAAAATTGAGTACAAGGTGTAGTGAAACAAATCCTGCACTATTCTTTCTTTTTACTGCTAGCTTAGTATAAGGTGAGTATGATTTTGACAAACTTAAGTAAAACAAGAACAGAGTTTGGAGAAAACTTGTTATTTCATCAGACAGCACGGGAATTCTGCATCAGCACATGGAGCATCATCCAGACATCAAATATTTCGGGAAATCATTGAGCTAATCCAGCCCTTTATATTAGATAATTCTGAAAGTGTACAATACATTTGTCTCATAGAGAAAATTACGAACCCCTTATGAGTTACTCAGGGGAGTATATATACAAAATTTACATCAAAAATATCAGCGAATGAGTTAATATCTCATTTATGATATGCTAATCTCTGGAAAGCAGTAGCTGAAGGAGTGAATGCTGCAATAATTCCTTAATGCCTCAGCTGTCAAAATAGTCAGAAGATATTTGGACTTTATGGCTATTAGAGTCGGCTGGAGATGTGCTGTCTGAAACTCGGATAGCTGTCATTGTCTACGTGATGAGTCACTTTTTTAGCTGCTATAACTGCTGACATTTGTCACGTTATTTGTCTTGTAGTGACCTGGAGCTGGCAGTGGCCGAATGACTGAAGCTACCGTGGCAAAATCTGAAGCATAAATTGCCACCAATCCTCCTTAGGCATTTGATGTCTGCGCATCTTTATCAATGTTTCCTCAGCCTCTGTATGTCTATAAAGATTGGGAGGGGTTTCAAACAGGTGATTTACTTCATTCTCAATGAAGAACAGGCCTCCAAGTTTGTCATATAAGCTCTATCCTGTGGGGGGCCCTGCTTGTTCAGATGAACTGCCAGATGCAATAATCTGATTTTCAATAGTGGTTGCCATTCTGTTGGCCATTTGATCTGAAGAGATCAGTTTTCCTGCACCACTTAGTAAGTTGGGCAGGCCTTTTGCTTGCAGCACTCCCATTTTGACTTTGTATTCCTCCACATCTGCTTGCATCTCATAGTACTTCCTCTCCACTGTTTGTATATAGTTCCTGAGAGTTAGTACCTTCTTGGCAGAGAGGACAACTTCTGTTCTGTTGGGAATGCCTATAGCTGCCAATTCCTCCCTTTCATGCCTGTTGAGGAAGTCTATCATTCTGTTTGCCTGCTCTGCTCTGTTCCCTAGCACTGTCTTGGCCTTCTGAATTTCTGCTTGAGCTTGGCCCATTAAATCCATCTGCTCATGCATTATTTTTATTGACCTCCATTGCTGTTTGATGGATTGGCCAATTTTGGCCCATAGGATTCTCTTTATGTCGGCCATAGCAGTCTCTAGATTCAGCTCTTTCTCTAAGGCCTTTATCTTTTCTTTTTGGGCCTTTATTTCTCTGCCCTGTTCTGCTACAGTCACTTTGGACTTGTCATACTTGGCATCCAGTTCTGCCAACTTCTCCTTGGCCTTCTTTATTTCATCTGCCTGGAGCTCCATTGCTTTGACGGCCTTGGTCAATTCCTCTACACTTGTGCTGGCATCTGGAGCTGCTGCTGTTCCTGCTGCTTCTGTTATAGGGGCCACTGCTGCCCCTGAAGTTGCTGCTGTTGTTGAAGTAGTTGGAGGAGCTTGGGAAGTGGATTCTGCCTGTTTATCTTGTAATGCTCCTTCCAGCTCTCTCTCCAAATCCCTGATCCTCTGGTCTTGCTGCATTAGGAGGTCTAATTTGTCATCGACCTGTTTTTGCTTTTGAAGCTCTGCGGTTTGAGGGTGCTCTGTGGGCTACAGCTTCAGCCTTTTCTTTAATGCATTTAGGTCATCATCCTTCTTCTTCATAAGGGCCTTCACACCCTTTGGATCACTAGGATCATGTCCAAGGTCAATGATGATGTCCTCCAAAGATTTTGTTCTGTTATCTTTGGCCAGGGAGGACATTCTCTCAAAATCCAACTGAGTGTTGGTATTTTTGAGTGACTCCTTTAGTTCATGGGCCATGGTTGCTTTCTCCACCAAAGTTGCATACACCATTTCTCCAGTTTGTTTGTGGAGTTCTATTTGGTCCATGGGATGGATGTCTTTGGCCATGACCTCCACCCTTGTCTTCACAAAATCTGCAGCTGATGTAGGCTGAGGTTTTGTAGGCTTGAAATGACTAACTATCATTTTTTCTTCTTTAATGTCATATACAGACATTAATCTCTCTTGTTGGGCTGGTGTAGCATCTATAAATTACTTGTAGACCTCAGCCCTCAGCAGCTCATTTTGAGCCTTTATTTGTTTGAAAGAAGCCTTGGTGCTCTTGGGCTTCTTGCTTTGTTGGGAGGAAGAGGACACCTCCAAACCAAGCTGTAAAGTTTGCTCCTGTTGAAAGGAGCTTGTACCTGTATGCTGACTGCCCTCCCTGTCTTTTCTTGCACTGTCCAAGACATCTTCAGTAATGTCTTCTACCTCTGGGGAGTCTGCTCTTTGCATTTTGGCTTCTGGCTGGTGGGAGGATCCACTGAGAGGAGTGGACTCTTCTCTATCTCTCTTTGTCCCCCTTTCCTCATGTGCCGGGGTCTGTAATATTGGAGCAGTTACTGGCTCAGTTTGTGGGGGTGGAATTTGCAGTGTTGGAGCTGCTGGTAGCTCAGTTTGTGGAAGGGCAGTTTGCCCTTGCTGCTGCTCTTGCTGCTGCTCACCTGAAGGGGCAGACTTTTCTTTCATTGTTTGTTCTTCTGTACCCATTATCCCTTTGCCTTTATCTAATATTGGTGCTGTTGTGGAAGATGCCTTTATTACTGGTGCAGTCCTTGAGGCTGAGGTCCCTTCTCCCACTGAATAAGGCGGTCTGAAAGATACCTGCTGCACATAGTCTAGATCAATAGTTTTTTCAAGCTCCTTCACATTCTTTAGCATTGTCTCTTCCTCAGTTAGATTTTCAACTAGAGTATCCATCTGCCATTCTTGCAGGTTGGCATATTTTTCAATGTGTGGGTATTGGCAATGCTTAATGCCTATAAGCCTATACTTGTTTCTCCTAGCAGTGATGAAACCTTCAGGGTCATAAGGGACCCACCGAAAACTATATGACAGCTTGTATTTATCCTTAAGGATTAGGTCTGCATCTTCCCACCCTTCTTTCTTGTTCATGATGAAGGGACCCAACTGGTGTTTGAACTTGAGGTGGGCCTTCTTTTTGGCGTTGTGGAAATGGGTGAGGTCGGACTAAATCAACTGCCTGTAATACTCCAAGGCAAATAACCTCATAGGTACATATTTTGGGAGCCTGTATGGACAGAGCTCACAGCCATAGATCCTAATGACAGTATGGTTCTCATATAGGTACCAGTCACCTATTTTATATTTTTTGGAAAGCTACAAAGCTTTCTTTATCTCATTTGATATTCTGGGAGGAGGGGACCTCATCAACAGGCAAGCGACTGGGTATACAAATTGGTCAACAAATTCACAGTAGGTATAGGGTGAATTTGTGACTTTGTGATAGACAGAGGTCCAGAAGATGACAGATCTTCTTTCCCCTCTGTGATCCAGCTTTTTGATGTAGCATGGGAAGGCTTCAGAATGATAGTACATGAACAGGTGGTAAATATAGGCCGAGTACTTGAAGACCCCCTGTCTGTCCACTCTGCTCAACTGATCATGAATCTTGTTAGCTATGAACTTAGCAAAGTTATATTTGCGGGCAGGGGGTTGGCGTGGGCTGTAAGCAGATAGCAATACCAGCATTGTTTTATCCACATACTCACTATTTTTGTATCCCAACACATAGGCAATCATGTCCAGTAAAAGCCTGCCTACATCATTGAAATGGACATCCAGGTAGGGAGGTGGCCCTGTAGGCTGGCACTCAGGTCTCATGAATGTCCTGGTGACCTTTTGAATCTCCTCACTGGTCATCTTTTCACCAGTCTCCAGCAAATAGTTCATGGAAAACGGGATCAACAACTCTGTCTGATCAAAATGTAACATTTTGTTGATGGACTCAGCATTAATGTAAAAAAGGATCCTCCCAGATGGAGTGCTAATAGCTCTGTGCTGCACATCATAGTTTTCAGCACATAGGTGAATGATTTCAGGGAAGACATTTACAGCTGGGAGACAATAGTATGGTAGGTTTGACTCCCATATACCATGTGTACCATGACCATCCTTATAGTCCTCTCTCAATTGAAAGAAGGTTTGCAAGAAGTCCCTGCTACCCTCAAAGTCTTCTATAAGATAGTCCTTGTCAGCAAATGCCAAGGCCTCCAGCTCTTTATTTGGTGGATTTAATGGAGCTACACTGAGGGATGAGGATGCAGAAGCAGCCATTGTAAAACTTGATTTCGAAATAAGGTGATGACAATGGTTTGCCAAGTTCTTTAAGAGCTTAAGTAGTAGGCCAAATGCAAACCAAGTCTGAAGTGTTTTTCTCAGTGGAAAATACAAGCTGGTTTCTGTAGCTTGTTGCAAATTCACAGGGATGTGAATTGCTAAGGGTAAGTTGTAGAGGGTATGAGGTTTCCTTTGGTAGAAATTGCAGCTGGCCTGTACTCGGCAAAAGGGAACAATGCCGAGCACCTTGAGGATAATTTTATGGTTCTGGCCTGTGGAACGGCTGTTTTAATGTCAATTTTTAGTTCTGGGGGCAATGCAAGTTACTTTAGCTGACTCTTAGTTAGCAGACAGAGCTAGACTGTGGTTTTTGACCAGTCTTCAATGGTGAATTTACAGAGAAATGGAATGCATGGGCAAATGGGGAAATCTGGTGAAATACCTGGAAAAACATTTGACAGGCCTGCGGGCCGAACTGTGCAGGCTCAATGTAGCTGAATTCTTGACTTGTAGCGGTCGGAATCTTGAATTTGATGGCTGGAAACGAATTTTCGCGGCAGCTGATTGACAACGGCTACGTCGTTTGTGCGCAAAAATGACCGCAAACGGCTAATTTGGTCGTTTATAATGACAAATTTGGAAAAAACATGTTATTGGTGCTTTTCCGCCGATGACATCATGGTGGGGCCCGGGTACGGAGGTGACGTGGCTGCTGAGGTGTAGGCCAGGGTGGCAGGACACGGTGGCGGGTAGATGCGGTGGCAGGGCTACGTGGAGGGCCACGGGACGCGGGGGTGGGCGGAAGCGACATGACGTCAGGCTGACGTGAGGGTGACGTGCTCCGGATGGGTGGTAATGGGGAGGCGGTAAGCGGGTTCCCCGCACCACCTTTGGGCCAAAGGCGGTATTGGGGAGGGGGCTCCGAACAACCCCACCGCCTGCCACGCATCCCTGTACGGGGTGGAAAACCATTTTCCCCGGACGGTAAAGGTCGGCAGATCCGGGCCCAAGAATACCCACCCACCGTTAGATCATGGGTGGCGGAAGATCGACGGCTGGCGGGCCCTCCGACGGATCGTGTAAGTTGGGGGGACCCGCTGGCCTATTAAAATACTCAATTTAATATTTTTAGGTGGAAAACATTAGAGTTGAGGGTTTTTGATGTGATTTTGGGGATTTTTGGGTTTTTCAAGGGTTTTTATAAGGGAAAAGAGGTTTTTAGGAATGGGTTTAGCAGGGGAAAAGGGGTTTTCTGTGTTTTTTTTTAGCAGAAGGAAGGTGAGGGCTTAGGGGAAAGGTTTTTGCTCTTAACCAGAGGTTAGAACAACCCCAAGACAGGGTTGACCACAGCCCCTGGTGGACTGAAGTCTCCTTAAACTACTTATTTGGCTATAGTGCCAAGGGGAGGGATATTTATACTATGTTTGGGGTTTATACACCATGGTGTTATACTAGTAGGGAAAAGGGTAACATAGGGGAATTATATAATAGAGTTAGGGTTAATATGGGTGAAAGGAGTGGAGGGGGGGAGATAACACTAAGTTTATTTGAAAATAACTTAGCTTAGGGAGTAGATCAAAATAAAAATACTTTTAGACAAGAAATGTGGCTTCTAATAGGACTAAGAACCACCATCAAACCATCAATTCTTCCATGTATCTCAACTGATGTTGGGATGTTAGTAAATGAATGGGAAGAGGGAAAAATTTGGGAAGTTAGACATGCTTCTTTTCTTTGCTTTTCTTATCTTGACCAGCAATATTCAATCTGAAATGAATATCACTTCTGCAACCCCATCTACTTACCCAACTACTTTGCCTAGCATTTTTTGTTTCTTCTTGGAGGGTGCACTTGAACTTGTAGACCCTTATGTGCCTTTTCTTTTCATTGGCTTTTCTTTTGATCATCTATCTAAGACTGCCCTTATTTCTTCCAAGGTCCCAGATTAAGCAGTTGGGAGCCTTTCTTCTCTACCTAAACTACTTGTCTGCCAAGATTAAACAGTTTGGACAGATTTCTTTCTCTATTCTACAACTGGAAATTCAAAACATGGCATGATCCAGATTAGGCTGTTGGACCATCCACCAAAAATGAGACAACATCAAGCTATATACATAGATTGTTTTCTCTTGGAAATATGTGATCTTTGCATGATCAAAGCAGAGCATATTTGGAACTTTTCATTGTCAATCATGAAATATGAAACCTATTGGTATAGGTAGCTAACAGGAAGGATGCCCCAACACATTGGTTTCTTCAGTAATCAACTTAATAGATGCCCCAATACCCTCGCGAGCTGCAACTCGCCCTAGCACCACCCTACCACCTTGAAGTGTTCAGTGGTGCCAACCTGTAGGCAACTTCATACACCTGTCTAGCACCTTCCTACCACCCTGTAATGGCTGAAATGAGACAAGAGTATGGATTCCCGTACCAGGGACAACAATCCACGATACAATATGATTTACAATGATTTTGACCAAACACCCAATCACACTATAACCTACAACCCAACCATGACATCGCCGCAATAGAGACTCCTATACCTCCCAATAATGTTTTTTCGACTCTAGGAAGATTGACTCTTTTACAATAATGACTCTTCCAATGATGACACTTTTACAAATGATTCTTTTACAACTTTACAATGATGACTCTTGGCCTTGACACTTCTTCACAATATAGGGTTTGTTTTCATGTCTTCAAAGGATATCCCTCTACAATGCTTCCTTTGATTTGATACTTCTGCTCTTGAATTCTTGCTTGAAGTTGTACTTGAATCTTCTCGTACCTGCATGCAAAATTTGCTTGGCGAAACCAATCCCAAAACAAAACAAAATACCCTTCAACTCACCTTTGCCTGCAAAACACATGTAAGTGCATAATAATGAATAAATACAAATTAAAATTACAATGCGTACCTGAAGTGTGCCTGTCACTTTTGTTTTTGACTTGTTGCAACAGTGGACAAAGACTCCCACTCTTGATATAGGCCTGGACTCTATGCAAGACTATATCCAAAACTGACCTAAAGATATATATAATAAAAACTGATGGCAGACCCTAGACTTGTGATGGACCAAGTTCTAAGTACAACAACATAGAACATTCTATCAACTATGACAAGACAAGTAACATGAACTTACAACATCATATAGATTTAGTAGACTTGGTGTAGCATCAAGAATATGTAGCATCAAATGTATAGTATCAAGAATAGGACATCTGAAATGTGGTATCAAAACTAACTGTGACATATAGACATAGAGATATAACTGAGACCATGTATATACTTACGCTGTCCTGCAAAAACATATGTCGGAGATGATGCTCATATTTGAAATGTAAACACTGATCATACATACCTTGTTGTAGGAGACTTACCCTTGACTGTTGATGTGTGGTCCTTACTGTAGTGCTCCTTGAATGCATGCTTTTTCTTGCCTTCTAGGAGCTCGATATTGAATCTATTGTATCTATGTAATTTCGGATCTCCAGGGTTTGAAATTTCATCCCGTGGTAGCCCTCTGAGTCCTCTTTCCAACCCCACAAGTCTAATCAAGATTGGAATCTTCAAGAAAGAGTTATGCCCAATCTCCCACGATGACTTGATTATAGACTGGTTAGGTAGAGTTAACTTGTACGAAGTGCCATGTGTCACTGTTGTGAACGATAATCAACAAACTACAATCCGTCCTCTTTCTGTGACTATTTACGAAATCAAAAACTATAGTGAACCAATCTCTGAAATTCAGTCACGAGGTTAATCAAGATTTCAGCTCAAATGGATTTTAATTTCAAATTCTAAAGCTTCACAGAAAAAAGTTAGAGCGAAAATGCCACAATGACCTGTTTGAAGCCACAAAATCCCTACTAGAGGAGGATATGAGGGTCATTATTTATATGAATGTCTTGAGTTGAGAGGGTCCTCAACGAGTGAATGTTGGAGGGATTTTGGGAGCAATTTTTTAATTATTAATTATTGACTATTTAATGACCACAACCAATTATGAGTGTCATGCCACAACCCCATAGGGTTTAGCCCACTAACTGGGGTTACTAACTTCGAACACGAATATCTCTCAAACCGTGAAGAATTACATGGCGTGTTTTATTATTATTTAATATTGAATATTCAATGACCACAACCAATTATGAGTGTCATGCCACAAAGCCATAGGGTTTAGCCCACTGACTGAGGTTACTAACTTCAAACACGAATATCTATAAAATCGTGAAGAATTACATGGTGTGCCATATATCAACGGAAACATCTCTACTAGTAGAATCCATATAGAAGATCTTTGACTCGAAATAGAGTAAGTTGTCAAGTCAAAATGCCCATGCAAGATCAGGGTAGCCCCTGGTGCTGCTTGGGTTGACATCAATGACAACTACTAATCAACACCAATGAATTGCTCCAATGACCAAGGCTCATCAAACTCAATCTGATCTTTAAATGCTAAAGACAATCCACAGATGAAGCTTTGGACCTTTGTCTTCTCATCGTTGAGGTAGGCCACATACCTACACAACTCCAAAAACTTGCTCGTGTACTCTTCATTTGTCATGGAACCCATCTTCAACTCATAGAACTCCTTTGGCCTTTCTTTCATAATATCTCTTAGACAAGTACTTCCTGAATCATCTCTCAAACTCATTCCAACTAAGCTTCTCTACCCGAATGACTCTAACATGCTTCACATCTTCCCACAAGATATCTACTTTTCCCTTCAGACTGAAGATCACTATCTTGGCTTTCATATTCTCTGAATAATCATGCAATCCGAAGAACTTCTTCATCCCAAGCACCCATGCTTTTCCATCTTCTAATTTCTTCACATCCCCATGAATAGTAGGAGGCTTGGCTTTCTTGAACTCTTTTGGAAAACCTTGCTTCTCACTCCTCCTATAAGGATGTTGGTGGTAATGACGATGATGTCTCTCAGAAATGGAACTAGAATAAAATCCATGACTGTTAGCCCGTCTGTCAGGTGTATCCAAAGATCTTCCACCTCTGACTGTGTCATCCTTGTCCAACCTACATCTGAATCGAGACCTGCTTCCATATGCCCCATTAGTCTTTTCCTCTTGTCCATAATTGATCCTCAGCTATCCCTGCTTCTACAAAACTAAAAGGCTCTGAAGGATAACTGCATTAACCTCTGCTTGCTTTTCTTGAGCTCTCGAAAGCCTTTCCAATGCCTCAATCAACCTATTATTCTCTGCCTTACAACTTCTTATTTCTTCCTTCAAACTTCTCAAGGAAAGTACTCTTCTCCTTGCTACTCAACTAACTTGTCTCATTCCATTGAGTACACATCAGGCTTGTAAGGGGAGTCATGTGAACTGTAGTCCACCATTTTGCTCTTCATCTCCGATCTTCTATCTCCTATAAACATGTCATGTTAGATACACCAAATAAGGACATAATCAAAATCATACATTAGTGTATTTCAGGGGAGGTTATCTCATCTACACAATCAATCCATATTAGCACGATACAAATACATAATGACATCAACATCTCAATCATCATGCATGATAACACAAAACTGTAATAATGGCCATATGCATAATAACCATAACCATCACAATGCATCCATAGCAAACACATATACAATTAACATGCATGCATACCAATATTCATTTAGCCCATCTAGTTCAAGTGATTAAACCTAGAAGCCCTCCCACATTTACCCACTTTGACAAGCTCTCTAGGGTAAACATGCGCTGAGTGTCATTATGATATGACCTAACCTCCAAATTCCAATTATGGAAGTGGGGCCTATAAACCAAAAGTAAACTAAAATCCCGCAAGAACTATAGACCACTCAGGACCCCACCAACTTCCCCAAGTGATCAATCCTTGAACTGGAACTCTTTTTAACCAGGTTTACTCCCCAATCACACCCTTGAAACTCTATACATGTGGTTATGAGGCTCAAACCGCAACCATAAGCTTGCCTGCATGCGGTTGTGACCCAAATTCCTCAATTCAGTGCATGGGATCACGAGATCTATGCCATGATTTCAGGCTAGCCTCCATAACATTGCCCAAAATTCCCTGCAACTTTCTGAAATCATGAAAATGATGAAAACAATGCTAAACAATCAAAACTTGAGCAAGATCTTGACCTAGACATGCCTAATGCAAGATAGACATTTCATCAAACATATGACAAACATACAAGTTAGAGGTCATGAATGCATATATGATCATAACCTTTTGAACTTCATTTGAGGATTACCTAGAAGGCTCTATCAACTCTCTAGCTAGCCACAATAACACTTGTTAGCCCATGCATTCATCAGTCATGTAGTAACTTATCAAATCATGAACAAGAGTCATATCTAGAACACATCATAATACCATAAATATAACCATAATACAAACTATGACAAATCAACTATAAAATCACCATAATAACCAGTACGAGCGCTCATAGATCACAATATAAAAATAGCTCATATTAACATATGAAAAGGCCAACAAAGTCAAGGAATTCCATCATCCATGTACCACCAGGCCATTGATTGGGCTAAACCAAATCTCTCTTTAAGTCAATCACCCTGATGCCATATTACAAGCTTGAATGTGGGATCATAACAGTTAAAGAAAAATAAACCAACCAAGGCTTCCAGAGGCCAAGCCACCTCAACCCTCAAGCACAGTGACCTCACCTATACAGTGCAAAAATCACTAACATCAACCAGATTGGTCTCTACCCAAGTTGTCCAGGGCTCTAAGAACTAATAACTCAACCCACAACCTCCAAGGAACCCAAGTTGTTTCAGGGCTCCAGAGTGTTTGTCCCAACCCACAAGCTCCAGGGACTAGTAACTCAACCCACAACCATAGGAAGCCCAAGTTGTTCTAGGGCTCCAGAGAATTTGTTCCAACTCAAACACAACTATAGAGAACATGAGAACCATTTATAAAAGCAAATGGACTACACCATATCTATTTAGAAACTTGCAAGGAGATCACACATGCAACCTTACCTACAAAGTTAGTCTGTTGTAACTATTAATCCAACTATCTCCTTGCGCTTCCTTGCTTTCCTTTGCTTGCCTTCTCCAAATCCAAGTGAATGCTAGAGTGTCCCAAGAATACTCTAAGTATGCAAGAATGTGAGAGAATGAGAGTGTGAAAGGAGATAACCAAAACTAAAATGACAAAATTTGTATGACCAAAAACTAAGCCAAAAGATGTGAATTGCTTCTCTGATGCCTTTTTATCATTAATGTCTCATTTTTTCTTCATTTTCCTTCATTTTCCCTCTAATTTCCTTTGCATGAAAATTTGTCTCTTCACCTTCCTTTTCTCCTATTTTTCTTTATTTTCATAATTAAATGCCATTTATTGTCTCTTTTCTTTTGCCAATGATTTTGCCAATTTCCATAGCCATAATTAATCCACAAGTGATGCCCACTATAATATTTGTCCACCATTCAGCTTGGTCTTATTTTATTTACATGGAAAATCAACAAGGGGCTATTACAATTTTAGTATGAACATCATTATGGAAACTCCAACAAATAAGCTTGGATATGAAGAAGACAAAGGTTCCAACTCTGAGTTAAGATAAAAAGGATAATTACAAGATCGGGAAGAACTGGAGGACTCCCAGAAAGAACCTGAAAAAAACAGTCAATTTTGAGCACCATGAACCATTCACAGTCCCTCTACAATATGGAAGCTTTGAAACCAAAGCAGTCAATTTTGAGCACCATGATCAAGACATATTAAGGTGAGACTAATGCTTTGAAACCAAATCAATGGTCGTAGCAATTAGAGTTTTACTTCGGTGTTCACCGCCACATGAAAACCCTTAAACTAGAGGGAGATCCTCTACTAGCCAAGTGAGAGGATTTAAAACTCTCATAATGTCCCAATTCTACCCTATCGAGCATGTAGAGGACTAATGGATCTAATGGCATTGCTTTAGGAAAAGGCAAGGGCAAAATTACACAAGTAAACCACAAAATTCAAGAAGATGGCTATAAAGCTAGGTATATCTCCCAAGAACTCAAACATACTCCAAAAGTATCCAAGGGGTCTACAAATCCATTTGGGAAGGCAAGTGATGTTGTTCAAACCTAAAACAATGTATGAGGTTTTTGTGTAGGCATACTACTTGGTAAACATGGGCTTGAAGAAAGGATACTCAAGTGGATCAACACAGATCAAACACTTGGAAGCTTCTAAGGAGGGAAGAAGAAGTGGAAAGGGTGGAAGGACAAGAAATAGCAACCACAACACACTCGTGCAAAGATCCTAGCAACCACTACAACATTAAGGGTCACAGAGAGGAGAAGTTCTAGAAATTACATCTAGATCTAAAATTGCTCTCCTCTCCTTTGTAATAGATCGACACAGTGTATGGCCTCTCAGTCATCCAATGGTACTAATTATATCACTGTTGGAAAACATATGCACAGATTTTATTGGGTTGTTAGCGGAAAGTTAATTGAAGAGGAAGATGTTGTGAGAAATAGGTTCCCAACAAAACTTGCCTCCCAAAACATAATTTCATAAAGATAGGTCACCCAACAAGAACCCTTACAATGGAAATAATGTCTCACAACAAAATGTGCCTAATACTCTTGCCCCAACTAATGTGGTTGGTCAAGAAGGGCCCTCTTGGTGTCACACATGTAACAAATTCCATAGTCAAGAGAAGCGCCCATATAAACACATGGAAGAAGAGCAAAGTCGAGAACATCTTAATATGATAAATGATAATGCTCCATTTAAAACTTTGTTGGGTGAACCATTCTTCTGTTGTCAACAAGAGCATGAAGAAACCATTGAATAACCTAGTAGTGATCATGATTAACGAATCATGGTTGTTGAAGAGGGAGGAAGTTTTAAAGGCTTGCATTACTCTAGGAGAAATAACGAACAAAACCACCCTCAAGCAAGTATTATCAATAATAGTATCCTACCCGCACCTCCTAAGAAAATCTTAAAACCCAATTCACCTAATCCTAACATGTCCCTCGATGTTGACCTAGGAAGTGTTTTAGCAAAGATGAATGTGCAAGTGCTGCTATTAGAATCAGCGAAACTTGAACCCCAAAGAGGGCAAGTTAGAAAGGGACTTAACCTTGAAAGGGGGTTCCAAGGCCCCCATGTAATCCTTCAAAACATGTACAATAATTGACAAAATGGAGGGCATCTCCCTTTCTTGTTATCTCTAGTAGTAAATAATCTATTCTTACACAATTTTATGCCTAACTACAATGCCTTGACAAATGCTACACCTCTAGGAGTCATGAATTAGTTGGAAATGCAAATTACTAGACTATATATGAATATGTGTGGCTTTGACTCAAAGTTTATCCTTGTGTATGGTTTGATGAAGGAAGTTAAACACCGGATACTAATAAGGATATTTCAGTGCTAATGGATATTCTAGTTGTTGATGTGCCAGATGCTTGGGGTATGCTTGTGTCCAAGACATGGTGTGCATCTATAGGTGGGAAACTATAGATGGATTTGTCATACTCCACCATACCCACCATGGATGAGAAACCATTTATTCTTAATAGAGAACCCCACATTCCTGATCATGTGGAAATCCTCTCCCAAAGACCTACATTCCTAAAAAAAATTAATAAACAATTAAATAAAATTAAAAAACACATTGAGCCAAATATTAGTGATGGATCCAAGCAAGTTGAGTCAACGTCAAGGAATGTATGTCAAATCAAAACAACCCATGTCAACAAGAATAAGAAACAAACATTCCAAAACATTAAAACATAAACAATGGGTTCAAGTTGGTGCCTTTGTAGTCCTCATCAATAACCCATATCCTTTTACGGTCCATGGGTACGTGTCAACAACAACCCATATCCTTTTAGGATCTTTGGAAAAGTAGGGGTTAAGTATCTCTACATTGCAAAACTTTATTGCGAGATGTTGACCTCTTGGATTTGTGTGTTTACATTTTGTGAGTGCAACCTACTTATTATGTATTCATGCTAATATGTTTACATACTAGATTAGATGAAATTTCGCTAGCTTTTCCTTCCAGGTTTGTTTTATATTTCATATAATCACAACAGTGACGATCAACACCCATTCACTTGCTATCAAACAAGTTAATTTGAGTGTGCATTTAAAAGGTCAGCAAGCCTATGGAATAATAGAACATTTTAGTTCTCATGAACTCCCCGTTCGAGCATATGGTTCATGCACTTTACGATGAGCACATTTCCTTGAGTTCGATGAGCACATTTCCTTGAGTTGGAGCTAGATTTTACCCATCAAAAAGTGGGTAACCCCACTGGAGAAAAAAATACTCTTTCGAACAACCAACCAGCCAACCAACAACCATACATTGTTTAGTATACGATGATATAGCATATTCCTCCACCATTTGCACTGGGAAAACACCTCACAACATGGATTAGGGGTTGATCGATATGATTAACCGATCATGACTATAAACTTGTCCACTCAACGAACTAGGGAGGTTAGTTTTTGACCCTAGTTTAATGGGACCCTGGACCTTGGGGTTATAGGAGGGACACTACTCATAAAACTTGGTCTGAAGTAGCATGTCCATACCTTTTTCATACTTGTCACATGACACGAGGACACATTATATATTATAAATTTAACAAATATAATATATATTAAAAAAATAACAAATTAGTGAATTACACAAAATATCAAATACATAAAACATTTACATGGTGATGATACAAATTCAATCATACAACTAATGCATATAACCAAAATAACATTGTGCAATCCATCTCTAAACCAAAAATATATCAACAAAAAGGCCATAAATGGGTTGTAGATTCCAAAAAAAATCATGCTACAACAAATAACCCATACTACATATCATCAAAATGTTGCCTATATTGGGATCCTCATCATCAATCACCTTCTAAGCATTAAAATGAGATAGAAAAAGCTTAACATGTCAAATCGAGACTTTGTTTGAGGGGTGGGTACATTTTTACAAGGGTTGTGATAGAGGAGTCCAACAATCAATGCCACCAACATTGAGGTACATAGAGGGTTTGGTTCTCTTAATTAAATGTTAGTTCCATACCCTAATACATGACAAATGCCATTAGAAATCTTACAATCCCCTCATCTTGAAATCCCAAAATCTTTTAAAATTGTGAAGTCTATTGGAATTTCAGTGGATATAAAATTCTACTTTCTCCATATGAAATCCAATGAGGTCGAAACCACTCAAACATCTTGAGCCAATGGCAATGTTAAAAATTTAAGTAAAAGGATGAAATGAAAGATAAAGGAGAATGTCACTTTTTCTTTAAGAATTTAATATTACCATTAATTGCATAGCATTAGTAGAGCTTGGACAAATTGTGAAATTTTAACTAATTGCAATAACTGGAATTTAATCTCCTAAATTATGCAATTTATTTGTCCTCAGAAAATTACGGCAAATAATGATAAATTCATTATTGCAATCTTCACAAGTTTATATTCAAGAACCGAGAAAATAATGCACAGAATATAGATGACACCAATATTTTTGGACAAATGTCCCTGGAAAAACCCTAATGTGGGGAAACCAGCACAACATATGATGGTTTTATATTATTAATTCATCAGCAATTTGGAAAATTACAACAACTTGCTTGATAGTGGCAAAAAGCTCCAACAAATAATAACTCCACTGGCAAAATAGTTTGGAGATACAAAATCTCCTCTGCAAATCGATTTGGCCTCTCCCTTGCAACTCACACTCCTCTTGGCTATTCACACAGCCTGTAAGAAATTTTCACTACCTCTTCTGGGAAATTTGTATAGCCTCTAGAAATGGCTCCCTACAAGTCGTACTGCCTTCAACACTACCCTTGGGCCACTCACTCTGCCTTTCGGTAATAGATCCGACATTGGATCACTGAAACGAGCAACTCTACCACTCGCACTACTAATTTTAGCCTCTCTTGCAAATAAATCAACCTTTCTTCCTATCACCTCTTGTAGATAAATCAACCTTTCTTCCTATCACTGAGACACTGGAAACTATGTGGAATCCTCTCCGAAAACCTCCCCCCAAATCTTTGTTGAAATAATTGTTGCTCATGTCTCCCTCTGCTTCAACTGCACCATTGTTATCTCTGCAATTGAGTGAGTCGAACTGCTCAAGTGTATCTCTCCAACCCCATCAATTTTTGTAATCTCTCATTCAACAATCAATGGACATGATCTAATCACAATCGATGGCTAAGATGATCTTAACTCCATCAAATGACTTTTCCGGAAGCCTCTAGGGAAAAATAGATTTTCCCCAATTAATATTGACTAATTAATCTATTTTCCTCAATTAGGCTTAGGAAAATTTAATTAAATGCTTAATTAAATCTAATCAAGGACTTTTCTCATGAAACCAATTCTGGGTATTGGGGAAAATGTGTTCTCAAGCCTCATAGACACCCATACCAAAACAAGGTGGATTTTTGGGATAGATTCTTTTCAAAAATATTTGGTCAATTCAAATTCACTGATTATTGGCGGGGATCTCAAATTTTGCCTAGGCATTTCTGAGCTCTAGGCTTAGAGGGCTAAACTGGATCCTCTAGTCGATTTCATTACTCGTAAGTTGTTATCCTCCAAGTTAGTAGCTATCGAACCGATGAAGCTCAAGGCAACTTGGAGAAACTGTCGAACAGATGATGATTGCATTACAAAAAGAACTGATCGGTTTTATTTTTGAAAACTTACTTGAGCATTTCCATCTGATCAAACAATGGGTTGGTAGAGGGGGGGAGTCTAATCACTCTCCAATTTTTAAGGAAGTCAAAGGGATAGATGACAAGCCAACAAGCCCTTCCAAAATGAACTCCCATTTGTGAAAAGTAGAGGAAATAGTTTCTCTTGTAAATAAGCACTAGGAAAGTTATGACCCCCATGTGGGAACTTCTAAAGAAAGCCAGTTTGAAACCAACCTCAAACTCACAAAAAGTATTTCTAAAGAATGGGCCTTCAAGAAATGACAGGTTGAGGATCTTGAACTCAAAAAGTAGAGAAGGAGCTACTCTCATTATCAAATAAAGGGGGTGAAGGATTCACCAATTCTTATTCAAGGGAGGCAGTGTTTCGGGTTGATGGTATGTGAATATCACTCTTAGAAGCGAAGGAGGTACCTTGGAGACTTAAACGCAAGGAAATTTGGTTGAAGAGTGGCAATGAAATTTATTTAATTCTTCCAAGCTTTTGTCAATGGTTGCAATTATTGCAACAATATCTATTCCCTGGAGGATCGGGATGGGAATGAACTCTCAAGCTTCAAAGAGTTGGTTGATCTTAGGAAGAATCATTTTCAAAATCTTTTCAAAGCACCCAAAGGAGTCTCTCTTGCAGAGATAATTCGAGTCGAACAAGCCTTCCCAAGTTTTGTCGAGGAGGAGGATAACAATTACTTGTGAAGGAGGTATCGGACACAGAACTAAAATAGGTTCTTCACTTCTTTCAAGGGATAAAACCACGAGCCCTGATGGATAATTAGTTAAAAAAAAATTGGAACCCTTCTAGGCTTTAATTCCTATCTCTCTATGCAATTGCATCTATAAATTCATTGCAAAAGTTGTAACCATGATACTGAAGCGAATTTTATCCAAATCCATCTCTAACATGTAATTTGCCTTCCTATAAAGTCCTCAAAATCATGAAGCAATTGGTGTGGTACAGGAAGGCATACACAGAATTAAAATGCATAAGATGAAAGAGGTTATCCTCAAGAAAAACCTCTCAAACTCCTACAACAGGGCCAATTGGTTATATGTCAATCTCCTTTTAACTCACACAAGCTTTTGTCCAAACTCTGTGTTAAGATAATGAGTTGTCTTCAATGTGTGTCTTTCACAGTTCTTATAAATGGCTATGCATCCCCCTTTTTCCACACTCACAGGGGCCTTAGGCAAGGATGTTCGCTTTCTCCTTTCCTCTCCATGTTGGTGGAAAAAGGCTTAAGCATACTAATAGAAGAAACAAATAGGAGAGGTAGATCAATGGTATAATCATCACTCAAGCTTTAGTTGTTACTCATATACTTTTTGTAGATGAGATCTTATTTTTTGTAATGGATCCTTTTGAGATGTAACTGAGATTCTTGAAATTATACCTATATTTGGGAAAGCCACTAGAATGATTATAAATGACAAGAAATCCACCATCCCTTTTCACAAAATTAATCATAGGGAAAACCAATACTTCAGGTAGAACTTCTCATTCGATCATAAATTTCCAACAGACTTATCAATTTTTCAAGATTTCAGGATTGGAGGGATTGCATTTTTTCCATTGGATTTTGTCATGTATTAGGGTATGGAGCTCGTATTTAATCAAGAGCACCAATTCCTCTATGTACCTTGATGTTAGTGACATTGGTTGTCAAACTCCTCTATCATGACCCTCCTAAAAATGTACGCGTCACTCAAAAAAAATCTTGAGTTGACATGGTATGCTTTTTCTATCTTATGTTAATGCTTAGAGGGTGATAGTAATGAAAAAGGTCCCTATACAAATCCGAAGGTAATGACAAATATACCTCTTGATATTAATGCTTAGAGGGTGATATTAATAACAAACTTCCTTATTTTCCAACAAGACTAAAAAATTAGACATTTCTCGTGGTGGCAAGAGGCCCAAGCATTAGCAATAGAAAATAGATTTACTTGTCTTTTCTTGTTTCTAGTATCTTTTATAACTATCGACTCTTTCATATTTATTATGATATTTTTTGTAAACAATATATTACAATTTAAGATTGAAGTTTGAAGTTGGCAATTATAACTCATTATTAATGAATTATGAATATGATGCTTTGTGAAAGTTGAAAGTTGTTTCATTTCATTTCATTTTATAACATTTCAATTTTCATTTCATGTTAGATATTATTTGTTGTAATAGTTACACTTAGCTTACAAGTACAACTTTGGGTGATCAATGATGATAAATGTTATATATTGAATTTTGAAATCTTGAAACTTTCATATTGATGAATCATGAGACTCAATATGTTGTATGTCACTATGTTACTAACTTGTGGACGTGGTTGATGAAGATTATAACTTCTAGATGATTGTTGTTATATGGTTCAATCCATGTTTTTTATATCTAGTTCATCATTCTACATGCTTTTGTTGACATATATGCATCAACATATAAAAAATATAAAAATATATATATTATATAAAAAATGCTCCCGAAATCGCTCCCAAACTAGGAGCTTTTGAAAATGTCGTTCCCACTCCCAAGTAACCTTGCTTTGAACTCCTTCGACCTTATAGGCTTGGGTTTGGCTTGGTTTGTTTGCAACAAAAGCACAGTAAGTATAGGGGTTGACCCCTAGCTAGGTACCAAGGAGAGGCACATCCTCCACAACCTCTTATTTAATTCTTAAGAGACTCATATATTTTAAAGCTATCACATCTGGAAAATCCTACAAATTCATCAATTTGGAGGGAAGGATGGAAGTCTACAGTGCAATTTCAAATTAAGGAATCCTAATAGGAAGACTGGTCCAGATATTTGGAGGGGCTCCAAGATAGCCATATTAGACTAACAGATAGGGAAGAAGAATTGGTTCAGATATTCTTCCCTTTTGGATCATATTCTCTAATGCTAGATTATAATTTACTAAACATAGACAAAGCTATGGAAGAACCAAAATGGTGGTGGAAATAAGTGTGGTGAGCTAAATGCCCAGCTAAATCTTGCATTTTTATGTGGTGTGTGCTAGAAAATATGGTTCCAACTTGGGATATTATTCAATGAAGATTTAAAATAGGTTGAGGGTGGTGTTAGTTGTGTAAAATGCATGAAGAATCAATTACCCATCTTCTTCTAAGGTGCACATTTACTATTTATATTTGGAACAATTATCACTCGACCCTCAAACGAGCATGCATCTAGAATGGCATCTTCGTAGAGGAGGCATGGAGATCTTGGTGCCCTTCTCCAACAACTAGAATTTTTCGAGCCTTGTCATTAATCAAGTGTTGGGGACTCTGCCTGGCTCAAAACAAAGCACTCTTTTAGGACTTATCATATTTTCCTCTATGTGTGGTTGGGTAAGGCCTTGCAACCCTATCTCATTATCCACAAACCAAATAACTCTCCCATCCCTGGTGTGTCAAAACAGAGGAGCCTGATAAATCAACCCCGTGGGTATAATTTGACAGGGCATCACAAGAAGAAAATATGAAAAGTGGAGGTGGAGTTATCTTATATCTCTCTAAGAAACATTTCTATAAAATTAAAATGGGTTTTGGCAAGAGGTCTAATAATGGAGCATAACTTTTGGCATGCAAATATTTGTTGCGATTTGCAAAAGAGAAAGGATGCAATAAAATTCAAGTTTTTGGTGACTCTCTTCTAGTGATTAATTGGATCAATGGTGCACAACTATGTAGAAATATTTTTCTTGCCCCAATTTTAGATGAGGTTTTGAGGATAAAATCAACATTTGACAATGTTTTATGTGCACATGTTTTCAGAGAAAGGAACACTCAAGCAGATTGTTTATCGAGTTAGCTCTTGAGTTGTATCTATGGCATATCTTTTAGCAAAAAAACACAAATCTTTTGAATATTATCATGGGTCCTTTATAAAGGGAAGTAGATTTGTCAAATCTATCAGTTCCTAATGATTTCTTCTCTCCTTTTCTTTTTTGTTACAATTTCTATCTCTTGATAGTGATACAATACATTTTTTGAACAATTTTTAAAGGTGACATTCCACTTTACATCTTCTATATTATACAAACTCTGAACATGTAATCACAGGGAAGTGATAGGAACTTCTTCACAAGGCTTACTCAATTTGATAGATCCACAAAGATCTCATTTAGAATACATAGTGATGTGTATATGCAAAATGTAATTTTGTATCATTCCAAAAAATTAAACAAAATTACACTTTTTTTAGGAGGAAGAAAAAATTGATCCATGTCTAAATGCAAATTCTTTATGGAAAATCTTGGTTAGTTTTTGCATGTTAAATATTTCTTCCTTGAAATACATAGGATAACTCCTAGTGTGCATCTCCTATTTAATTTCTCCCCTCATGGAAAATATAGTTAGGGTTTTATTAAGTGGAAAAAATAGTTTCCCCCCTCACTCCAATCATTTGTCACTTATCTCTTAAAGTTGCCCTAAAACTCCATTACCCAATTAGGATTAGGCACTAACAAAATTTTGTGCTGACCAAAATGTTGAAAAACTATATATTTCTCTTCCTTTTTATTTTCCTAGACCTTTAAGGCAAATCGCTAGGGTTTTCTCCTAGGGCCGAATTGATTTAGGGCATTGTGGATGAGTGTTTGTAGAAGGAAAACCTAAGATTTATCCTCGTAATCCTTTTTAATGCAAAGTCTAGACTCATCAATGGTAAATTTTCTCCTGTGAAGGTTGTCGTCATCCTTCTCTAGGTAATTGTGTGCCTTGGAAACCCTAATCCTAACCTAGATTCAACATGAGGTTGGTTTGCTCTAACTTTTTGTTGACTTAACATCCTAGCAAACCCTTTCTTTCACTCTTATGTCTAGGTACTCCCTTGTTGTGTAACAAAAAATCCTAGGTGCATGATATGCTTTTTCCTTATCAAGAAGAATTAAGCCATTGCCTCATATATCTACATCACCTTGAATTCTAAAACATAGAATATCCTTATAAGTTAGTATTAGGAAGCCTCACTTGTGGTGAAATTCCACTAAAGAGGAGAAGGAAGACTGTTGAGGTGACAGTAACAATCTCCCATTGTTGCTACAAGGCCTTGTGAGTCGCCTCACAAGGTCTGCTAGATTTTGCAACAACAGTGGGAACCTAACTATAAGCCATTTTTTAAAATATGCCACCCTTTCTTATATTTCACCTAGTTTGGTTTCAATTTCACATCCCACGAAACAAAGTCAGCATTTCCAACACACACTAACATAGGCGGATACAAGATAATTATATTATAAGCCAAAATATTTCAAACTGACATGCAAAGGACATTTATTTAGATATGAATGTTCATTCCATGTTACATTTTGGTCATCTAAAATATAGAAGCAAGAGGCACAATTAGAATAAATTTGGTAACCAAGATATGATCTACATTGGAAACCAAACAAGAACGAACTTACAGAGAATCGCGTGAATCCCGAATTATGGGTTCTGGCACTTGGCTGGACTGCAAAGGCACATACATCTATATTGGGTTTCAAGAATTTTATGCAATCATTCTCATTTGATTTCGTTGATGTAAGTCTGAGATGGTCTAAGGAGATCTCCTTGTCATATTTTTGCCCAAGATTTTGAAAATGAGAAATAAGTGAGCCCCCTTCAATTCTGAGTTCCTCAACATCCCACCATGCTCCACAATCAAATGCCTCCAACACTGACACAACAAAAAGAATCATAATTTTTAAATTGTGTGAAAAAATTGATATGTACAAGAGTAATAAGACAAATTCTTAAATATTGTTTCGATAATTCAATGATAATCTTGATACAATGGCTCACTTAATTTTTCCCATGAACTGTTACAATTTGATTTTCATAGGGATTATGATGTATAACACAACAAAACAGTGACACTACCTAAAATTTTAATCATATTATCAAATAATAAATGTACTTACAAAGTTTTTCCATTGATGCCTCAAATGTAGATGTTTCATAAACTGTTGTTTATTTCTCATTCTTGTTTTCATTTTTTTGTGTCTTTTAGCTTTTCTAGATCAAATCCATTACTGCAGGAAAATGAAAAATGTATTAAAACGTTAATCAACCTTCATATCTGCAAAGAAATCTAACAATTCTAAACTTCAAGAGAATCATGCATGCTTTCATACATACATGAAAGGATAAACGTCATTTGTCCTACAATCAAATAGAAATGTGTCAAATTTACATCAGTTAATGCACCCCGACATCAACAATTCAACTTGAAAAACATATCTAATTATGAGCGTAATCTACAGATTAAAGACTACAACTCAATGCATATGAAGATATCTTGAACTGAAACAACAAAACGACGAGATCAACATACCCATGCAACTCGTTAAAGATCTAAAATGATCAACCGTGATGTGTATAACGAATAACAACTGTTTTATTAGACATTAAATGACAATTGTAACACGTGTTAAACGGAAAGCATAAAAACCATTTGATAATGGATGCTACAGCTGCAATGTGCATTCAGTAACACATGTAATCTGTCATAAATAACATATGCGTCTGTCTTTTCCCGTTAATGGCAGTTACAGATATTGTCATTCTAGGTGACCTGTGCATGAGCATTAGGAAATTGAGACGAGTTCTATTTTTTTCATTTTGGTACTAGCTCAATACTACGTCGAGGGATGTGTAAAGATCCACTATTGGATGAAATAGGTTTTGCGAGTTCAATTGATTGAGTCTCAGGTGGTGTACCATATTGACGCGTTCGTGTAGTTAATTTGAGGTCACTTGAATCAATATAGAGGATGTTGTGAGTTCCATTTCCATACTAGGAAGGAATGGAAGGTGGTGTGTTAGGATGGGTTTCCAGTGTGGCCACGTGTCCTTGTGTTGGGAAAGGGTTCCTCAACATAGCCGATTGCAAAGACGAGGGTTGTTTCGACGGAGGTGGTGGCTGGGTAGGGTGCTTGGCAGCTTAAGCCGCCTCCCACATATGACACATCTCAGGTCAAAGGGGACACTCGTGAGTGTAATGACCATATACACAGCAACAAGCACAAGGTTTATTGGTTTTGAGATTATTCCCCTACTTGAGCAACAATAGGGAAATGCTTTGCCATGCTAAAGGGAGGGGGCCCACCTCTTTCTCTTAAGCTGTATTTCTCTGGCAGGGCAGGCGGACTTCTCTCTAGCTTACTGGCCGCCAGTCGTTGCCATGTCCATCGTCCATTTACGTATATAGTCCAGCCCCGTTGACTTATATAGGGAGCCCCCCCACCCAATAAGTAAATTGAATTTTGGCAATGATGAGTTGCGTATATTCTACTGTAGTAGTTGCGCATATGCGTATTGGTATCTCTATCCATACTAATATCTTTCATGCATGAGTAAGTAGCAGTATGAGTTGAAAGCATGGGGGAGGAGCGAAGTAAGAGCGGTATGCTAGAGGCGCAGTATAAGTATGCGTTGGCGTTTTCATGCGATAGATGCATGAAGCAGCGATATAAGGCAACAAGTCAGGAGTTTTAGCATAGAGCATGATGTATTAAGGTTTTTAAGCCCTCAATAGATAGCATGAGGGAGCGATGCCCTTATTATCTAAAGATGGCTCGACTAAAAGGAGAGGAATCGGTTCTTTGCTCCCTACTTAGATAGACAATAAAATCACCTTCCAATAAGAGCTATAAGAATAGGAAGGCCGGGGGAACAACGATCGATAAGGTTACACACTTAGACAGGTGTCGACGGTAGTGGGCACATTGGAATCTAGGTCCATCTTTTGTGGCTCCATCATTGTTTGTTCTAGACTTTGTAGCGACAGCTCCTCCAAGGGAACAGAGAGGGTGGCATCAACAACTTAACCACCACCAGCAGTAGCTTCCAGACCCTGATTAGCTCCCATTATATCCAATGATATAAGATCCTCCTCCGATATCTCTAGAGGTAGTTCCTCTACGGATACAAAGAATGTAGAATTAGCTGCAACTTCACTTTCACCAGAATTGGCTTCCAACCCTCTTTTTGGAGAAAAAATGATTGCATATAGTAGGGTCAAAAAGAGAGTTGGAAGCCAATTCTGGTGAAAGTGAAGTTGCAACTAATTCTACATTCTTTGTATCCACAGAGGAACTACCTCTAGAGATATCGGAGGAGGATCTTATATCATTGGATATAATGGGAGCTAATCAGGGTCTGGAAGCTACTGCTGGTGGTGGTTAAGTTGTTGATGCCACCCTCTCTGTTCCCTTGGAGGAGCTGTCGCTACAAAGTCTAGAACAAACAATGATGGAGCCACAAAAGATGGACCTAGATTCCAATGTGCCCACTACCGTCGACACCTGTCTAAGTGTGTAACCTTGTCAATCATTATTCCCCTAGCCTTCCTATTCTTATAACTCTTATTGGAAGGTGATTTTATTGTCTATCTAAGTAGAGAGAAAAGAACTGATTATCTCCTAGTGGTCGAGCCCTGCTGGGGGCATCTTCTCCTTTTAATCAAGCCATATTTAGATAATAAGGGCATCGCTCCCTCATGCTATCTATTGAGGGCTTAAAAACCTTAATACATCATGCTCTATGCTAAAACTCCTGACTTGTTGCCTTATATCGCTGCTTCATGCATCTATCGCATGAAAACGCCAACGCATACTTATACTGCGCCTCTAGCATACCGCTCTTACTTCGCTCCTCCCCCATGCTTTCAACTCATACTGCTACTTACTCATGCATGAAAGATATTAGTATGGATAGAGATACCAATACGCATATGCGCAACTACTACAGTAGAATATACGCAACTCATCATTGCCAAAATCCTCTCCTTATTGGGTGGGGGGGCTCCCTATATAAGTCAACGGGGCTGGACTATATACGTAAATGGACGATGGACATGGCAACGACTGGCGGCCAGTAAGCTAGAGAGAAGTCCGCCTGCCCTGCCAGAGAAATACAGCTTAAGAGAAAGAGGTGGGCCCCCTCCCTTTAGCATGGCAAATCATTTCCCTATTATTGCTCAAGTAGGGGAATAATCTCAAAACCAATAAAACTTGTGCTTGTTGCTGTGTATATGGTCATTACACTCACAAGTGTCCCCTTTGACCTGAGATGTGTCATATGTGGGAGGCGTCTTAAGCTACCAAGCACCCTACCCAGCCACCACCTCTGTCGAAACAACTCTCGTCTTCGCAATTGGCGATGATGAGGAACCCTTTCCCACACACGGACACATGGACACACTGGAAACCCATCCTTTCACACCACCTTACATTCCTTCCCAGTCTGGAAATGGAACTTAAAACATCTATTATATTGATTCAGGTGACATTAAATTAACTACAAGATCGCGTCAATATGGTACACCACTTGAGACTCAACCAATTGAACTCGTAGAACCTATTTCATCCAATAGTGGATCTTTACACATCCCTCGACCTAGTATTGAGCCAGTACCAAAATGAAAAAAAAAAATAGAACTCGTCTCAATTTCCTAATGCTCATGCACAGGTCACCTAGAATGACAATATCTGTAACTGCCATTAATGGGCAAAAACAGTCGCATATGTTATTTATTACAGATTACATGTGTTATTGAATGCACGTTGCAGCTGTAGCATCCATTATCAAATGAGTTTTATGATTTCCATTTAACATGTGTTACAATTGTCATTTAATGTCTAATAAAACAGTTGTTATTTGTTATACACATCACGGGTGATCATTTTAGATCCTTAACGAGTTGCATGGGTATGTTTATCTCATCGTTTTGTTGTTTCAGTTCAAGATATCTTCACATGCATTGACTCATAGTCTTTAATCTGTAGATTGCGCTCATAATTAGATATGTTTTTAAAGTTTAATTGTTGATTTCGAGGTGCATTGACTAATGGAAATTTGACACATTTCTATTTGATTATAGGACAAACGACATTTATCTTTTCATGTATGTACGAAAGCATGCATGATTCCCTTAAAGTTTAGAATTGTTAGATTTCTTTGCAGATATGAAGGCTGATTAACATTTTAATACATTTTTTGTTTTCCTGCAATAGTGGATTTGATCTAGAAAAGTGAAATGCACAAAAAAATGAAAACAAGAATGAGAAATAAACAACAGTTTATGAAACATCCACATTTGAAGGCATCAATGGAAAAACTTTGTAAGTGCATTTATTATTTGATAGTATGATTAAAATTTTAGTTAGGTAGTGTCACTGTTTTGTTGTGTTATACATCATAATCCCTATGAAAATCAGATTGTAACAATTCATGGGAAAAATTAAGTGATCCATTGTATCAATATTATCATTGAATTATCAAAACAATATCCAAGAAATTGTCTTATTACTCTTGTACATTCATTTCACACAATTTAAAAATTATGATTCTTTTCGTTGTGGCAGTGTTCGATACATTTAATTGTGGAGCATGGTGAGATGTTGAGGAACTCAGAATTGAAGGGGGCTCACTTATTTCTCATTTTAAAAATATTGGGCAAGAATATGACAAGGAGATCTACATAGACCATCTCAGACTTAGATCAAGGAAAGCAAATGAGAATCACTGCATAAACTTCTTGAAACCCAATATAGATGTATGTGCCTTTGCAGTCCACCCAAGTGCCAAAACCCATAATTCGGGATTCACTCGATTCTCTGTAAGTTTGTTCTTGTTTGGTTTCTAATGTAGATCATATCTTGGTTACCAAATTTATTCTAATTGTGCCTCTTGCTTCTATATTTTAGATGACCAAAATGTAACATGGAATGAACATTTATATCTAAATAAATGTCCTTTCCATGTTAGTTTCAAATATTTTGGCTTATGATATAATTATATCGTATCCGCCTATGTTAGTGTGTGTTGGAAATGCTAACTTTGTTTCATGGGATGTGAAATTGAAACCAAACTAGATGAAATATAAGCAAGGGTGGCATATTTAAAAAAAATGGCTTACAGTTAGGTTCCCACTGTTGTTGCAAAATCTAGCAGACAATGTGAAGTAACTCATAAGGCCTTGTAGCAACAATGAGAGATTGTTACTTTCACCTCAACAATCTTCTTTCTCCTTTTTAGTGGAATTTCACCACAAGGAGGCTTCCTAGTTCTAACTTATAAGGATATTCTAAGTTTTAGAATTCAAGGTGATGTAGATATATGAGGCAAAGGCTTAATTCTTCCTGATAAGGAAAAAGCATATCATCCACATAGGATTTTTTGTTACACGACAACAAGGGAGTACCTAGACATAAGAGTGAAAGAAAGGGTTTGATAGGCTGTTAAATCAACAAAAAATTAGAGCAAACAACCTCATGTTGAATCTAGGTTAGGATTAGGGCTTGCAAGGCACACAATTACCTAGAGAAGGATGACGACAACCTTCGCAGGGGAAGATTTACCATTGATAAGTCTAGGATTTGCATTAAAAAGGATTACAAGGATAAATCTTAGGTTTTCCTTCTACAAACACTCATCCACAATGCCCTAAATCAATTCGGCCCTAGGAGAAAATCCTAGCAATTTTCCTTAAAGGTCTAGAAAAATAAAAAGGAAGAGTTATATATAGTTTTTCAACATTTTGGTGAGCACAAAATTTTGTTAGTGCCTAGTCCTATTTGGGTAATGGAGTTTTAGGGCAATTTTAAGAGACAAGTGACAAATGATTGGAGTGGGGGGAAACTATTGTTTCCACTTGATAAAACCCTAACTATATTTTCCATCAGGGGAGAAATTAAATAGGAGATGCACGCTATGAGTTATCCTATGTATTTCAAGGAAGAAATATTTAACATGCAAAAACTAACCAAGATTTTCCATACAGAATTTGCATTTATACATGGATCAATTTTCTCTTCCTCCTAAAAAAAGTGTAATTTTGTTAAATTTTTTGGAATGATACAAAATTACATTTTGCATATACACATCACTATGTATTCTAAATGAGATCTTTGTGGGTCTATCAAATTGACTAAGCCTTGTGAACAAGTGTTTATCACTTCCAAAACAAATGTGTTTGAAGGGCTTGTGATGGGGGATGAGATCGCCGGAGGCCGTAGGAGTTGAACCAGGGCAGCCTAGGCCGATGGCCTAGGATGCTGCAGACCAGGGAAAAGGTAGGCTGACGGAGACACGATGGTACGGGATGGGGCAGCTGGCTTTTCCACCGAGGCAGAGGACGTTTAGCCATGTTAGGAGGGGACAGCTGGGTATTCAGCAGAAGGGGTTCTCGGAACGTGTTTGCATTACCTCTCACCGGGCTAGTTTGTTGGTAAAACCATTTTGGAGCTCTCGCGGTTGACGTTCCCAGGCGGTTTTTAGAAGGAGTAGCAGGTAACGGACCGTTAGCGGTGGCTGTTTATTCGTTTTTATTGCAGATAATTACCATGGTGAAACCTAGAGAGGCAGTTGACCTAGACCCTGCACCGGAAGATATCTTGTCAGTTTGGGGAAAGGAGGTTAACGCCCAAAATATTGTCAAGTTTTTCGGGTCAGCTGGCAGTCATGCACCCGCAGATTTCGCAGTGGAAGGTTCGTGGAGTAACAGAGCAGCAAAAGGTCTGTTGGAGGAAAGCTTGGAGCTGGCTGGACTGCACAACAAAGGAGGAAGGGGCGTCAAAGTTACAGGCCCTCTGGAGAAGGGCTTCCACCTGACTGAAAAACCCTACGGCGCCCATGTAAGTAAGGAAAAATCTCCCTCTAATGCGTTTTTTCTATCTGGAGGGCTTGAAGATATCATAAATTTCAAAGCAAACCAGGGAGTCTGGAGGCCTGTGGGTGGAGGTTTAAAGCCGGAAAGTGTAGTGACGGAAGGGGGCGGCTCGCCGGCTATCACCAGACCTTTAATAACAAAAGGGTCACCCAAGCCCAGCTTGGGAGCTGGAGTGAGTAGTACAGGTCCCGGCGAACCTTTGGAGTTAGGGAAGGAAGGTCAGAAATTAGTTGCTAGCTGGGAGGAAGAGGTTTTAGGCTTTGGCACAGGCATAAAGGAAGGATTCGAAGGCGGACTCCATGCAGCTATCTCAGATAAGGATGGAAAAACCCTAGCAAATAGTGAGTCTGGACCTCAGGTGGATTTAGATAAGGCGGACCCAAAAACTCAAGCTAGGGAGGAAGATCCCGGACAAGAGAGGGCTGGGGGAAAACGGAAAAAGGCGAAACCCCTAAAGAAGAAAAAGATTGAGGGGAATTTGGTTCTAGGCATGGATGTTCAGGTCGAGGATGCTCTAGAGGTGGCGGAATGCACTCTAGTGGGTAGAGCTAGAGGAAGGGTTTTCTCTGGTAAATTCTTGAACCAGTGGGCAGAGCAACAGTGGAAGGAGGCCCCAGTAAAAAACTTCAAGATTGCAGCGCTTGTGAAGGGTTGGTTTATGGTGAGATTTGAAAACAAGGAAGCGGCGGATTGGGTTGCAGGGAGAAATTGGGCTTTTGGGAATCGCCCAGTCTTGTTCAAAAGGTGGTCGCCTTTATTTGATGCGAACAGGGAGAAGGTTGATGAGTTTCCGGTTTGGGTCAGGGCACCCGGTCTTCCTCCTTTCCTGTGGGTAGAGTCTATCTTCAGATCAATAGGGAACCTACTTGGCACTTACCTGGAAGCAGACATGTCCTTCCTTCATACCCACGAAAGAGCCATGGCCAGGATCTTGGTCTGATTAAATCCTAAAGAAGGGCTTGCGGAATCCATAAATCTACAGTATAAAGAATATGTTTTTGAGCAACCGTTGGATTATGAACATCTTCCTTTTAGATGTCACAGATGCCACGAATATGGGCATCTGGCAAGGGACTGTCCGCTGGGTAATCGCAGAAGGAGGACTCAGAAAAAAGGTGAGCAGCGGGTGAAGAAATCGAGGAAAGACAAGGATACTGAAATTGAGAATCAATCAGAGGAGAATATTATGGAAGCGGTCCAAACCCAGAAAGGAGCCCTAGATAGCCAGGCCGGAGAGGACCCGCCAGAAGAAAAAGAGGTCCAGCGCAGCCCGGAGAAGTTAATCAAAGAGGTTATCAATGAGGCCGCAGACATCCCTGTCGAAGACCCAAACGGTATGCAACTAGACTCAAGTAATCCATCTTTATTTTCAGAAACTAAAGATGCTTGCTTGAAATCTGGCTCTCCTCTAAATAATTGTTGCAATGATGATCTTTTAAACATTGAAAATCTCACTGCTGCTATCCCATCCCTTGACCTGAACTGTGAAGATGCTTCTCTTAGTAGGATGGTTCCTGTTCTTTCCACACCGGTGTGTCATTATAACCTAAGATCCCTCGACAAAAAACATGTCAAAAAGCTCGAAATCCCTGATCCGGTTGGTGGGCTAGGCCCAACCTCGTCTCAGGCTTTCAAAAGGAAGGCCAGAGGCAGGAAATCAAACCTGTCCAAAGCACAGGTTAAAGCGAAGTTTGATGTGGCTGACGGTAAACAAATGTCTATCCCTGGGGCGCTTAGAGCAGCAAATCCCCTTGAAAATGTTTTAAAATGATCTTCCTATCTTGGAATTGCAGGGGTTTAGCCAGTAAACCCAAAAAACTGGCCCTGAAGGAGTTAGTTTCGCGATACAATCCGGATGTCATCTTTCTCCAAGAGACCCTAGGCAAAAGCTTTGAGGTGGAATCTTCCCTTAGGATCTCTCTCCCTGGATGGGTTTTCTTTGCTATAGACGCTGTGGGACATTCGGGCGGCCTGGCAATTGGTGTCAGGGAAGGAAGGATGCAGATTATCAATCATTGGGGAATGGCTCATGTGCTAGGTATGGAGATCCATTCTCCTGAGTTTGGATTTCCCCTTTTGATCATAAATATCTATGGGCCATGCCAGGGAAGGGAATCCTTTTGGAATGACCTTTTGTCAAAATCTCTGCTGAAAGACAGAAGTTTGATTATAGGAGGAGATTTAAATTTTTCACTGGGGAGTGCGGAAGCATGGGGTCCCTCAGCCAGAGAAGATCCACTCTCGGATTTCTTTTCAAATGCCCTCCTCTCTCATAACCTGATAGATGTAAACCTAATCAAAGTAAAACCTACCTGGAGGAATAGAAGAGCAGGGGAGGAGAGAGTGGCAAAGAGATTGGACCGATTCCTCTTATGCGAAGACCTGGCATCCAGAATCCCAATGTTCAGACAATGGGTGGGCGAGGGGGGGAACTCAGATCACTTCCCCATCCTAATGGAATTATCAAAACCTCCCCTTAAGCCAGCGGCCCCTTTCAAATTCAATGCTTCCTGGCTGCAAGAGGAATCTTACAATAAGCTTTTCAGGGACACATGGAGACATCCAGACAGAACCTCTTTGGAGAACAAAGGGGCCCTTTTCATGGAAAACTTAAAAAGACTTAAAAAAGCTACCATGGAATGGGCAAAAGAAAGGAAACAAAAGCAGAATGAGGAAATCTCCAAAATTGATGCTGAACTGCGGGCTTTGGAGGAACCTGAGGCAGATGGGTATGCTACTCAGGAATCAAAAGAAAAAATTCTGATGCTTGAAAAGCACAGAGGCAAACTCTTACTAGACAGAGAGGAGGAATGGAGGCTAAAGAGCAGGGCGATCTGGTTAAGAGCTGGGGACGAAAATACGAAATTTTTCCATAATTATGCAAAAGGGCGGAAAAATGCAAACACGATATGGAAGCTAAAGGATCATGAGGGTAGAGAAGCCACCTCTTTTGAGTCTCTATCAAATATGGGAAGGACTCACTTTCAGAATCTGTTTACTGAACAAGGAGGGATAACATTAGCAGAAGTAATCAGAACAGCTCAATGTTTCCCCCGGTTTGTGGAGGAGGAGGAAGCAGAAGACTTAATCAGAGAAGTGACAAAGGAGGAAGTGGAAAGCATTGTAAAATCAATGGCAAAAGACAAAAGCCCGGGCCCGGACGGGTGGACTATTGAACTCTTCCATCATTTTTTTGAATCGATTGGAGCAGAACTAACTGAGGTGGTGGAAGAGTCGAGGAGGAAAGGCGAGATATATTCTCCTTTTAATGCAACTTTTATAGCTCTTATCCCAAAAAAGGAGGATCCGGATTCCTTTGAAGATTTCAGGCCTATTTCACTGTGTAACTGTGTTTATAAAATCATTGCAAAACTTATAGCTGTCCGTCTAAAACCGATCCTGTCCAAATGCATTTCAAGTGAACAGTTTGGGTTCCTAGACGGTCGACAAATCCATGAAGCCATAGGAGTGGCACAGGAGACAATTCACAGCATTAGACAATCAAACAAGAAAGGGGCTGTGATTAAAATTGATCTGTCAAAAGCATATGACAGGATCAGCTGGACATATCTCAGGATGTTGTTGACCCATCTGGGGTTCAATCTGGAGTTTATAAATTGGGTTATGGGATGTGTAACCAGTGTAAGTTTTGCAGTCTTAATCAATGGGGCCTCATCACAATTTTTCAAAGGTCAAAGGGGACTGAGACAGGGATGTCCTCTATCGCCACTGCTTTTCCTTCTAGCGGCAGAGGGTCTAAGTAGACTGATCTTGGAAGCCAGAAGAACAGGTTTGGTAAAAGGTTTGGAAGTTGCTGTAAATATGTTCATTACTCACCTCCTTTTTGTAGATGATATTTTATTATTTACAAATGGGAGCTTGAATGAAATTAAAGAACTAAAAAACATTCTTGATCTGTTCATGAAAGCCACAGGGATGCAAATTAACCTCAGAAAGTCTCAGTTAATTATGGAAGGATTCAATAGACATGAAAAGATCCAGATCTCCTCTATCCTGCCCTTTGAGGTCTATAATATGGAGAATCCGTTCAAGTACTTGGGCTTCTGGCTGAAGCCAAATGCATACAAAAAGCAGGATTGGAACTGGCTGGTGGCCAAAATAGAAGCAAAAATCACTCATTGGAGTTTCAAGTGGCTATCTAGAGCTGGCAGACTGACCCTAGTAAACTCTGTGTTGCAAGCCATGCCGGTTTTCTGGGCAGCCCTGACTTGGATTCCAAAAGGGATTCTTCACAAGATAAAAAAGATCTGCAGCAGATTCCTATGGTCAGGATCAAAGGAGGACTCTGTTCTTCCCTGGGTTGCTTGGGAGAAAATTGCAAAGCCAAAAGATTGGGGAGGATGGGGAATAAAAAATCTTTATGATTTTAGTGTTTCCTTGGCAGCCAAGTCTGGATGGAGGATCATCAATTCTGAGAATCTGTGGACAAGAGTGGTGAAGCGAAAGTATATAGATCCTGTTCCTCTAGAAGAATGGATCCGTAACCCAAATAAGAAAGGAAGGAATGTTTCAGTGGTATGGAAAGCTACTACTGAGGCATTTAAAATCATAGAACAAGGATTGGCATGGCAGGTAGGGAACAGAGAAAATTTGAGGATAGGGAGGCTGCAATGAATTGTTCGCTTTGTCCCCAGGACTGATCAGACACTTGGAATCAAAGGGCATCATATATTTGAAGCAGATTGAGAAAATAGGTCAGTCCACTATATGGGGGCAAGCATGGAAATCAGGAGAAGAATTAGAGCTTAGACCTCTTTGGTGGAATGAGTGGCAGGCTTTCATTCAGGAACTTTCCAGATCCAATGTAAGATTAAAGGATAGACCAGACCTTCTGGTATGGGCTCATGCAGACTCAGGAGCCTACTCCCCTAAGGCCGGTTATAAGTTCTTAATGACGAAAAAAGGATGGGATGAACCAGAATGGTGGTCAAAACCTCTGTTGAAACTAAAATGCCCAAAAAAAGCTAGGTTGTTCTTTTGGTGTGTGTTAAAAAAGAAAATTCCAACATGGGATATCCTCCAATCTAGATACAAGCAAGGGCCGGGGAGATGCCCTTTATGTATAGCTGACTCTGAGACCATCACTCATCTGTTTTTGGTCTGTCCATTCGTAAAAAAGGTATGGGAAGAGGTGCAAAAGTTATTAAAAAAACAGTTAAGCTGGGAAGGGGAAAATTTATCTGTAGCATGGGAAAAATGGTGGAGACTTAGCTCAGAAGGGAATATGAGAAACCTTCCTCCCATCATCTGTTGGGGGGTTTGGATAGCAAGAAACAGATGCATTTTTACTGACAAATCTACCCCAGCTGAAACTATTGCAATTCAATGCACAGCAATCCTGTCCAGCATCCCTGAACCAGAGGAGTCAAGAAAATCAACTCAGAGCAGGGAAGAACAAATCAGAGCTGGGATCCCTTGGGCCTATTTTGATGGGGCTTCTCAGAATAACTCAGCAGGGGCAGGGATAATCATTCATTTAAATGATTCTCATTCTTTAAAAGCTTCAGTGGGCCTTGGAACCGGATCAAACAACTTTGCTGAACTTTCTGCATTAAAATATCTTCTATGTTGGCTTATCCACAGGAACATCTTCACAGTTCAGATCTTTGGGGACTCTTTAAATGTTGTGAAATGGGTTAATGGTCAAAGTAGATGTCAGAATTACATGTTGAGGCCTCTATTAGAAGAAATCCTGAATCTAAAACTCTCTTTTAATGTGTTTTCAATTGGACATATTTACAGGGACCGAAATGAAGCAGCGGACAGGCTTTCTAAAGATGGTCTGCAGCAAGCTATGGGCAGTTGGATATTAACAGAGCAAGTCCATGATCAGATCCGTGTGTCGGATCATCCTCCATATGCTTAATTTCAAAATTATCTGTTGTTTTGTGTTTTTTGGTACTTTCATATATTATATAGCTGTTGTAAACAATGATGATTCAGACTTTGTTGTTGGACATGTTGAAGTTTTTGTTGTCACTGCTCTTATCCAGGATAACTTGTTTCCTTTTTGTGGGTTGTTTTCCTCTATGAGGAGACCCAGGAATCGAAACTCGACCTGTGATATCGCGTCTCTGCTGGTCTTTTAAAGGACTGTTTTTAGCGATCTGCTGGAATGGGTGAATGTACTGTTTAGACTCAGGAGAACAGAGTCTTGCTTTTTCCCAGTTTTGTACAAAGGAGATAGGTTCTTCTCTGGGGCTGCTTTAGGTTTCATCCCCACAACAAATGAAATGCTATGCATCTGCTTGTAACTTTTTGTTTATCTTATATAAAAATTTCATTTTTTTTCTTTGGAAAAAAAAAGTGTTTATCGCTTCCATCTCATTACATGTTCAGAATCTGTATAATATAGAAGATGTAAAGTGAAACATCACCTTTAAAAATTGTTCAAAAAATGTATTGTATCACTATCAAGAGATGGAAATCGTAACAAAAAAGAAAAGAAGAGAAGAAACAATTAGGAGCTCATAGATTTGACAAGTCTACTTCCCTTTATAAAGGACCTATGATAATATTCAAAAGATTTGTGTTTTGCTGCTAAAAAATATGCCATAGATACAACTCAAGAGCTAACTCGATAAGCAATCCACTTGAGTGTTCCTTTCCCTGAAAACATGTGCACATAAAACATTGTCAAATGTTGATTTTATTCTCAAAACCTCATCTAAAATTGGGGCAAGAAAAATATTTCTACATGGTTGTGCACCATTTATCCAATTAATCACTAGAAGAGAGTCACCAAAAACTTGAACTTTATTGCATCCTTTCTCTTTTGCAAATCGCAACAAATATTTGCATAACAAAAGTTTTGCTCCATTATTATATCTCTTGTCAAAACCCTTTTTAATTTTATAGAAATGTTTCTTAGAGAGATATAAGATAACTCCAACTCCACTTTTCATATTTTCTTCTTATGATGCCCTGTGAAATTATATCCATGGGGTTGATTTATCGGGCTCCTCTGTTTTGACACACCAAGGATGGGAGAGTTCTTTGGTTTGTGGATAATGAGATAGGGTTGCAAGGCCTTCCCCAACAACACATAGGGGAAAATATGATAAGTCCTAAAAGAGTGCTTTGTTTTGAGCCAGGAAGAGCCCCCAACACTTGATTAATGACAAGGCTTGAAAAATTCTAGTTGTTGGAGAAGGGAACCAAGATCTCCATGCCTCCTCTATGAAGATGTTATTCTAGATGCATGCCCGCTTGAGGGTTGAGTGATAATTGTTCCAAATTTGAATAGTGTGCATCTTAGAAGAAGATGGGTAATTGATTCTTCATGCATTTTACACAACTAACACCACCCTCAACATATTTTAAATGTGCGTTGCATAATATCACAAGTTGGAACCCTATTTTCTAGCACACACCACATAAAAATGCGAGATTTAGCTGGGCGTTTAGCTCGCCACACTTATTTCCACCACCATTTTGGTTCTTCCATAACTCTGTCCATGTTTAGTCAAATATAATCTAGCATTAGAGAATATGATCCAAAAGGGGAGAATATCCAAACCAATTCTTCTTCCCTATCTATTAGTCTAATATGGCTATCTTGGAGCGCCTCCAAATATCTTGACCAGTCTTCTTATTAGGATTCCTTAATTTGAAGTTGCACTGCAGACTTCCATCCTTCCTTCCAAATCGATGAATTTGTAGGATTTTCCAGATGTGATAGCTTTAAAATATCTGAGTCTCTTAAGAATTAAATAAGAGGTTGAGGGAGGATGTGTCTCTCCCTGGTACCTAGCTAGGGGTCAACCCCTATACTTACTGTGCTTTTGTTGCCAATAAACCAAGCCAGACCCAAGCCTATGAGGTCGAAGGAGTTCAAAGCAAGGTTACTTGGGAGCGGGAGCAACATTTTCAGAAGCTCCTAGTTTGGGAGCGATTCTGGGAGCATTTTTTATATAATATATATATTTTTATATTTTTTATATTTTGATGCATATATGTCAACAAAAGCGTGTAGAATGACGAATTAGATATAAAAAACATGGATTGAACCATATCACAGCAATCATCTAGAAGTTATAATCTTCATCAACCACGTCCACAAGTTAGTAACATAGTAACATACAACATATTGAGTCTCATGATTCATCAATATTAAAGTTTCAAGCCTTCAAAATTCAATATATAACATTTATCATCATTGATCACCCAAAGTTGTACTTGTAAGCTAAGTGTAACTATTACAACAAATAATATCTAACATTAAATGAAAATTGAAATGTTATAAAATGAAATGAAATGAAACAACTTTCAATTTTCACAAAGCATCATATTCATAATTCATTACTAATGAGTTATAATTTCCAACTTCAAACTTCAATCTTAAATTGTAATATATTGTTTACAAATAATATCATAATAAATATGAAAGAGTAGATAGTTATAAAAACTACTAGAAACTAGAAAAGACAAGTAAATTTATTTTCTATTGCTAATGCTTGGGCCTCTTTCCACCACGAGAAATGTCTAATTTTTTAGTCTTGTTGGAAACTCAGGATCTTTGTCATTAATATCATCCTCTAAGAATTAATATCAAGAGGTATCTTTGTCATTACGTTCGGATTTGTATAGGGAACTTTGTCATTAATATCACCCTCTAAGCATTAACATAAGATAGAAAAAGCATACTAGCATGTCAAGTCAAGATTTTGTTTGAGTGATGTGTACATTTTTAGGAGGGTCATGATAGATGAGTTCAACAACCAATCTCACTAAAATCAAGGTACATAGAGGGATTGGTGCTCTTGATTAAATATGAGTTCCATACCCTAATACATGACAAAATCCAATGGAAACAATGCAACTCCCCCAATCCTGAAATCCTGGAAAATTGATAAGCCTGCTGGATTTTGAATGAAATCTAAAATTCAACTTTCTCCATACGAAATCCAATGAGGTCGAAACCACTCTCAAACATACTGAGTCATTTCATGGTAATGTTAGAAATATAAGTAAAAGGATGAAAATGAAGATTAAGGAGAATGTCACTTTTACTTTAAGAATTTAACATTACCATGAATCGTATATCAAATGCACATTTTGAATATTACTGCAAAAAAATATTTGTGAAAAAGACTAAATGCTCCCGAAAAACCAGCGAGTTTTTTTTTTTTTTCGAGAGCGTGCTCCTGAAATCACTCCCTCGAATTGGGAGCGGGGTCGGGAGGAGGGGGGGAGGGCTCCCCTAAAAACTAGGTTCAAAGTGGCCCTCCAAATGACAGAGATGTCTGTCTGAGTCTTTTCTACTCTTCTAATCTAGTCTTCGAGTGTAATTTGAGCGACATAATTATGCATGAGAAATATAGTCCAAAGGTTATCAGATGATAGAAGCCGCCAACCACATTTTGCAACCAAGGATTTTGAGAAAAGAAAAATATATTTTAGCCCCCACCTTTTGAGAGATTTTGGTGTTGCCATCCAATTCCACTTCACCGAAGGAAGAACATATTGTTCTTTATGGCCAACCCATAGGAACCTAAACTAGAGTCTTCTTGCTTTTTCCAAGATACATTTGTGTATCCAAGCTAGAGACATCCAGTAAACTAGAGTTGCCTCTAAAACGAATTTTAGCAAGACTAGCCTTCGTGCTCTGGATAACCACCTAAAACAACAACATAGTTTAGCTAAAAGCCAATTCCAATCCTCTTTGTTGTAGCTATTTTGTTTGAGATGGAAGCCTAAATATTTTAGACATTCAACTGGAAATTTATGATTGAATGAGAAGTTCTATCTGAAGTACTCGTTTTCCCTATCATTCAGGTTATGAAAAGGGATGGTGGATTTCTTGTCATTTATAATCATTCTAGTGGCTTTCGCAAATATAGGTAGAATTTCAAGAATCTCATTTACATCTCAAAAGGATCCATTACAAAAAATAAGATCTCATCTACAAAAAGTAGATGAGTAACAACTAAAGCTTGAGTGATGATTATACCATTGATCTCACCTCTCCTATTTGTTTCTTCTATTAGTATGCTTAAGCCTTTTGACACCAACATGGAGAGGAGAGAAGAAAGCGGACATCCTTGCCTAAGGCCCCTATGAGTGTGGAAAAAGGGGGATGTAGAGCCATTTATAAGAATTGTGAAAGACACAGATTGAAGACAACTCATTATCTTAACACAGAGTTTGGAAAAAAGCCTGTGTGAGTTAAAAGGAGCTTGATATATAACCAGTTGGCCTGTCGTAGGAGATTGAGAGGTTTATTTTGAGGATAACCTCTTTCATCTTATAAATTTTAATTCTGTGTATGCCTTCTTGTACCACACTAATTGCTTCATGATTTTGAGGACTTTACAGGAAGGCAAATTACATCTTAGAGATGGATTTGGATAAAATGGGCTTTAGTATCATGGTTATAACTTTTTCAATGAATTTACAGATGCAATTGCACAGAGAGATAGGAATTAAAGCCTAGAAGAGTTCCAATTTTTTTTAAACTAATTATCCATTAGGGCTCGAGGTTTTATCCCTTGAATGGAGTGAAGAACCTATTTGAGTTTTGTGTCTGATACCTCCTTCACAAGTAATTGTTATCCTTCTCCTCAAAAAAAATTGGGAAGGCTTGTTCTACTCGAATTATCTCTGCAAGAGAGACTCCTTTGGGTGCTTTGAAAAGTTCATGAAAATGATTCTTCCCAAGATCGGCCAACTCTTTGAAGCTTGAGAGTTCATTCCCATCCCGATACTCCAAGGACTAGATATTGTTGAAAGAATTGCAACCACTGACAAAAGCTTGGAAGAATTTTGTATTTTCATTGCCACTCTTCAACCAAATTTCCTTGTGTTTAAGTCTCCAAGCTACCTCCTTCGCTTCTAAGAGTGATATTCACGTACTGTCAACCCGAAACACTGCCTCCCTTGAATAAAAATTGGTTAATCCTTCATCCGCTTTATTTGATAATTAGAGTAGCTCCTTCTCTACTTTTTGAAGTTCAAGATCATCAACCTGTCCTTTTTTGAAGGCCCATTCTTTAGAAAGACTTTTTGTGAGTTTGAGGTTGGTTTCAAACAGGCTTGCTGTACAAGTTCCCACATGGGGGTCATAACTTTTCTAGTGATTATTTACAAGAGAAACAAATTCCTCTACTTTTAACAAATGGGAGTTCATTTTGGAAGGGATTGTTGGCTTGTCATCTATCCCTTTGACTTCCTTAAAAATTGGAGAGTGATTAGACTCCCCCCCACTACCAACCCATTGTTTGACTCAAGTAAGTTTTCAAAAAAAAAAAAACGATCAGTTCTTTTTGTCATGCAATCATCGTCTATTTGACAGTTTCTCCAAGTCGCCTTGAGCTTCATTGGTTCGATATCTACTAACTTGGAGGATAACAATTTACGAGTAAAGAAATTGGCTAGAGGATCCAGTTTAGCCCTCTAACCCTAGAGCTGAGAAACGCCTAGGGAAAAGTTGAGATCCCCATCAATAAACAGTGAATTTGAATTGACCAAATATTTTGGAAAAGAATCTATCCCAAAAATCCACCTTGTTTTGGTATGGGCCATAAAGATTGATGAGAGTTAGGGAAGTTTCAAGTTCTTCAAATAATAAATTGATAATTAAACCAAAATCAACACTCTAAGAATTGGAGAGTTTGGATTGCCATCCAATAAGAAGACCCTTGGAACCACCTTTGACATTGAGGCCTATAAATTCAACCCACTCAAGATAGATTCCAGTGATTTAGAAAGAAGACAACCATCCCCAAAAGTTTCTTGAAACAAGATCTAGTCAGGTTTGTTTAATTCAATTAATCTACAAAAAACATATTTTTTGGAGGAATATGCTAAAATCTTGTAGTTGAAACAAAGAATTTTCGTTGGGGAACATTGTTGAGGGCTATCATTACTCTTAGTGCCCCATGAATAGATTGTTGTTTCCTTCAACAAGTTCCTCTCGAGCCTTTTCTTTGGATTTTAACAAATGAGATTTCCTCACTTTCCCATTGGCCCCATGATTATTTGATAGGGAGAGTTTACCAAGCAACCATACAATTCTTTTAGGGACAGGGAAAATTGTTTGGAATCAAAGGTTGCACACAATTTCCTCCTCTAGTGCATTGTTAGAAAGGTTTTGTGACACCGAAATCACTGGAGAAGTGAAATTGGAAACAACACTTAAGTAAGGGCAAGTGGGGTTTAGAGGAGGGGGGAGGAGATAAGTGGGTTCAAAGAATGAGAAGGGAAGACAAAATATTCCAAACCCCTATAACCACTTTCAACTTAACATGATCTTAACACAAGAGAAACAGGGGAAGAGGAAAAAAATAAAGATCTAAAATGTTTGAGTACCTTCATGTGGCCGCTGCATCAAGTCCTCTTCTGCTTGGTCTTGAAGGTTGTTCTCCTTTGAATGAGATGATTCCACCTATATTTGTGGTGACTGTGGATTTATTGCTAGCGTTGATTGTTCTTGGACATCCAAGACCAGTTCATCAATCCTTAAATTCGAGATTAAAGGGCCTTGATTCTTGTTGTTTCCATTCTTGGAATCATAGGGCTCTTTGTGTAGTATTTTGCTAGCTATCCATACTTGTGATATCAATGATGCCTAAAGGGGACTCCCTCACAGTTGAGAATCCACCATTGGCATTCATGCCTGCTAGACCGTGCTGTAGAATTATATTTACTATAATTTTGGCCACAGACCTGTTCCTTGTTTGTTCATAAGATGTATCATGTTGCAAATAAAAAACTAAAGAATACTGAAGGTATTTAAAGATCAGGTTGTCCCAATATTAAAGGGGGGAGACCTGGTAAATTGACCCATATTGGGACGACATCCATTCATTCTTTGCTTGCATCAAACAAGGTGATCCAAAATTTGAAAAGAACCGGGGTAGTGTCGATATGCCAGGCCTTTTGTGTCGTCCACAGGGATTCTTTTCCGTCCAATGTTTTTTTTTCGGAAGAGGCATCATCTTCTCTCCTTTAGGACATGGATTGTAGTATCCCTTATCAGAGATACCCCTCAAACACAAGCAAACTCCAACCAGAGAAATAATAGTAATTCAACATACAATAATGTATACATGGAATATAAGCAGGTACTTGAGAAATGCAGAGAGAAATACTAAGCCATTTATTATACTGAGTAATGGAAAGAGTACAAGAGGTGATCAGAAAGATAGCACCTTGACTTGCACAAGGTGGTGAAGAAATACACTCAGAATGGTAAGGAAATGGCCTCTCTCTGAACTACATCCAAACTGCCGAAGAACTGTTGTACCGCTGCTATTGCTAGAATCAAACGAGGATTTGGGTCTATTCCCCTCCTCAGAAAATGCTGAAACTCTGGAATCAGCCTCTGCTCAATAAACCCAGAAAAGCCCAGAAAGCTCTTCTAAAGTAGCTGTCCCCCGAAAATCACCCCCTTCGGGATCTACGCTATCCCTCAAGGCTCTGCGCTGCTCCTAAAGAGAATCCTCCAAAACTCTACCCAAAACTCTGCCAAAATCCTCCAATATGTAAGGGTTGATCCCTTGCTCAATCTCCAAGCTCAAATCCTCCACAAAAACCCAATCCGGAGCTCCTACCAAAAGATCTACGTCCTCCCCTCTCAATACTGTGTAGTCATCAAAATACTCGGCTCCTCCTCAACTCCAGAAGTCGTTGCTCCTGCAAAATACTGATGAAACTACATTGCCCGAGCAGGCACTCGAGTTCCCCCAGGGCTATGGGTGAGATCTCCGAATGGAGACACTCGATGCACTAAACAGTGTTGTAGACAGGCTAAACAACTAGCGTGCTCTAAGTCGAAGTGAATAGCTCAAATGCAACATAATCGAATGATCAAAATGAGGAGGCTCCTCTCTCCTTTATAGTGCTGGCCTCTCTCAAAACCCTAAGGCCCACCTCCTCCAACTTAGCCTCTCTCCTGCCACGTGTTCCTTCTCCATCTGTGCAGTCCCTCCAAGTGTCTACGTGGGCCCCTTCTCTACATGGTCCTTGGGCCCCCTTGGCTCCCCTTTTAAGTTACAACATTGTGCTACTAGGGAGTGACTTTATTCATAAAGTGAGTTATGTCACCCTTTCCTCACCTTTTTATTTATAAATAACTATAGAAGTCAAAATTGAACACAATCGAATATTCCAATTAGCCATGGCTAATTAGGAATATTACAGTCACCCTCGACAAAATGTTGCTTGTCCTCAAGCAACTGAAGTGATGGATGTTGCAAAACTTTCTCACTCTCCCAAGTGGCATCCTCATCTGGTAAATTCTTCCACCTCACCAAGAATTCTCGGACAGTCCTGCTCCATAGCTGCCTCTCCCTGGTATCAATAATAGCCTCTGGCAACAACACCAAATGCCCCTCATCATCCATGGGTGGTAGCTCATCTGTCACTGTCACCTGCTGCCCCAATGCCTTCTTCAGGCATGATACATGAAAAACGTTATGAATCTTGCTGCCTTGGGGCAGCTCCAATTCATACGCAACCTGTCCAATCCTGCGTATCACCCTGTATGGCCCATAAAAGTGGGGCTTCAGCTTATTAGCTCCCTTCTGCTTCAGTGATGATTGTCGGTATGGCTGTAATTGTAGGTAGATCAAGTCCCCTACCTCAAACTGTCTCTCCACCTGACCCTTGTCAGCATACAGCTTCTGCTCGTTCTACGTTGTAGCCATATTATCCTTGAGAGCTCAGAGGATATCCTGACTCTCTTATATCCAAATCTTGGCTCTCGGAGCCTTGCTAGCACCAAACATCACGTCAGCAAAAGATAAAGGATGATATCCATATAAAGCATAGAATGGTGAAATACCAATGGCCATGTGATGTGTAGTGTTGTAGCAGTACTCCCCCAAACGCAACCACTTTAGCCATGCTCGCTGCTGCCCACTGAAATAGTTACGCAAGTAGCCCTCTAGCCACTTGTTGACTATCTCCGTCTTCCATCCGTTTGTGGGTGATAACTAGTACTCAGTGTCAACTCCGTCCCCACCAACCGGAAAAGCTCCTGCCAAAACCTGCCCATGAAACGGTTGTCCCTGTCATGGATGATGGTCTTAGGAAGACCATGTAGCCTGAAGACCTCTCTTAAGAACAACTTAGCCACCTGCGCTGCTGTGTAGTGTGCGGATATGGTGAAAAAATGTGCATACTTTGTCACTCGATCAACGAAGACAAAGATACAATCCTTCCCCTGCACCATGGGCAACCCTGTGATGAAGTCCATTGAAATACTCTCCCATTTCCCCTTCGGAATGGGAAGAGGCTGCAATAATCCTGCGGGATGGCTCATCTCCCCCTTGTTCCTCTAGCGAATATCGCACCCCCAGATATGCTGGAGTATGTCCTCCTTGAGGCCCTTCCATGAGAACCTCTCTCTAATGGCCCTGTAGGTTTTAGTAAACCCCTGATGGCCGACCAATGGTGAATCATGTGATGCCTGAAGTATCTTCTTCTTGATCTGAGATCCCTCGGTCAAGAAGATCCAGTCCCTATAGTAGACTATCTCATCGATTACCCTATACCTATAATCCACCACCTGCCCATCCAGAATCTCACATGCAAATCTGTCCTTGGAGTACTCTACTAAGAGTCGAGCCCTCCAGCCTGTGTCCAAGCTCATAAGAGACAATGTGGCTGGTATTCGTGAAAAGGCCTCTACTACCACATTGTTATTACCCTTGACATACTCAATGTCAAAGTCATACGCTTGGATCTTACTGATCCACTTCTGCTGCCTCTCCTGTAGCTGTTTCTGCTCCAAAAAGAACCTGAGGTTGTTGTGATCAGTCCTCACCCTGAACCTGTTACCCATTAAATACTTCCGGAATTTGGCCAATGCATGCATAATGGTCAACATCTCCTTGTTGTATATAGAATACAACCTCTCATGCGGAAGGAGCTTCCGGCTCTCAAAGGCTATAGGGTGACCTCCCTTCATCAACACTGTGTTGATCCCCTCTCCCGATGCATCACACTCCAAAACAAATGGTTGCGAAAAATCCAGCAATGCAAGCACTGGGCAGCTACTCATAACCTCCTTGAGCCTATCAAAGGCTCGTTGTGCTGTATCCGACCAACTAAATGCCCCCTTCCTCCTCAGATCTGTCAGGGGTGCATCAAGCTGTGAGAAACTCTTGATGAACTTCCGGTAGTAAGTACAAATGCTAATGAATCCCCGAAGTTCTATCATGTTCCTTGGCTCCGACCAATCTCTGATGGCCCTAATCTTCTCCTCGTGGACTCTCACTCTGTCCACCCCTATGATGTGTCCCAAGTACAACATCTTTTTCAACCCAAACTCACACTTGGAGAGCTTGGCATAGAACCGCTGCTCCTCCAAGATGTGCAACACTGTCTCAATGTGCTAGAGATGCTCCTCTCAAGTCTTGTTGTAAATGAGAATATCATCAAAGAACACCAACACAAACTTCCTCAAGTGACTACAGAAGATGTGATTCATGTAGGACTGGAATGTAGCTTGCCCGAAGGGCATCACCAAAAACTAAAAGTGCCCATGTGACACCTGAAGGCAGTATTGGGAATGTCCTACTCCCTCACGCGAATTTGATCGTACCCAGATCTCAAATCAATCTCTGAGAAGAACCGTGCTCTTCTCAACTCATCGATCCTAGGTATGGGGTACCTATTCTTCGGGGTCTTTTTGTTCAGGGCCCTGTACTCAATGCACATCCTCAATGTGCTATCCTTCTTCTTCACCAACACCACGGAAGAAGCAAAAGGACTTATGCTCGGTCGAATCATGAATGTGCCCAAGAGTCAGCAACTCCTGAATGGCCCACTCAATCTCATCCCGATAGGCCTTGGGATGCCTATAGGGGGTAGTAATCATTGCCTGTATGCCCTGCTCAAGCTCAATGGTGTGCTCAAACCCCCGGTCCGGCGGCTGTCCTGGCGGAATCTCCCCAAACACTGTGGCATACTGGTCAAGGATGGACTGTATCTCTGGGTGCACCTTCTGCCCTTTGGTCCCTACCTCTGATGCACGTAGCTCCACTGCCCACTCTACGTCTCCCTTCCGGAAGACTCCCTCCATCCGATGAGTCAAAACAGTCTGAGGCGGATATGTGTGTTGTCCCCGTATCTTCTCATGCCTCTCTGTCTTCTCATCATCCCACTCCATCCCTGGGGCCTTCCAATCTGTCGTGACCTTCCCTAGAGTGATAAGCCACTGAACGCCCAGTATCATGTTGGTGTCTAGAATATCAACCACGAAAAAGTGGTCAGTCAATGTGTAGGTGCCCATTGTCACTGATAACTCTGGAACATAATGAGCACACACCATGGTCTGATCTCCTGGGGCCAAAACTGAAAATCCATCGAAGCTCTGTGTCTGCATAACTCTCCGCTCAACCATCTATGCATCGATGAAGCTGTGGGTTGCCCCACTGTCAACCAAAACCGATACTCACTGGCCACGTACTGTCCCCCGTACGCGCAACGTCAAATACTTTGGAACTCCTCGCAATGCTGCAAGGGCCCCTCTGGTAGGTGCAAAAGCTGCACCACCTACTACTGGTGGTGGAGGTGGAAAAGGATCCTGCACAACATGACTATCTCCTGCCTCCACATCATCCTCCCCATCCTCTTCCCTGCTACTCTCAGAGAATACCTCAATAAAATGTGCTTTGCTAGCAGCACATCTATGTCCCAGTGCCCACAGCTCCTGACAAGTAAAGAACAACCGCTTCTTCTTCATCTCCCTCCTGGCATCATCATCAACCTATGCTCATCCTGGATTCCCCTTTGGAGGCGGAATCCTCACATCCTTCCCCTTAGGCTGGAAAGCCTGTCTCTGGGGGTAAGGTGTCCGGGTCTTGGGTAAGGCATCCTGTAAGTCCCAGGTCCTGCTATAGCATCCTGGAGTGTGGCTGGTCTAGTGGATCTGACTAGACCCCGAAGTGGCTCTGCTAACCCCTCAATAAACATGTAGATCCTCGATGTCGTGGACAGATCTGGCACCATCACTGAAACCCTCAAGAAGTCTGCAATGTAGGTCTCTGGGCTCAGCTCAACAAAGTGTTGTTCCGGATCCCTCCGGTCAAACCTCTCTATCAGTCTCCTGGTGAACTCGACATATGTCGTCACTGTGGAGTGTCCGAGTGTAACCAACCCATGGAACCACCAGTCTTGGGCCTCACCATCCAAATGTAATGTCGCCACCTTGATGGCCTCTGTCTTCGAAATCTGGTGAAGTTGGAAATAGATGTCCAGCTTCTCCACCCAAGACTTTGTCGAACTGTTGATGAGCCATCAAACGTAGGCAAGTGGAATCTACCAACTGTGTGGTGGGTGTCTCCATCATGATAATGCGGGTACCCTCTGTGATGGTCGCGGGGTCTACTATCCCGCTGGAGCTGAACAAAGTCTCTCAATGAGAGAGCATCCTTGAACTCTTGCCCATAGGCCTGGTACTCTGCAAAATAATCGTCCATATGACCGGGCTCTGCCTCCTGCTGGGCTCCGGCCCCCGTGTCTGCTCCTAGGAAAGTGAGCATGGTAGAGCGTGTAGGGGCATGTGAGGCCATTTTCTGAGTAGTATCATGATGAGTGGAACCCTACTCTGGAAAATGGTGGGATGTACCCGATCCCTCACCAACCTGGAAAACCCGTGGGTTCTCACGCTGTCTAGCCTCCACCACTGTGAATCTCTGCCCCATCACCTCGATCTGCCTCGACAGATCCTGCACGGATTTGAGGAGCATCTCAACAAATCTATTCTCATCCTCATCTGGCATCCGATCCTCCTGCTCTACGTCCACCACAGGCTCCTCCTGTTCTGTGCTCACCACCCGAACACAATCTCCCTCTCTGTAGGTGTTCTCCAACCTACACTCAATATCTCTGTATTTCCTACCTCTGTAACAAATGTAGGGTTTCTCCTTCGGTGTCATAAACTGCTAGCTCCATAGGCTGAGCCAGATCTATGCTCTAATACCACTATAGTATCGCTTATCAGAGATATCCCTCAAACACAAGAAAACTCCAACCAGAGAAATAACAGTAATGTAACATACAATAATGTATACATGGAATATAAGTAGATACTCGACAAATGCAGAGAGAAATGCTAAGCCATTTTATTATACTGAGTAATGGAAAGAGTACAAGAGATGATCAAAAAGATAGCACCTCGACTTGCATAAGGCAAGTGAAGAAATACACTCATAATGGTAACGAAATGGCCTCTCTCTGAACTGCGTCCAAACTGCCGGAGAACTATTGTGATGCTGCTACTACTGGAATCAAACAAGGATTTGGGGTTGTTCCCCTCCTCAGAAAATGTTGAAACTATGGAATCAGCCTCTTCCCAATAAACCCAGAAAAGCCCATAAAGCTCTTCTAAAATAGCTGACCCCCGAAAATCACCCCCTTGGGGATCTACGCTATCCCTCAAGGCTCTGCGTTGCTCCTGAAGAGAATTCTCCAAAGCTCTACCCAAAACTCAGCAAAAATCCTCCAATATGCAAGGGTTGATCCCTTGCTCAATCTCCAAGCTCAAATCCTCCACAAATACCCAATCCAAAGCTCCTACGAAAAGAACTGCATCCTCCCCTCTCAAGACTGCGTAGTCATCAAAATACTCAGCTCCTCCTCAACTCCAAAAATCGCTCCTCCTGCAAAATACTAATGAAACTACCTTGTCCTAGCAGACACTCAAAGTCCCCCGGGGATAAGGGTGAGATCTCTGAATGGAAACACTTGATGCACTAAACAGCGTTGTAGACAGGCTAAACAGCCAGTGTGCTCTAAGTCTAAGTGACTAGCTCAAATGCAACATAATCAAATGATCAAAATGAAAAAGCTCCTCTCTCCTTTAAAGTATTGGCCTCTCTCAAAACCCTAAGGACCACCTCCTCCAACATAGCCTCTCTCTTGCCACGTGTTCCTTCTCCATCTGCACAGTCCCTCCAAGTGTCTACGTGGGCCCCTTCTCTACATGGTACTTGGGCACCCTTGGCTCCCAGGGAGTGACTTTATTCATAAAGTGAGTTATGTCCCCCTTTCCTCACCTTTTTATTTTAAATAACCATAGAAGGCAAAATTGAACAAAATCGAATATTCCAATTAGCCATGGCTAATTAGGAATATTACATGTATCCTGGCCTGCTTTGTGTACACTTCCATTTGAGTTCCACCCTTCACTTCTTGCTATAGCCAAAACTTCATTTATGAAACTATTGGTAGTTTGATGTACGGTTTCATGAAGAGGGAACGAACTGATAAATGGCAGAGAAGGCTTTGCATTTAGCTAAAAACCACCTAAGCCTGAAAATCAATTGATTGGCATAATGGTTTTGATGTGGGGAGACCCCCTGATAAACCAAAATTAAGAAAACCACTCTAACCCACCAACAAAGAATCTAGCTTATGACCGGAAAGATTAAAAAATATAGGGGAAGGATGCATGGAGAAAATACCCAAAAGCCTTGAGGAGGGTAGGACTCGTACCTCCACAGTAGAGACAAGGTTTTGTGAAAACCCCAAACTTGGGTTAACCAAAAAAGAGACATTTGCATCGAAGTCGTCTACTTGGCCTTGGACCTCTATTGTGTCTAGAGCTATTGAAGAGGATTGGGGAAACATAGATAAGCCCACCACATCCATGTCGCACAAACCGACTGAGCTGGGAAAGAATCTTGGGAGGTTTCCCATATTGGACCATCTCCTTTTCCTTCTGCCTCGTAGTCAATGAGCTCTTCCTCCTCTATTATTCCACCTTCTGTCAAATCATCAAGGTCCCAGGATCTCAGCTTCTTATCCACCTACATTGCTGCTAGCTTTAACAACCCTCTGTTTACAGATTGTCTATACAAGTCCTGTCTACCTTTCCTCAGATTGTAAGAGTCCTCCGTTTACTATTTTTGTGGTTGCACTCTAACATTGGATCCGACTGCAAACCCTCGACACCTCCTCAGACCTGCAAACCTTGGTCCAACTCCCCAATTGCCATTATCAGACGTGGATCATATAGAAACCCTAGAAATATTTCAAATATATATAAAACAATGAAAATATACAATAAACCAACAATTCTTCCATGAAAAGGCTTTCTTTCAATCCCAAAAAGACATCTCAAAAACACAAACCAATCTTAAATATCAAAAAGATAAAACAAATAACATCTTTCCGAGTAGCAAGTTACATAAAGGCTAAGTTGAGTGTTAGAAGAGAGGTCGGAACTCAAGTGTGATGATGAATAGAGTCAAGTGAGTTACTCTATTTATATGAGGCCTATCACTCACTTTTACAAATCAAAATTAGACTACAAACCCTAAAACAAGTCTAATTTTAAGTGTTCATCAAAATACGAGGTTACAAGTCAACCCCATAGCTCAAAATAATAAAAGGATGCCATAAAAGCCCACAGGTATGAGCCCTAAGGGTTAGTTGAATTGGTCGGGTCCTCATCATTAAAGTACCTTTGTTATTGACAAGTCATGGGTTCAATTCTCTCGACACCGTCGAGGTCAGGATCTGTGGTTGAGCTGATAGTTAGTGATCCCTTTAGGTGGATTTGCCTGGTACAAATATTTTGTGGACGTAGCAACCACCGATCTCCATGGTCCATGAACCACATAGAAAAAAAGAAAGCCCACACATGTGGGTCAATACTATCCATAAACATGACATCATGCCCTTTTTTGGCAATAAATGTTGTAAAAGTGAATGGATGGGCTAGTGGAATGTCCCATCACCATAATCACCTTTAATAATTGAGGGGAAGCCCTCAAGAAGTGCCTCAAAATGCCTCCAAGTGTGAAAACCATGCTTTGGGTACTCTATGTCACCTTGTCAAGGGCTGGAAGGGCGACATGGCATCATCTCTCTCCAACATTGGGGCTCCAAGTGCAAGCTCTGCCTTGTCATCTTTGGGACAGCCATTATCTAGACTTTGGATGAAGCCATGCCCATCAAACAGCGTCAAGGCAAGCCTCAATTCAATCATCAAGAATCTCCAAAACCAAGCAATAGGAGCTCAATGTTTCAACATTTGAGGGTGCTCTGAGGTGTCAACCATTTGTTGGAGTCTTCAAAGTGCCCAATGTTTTGCTCTAGAGGGGCAGCACTGCATTTTCAATGTTATCAATACTCATAGGAAATGTAAAATGGCCTGGGCATGATGTGTAGTGGAGACATGAAATGTTCCCTCAGGCCCTCTGTTTTTGTGTGAACCACAACCTCGCAAAACCATCTCAAGATCAAGTGTGGGTTACCAATCATCCAGGGCGATGACCATAGATGCATCGAAGTGGACTGTACTTGATTGTTAAAGGCATAATAATACTTCAAACTGGGATCACCTTCAAATATCTAACTAGACCAAGTCATGTAAGTGTTCCCTACCTGTGTGAGGGATGGATGGATGGTCAATACTATTTGGTTCGTTCAACCCCTAAGAGAAGGTAACATGTCCTAGATTAGTGATTTAATCCATAATTGTTTTTGATAATGTGGCAATGGAGGGGAAATGCTTCATGGCAAGGTTCCACAGTCATTGGACCAGTTGATGGAGGTCCATCATCTTGAGTGTACAGATGTGTGGAGGGAGCAATAGTGGAGGCATGAGTTCCACCCCGCTAGCATGCCTTTTAATTACTTTTGATAATGCTTTGATAAGGAGCATAGCTTAGGTGCTCAAGTTTTGTTTTAATGATACAACATTTTATTTACCCCTTAATGAAGAGTCAACTCGCTCATCGAGGTTGGGACATGCAAGGGTTCGTTTATTATGTGATGGAGAATCAAGTGATGTATAATAAGGGGGTAGAGCTCATTGTAGGATTTTCCCGATGTGCTAATTAATGTTCTAGCCATCATTTGCATTTTAGCTTTTTTTATTGTGGCCATCTTATGCTTTTTATTTTCTTTTAGCTACATCAACCTCTATGACAAAGTTTATGGCCAAGACTCAATGATAAGGATATGATAGTGCCAATAATAATCAATGACAACAAACTCAAAGGATGGATATGAAATAAGGGGAATGGTGGAAAGCTAAGTAATGTGACACCCCCCACCTCGTGTCACGTATTTCACATGTCAGACAAGACATGTGGGTGACACGTGTACAACAAGAGCTTGACTCATGTCATGTTCATAGGAAACTAGTTTGAATGGTGTTGGACATTAGCCCTACTAGTGTCCCAAAATTTGGACATGTGTCCAGTGAAAAAAAACATCTTAAAATAGATTTACCGCCTCATTTTTATGAAATTTAGTCATAGGTTTGGAGATGTCAAAGGTTTTGGAGTGCAACTAAGGGCGATTTAACAATGTTAGAGGGGATTCCAAGTGTTGGAACGTGGATTTGTGTTAGTTGGTGTAGCTTGGATAGGTGTTTTAGTCTCTATGGTGTCTATGAGGCTTGAGAACACATTTTCCCCAATACCCAGAATTGGTTTCGTGAGAAAAGGCCTCGACTAGATTTAATTAAGCATTTAATTAAATTTTTCTAAGCCTCACTCAGGGAAATAGATTAATTAATCAATATTAATTGGGGAAAATCGATTTTTCCCTAGAGACTTCCGGAAAAGTCATTTGATGAAGTTAAGATCATCTTAGCCATCGATGGTGATTAGATCATGGCCATTGATTGTTGAATGAGAGATTACAAGAGAAAAACGATTGGGTTAGAGAGATACACTTGAGCAGTTCGACTCATCCAGTTGCAGAGGTAGAAATGATGCAGTTGAAGCAGAGGGAGACACGAGCAACAATTATTTCAACAAAGATTTGGGAGGAGGTTTTCGAAGAGGATTTCCACATAGTTTCCAGTGTCTCAGTGATAGGAAGAAAGGTTGATTTATCCGCAAGAGGTGATAGGAAGAAAGGTTGATTTATTTGCAAGAGAGGCTAAAATTAGTAGTGCGAGTTGCAGAGTTGCTCGTTTCAGTGATCCAATGTTGAATCTATTATCGAAAGGTAGAGTGAGTGGGCCAAGGGTAGTGTTGAAGGCAGTACGACTTGTAGGGAGCCATTTCCAGAGGCTATACAAATTTCCCAGAAGAGGTAGTGAACATTTCTGGCAGGCTGTGTGAATAGCCATGAGGAGTGTGAGTTGCAGGGGAGAGGCCAAATCGATTTACAGAGGAGATTTTGTATCTCAAAACTATTTTGCTAGTGGAGTTATTATTTGTTGGAGCTTTTTTCCAGTATTAGGCAAGTTGTTGTAATTTTCCAAATTGCTAATGAATTAATAATATAAAACCATCATATTTTGTGCTAATTTTCCTTACATTAGGGTTTTTCCAGGGACAATTGTCCAAAAATATTGGTGTCATCTATATTCTGTGCATTATTTTCTCAGTTCTTGAATATAAACTTGTGAAGATTGCAATAATGAATTTATCGTTATTTGTCGTAATTTTCTGAGGACAAATAAACTGCATAAGTTAGGAGATTAAATTTCAGTTATTGCAATTAGTTAAAATTTCACAATTTTTCCAAGCTCTACTAATGATATGCAAGTAATGGTAATATTAAATTCTTAGAGAAAAAGTGACATTCTCCTTTATCTTTCATTTCATCCTTTTACTTAAATTTTTAACATTACCATTGGCTCAAGATGTTTGAGTGGTTTCGACCTTATTGGATTTCATATGGAGAAGGTAGAATTTTAGATCCACTAAATTTCCAATAGAATTCACAATTTTTCAAGATTATAGGATTTCAAGATTAGGGGATTGTAAGATTTCTAATGGCATTTGTCATGTATTAGGGTATGGAACTAACATTTAATTAAGAGAACCAAACCCTCTATGTACCTCGTTGTAGCAGTATTTATAGGAATCTATGATTCATCGGGGGAATGAACTATGATCGGGGGCAGAGCACACTCCTCCAACTGATCCTTGGGATGCGGGACTCACCCAAATATATTGCCACTACCTAGTTACTTAACTTACGGGGCACATAGGTCACACCTCCAATCACTCTCTTTCTCGAATGATGATAATATGTCCTTCGGGGAAACACCTCGCCCATATATGTAGGCTCACACTCTAACTCGTTTAGTGCATAAGATTTTCTTTTCTTTGAAGTATGCTTCGTCAGGTAAATCACAACACTTCACTCCAAGGCCTTCACCCCCGATCAAGCTATCGATCAACCGTAATGATTGGAGAGAAGAGCATCAGGTTATACTGCTTACTGACCGTGGGTGAACTATAGTGACTGAACCAATAGCATAAGAAACAGTCTTCAGATTGGCTTCTACCATCCATTCACCCATGTTCAGGCTAAGTGAAAGCTTCCATATAGCATTTGTTTAGCTAGTTGAGGATGGTAACACCTTCTGGAACTGCACCCCTACCAGCTTATTATTTTGTTGTTTAACCCTACCCTAACTAGGAGGCACCGACTAACTCAACCTGAATTCAACTACATTTCATTGGATGGCTAGCTAGATGGATGCAAAGAAAGAAAGTTAGGACCATCCCTCACCCCTGGTACTTTGTCCGATCTATGTTGACTCTTGTCTAATAAATAAGGAAGATGACTAGCCATGCCCAAAAGCAATATAGAAAAGCCATGCCCTAGAGTTGTTCTAGTCAATCCCAAAACCTTTGCCAAACGCGCATTTTCTAAATCAAAGTTTCATTTCTACGGGTTCTGATAGGTATGATCCATCTAGGTTCGATAACTCTAATTTTGCTTTATTCAAATATTTGATTTCGTTTAGTGAAGGTGATTCCATCCATCCAATCAGGAAGGTGGCAAAATAGCTTCTAGCTTTTGGGCTGGTAGGTACGGCTCTTGCAGGAATAGCTGGAATGGTTGGTGCGGTTGGGTTGTTAGGCAGGGTAGATTGCATATCAGGGAAAGGGGAAATCCTCTTATATTCGTGAGGGAGGGAGGTCACCTAGCTTAGAGGGTTGTTAGCAAGTGAGGTGACAAGACTAAGAACGTCTCAACTGCAATGGTTCTATAGAAGGGAAAAGAGTGTCTATGCTAAGTGAACCACGCCTTCTTTTCGAGATAAATAGAAGAGGAGGTAGCAACACCGAAAGCAGTGGAAAAATAGCCAAGTTCTAGGTTAGAAAATAAAAGGAAATAGGAAAAGATACAGAACATGCCTCAGAGGAAGTGGAATTTTCCCCAGAAGGAAGGATAGACGTACCACACCTAATTCGAAGTGGGACCTGCCCCACCTAAAATATGTGCTCCATCAATAAATCACTATCGGGTGCCACTTCCCTCCCCTGACAGGAATTCCCTAACAAGCGTGATTGCGATCACATTATCATAAACAGATGCATTGTAAGTAATGATCATTCCTGGCATCCAATCGAGGTAGGAACTCCATTTTCATATCGGTAAGTCATTCATGTGTCTGGTTGAACGGAACTCAATTTTCGGTTCTGAACTAAACTGAATAGGTAAGGCAAGAAGATAAGGCAAGAAAGGACTATCTCATTCTCAGTGGGATCGATGAAAGTAAGGCACCGATGGATCGCGTGACTAATCAAGACACAAAAGCACCAATAAGAAAATCTAGCTAGTAAGCATCTATCAATAATCCACATCTAAGCTCTAGGTGTAGAAACGAATGTAAGCACCATTTGTCTCAATCAAAGAATAGTATCCCGTGTTCGCGAAGCGTCCACCCCATCTGGGGTCATAGCATGCACTCGTTCCCATGTGTCATTTCATTGCTGCATCTGTCTCGCAGCGTACAATCAAATCAATAGGTTGAATGGCAACATATTTGAACCAATCATGTCTCTTTCTCGGCGACTCTCGACAATGGCAACTGGCTATCAAATTCATTCAACAACTAGCGACTATCAACACCTTCATCTCTAATTGGCTATGATCGACTGGCACTGACTAGAGCCTCTACGTGATTATAGCTTCCACCATGTGACTAGAGGTTCATGTTGACCTTCTAGCTCATACTGCCAACTGGACTCGACTATTAGATCGACTAAGACTCTTGGATCGACTAGCGGCAAAGAGTCCTGTCATCAAGTGATTGAAACCTGGATTGAGTACCGCATCAAAACCTACCTAGATCAAGTATCATTAAATATTCATGTCATTGAGTAGAGGGATCGACTGCATCGACTCCTAGCATCGACTGCGTCAACTCTTGGAATCGACACTCTTGGTTTGAGTAGCAGCATGTAGCACTGGCATTGAGTGGATCGCCACTTGAATCGAGTGGATCAACACCTAGCATCTCCACCTAGATTGAGTGGATAAACACCAGGAAATAATTGGTCAATGTTTCGAAAGGGGTATATTTCATTAACAAGAAAATCCATTTCATTGGTCCGATGAGAAAAAAAAGAATGCTTGGACCCTTGAAAAAAGGAGATTCTATTAGGCAGAAATGGGGAAAGAGGTTGTTTTCTATAACTTGTAGCCGATCCAAGTATTCCAACTCAAGTATCCAAGTCCGAGTATCCAAACCGAGCATCCCAACCAAGTAGCCCACCCGAGCATCCAAACCCAGTAAGCCCAACTAATCCTGGGAGCCGAGGCAAGTATTTAGTCGAAGTATCTAAGCCAAAGGGTTGAGTTCGAGGTAGATTTGGAGGTATATACTAAGCTAAGCAACTTATAGCATGCTTTTCTTTCAGCCTCCCTGTCAAAATCCTATTTGGATTGGAAGCAAACTTCTTTCTTCTTTTAGGCAGCGGTACCATCCATCCTCCCGTCCAGCCAAAAAGAAACAAGAGAGAAGAAGGTACACTATGTCCTATCTTTTATTCAAATCCATTAGCAGCATAAGTAAGCAAGAGACCTACCTTTGGCAAGCAAAATGTTTGATAAATGTAGGCCAGGTGTAAGCGGTAAGTTGGTGAGGTCGATATAAGGCTCGTAATCAATCTATCTATTTAGCAAGCGAGAAAAATCCTTGGGTTCATAAACTAGCTAGCGGGAACAAGTCATCCCTGATTCTTTTATTAGACCAGCCACCTCGGGTGAGTTCGTCAAGCCTCGTCGGGTTTGACCAGCTCTGCGGGGTGATTTCGTTTCTACCAGCCCACCTCTTCTGTCGTCCCAACGAATTCAACCAGCGAGCACCCATCAAGAGATAGTTCGATCAGCTCTTCAATTTGCTCCTTCTCCAACCCTGCTCCCCCGATGAAGGGGGGGGTGTTATAGACATTTTTGGGCACTGCAACCCCAAGCATGAAATGTCCATAAAACAAGGGCTCCTAAGTCCCTAAAAGTGTTTTTCTAACCCCTAAAGGAACAAGGTCAACTGATTACAGCTTCTCTCAGAAGTTCTCCATGAAAAACTGCTCAAAACTGGTCAAAACAGGATCATTTCAGCTGCTCCATAGGCAAAGTGCGTTGCATCTCACCTAAGTACACTCTGTGGGTGCGTTGCATTTCAAAAAGCCCTTCTATGGGGTGCGATGGGCGAGAAGTGACAAATGGCAGTGTCAATCCGCGAGGTGGAGAGGCATGGAATCTTCCAGAAACTTCTCCTGTGACACATGCCTCTCTGAATTTGACCAAGGATGAGTAAGAGATCATCAATCTCCAAGTGGAAGCAAGAACTATCATAGGGAAGACACTAATCAAATCACAAGCTGACTCATCTCCCTTATAGATATCTATATATGGATCCCTCATCCCAGAGATTTGGAGGCTGGAATTTTGCATCTTGTAAGGAATTGTTGTTGGTTTCTTGAAAAAACATCATAGTGTTGGGTGATCTAAGCTTTGTATGAGGTGAAGAAGGGCTTACTTGCTGAGAGGATGATGCTGGGTTAGAACTGTTATAGACATTTTTGTGCCTTGCATCACTAAGCATGAAATGTCAATAATCAAGGGATCCAAAGTCCCTAAACATGTTGTTCCTACCCCTAGAGGAACAAGGCCAGCAAACCACAGCACCTAACAAAAGTTCTCCACCCGAAAACACTCAAAAACAAGGCAATTCTGGATCATGTCAACTGCTCCACTGAGCATCTGCGCTGAATGTCAACTGCTCCACTGTCTACCTGTGTTGAATGTCAACTGCAAACAAGGCTACCTGCGCTGGGCGAGTTTGGACAAGTGGCAGAGTCATTCCTCAAGGTGTCAATGCCCAGGAAGCTTCCAAAATGACACTTGGATCAGGGAATTCGACTGGTGATGAGTAAGAGGTTCCAAATCTCCAAGTGGAAGCAAGAACCTCCAAGTGGACTCAAGAACTGAAGTGGGAGAGGACACTAGTCAGCTTCATGCTAGCCTCAAGCTGACTCATCCTTTCTCCAAAACTCCTATATATAGATCTCTCTCATGAGGTCTAGGGAGGCTGGAATTTGGTATTTGCAAAGAATTGCTGTTGGTTTGTGGCTAGAAACATTGGGTGTGTTATGCTTTGAAAGGAGCTGAAGAAGGAATTCCATTCTGCTGGGAAGGAGATGCTGGGTTGGAGCCCTATGGGTTGTATCTCTTCCTGAACCCTGTTACTTTCAATAAAGCTATCTTGATTCTTTCCTATATGATGGTGTACTTTGTATGATTGCATTAGTATATTTGATTTACTTCTAATCCTGAATCATTTATGAATATGTATATTTGCCTTTGTATTGTGTTCTTCTCTTGTTGCAAGTAGCTGTTCTCTTGTCACAGGTAGCTGTTCTCTTATGATCTTGCGGGATTCAAGTAGTTGTTCTCTTGATCGAGCAAGGAGGCAAGTAGCTGTGAACACACAAAGAGAAGAGGATCTAGTTCGAGGGACAACCGGAAGATAACGATAAGTCTACCGATCTCCTCTCTTTCATATTTCATAAAGGAAGAAATCATGATAGCTGCATTCGTTTGTTGCTAAGGCACTGTCACACCTTAGGTGGATAGGATCGTCCTAAATAGGCATTTTTCCCCACAACAAGAACAACTGGTTGTAACTCCCTTGGATCTTTCTTGATTATCAATAAAAGCTATTCAAGTTTTCCTCCATACTCTTGTGTCATTAATGTTTTATGCATTTGTATGGTCAATTTACATCTGATCCTAGATTATTTATGGTTATAGATCCATGTTATTGTATAGTGTTATTCTACTGTGATCCTACAGGTCCTCTGTGAAGCTGGGCGTACAAGGGAGCAAGTAGCGAAAGACTATCAAGAGAGAGAGGAATCGAACTAGGAGATAAGCGCAAGACAGAGGTTGGTCTTCTTTGTTCTTCTCTCATCTATATTTCATAAAGGAAAAATGAAAGTAGCTTTACTTTGTTTGTTTCTAAGGTAGCTACCACACCTTAGTGGGATAAGTAGTTCTGTGTAGACACTTTTCCCTGTAACAAAATGGCGACTCCACTGGGGAGCGACTAGGTTGTTTGTTTATCTTCTTTGTTGTTTATTTTATAAACTTACAGACGGAGCCTGAAGTCGAACCAGGTAGCTTTCGAACTGCATTTGCTATGAAAATGCAAAGTAGATAAATGCCACTTCAGTCAATCTCCAGGATTTGTTTATGAATTAAACAACTGATTCACAAACTCTCTAATTGCCCTCCTGGTAGCTCTTGGAACCTCCTTAGATCTACCCATGATTGTTGGTTTACTGATTACCATTTGCTCGGCCAAAACCCATGAACTGAACTGCAAACTGTGACCCGGAACCCAAGCAAAGTCTCATCTCTGGCCCAGCGCAAGCTCTGTTCTGTGAATATAAAATTCAGTGCACTTCCCGAGTGTAGTAGGTGCGCTGCATTTCAGTTCCCTGTGTTACAGGTGCGCTGATCAGACTAGGAATTGTTCCTCAGTTTTGGTTTCTGTGTTCATTCTTTTCAGTTCTATTCATGAGTTTTGTTGTTTGTAATCAGTATATCTCTGTTTGAAACCCCTTTCCTTGCTAATATTCCACCTCCATTGTGCAAAAGAACTATAAATGTTTTTGTGTACTTGTTGAGTCATTTTCAGTTCTCCTTTGCAAAAAGTAACGTAATTGTACTGTCGTTCCTTGATTTGAAAGTGTCGCAAGTGTCGTTTTCAGCCATAGGAGAGAGTTTGGTTGCTCTTGATAGTCAATTACTCTGTTGCTATTGTATTTGGTCTGAATTTGTACTTTTTCTAGTGTCGAAAGCAAGTATTCATTTCCGAAAGTGTTGTGATTGTCTCCATTTTTTATTTTGAAAAGAAACTTGTTAGTAATTGTTGCTTGAAAAGTAATTCAGATTTGCGCATTAGCTTTCTTTCTACCATTCACATACTAAGAAAGCCGAAAACAAATACATGCATGTGCATTTGCATTTAGACTGTTTGATTGGTTTGATTTAGGACAGTGCATTTAGTTTGTGCTCTTTGCTCTTTCTGAAAGAATATTGTCTCTCTTTCCTTAGTAGCTAGGATTTTCATTGCACAAAGAAGATAAAAGACTGTTTATCATCTTAGATTGCATTTTAGGAATTGTACATCTACATCTCGTGGTGAACCTGAAAGGCAAATTTCTTAAGCAAGATCAACTATAAAAATAAATTTAATGAATCTAACAACGCTTTGGAACCTAACGCACAACATCTAGAAGTCTATGCTAGAGACGTATTCCGGCGTCGTAAAGCCTGGTAACTGTTGTTCTCACTAATGGTTGGGTGATTCCTCCACTTTGAGACGATAAGTGCCAGTACGGACTTGTGCTCCCACATACCGTCGAGTATATTTTGGGAGACCACAATAGGCTTAATCCTTTATCCATAGGAAGCCGTGTCTGCCGCCCTATCGATCGCAATGCACTGAACACATCATTCGGGAAGATTGACTGCCGTACCGTAAAAAGTATTCTGTAGTTTTGCGATTGGTTTGGTAATCCCTCTACCTAGATTTCTAGAGCAGTCCCTTTCGTTCCTTTTCAGACTCCTTAACGGAAAAGGTCCATCTGAGCACTTGTCACTTCAGCCTCATTAAAAATCGAAGGTGACTAGAGTCATCTTTTGTTTTTTCTCGACTCTTTAAAATTGAAAAAACAAGTTGTGTCAAAACGTCTAAAATTCATCTAATTCGGAAACATACTTCCCCTTGATTTTTAGTTGATCGAGTAATCCACAATCGTGGAAGAAAGTCAATTGAAACCCCATCGTTCGCGGAGGCTTACGAGTCAATTGTCTTTGTCTCCGAAATCGAAGCTATTACGGACAAAGCGAACTCGTTTAACCAGCTCCAAATCTCCTGGTAAAGTTAGAACAAGTGTTCCAACAACATCAGAGACTCCGGTTACTCCAAACATTTCTGGTATCCCTGCCTTTACAGAAGAAGTTTAGCAGCCACCGAAGGACAGTAGTACTGATCCTAGTCTGAAGGTAAACACTTGTATCACTGAACCAGTTCCATCTACAACCGGTTCGGAGAATGTTGTTCCCCAAACATATGTCGCTGCAGATTCTGTACCTTCTTCGGCACCAGAAATATTCTACGGACCTGACAGTCTACCCCTTCCACCTGGTCTGATTGATATAGAAGAGATTGTGGAAGATCCTCCATCTAATACTCCATCGCAATTTGGAGTCGGGATCACTCTGTATCCTTCTTCATCAGAAATTAGTCTACCGCCAGCGAAAGCTCCTGTAGAATCGCTAGGTAATCTTTTGGATAGACTAGAAATGTCTAAACAACTGTCAACATCTAGGACTGTGTCGTCTGACACAGCGACGGCAGAACTTCCTGCTATCACTCCAACAATGTTCGCCAGTATACCATCTGTCCCAACTAGCTCTCAATCGCTAGAAGGAGCCTACTCAAGGGCTATTTCGACGGTATCGTCCGTTCCTGTTTGTTCATCCGGAATAATATCTGGAAACTCTTATGTTGAGTCTCAACAAATTGATCCATTTGGACATCAATTTGGGAAGTCCGGCCCTCAAGGGAAAACCATTCCCTTAAGTACCGGATTACCACCGTATGGGGGGAAGTATACCCTTTCATTGTCCCCTCCGGGAGGACAGCCATACGGGAGTTCACAACAAAATTTGGGTTATGTTGGAATTACGTCAAGCGGTTGGGTACCAATACTACCTCAACAACCAAGAGTTGTATATTCGATGCAACAATGTTTGCCTATGTCAAGTATACCAACTACGCCAGCTATTGTGGCGGTGTCGCAAGTTCAACGCTACTTGTTGTATGCCAACCTCATGTTTCTCAAGTTGTAATGCAACAACCTCTTGACCCTGCAACTCAACCACAATCACCGACTAGTGGAATGACACAGGTTCAAACGGGTACAATCACCCCTCATCTTGGTCAAACAGTTAGTATCGGGCAACAACACATGGCGTCAGAACCGTGGCTAGTGCAATACCAACAACTGCAGTTCCAACAAGTATACCAAGGTTCTGAGAAACAAATCTTTGCAAATAGTGGGCAACCGTATATTCCAAACGGTCAAAATCAACCATTCTACAATGGTCATGCCCACCAACCTTACCAAAGTTACCAGCATCAAATGCATTATGCTGGTATGCAAAGACCAACTGCTCAAGCAATCCCATCTTATCCTGGGTATGCTTCACCTAACCTGAATCAACAGTTACCCTTCGTGGCGACTTTAGAGTTACCTGATTTAAATTGGTTAACAAACGATCCAATCACTTACGCCCCTTGGTGGCCAGTGATTCCGCATAAACTTCCATCAGATATTCCTAAATTTAATGGAAATCCGGGTGAAGATCCGTCAAATCATGTGATGACCTTTCATCTGTGGTGTTCATCAAACACCCTAAACGATGATTCGATTAGGCTTCGCCTTTTTCAGAGGACGTTAACTAGTCCAGCAGCAAAATGGTATATCGAATTGCCCAGAGCTTCATTTGACAACTTCAGTACCCTAGCCACAACCTTTTTAACCCATTTTCAGTTACCGATAAGGTACAAAACGGGAACGGAACTTCTTACCAATTTCAAACAAACAAGGGCCACTCACATATTTGATCATATACATGAGTGGCGACGTCGTCGTAGAATGGTAAAAATGTATGTTCCTGATCAAATTTTAGCTGAATGGTTTATTAAGTCATTATTGCCTTCCATCATGGAAGATGTGGCGAAAGGGGGAGTCGTCACTTAAGAGCAGGTTATCGCTCGTGCACAATATTTGGACTTGATTTACACTCAGTTTGGCATGCTCTACGATAAAATACCTGACGCTCCTAGACCAGAATTCTCAGTCCCTCCTCCTCCTAAATCAAACAATGACTCTCATGCCGGCGATGGCGTGATTGGAACAACAGACACAAAATCGACAAAGGCTACATCTAAAAAGGCCTGTAAGATTTCCAGTCAAAATGCAAAAGAGGAACTTCTTGCCTCGGAAGTAAATGTTGTCTCAACAGATAAAGGCATAGAAACCAAGCAACCAGGGGGCAAGAAGAAACAGGAAGAATCATCACCTGAAAAATCTTCTGTAAACCCTCCTGGAAATAGGAAACCAAGAAATCCATGCTTTATATGCGATGAGGATCATTGGACCGCAGATTGTCCACACAGAGCTGAGCTTAAAAAATTCTTCAAGAATTCAAAAACCTCGGCAGTATTAACTGATCCGTTTCCAAATCCATGAACAAATCTAGTTGACAGTGGAAATGCTTCCCCGTCTCAAGTGCTGATGTTGTCGGTTTCCAAACAGCAAAATTATGCTTTGATATCGACAAGGAACAAAGATTATGGGAATCCACAACTGTCGAACAACAAGGATAAAGATAAACCTTGTAGTTTGACAACAAATTCGACAGAAGTTGCGCCACCCATCATTCCTGAGTTGACAATAAAACTGCCAAAGGGAGTAGTACACAAGTCGACGTTTAATCCTCGTGCTAGAGCAGCACAGCATTATAATATAGTGGAAGATTTGGCCCAATCACCATCCGCTATGTCGACTCTTTAGGTACTACAGAATTTCCCATCCCAAAAGCAAGCTTTATTATTAGCCATTGGTGGGATAGACCCAAAGGATTCCAATCTTGTATCCTTTGATCATAAAGGATACGATCCTCAGTTACCAGCTCAACTAGCTTTCCTCATTCAAGTGAAAGCCCTCAACAAAACTGTTCATCGAACGATTATTGATGAGGGGGCATCTACATGTATTATGTCGATGAGTTGCTGGAAAACTTTAGGATCTCCAACCTTGTCGCGATCTTCGACAACATTAAAAGCATTTGACAGACGAACATATACCCCATATGGTATTCTAAGTAACTTGAAGGTGGAACTAGGAGGGAAAACAGTAGAAATAGATGTTGAAGTAATCGACGGGAATCTCGATTACAACATCCTACTGGGAAGACCATGGATATATGCAATGGCTGATGTTGTGTCGACCTATTTTAGGAAGATTGCATTTCCCTTTCAAGGAGGGATTACAATCGTCGATCAACAAAACTTCCTCCCCAATGGTTCTCAAGTTACGGGAAGCATTCCAATGATCCATGGAAGCCCCCATTCGCTTCAAAATATCAGAGTAGGCCTACTAAAAGACCCTATATTAATGGGAACTTTTGCCCTTCCACCTCCAATCAATTTGGTAGAGGTAGCGTCGGTAGGAACCTGCAATATGATATATTCAATTAAAAAGATCTCAGGAAATGATATCAACATGGATCATGCACAAGTATTGCCTCCAAGCCCAATAGAAATATTGTAGCAATCAATGTTCCTAACATGGGAGGCAAACCCAAATCAACGCTCATCAAGCGTTTGGATAGATAGGTCTAAGGAATATGGCACCCCTTCAGATCCTTGGTCGCGAGTGCATGTCACCGACGAGGGAATTATTAAATCAATGATAATTGAAGGGGCACCATGGGAAGATTACCACCATCGTTCCCTTCTTCCGGATTGTGAAGAAAATACTCCTGATGACCTTTGTCATCCTTTAGTTTTTTATTTTCTATCAAATACTGTAAACACGGTGGATTCCAAGCGAAACTTGTCCAACATTGAAGAGACTATCGCCATAAATAACTCAACCAAAAGAGATGTTGTAGAGAATATTTATGTTGGCAAATGTTGTTCTCCTTCAGAACTGGAAATATATAACACTCTTTTTCGCAAATTCAGAGATGTCTTTGCTTGGTCATATAATGAAATGCCAGGCATTGACTCCAGTATCGTTGAACACAAAATCAAGATGTATCCAGATGTCAAACCAGTACGACAACGGTTACGACAGGTGCACCCCAAGAAAGCCGCTGCCATCAAGGCAGAAGTTGAAAAACTTCTCCATGTTGGTTTCATTTACCCGGTTCCTCTAACCGATCGGGTATCAAATATTGTCCCTGTTATGAAAAAACAAGGAACAATTAGAGTGTGCATCGATTATAGGGATGTAAATCAAGATTGTCCAAAAGACAACTACCCTACACCCTTCATCGACCAGATAATTGATGAATGCGCCAGATGTGAAATATTTTCATTTATGGATGGATTCTCCGGGTATAATCAAATAAATATCTGCCCACAGGACCAGTCAAAGACTGCATTTATTTGTCCGTGGGGCACATTCGCATATTGAAAATTACCCTTTGGTTTAAAAACGCAGGGGAAACATTTCAGAGGGCAATGAATTATGCCTCCCATGACATCAAAAACATCGTTCAATCATACCTCGATGACCTTCCGGCTCATTCACGAAAGCGGACTGACCATCCGCAGCATTTAAGAGCGATATTTCTACGTTTCCGACACTACAAGATACGACTCAATCCACACAAATGTGTATTTTGTGTTAGTTCTGGTCGTTTACTTGGCTTTGTAGTCTCGAAAGACGGGATTCATCTCGACCCATGTAATGTTTAGGCAATCATAAATTTGCCTCCACCTTCGAATTTGCTTCAGATTCAGAAACTCCAAGGGAAAGCAAACTTTCTGAGGAGGTTCATTCCGAATTACGTCGAACTTGCTAAAGGTTATACGCGTCTTTTGAAAAAGGAAGTACCCTTTGTCTAGGATCAGGTTGCGCAAGCTTCCTTTGATGCTTTAAAAGAATCCCTAATGAAAGCATCATTAATGTACGCTCCTGATTATCAAAAAGACTTTAACCTGTATCGCGTTGCAGCGGATACAACCATCGCAATGGTTTTAGTTCAAGAAGACAACGGAATTGAACATCCTATATATTATTTAAGTAAGAACTTAAATGATACATAAAGCAAATATTCTTATGTTGAAAAGCTAGCGCTCGTAGCTGTTCAAGCGATACAGATATTTCGACACTATATCCTCTTTCGAAAAACTACCATTCTATCAGATTGCAACCCCATGACTTATATATTGTCGTGACAGTTGTTGGGGGGCAAATATTCAAAATGGATAGCAATTCTACAAGAGTTTGATCTAGAATTTGTAAAATCCAAGTCAAAGAAAGCTTTGGTTTTCGCAGAATTATTATGCGATCTCCCATCGTCGTCCAACGATGAAACATCCAAAGAAACGATCATGGACGAAAATTTGTTTTTGATATCTTCAAGCAATATGTGGTATGGGGATATAATCATTTATCTCCAAACCCAAAAATATAGGCCAAATACCTCTCACTCCGAACAAAAACGTATTCGATACCAAGCAAAAGACTACATGATCGTCGGTAATACACTTTACCGTCGTGGTGTCGATAAAGTTCTGAGAAGGTGCCTCACCCATGAGGAGGCCGAAAAAGTCCTGAATGATTTCCATTCAGGCATGTGTGGGGGGCATCAATCCGGTTATGCTACAGCGCAAAAATTTTACGAGCAGGATACTTCTGGCCAACAATGTTCAAAGATTGCATAACCGCAGTCAGAAGTTGCCATGCTTGTCAAATTTTCGATAGCAAAACCAGAAGACCACCCACACCTCTGCAGCGAATAGTTGATGTTGGGCCATTCTCCAAATGGGGCATCGATTTCATGACATGTAACCCCACCTCGACCGGGGGGCATGGGTATATCATAGTTGCAGTTGACTATTTTACCAAATGGGCCGAGGCGATGCCTACATTAGATAATACTAGTGAAACAGCTGCCCTCTTCTTTTTCAATCATGTAGTCGCCAGATTCGGCGTCCCACAAGCTATAGTCACAGATCATGTATCGCATTTTTGCAATCACATGATGGTCGAATTAGCTGCCAAATTAGGGTTGTCTCACGACAGCTCTACTCCATATTACCCGCAAGCCAACGGATAAGTTGAAGCAATCAACAAAGTCATGAAGCGCATACTGCAAAGGATGATTGGAGTTCACAAAAGAAGTTGGCACCTAATCCTGTACTTAGCCTTGTGGGCTTACCGAACATCGGTAAGGAATTCAACCGGGTTTACACCTTTCCAACTGGTATATGGCCTGGAAGCAGTCTTACCAATCCAGTGTGAAATCTCATCCCTCAAACTCGCAATTGACCTTCTCCCCGGGACTTCAGAAGAGGAGGCTCATTTCTTGGAACTAATCCAATTGGATGAAACCTGGCGTGATGCCACTTTGGGCAACGAAGCCCATAAGAAACGAGTCAAGGTGCAGTTCGACAAGAATGTCAAACCCCGTGTCTTCTCAGAAGGTGACTTGGTCTTGCTTTATGACCAAGAATCCGATAAATTGGGGGCAAGTAAATTCAAGTCTTTATGGATGGGCCCCTATGTTGTTAAGCGAGTGTTAGCAAAAGGAGCCTACGAGTTAATGGATTATGACGGGATTCCAATGGCACAACCTCGTAACGGGTTGTACCTCAAGCGTTACTATGCGTGATTCAATATAGTAACCTACATGCTTTTGTTATGTTTTTGTTTTCGCTAAAGTATTTGTTTTGGTCAAGTAAATCCACTTTTTACATTTATTGCAGATGTCAAACCTATTGGAGTCATGTGTTGGATATGCCGACGGAGTGAGTCGTATTTCGCGGAACCTATCTTCCGCGGCCTAGGCCATTTTTGATCCAAGCAGCGAGTTAGTAAGTTTCAGAGGGGCATGTATTGCTCGATCAACGAATAACATCGCTGAATATAGCGCATTGATAGAACTTCTCTCTGATGCCATCACACATGGTATACATCAACTGATTGTCAGGCTAGACTCACAACTCGTCATACTACAACTCACTGGTATCTACTATGTCCGAAATCTAGCGATTTATCGCATGTTCCTAAGGGTTAAGATTTTGGAAAGGCAATTTGATTTTATTCAATATCAGCATATTTCCAGAACCTTAAACACATTAACTGACTCATTAGCAAATTATGTGTTAGATAGACATTTGCAACATTTATAAAAAGAAGCATACCATCAATATTTGCATTTGGATCATGTAACTTAACAAAAATAAAACTTCGAAAATCAAAAATATATATAACTGTTTATGGTTTACACATAATGTTCTGTAACCAAGACAAAATTGGTCAAATGACCCAAAACTCAAAGCGCTAGGGGGCACCCTAGTCTAATGGTGCTCGTGATAGCAAGTCACAGCCTGTGAGATCATGCGTAAGAGCCGAGTCCATCGTCTTGGCACACCAGTAGTATGCCGCTGCAACCTTAAGGGCAGCTCATCAGTCCTCACATCTGGAATATCGAGAGTGAGGCCCTCGACCTGGGCCTATAATGCTGTGAGAGTCTCGGCCACATCGAGGTCGCGAAGGATAGCCCTTCCAACAGCATCTCCTGCTGGGGCGGCAGCTGGCACTCTCAGGCATACTACTGGCCAGACGAGACCGACATCTGCATGAACACATGAGTTTGATTAGTCTTGATAGAATAAAGCACAAGGACATTATAAAAGAAAAACGATAAACAGGAATATGGTCAAAGAATTTACCAATGGCACCCCACTATTCGCCAGCCGGCAGTACTAAATCTGGGTCACCCCGGAAGTCTATACCAGCATATGGATACTCGGAATAAACCATCTCCTGACGATCGAACCACCCGAAGAAGGTATCAGAAAAGGAAATCTGAGACTGACTAGCATGCCTAGACATATGGTCGACCCATCTCTGCATACATGGTTCAGTCGATGAAGGTAAATCGAGTGCAATATACTGCGACTGCATCACTGGTATCATTCCAAGGCATACTACATATAAGATTGGTTGGCTACATGAAGAGCCGCACCACCAGCCATCCTACCAAAGGTGAACAAAATAGTCCTGAGGGACCTGTCAGTGACATCACGGATGATGATCTTGCCGTCTTTACTCGGCTGAGATCCCACTCTGCAATACCGGCGAACATAATCTCTCATAGATTCACCTCCTCGGGCCGAACCTGATAAAGAGATGGGGGCACCCTGCCTCGACAAGCCAGTCATGAAATAGATGTCCACTACAGTCAAGGGGATGGATTTGCTCCTAATCTGGAACACCTGGCTGGTAGGATCCCAAGCATCAAGAAAATATTGTAGCAAGTTGATTTGTTGTCTCATGCTAGAAATGTGGAAAAACTTCAACAAGCCACAATTCCGCAGTGCATTTAGTATAACCGGATCATGTAAAGCAAGCATGTCCTCTTCTTCATGCTCACGTTCTCGCCATGTAATAGTCATCTTGCTCCAAAAATCTCTGAAAAAAAACAAGAGAAGAGTTAGATCTTGATTTTGGTAAGAGACAGGCAAAATTTCCATCAAAAACTGAGCATAAACTTCCTTCCTTGCGCCCATCGCACCTACAGTAGTGTTCTGGGTGTGTTGCATGTCAGTTAGCCAGTAGACAAGCTAACATCCAACGCACCTTTTGATGCACAAGGGGTGCGCTGAAGCCAAGGTGAGTTTTTCAAACCCCAGAGGCGTAGAAAAACCAGGAATCAAGCTCAGAATGCAAAATGGAAAGCATGAAATGAAAGAGCTCAAGTTTAGCTCCTACCTGTTCCAGACGGCACCGAGAATCGTCCACAGAATCTCCTGGAATCAGCTGATGAAAATCAAAGGGGGAAAGCACCTCCAAAGCTCCAACAAACCAAAGTTCAAATGAAATGGTAAAATGAGAGGTAAAAGAACTTTTACATTACTTTTTACGTAGTTCAAGTAAAATATTAGTGTTCTAACTCATTTTTCAAACATATATTGTTCATTTCTAACTAGTTTGATGAAGCAATTGAAAATGCAGTAAAATATTTGAAAGAACAAAGCTATTTATGGTAAAGTCAAGAAATGACCGTTCAATCGAGCAGTTTTAGCACATAGTTCAAGCTCGTTAAAAAATAAACATAAGTCATGAGCAAATGTTTCTCCCCGCATTTAAGATCATTAAAAAATGAACTATTTCCCGGTAAATAACCATCGTGAATGTAGTACTTCAGCCTTTAAATCCTTAGTCGTGTTCTCATCATCACCTCCACTCTGTATTGGCCGATCATTCACCTCCATTTGATTGTTTACCCCTTTTGAGGAACAGCTGTGAAGAGTGATCCCACTAGCCATCCTTGTAACACAGCCGTGATTGGAAAATTCCAAACCTTACCTGGAATCAACTGCTACCCAATTTTATCACTCGTTCCTCAAAAGACGAGTCTCCTTTAAGCTCTTTTCAACTGACTCGTAAATATGAAAAGATTGCCGAGCCATTGGCCTCTCCAGCTCGTTAAAGGGACTAGAAGTGCTATCCCTCCTTTAGATTTTAATCTTTTTGGATCTGAGGGATTATTACACAAAAATATCGAGTGCTTGTTTTGTTCAGCTCGTTAAAAGTACTGAAAATTCATCCCTTCTGTATTGTTTTATACTTTTTCGGACTTAAGGGATTAGATGACGAAAAAGGACTTTTGGAGTTTCCTTTACGTTCCTTTTCAGACTCTCATAAATTGAAAAGGACCGAGTTATCTTTGTCGTTAAACTCGTTAAAACTTAATAGCGACAAACTTTTCCATAGCAGACAAGAACAAGTTTCACTATCGCTAGGCTCGTTAAAACATAGCAATGGGTTTTCCCGAAGGGCAAATTATAGAAAAAGCATATGTTATCCTCCTAAAGCTTGACAAAAATAAAGAGGTACTGGTCAGCAATGACTGGGGAAAAATTGGGAAGAAAACTTGAAGAAAACTTTGTTGGTAGCAAGTCGCTCTTGAACATGACACTTTCACTCTGCATCCAAGTCGGGTTGGGTTGTTTCATTCACCAGTCACATCACCATGGTCCCATCACACCATCCATATTTGGGGTTAATGCTACCAATCCATCACGTCAGTGTCACCGATATGTTTAAGAGAAGTCATTCAGAGAATTCACCTGTGTCTCACCCGCTACAATACATTTACACTCCATTCTTTCATGACCGCCACCCTAAACCTTATGTCATCAGATCGTTTTCACCTCCATTAAAAACATTTGCTCCGTTCCATGTCATTGATGTGGGATTCGTTAAGGCCCTCCTGTGATGGATCGCTTCTTGTTGACATCAGCTCATTATCCAAGAAGTCGGTCTAGAAACACCCCGTTCAGTACTTTGAAGCTTGCATGCCTCAATGGCAAGTTTCTCACTTCCGGCGACAGGTTTACATCAATGGCCTTCGACCGAAAGATTTTGCGTGGTGTTCGACGCCAAGTCCTTTATTCACACCACGTGAATTGTATTGCAGTACCCTGAGGGTCATTATCATTATCGGTGATTCCTCTCACGCCTGTTAACAACTTACATCATTGGTTGGTAATCAAGCAATGTCTTTCCATGTTTGACTCCAGAATATCTCTCACATGGATAGACTTGTACTTTGAGTGAAGATCAAATGAGATTGAAGACCCCGGATCTAGTTTCATCCATCCGGGCTGCGATATATATTCAGGGAAATAAAGACATCAAATGTACATCATTGCTGCACAGATAATCATCCAATCAAAGGGATGATGGCTCTACCAGAATCATCAGTCTACACGCAGACGATTGTTTGTCCTAAGTACATGAAAATGAATTTATAAAGCTGAGCATGGGAATGCCCGCCTCAGCTAGATCATGAAAATATTATGAAGATAATGTATTGTATTTTATCTTATTACAGGTCTCCTCCCAGCTTGAAAGAACTTCGGATCCTCATAATAAAGCATTTCACTCGACATCAAAAGATTAACGACCTCATGCTTTAGGGGGAAATTGTTATAGACATTTTTTGGCACTGTAACTGCAAGCATGAAATGTCCATAAACCAAGGGCTCCTAAGTCCCTAAAAGTGTTGTTCTAACCCCTAAAGGAACAAGGTCAACTGATTACGGCTTCTCTCAGAAGTTCTCCATGAAAAAATGCTCAAAACTGGTCAAAACAGGGTCATTTCAGCTACTCCATAGGCAAAGTGCGTTGCATCTCACCTAAGTAAACTCTGTGGGTGCGTTGCATTTCAAAAATCCCTTCTATGGGGTGCGATGGGCGAGAGTGACAAATGGCAGTGTCAATCCACGAGGTGGAGAGGCATGGAATCTTCCAGAAACTTCTCCTGTGACACTTGCCTCTCTGAATTCAACCAAGGATGAGTAAGAGATCATCAATATCCAAGTGGAAGCAAGAACTATCAAAGGGAAGACACTAATCAAATCACAAGCTGACTCATCTCCCTTACAGATATCTATATATGGATCCCTCATCCCAGAGATCCGGAGGCTGGAATTTTGCATCTTGTAAGGAATTGTTGTTGGTTTCTTGAGACAACATCATAGTGTTGGGTGATCTAAGCTTTGTATGAGGTGAAGAAGGCCTACTTGTTGAGAGGATGATGCTGGGTCAGAACAATTGGTTGTAACTCCCTTGGCTCTTTCTTGATTATCAATAAAATCTATTCAAGTTTTCCTCCATACTCGTGTCATTAATGTTTTATGCATTTGTATGGTCAATTTACATCTGATCCTAGATTGTTTATGGTTATAGATCCATGTTCTTGTTTAGTGTTATGCTACTGTGATTCTACAGGTCCTCTATTAAGCTGGGCGTACAAGGGAGCAAGTAGCGAAAGACTATCAAGAGAGAGAGGAATCGAACTAGGAGATAAGCGCAAGACAGAGGTTGGTCTTCTTTGTTCTTCTCTCATCTATATTTCATAAAGGAAAAATGAAAGTAGCTTTACTTTGTTTGTTTCTAAGGTAGCTACCACACCTTAGTGGGATAAGAAGTTCTGTGTAGACACTTTTCCCTGTAACAGGGGGGGATAAGAGAGGTCCTGAAGCGAAGCATCTTGTGTTATTAAGTTGGAGAATAGTGCTCCATGCCCCATTCCGTGGTGGCTCGATGTGTCCCGTCGTATTGTGGAATATGATCGCGGAATATGGGGGAAACCAATTTCATATTGTGTATCGATGTGGGGGGGTGCTTGAGATGATGGGTGAACTGTTGTAGCCCCCCACCCAAAATGATGTTGGCAATCAATCTCATAAATCACTCCTCATCACTCATACCTCATGCATTGAACTTCATTGTGTAACGTAACCTCATCGAAGCTCATGCATCATTATGTATAACATCATCATTAATTGTGTAACCAACATAATCGTACCTAATCGCTGCTCGTACCTCATAGCTAATTGTGTGATCGAACCTCTACGTCCAAATCATGTGCCATGTCCTAATTAGCTACATGTTATAAGCAACGTGTCATCCTAGTACTTGTCAGAGTGTGGCCTGTTTCGAGCTGACTGAATGCGAGACTGCGTACGAAGGGAATGCAAGACTATGGGCATATTGGGGAATGATGCGGAATATGGGAATGTGGGGGTTGTAGTATTGGGAACTGAAAGTGTTGTTGTAGTATTGGTTCCTGAAAGCTTTTTGACTGTTGATTGAGGATGGTTTACTCAGAGCTGGGAATGAGGGGTACGATATATGGTGAATGCTGGGTCCGAGAGGGTATATGATTGTAGGAATTTACAGGGTAAGTTCCTCAGACTGAACACCAAAGGACACCGCTCACAAACAGATCACAGATCAATACACCAGTATTTTGACGTGGTTAAAACCCTCAAAGAGGGAAACAGTCCACGGCCTGAGCCAACGCGACCACTTCAGGCAATTTATTAATAAAATAATGAAAATTTACATATGCTTCTCTCATAGACGAATTACCCTACAAATGACCCTCCATGCTCTTTAAATAGAGATCATGGACCAATCGGGTGTTAAGCCACAGATCAAGTGTCGGTAATACCGAGGAGAGAATGAACCATCGGATCACTACATATCATGACCGTCGAATTGTAAGTTACAAAATGTACATAGTAAAGAAACACACTTTACCTAACTCTATACTAGAGCAAGTTGTACTTAACTATTTCCTATGTGTCGGAATATCCTAACATTCCCCCTTAAGAACAACTTGGGATAGGATTGAAGGATTTACAAATATGACACAAATGGAGAAGGAAGGAGGCACTAGAGCATATCCCCCCTTAGTGACAACTTCCTGAACTCCAACCATAAATCGAATTTTAGTGAACTTCGCCTCTGTGAGAGCCTTTGTAAAGATGTCTGCAACTTGATCATCTGTTGAACAATATTGCACTTCAAGAACATGGTCGTGAATGAGCTTTCTGATGAAGTGAATGTGCAGTTCAATGTGTTTGCTGCGCTGATGTTGGACTTGATCTTTGCATAGCTGAATGGCACTTTGATTATCACACCAAAGTGTAGTCGGATGTTGCTGCTGAAAGCCAAACTCTGACAGGATCTGACGAAGCCACAAGGCTTCCTTACTAGCTTCTATGGCACCACGATATTCTGCTTCTGTTGAAGAAAGAGAAATGGCACCTTGTTTCTTGCAAGCCCATGTAATAGGTCCTGAACCAAGAGTGAACACATAACCTGCAGTAGACTTCCGATCATCAGGGTCACCAGCCCAATCGGAATCAGTGAAACCAACCAATAGAGGAGATGCTTTGGCACTGTAATGAATCCCAAACTGAACTGTACCTCGAACATAACGACATATTCTTTTAGCTGCTTTCTAATGACTTTCACATGGGTTTTTCATAAACCGAGCAACAAGGCCAACAACAAAGGAAAGGTCAGGACGAGTATGGGTTAGATACAAAAGTTTTCCTACAAGTTGACGGTATAAGGTAGCATCAACTTCAGGAGAAGTACAAGTGACTGAAAGTTTGACTCCAGACTGAAAGGGAGAAGGGGCTGGCTTATAGTCTTCCATGTGAAAATGGCGTAGAATATCATAGGCATACTTGGACTGAGAAAGGGAAATACCTTCCTTGGATTGAAAGACTTGAAGACCGAGAAAATAATGTAAGTGTCCTAAGTCTGTCATTTCAAACTTCCTTTTAAGGATAGAATTCACATGGTTTATAAGGTTGGGATCACTACCAGTTAGGATAATATCATCAACATAAAGAACAAGAATGATAAGAGACTTGCCCACTTTCTTGGTGTAGACAGTATTGTCAGAATGACACCTAGAAAAGCCACTTTCTAAAAGAAAGTTATCCATTTTGGCATACCAAGCTCGAGGAGCTTGCTTGAGACCATAAAGGGATTTCTTAAGCCGACATACAAGGCTGGATTCTGTTTGTATAAAGCCAATAGGTTGTTCCATATAGATTTCTTCATGCAAGTCCCCATGCAAGAAGGCGGATTTAACATCCATCTGATGGACTTCCCATTTGAAAGAGGCAGCAAGGGAAAGAACAAGGCGGATAGAGTTCATTTTGGAAACAGGAGAGAAGGTTTTAGTATAGTCAATGCCTTCAACTTGTGAAAAACCATTAGCAACAAGACGAGCTTTATGTTTATCAACTTTCCCATCTGGTCCATACTTGGTTCTATAAACCCATTTGCATCTAACAAGTTTTCGTCCCTTTGGTAGAGGAACAAGATCCCATGTATCATTTGACAATAATGAATGATATTCTTCATTCATAGCTGCTTCCTAATTTGGATGGCCTGAAGCTTCTGCAAAGGTGTCAGGATCATAATTCACTGACGCTTGATCCAGTAAAGAAGAGGCTCTCTCGAACTGAGAACGTGTATGTTGCTGATCTATAGGATCACCGGCAAGATCACCTGCTGCTCCCCAAGTAGCATGGACCCATTTTGGAAGCTGAGGAGATGAAGGAGGATCCTGAGAAGGTGGGGGTGGATTTTCATCCTCGCTTTCATCATCTGAAGAAGAAATATTTTCAAAAGTAGAAGAGATAGGGAGAGGTGGCACATCCGCCGAACTAGGCTCGCAGGCCGATATATTTTCATCAAACTTTACATCTCTTCTAATGATAACATTTTTGGACTTAAGTGGAATAAGTCTATATCCTTTGATATCTTCAGAATATCCAACAAAAATACATTTTTCACTCTTTGGTTCTAAAGCTTTATGTTTCTCATCTGGAATATGGGCCCATGCTTCACTTCCAAAAACACGAAAGTGACTTACATCTGGTTTGTTTGAGCTCCATGCTTCTTTTGGAGTGATATTCTTTAAAACCTTAGTAGGAGTGCGATTTGTTATGTAGTTTGCACAGTTAATTGCTTCTGCCCAATAATTAATACTAAGTCCTTTAGATTGAAGCATACAATTAGCCATTTCCTTTAAGGTGTGATTCTTCCTTTCAGCTACACCATTTTGTTGTGGAGTATATGGAACAATATGTTGCATTTGAATTCCATTCTCAGTGCAAAAGTTGATGAATGTGTTTTTAACATATTCTCCACCATTATCAGATCTTAGCTTAAGAATTTGATGTCCAGATTGTTTTTCAACAAAGGCCTTAAAGGCCAAGAACATGTTAAATACTTCACTCTTGAGTTTTAAGAAGTATACCCAAGTGTGTCTGGAGAAATCATCAATGAAAGTTAAGAAATACTTGTAGCCAGAGAATGAAGCAACTGGAAGTGGACCACATAAATCACTATGCATGAGCTGTAAAGGGGCTGAGGCGTGCCAAGAGGCACGTTTTTCAAAACTTTCCTGATGATGTTTTCCGAGTACACATCCGGAACAAACACCATCTTTGCAAGATACCATTGGAAGACCTGTCACCATATTTTCTTTACATAGATTCTGAAGAGAGCGATAGTTTAAGTGACCAAATCGCTCATGCCAAAGTTTGCTCACTTCATCATTATGAGCAACAAATACTGAGGGAAGATTTGATGACCCAAAGTTGTGAAACTTATACAACCTTGTAGAATCATCAGCAATGCCAGTAGCTAAAATCTGTCTAGGATCTCTTAGGTCCTTAATTACAACATCGTGAGGTGAAAATTCAGCGATTTTACCTTCACCTGAATGCGTTATCTAATATACAGATAGAAGGTTGCAGGATAAGGTTGGAACACATAATACATCATTAAACTGACCATTGTCTAGATGAACAGTTCCAATCCCTACAACACTAAGAGATCTATCATCACAAACATATATATTTTTGGTGTTACAATCATTTAAAGAAAAAAACATGGCTTTGTTTTTGGCCATGTGATAAGAAGCTCCAGAATCAATGAGCCACTCATGAGAATGAGAAGAAGAAGATACATTTAGTGCATAGCCAGACCGAGATGCTTGACAACCACATGCAGAAAGTGCCATTCCTGAAGATGAAGTTGAAGTTGAAGATTGCTCCAAATGGATGTTATGCTTCTTCATTGCTGCTTCCAAGGCTTCCATCTTCTTAAAGAATTTGGATTCTAAGTGGCCATCTCGATTACAAAAGTTGCAATGTCTATCAGTCTTCTTCCCTTTGTTTTTATTTGTCTTATCATTTTGTTGAAATGATTTTTCATTTTGAGGCTGAAATTGCTTAGGACCCTTGTTTGGTTTAGGACCATTCTTTTTAGGATACAACTTCTTAGGATTCTTTGGATTTGGTTGTTGCTGGGCAGCTAACGCTTTCTTAGAAGAGTTTCCAAGATGAAGAAGACCAAGGTGTAAGAGTTTTTCTTGTTCTCTTATTAAAGAATCACAAAAGGAATCAAAGGAAGGGGACTTGTAGGTTTTTCCTTGAGAAATGAAGGCTTCTCTTGTAGAATGGAAGGTGGAAACAAACACAGAATAGGCTGGTCCCAACTTAGTAAGAATGGAGTAGATAAGGCTACTATCTTCTTTCTTAACCTTAACACCTTCCAAGAGAAGTCTAAGGGTCTTGAACTTGGACAAAAAAGCTTCAATGCAAGAAAAATTATTGGGGTCCAATGTAAACAATTCATTTTCAAGTTGATGGGATTTAAGTTCATTTTTAATTCCAAAGACTAGTAATTTGTTGCAGTGCTTCATCAAGAGTATCAAGTTCTGCAATATGGAATCTAAGATATGGAGAAATAGACATCCCTATCAACCCACGTGCTTGGTCTTGCCTATTTTCCCATTTAGCTGCCTTATCTTCATCTTTCAGTTTGGTCTCTTGGCCTGTGGGTATTCTGTAAAGACCTTTACTTCCAAGTAAATCCACAATGTAGGACCACCATTGGAAGCATTTAGTGCTATCAAGAATGACTTGGCATAGAATTTCCATTTTTAACAAAAACTGAAGCTGTAGATGCTGAAACTAAGTGTACCAATGGAAAGATCTCGAAAAATTAGGCTGTTTCAAAAAAATGGTTCTGAAAACGGCTTCCGGATGAAGAAGTTATGGCTTTTTGAAAAAAAAATTGACGAAGTCGCCGACGAAGTGCGGGAATGTGTGGAAATGAAAAAATACGCCCCCACAAAATGAAGACTTGAACCCAAGACCTATACTCTCATAAATTAGCTTTGCACCAAGTGAGCTATACAAAAAGTTTGAGAGAGAGAGAGAGAGGGGGGGGTTGATGCTTTGCGTTGCGTGCTTGCTTTGAGAAAGCTCTTTTTCCCTACAAAACAAAAAACACAAAACCCAACACGGACATACAAAAAAAAACGGACCTTGCGGCTCAAAGTTAGCTTTAGCTAAAAACTAAATATTTTGAAAAACGAACCTTGCGGCTCGTAGTTAGCTTTAGCCGGAAACTAAATATTTTCCTCAATGTTTCTGATTTTCCAAGATCACACTAAGGCGCAGCGGAAAAGAGCATACACATGAGAAAAATCCTTCCTTTTTGTTTCTGATTTTCCCAGATCGCACAGAGTCATAGGGAAAAGAGCATACGCAGAAATGAAAGGTATAGATTCGGTAATAAAAAAAACTGAAACCGAAATAAACAGAGAGAAAATAACTGTAAAATGCAAATAAACACTGTATACCTCCAGATCTTAAAAATGACGTAGCTAGGGCTACCAGAAACATTTTCACGTGAAACGAAAGGGGTTCCTCACTGGAACAGATGCTCCCAACACAACAGAGCAGTCCTCTCGGCTCGAAAGCAGTCAAAAATAGTAGATCTAGGAAACGACAGTCGATGCAGTTCTACTGGCTTCAGATATGGATCACCAACGGACGCGGCCCTCAAATAGCTCTGATACCATGTAGAGGTTTGTCGTTACACCAAAACCCGCAGGTGTTGGTAAACATTCCAAACCAGTAACTAGGAACCCCAGGGTGGAAATTACGGATTCCATAGAGGTGTGGTGATTCTTCCAACACCCCCCCTCAAATGTAACTCGGGGGAATCGAACCTGGGTCCAAGCTCTGATACCATGTAGGAATTTACAGGGTAAGTTCCTCAGACAGAACACCAAAGGACACCGCTCACAAACAGATCACAGATAAATACACCAGTATTTTGACGTGGTTAAAACCCTCAAAGAGGGAAACAGTCCATGGCCTAAGCCAATGCAGCCACTTCAGGCAATTTATTAAGAAAAGAATGAAAATTTACATATGCTTCTCTCATAGACGGATTATCCTACAAATGACCCTCCATGCTCTTTAAATAGAGATCATGGACCAATCGGGTGTCAAGCCACGGATCAAGTGTCGGTAATACCGAGGAGAGAATGAACCGTCGGATCACTACATATCGTGACCGTCGGATTGAAAGTTACAAAATGTACATAGTAAAGAAGCACACTTTACCTAACTCTATACCTAACTCTATACTAGACCAAGTTGTACTTAACTATTTGCTATGTGTCGGAATATCCTAACAATGATTAGGCCGTGAGAAGGGGAATGATGGGTACGCGCTATTTTCAGTTCAGTGGAACTCGTCTCTCAGAAGAAGATTCAAATTGATGATTCTTCTTTTCGAAAATGTTGTTATTATATGTGTCATTATGCATTCATTCATTATATATGTAATTACGCTAAGGTTTGAATGGTAATGGTTGTTGGTAATTTCACTAGTTCAAGGGTGGCCTGTGTTGGAGGTTGGGGAGCTCCTACCATTTTCAAACAACATAAACGAAATACTTGGTCAGGAAAACTAGGTATCCGAGCGACGCAACAGATACTAACTCAGGTGGGACCCAGAATGGATCGATGCATGCATAGCGGTGTCGCTCCTAGCCGTAAATCAATAAATCAAGATATATCCATATAAATCAAGAAAAAGAGATTTGTTTTGTACCTAACCCTCATTTTTAGCTTTGGGAAGGATTATTTCATTTGGAAAGACCTTGGTGGGATCTTACCAAAGCAGAGCTCAGGACCAGACCGGGACGTGTTGGATGAGGCATGTTGTGACGGTGATTCATGTATCCTGGGGGGCCTTATCCTCTCGGCTAATGGTGAGGTTGTCATTCATCTCTGGTAACACTAATTTTGGAAGATGTGGCTATTGTCTGTCCATGGGAATGCCAATTTGGGAAGATGTGGGCGATAAATCAATCACTATCAAGCATAATCCCCCTCCCTGACTGGCACAACCAGACCTGCATGAATGGAAACTATCGTATTTGTGTGAATGTTTATACCGATCCCCTCTCCCTGGTTCTAATGGCTCAACCAACCTCCCTTGAAGACTCTTTCTAGTCCCTCCCTCACAAAAGACTAGCTCTGGTATAGTGACTCATCTAGCTCCACCTCCTCATTGAGATCCAGTGAATCAAATCAATTAATCCCTTTCCGGAAGGCCTCTCAAACCTCCCGAAAGACTAGCTAAATGGCAATGACTTCCGACAATGACCGACTATGATTGACTATGACTGTCTGTATGGCTCTAACTAGCAATGCTTGAGCTTCTTGCAATGATTGGCTATTGAGAAGATTGTTGCTTAGGGGCTATTACTGTCTATGATGGAGCTTCTAGCAATGACCTAATCGAGTGAAAGCCATGAGAGACACTTCCCTTATGGTAGTCCTTAGAGTAAGGTTCTCCATGCAAGAGGTACTACTTCTTACTAACCTTGACACTTTCTTTTGTACTTGCCTTTCTCTGCAGAGTCAGTTCCATGGAGATTTCAAGCCTTACAGACACTAGCTTCTGTCTTAGCCTTAGTTCCCTGGAGTAAGGTCTACTTGCACTAGCAGCTAAAGTCCATACAAGAAGTTGCGTGGACTGAAAGTTGGACTTCCTGAAGCCATAGAGTGAAAGCCTTAAGCAGTAAGTTCCATGCAGTAAGGCCATAAGAGTAAGCTCCATTTATACTGGCCTTTAGAGAAAAGCTCATTATACTGGAAAAGACTAGATCTGGTATAGTGAGTCATCTAGCTCCACCTCCTCATTGAGATCCAGTGAATCAAATCAATTAATCGCTTTCTGGAAGGCCTCTCAAACCTCCCGAAAGACTAGCTAAATGGCAATGACTTCTGACAATGACCGACTATGATTGACTATGACTGTCTGTATGGCTCTAACTAGCAATGCTTGAGCTTCTTGCAATGATTGGCTATTGAGAAGATTGTTGCTTAGGGGCTATTACTGTCTACGATGGAGTTTCTAGCAATGACCTAATCGAGTGAAAGCCATGAGAGACACTTCCCTTATGGTAGTCCTTAGAGTAAGGTTGTCCATGCAAGAGGTACTACTTCTTACTAACCTTGACACTTTCTTTTGTACTTTCCTTTGTCTGCAGAGTCAGTTCCATGGAGATTTCAAGCCTTACAGACACTAGCTTCCGTCTTAGCCTTAGTTCCCTGGAGTAAGGTCTACTTGCACTAGCAGCTAAAGTCCATACAAGAAGTTGCATGGACTGAAAGTTGGACTTCCTGAAGCCATAGAGTGAAAGCCTTAAGCAGTAAGTTCCATGCAGTAAGGCCATAAGAGTAAGCTCCATTTATACTGGCCTTTAGAGAAAAGCTCATTATACTGGAAAAGACTAGTAGAGCATGTAGCAATGAGACCTATAATGAGCTCAAGGCATTGTCTATGAGAGTGTTTATGACTAGCTTCGCTGACCAGATCTTCACGCACTCACTAGAGTTCATGGACTAGCTCTAGCAAGACCAAAAGCTAGGCAACTAACGCTAGCAACATGTGTAAGCATTCTCTTGTATGTGGAATGAAAGGGCTTCAGTAATAAGAAAATCCATTTCTGTGCCTCGATGAGTTGGTTCTCATCGAACCCATAAAAATGAGGTTACTACATAGATTCCCAATGAAAATGGAAAAGTTAAAACCAAAGATGTGAGTCTCGCATATATATTGAATTCTCCAGTATAGGACACATAGAATGTCACACCACGTAGATTTCTTTCTTTTCAAGTAGAGAGAGATCTATATCTCTAGTTCGTAGAGAAGTAATTGAATCCATCTCGCCAAACATATAGAAACTTCATGAAAAAGGAAGGGTTCATAAGTTTCTCTTTCGTTTATGGATTGAACGTTTATTGTGTGATGTGAACCCCTCCCTCTCGGCATATGTTGTATATTGTTCGTGGTTCCACCCCTATCGGTAGATTTTCTCTGCGGCATCCCGCCTCTCATAGGTAAACTTCTAGAAAAGATCATGTTCAGTAAAAGGTATTATCCATAGTATCCATTCTTTGAAAAATAGAAAGCCCACCCAAGCTGATGTCTTACGCTGTAGTGTCAGAACGGATAGTTTATACTACTTGCCTTAATCCCCTACAAGTAAGTACTACTAGCTTTAAAGACTGCTTTGCTTGTCCGTTTCCATAGTGACCCTTTATGAGGCTATCGACTATGATCGACAATGACTTGGCATTGCTACCTAGGATCAAAACCTGTCATTGACTCCTGGGACCAAAACCTCGCTATCGAATATGCTTGGCTATCCTCTCCTTTTAGTCGAGACACTAAATGTACCTATGGAAACGCCCTAAAAAGGCATGGTTCATGAAAGAGAAAATCTTGTTTCTTGGTCCGATTAGAACGAAGATTTCACTACTAGTCATTATAGCACTACAAAGAGAAAGTCAACTGGCAAAAGAGAAAGGAACCACTAGGAGTGGCAAGAGGAGAGGTTTGTGATGCTGCGGAACCATGGCAATTAGGATCTCAAGACGCAGCAACGCCTGTGATGCAAGGAATAATTGACTTACATCATGATATCTTTTTCTTCCTCATTCTGATTTTGGTTTTCGTCTCATGGATGTTGGTTCGCGCTTTATGGCATTTTCACTATAGAAGAAATCCAATCCCGCAAAGGATTGTTCATGGAACTACTATAGAGATTATTCGGACCATATCTCCTAGTATTATTCCTATGTTCATCGCTATACCATCATTTGCCCCGTTATACTCGATGGACGAGGTAGTGGTCAATCCAGTCATTACTATCAAAGCTATCGGACATCAACGGTATCGGAGTGCGCCCCTTAACGAGGGTTATGGAAGTGCAACGGAATGCACCGGACTACTCCTCATATGGTTGGTTCGCGAAGCATCTGGCTTACCGAATGATGGGGTATACCCATTCTCCGACGTCGAGAGACTCGAGGGACCGTAGCATGCCAGAAACGGGGAGTTGGGTTAGACCTATACCCCTATCGGAATCAATGCTCCCCCAGCCAAGGAGCCTATGGTTCCATCCTTGTTGTTGGAGGTACACATCCCTCTATTCGGTGTGGGTGGGCAGCAGCGAGCAATATACGAGAGATAGATGCCCAGCCTGCAATGTCCGATAACGGCGCTGGAGTGGTGAATCTATCGGCAGGCAGTGGCAGGCATACAACTTCGGACCTAACGGGCCGGCCCCGTAACCTTTCGGAATGGGGGATCCCCGTAACCGCGGTAGTAGCTAACTACCGGGAGGAGAACGGGGACAACCATTGACTGTTGTTCCTGCTCCTCCCTATCCGGGGACGGAGGTCCCGCGGTAGGTAACAGCAGGCACAAGCACTTTACCGAGGGGGACCAGCGCTTATACTCCACCGCCGTATATATATAGGAGTCTCGCAGCGAGAAGCAAGGGATGTCGTGAACGGTGGTGGAACGGATTTACCTGGATAGATGGATACATATCTCTATCCATGGAATATATCTCTTCGTATCGATATGTGCATATATCTATTTCGATATACCCATGTCTATATATACCTATCCATCTGTCTCTCTCTGTATATATCTAGATTTCTATCAATCAATCTAGATACGGGGATGGATATAGAGATGTCTATATAATTATGAATCATGTGAATATTCCTCTCCCATTGGTTGAGGGATGTTTACGCATCCTCTCCTTATCAGTCGAGCCTGCTTGCACATCCTTTCTCGCAGGTCGAGCCTGCTTCCTTGATGCTTATTGGGTGGGGGGGCATTGGTTGAGCCTATTTGCGTACCTCTCCTTAACAGTCTAGCCATGCTTCCTTGATTCTTATTGGGTGGGGGGCAGTGGTCGATCCCTACCAGCGGCATCCTCTCGTTATCATTCGAGTCATGCCTTCCTTGATGCTTATTGGGTGGGGGGCATTGGTCGAGCCTGCTTACGCATCCTTTGTTTTTTCAATCAATCAATAGGGAGTGCATATGACAGGACAAAATCCCTAGTGGACGTCGTTCCACTTCGGTTTCCGTGATCTTATCATCGATCAAATGAGTGAGGAAAAGATCCAGTTCGGGCCCAAATCAAAATTGGCTGGGATATGCTCTCCTTGTACTAGATTCCGTCAGGCAGGGACGGAGTCACTCACTATTCATATGGTGAGGGTGCGTTAGCACACTCGACTGTCAAGGCCGCCATCGATTTCTCGCTCTATTTTCCCAAAATAGAGGGACAATAGTACGATAAATCAGAACAGAAAGAGTATGTCAGAATGCATGCAATAAATGCCGTTTATGAAAGCAGCTATGGTATGGGTTCGGACCCGAAGATACGCTCGGCACCAAGAACCGCAAGCAAATGGAGCGGTCCCGATCGAGGGGGATATAAAGCTTCGACGATCTGGACCATACTTTTTTGGCATCACTTCCCGAAAGTGGAAGACGAGAATATAATCTACCTGTACCGCTGGCGGATCCGTGAGCAGAACGAGAACCCCAAGAATAGAGAAAGGGGGTGGGGGACGGGGAACGCAAGTTCTATTGGATGGAGGATTGGGAGGTGGAATAAAAATGGCGAGGTGGGGGCCTCGGATACTAGGGGTAGGGGTGGGATTTCGAAGTCTCTGTGTGAGCCATATGCGGTGAGAGTCACATGTATGGGTACGGTGGGGGTTAACATCTATACGTATAGTGTGGTGGCCTACCTCATTTGTTCCATGATCTATGGGTCTACTGGAGTTACCCACTTCGATCAATTAGCCAACATTTTGACCAAATATGAAATCACTTTGTTTGGTGCTCGATCTGGTGGTATTTTTTTGGGGATTCTCTTTATCGTTGTAGGATCTTTATTCAAGATAACTGCAGTTCCTTTTCGGGCAGCTATAGGACAGCCGCTTATGGGTGGTACTGCTACCAACAGATTTCAGCCAATACTACTAGCTTGAAAGAGGGTTGGCTTATCCGAGAGCGCGTGAGACTCATCACTACCTTGTAAGGGCGTTGAGACCATAGCATGTTACACGAAAGCGTCGCTTTATCCCTCCCTCCATAGTGTTGTCACACAGCCGCCCGCCTAGAAGAGCCGCTCGCTCCATAGTGTTGTCACACAAGATAAGCACGCCGCCTGCTGGCCGGGCGAATCGAAGTTCTCTCCCGGTCAACCGTCCACCCAGTTAAGTGCAAACACAGTGGAATCACGCTTAGCGAACGCTCGCTGCTGGCTGGTGTGCCTCCTGCCCGTCGACGAGGAAAGAGCGACAAGGTTCAGATTCGAAATGATTACTGCTTGCAGCATGGGAGCTGATTACCCAACAACTCTCTGGGAACAATGGAAAAAAGGATATCCCGATAACGGAAACCATAGGGGCTGTATCGGCGAGATCCAACGGTGAACAACTAGATTCCCCAGAAGAAAACCCCGGCTGGAAGTCTGAGGACCTTTAGTACCCCCGAAAACACCTCCCCAGCAGCCAGCACTTCACGCCAAGCAAGACCGCGTCCCTTCATCCATTAAATAGGGCCTTTTCATTCCAATTCATTCCAATACGTATGGGGCCAAGTGAAAGTGGAGAGGGGTAGTTGCTTGTGGGGGAAGCTGCCCCTCGGCTCAGGAGGGAAGGGAAAGGTATAACCTCGAATATGATCAATTCCTCTCCTTAAAAGTCGAGCCATGCTTCCTTGATGCTTATTGGGTGGGGGGCATTGGTTGAGCCTGCTTGCACATCCTTTCCTGCCTTATTGATTTTCCATTTTAGAAGAAAGGAGGTGGCCTGCGGTGTTATCTAAAGGGCGAAGGGAAAACACTCCCCGAGGGAGGGATTACGAGGATATATCCCCGTTCATTACCCACCCCCGCGCTGCACTGGATATCCTTATTTATCCAAAGCTGGTTGAAGACCCTGAAGGCCTTCGGCCTCCCTCTGCTCTGCGAAGTGCTGAAGCTTTCTCTTTATATTATAAGGAATAATTACTCACCTGACAACGGAGGGTGAGGAAGAATACCATATCGACCGGCCCGAGAAAGCGCTGGAAGCAATGAAAGTGAGGGGTCCATGTCGCTGATGTGCCCATACTGACTGAGCAATAGGTTTGGCATCTACTACGACCACTTCAAACGCGTAAAACCGCCTGCTCTGCTAGAAAACATGTGGAATGGCTGAGAGTGGACCTTTTGGATATATAATCAAAGAGAGTAGAGCTATGGAGTCGTATGATGGAAAACAACTTTCACATTTGGTCCAGGGAGCACTTTTCTCGTAGATAATTTCTCGTTCTCCCTCGTGTGGCAAAATTCTGCTTGCTTGCTGAGCGAACATGACTTAACAACTCACTGGGCCCTAATCCCCCTCTTCTCCCGAGCCCCAAAGAAAACCCCCCTCCCCCTTGGACTCCATATCTCTCTCGACTATATATATGTGGGCACCTGATATCTATGAGGGTTCACCCACCCTGGTTGTAGCATTCTTCTCTATCGCACCTAAAATCTCTATTTTTGTGAATATGTTACGTGTTTCTATCCATAGTTTCTATGGAACTACATTGCAATAAATCTTCTTTCTCCACAACATTGCTCCTATGATCCTAGGAGCCTTGGTCGCCATGGCCCAGACGAAAGTCAAAAGACCTTTAGCTCATAGTTCGGTTGGACATGTAGGTTATCTTCATACCGGTTTGTCATGTGGAACCATGGGAGGAATTCAATCATTACTAATTGGTATATTCATCCATGTACGAATGATGATTAATGCATCCGCCATAGTCCTAGCATTACGACAAAAACCCATGTCAAATATATAGTGGAATTGGGCGCTCCAGCCAGGACGAATCCTATTTCGGCTATTATCTTTTCCATTACTATGTTCCCATACGCAGGAATACCCCCGTTAGCCGGCTTTCGTAGCAAATTCTATTTGTTCTCCGCCGCTTTGGGTTGTGGGGCTTACTTACTAGCCTTGATGGGAGTAGTTACTAGCGTTATAGGTCGTTGGGCGGCCGGAAGGTTGCCTGAGTCAGTGTGGGGGACGGACCGAAGGCAGTTCTCCGTGCACCGGACACGTAGCTTACCAAATAAGTTGCGACACGGATGGGAACGCATGCTACGAAAGGTCCTTAAAGGTCTTACCTTTACCTGAGCGCGCTCTATATTCTTGATTCTATCTCTAGTTACCGAATACGAGCTTCTAGGGTGGCCTGCCTTACAAAGCCTTCGTCAATTCAGAGTCTATTTCAATACTTACCAAACAGAGACTATTGAAAGATTTCTCTTACTGTGTCCTCTCCTTTCATATTCTTATCCTTATCGCGCGAACTAAGGCAGTCGTTAGATGAGTTAGCGAGGTTACCCCTAAGACAGATATCTCTTTCTATTCCACCACGTAGCAAAGCCTTTACACACATTATAGGCGGACCTATTTGATACAGTAAGGCCATTCGTAAGGTCCTAAAAGGACCTTATTTTTCACTCTGCGAAGGTAACGTCTTGAAAGGTAAACCCTGGGCTCTACTCAGGTAGGTAAGGTCCTGGTCTTACCTAAGCTAGCTCTGCAAATGTAAGGGTATCTCATGCATAAACCATCTACTCAAGATCCTTACCTTTGCAGAGCTCAGACCTACCTTTCATATCTTCCCAAACTATAACTCTTTGAGGGGAATAAAGAAATGGCAAGGACCTTGTACGAGTCTACAATCATTGCACGAGATGAACCTGGGTTTGTTGAATCAAAGTTGGCCCTAGGTGTAATAAGACAATCATTAGATGAGTTAGCGAGGTTACCCCTAAGACAGATATCTCTTTCTATTCCACCACTACTTTAGCCCATAAAGAAAAGTCGTTCGGTGTATACTTCGTTACATAAGTCATAGCAAAGCCCTTACACACGTTATAGGCGGACCTATTTGATACGGTAAGGCCATTCGTAAGGTCCTAAAAGGACCTTATTTTTCGCTCTGCGAAGGTAAGGTCCTGAAAGGTAAACCCTGGGCTCTGCTCAGGCAGGTAAGGTCCTGGTCTTACCTGAGCTAGCTCTGCGAAGGTAAGGGTATCTGATGCATAAACCATCTACTCAAGATCCTTACCTTCGCAGAGCTCAGACCTACCTTTCATATCTTCCCGAACTCTAACTCTTTGAGGGGAATAAATAAAGGGCCAGGACCTTGTACGAGTCCGCAATCACTGCACGAGATGAACCTGGGTTTGGTGAATCAAAGTTGGCCCTAGGTGTAATAAGACTCCCAGTTACAGCGCGCGATCGTATACCGAGGTGCTCCCCGCCGGTTGCTTGCTGGGACGACGCGAGCCAGCCGGAACTCGAGGGTCCCCGCCCGTGAGGGTACCCTCGAGTTCCTTGGATCAATTAAGAAATATGGAGAAAGGGACAGAGGGAATTACCCATATGATCGGGGACGGGGAACGAATTGACATCTCGATGTGATACAGCCTTTTTCCATTTGGGTTGGGAAATAACGGCGAAGTCCATCCGGGGAAAACCGTCCGATGAATAAGAGGATAAGCGCCAATGGCGCGCGAAGCGCATGCGGAACGGGCGCGGAGAAAAGAGAAAGTGCCGCCGTTGAGGCAGGCCCCCAGAGCCCCCTCCCTGGCCGCGCTTTATGGACCCAAAGCAGTGTTTTCCGCCAAATGAATGAAGGATTTGGGGCTTACTGCTATGTAGCATTACGATTCGTATTTCGATTTCTATCTATAGATAGATAGATATGAATGGGAATCTATATTGATCCATCTATTGGGATATATCTTCTATTCAGATACATGGATCTCTTTCCATATATAGTCATACAATAACGTGTCATTCTGATCTGTTTATGATCTAAATAACTGCGCTTAGCACCCCCGCTCATTGAACGGCTCTGCTGCAATGGATGGCAGAGGGTCCGTAGTACCCTACCCCGAAGGCCGGGGGAAGCACTGGAGTGATCCAGTAGCCGGGAAGGGGCCTGATTGATAAGTGCCTACTGCTACACTTGGCTCTACACATTGACAGAGCTAACCCCTGTCCATCGGATGTGTCCGGCAGGGTTCAGGGGGGCGGGCTGAAATCCTCCTTCCTTGTGAGTGAATCTCTAGATGCATGGATTTTTTAACGGACAAGGGGGGGCCAGAGTGAAGCCTCTAGAATACAAGATCCTTGGGATACTAATCAGTCGAGGGCCTATCTAGATATACATATATGGTAAAAGGCTTGTGGCCTTTAACCTTCCATTAACCTAATTATTGTTATTTTCACAACGTCTAAAATCAATTCATTATAACATTGTCATTCCTAAAATCTTCCGTTGGTGGCTTATGTATGGCATCTTGAAATGTTTTAATCATTTACCCCATGGATCTTTCATCCACTTTCAATAGCCAATACACTACTTTATCTAGTAATTTCACATTACTAAACCATAATGACATGAGATCCAATCTTCTTGTATCATTGAAACAAGGGTCCAATAGATCTTTCTTGAATTATCTTAAATGATTATGTAAAAACATCTACTCTCATAAAACTTCAATTCATTTTAGCTAGTTCTTTGATATCTTTACACATTAATTGAAGCCTCATACATATCTAGAGATGTTGACTTAATGACCACTTTCCTAAGAAGGTATAATAGAAATGTGTCTCAAATACAAGTCAAAGAAGATTTAGGTTGCCATGCTTAATCACGCTTTATAGAATCCCATTGCACTTGTGGATCATAACCTCAACCTTGTCAACAATAATCTTATTTAGGCTAACAATGTTAAAAAATAAAACACACTTCGTATATAAATTTCTATGGAGAAGAAGGTACCAAAGAAAAACTAAAAAATCTTCTCGTAATGATCCCCTTCAAAATTATACAATTTCTATTAAGTCTTAGTTCCTAATGATGTGACTTGTGGCTCATAACAAGAAAAAAACATAGAAAATTTTCAAATAAACAAAACCCTCCCATCAACGCATCCTAATGAGAAAATTTAAATTTAAATTAATCCTATTCTAAATCATTACAAGTAAATCCCCTCAAATAATTATAACTAAATCCCCTCAACCCTTCAGAGTTCAAACTCTAAAGGCACATGTATACTAAACAAGTAAATCCCCACCACCCTTCAGACTTGAAACTCTCGCAAGGTTGGCCCACTCCATCCACAACTACTAAGGCACATAGCCCCAGGCATCGAAGTCCTTACACCCCCACTAGACTTTGGCATCCCAATCCAATACTAGGCACCTAGCCTACAATATCAGGCACTTGGCCTCCTCAAGATGGTCCCATAGCCCCTCAAGAGCTATCCATCAAGATCTATACAAGATAAAGGAACCACTGGCATATGTAGTGTTGATTGAGTATATCCCCAGCCCATATGGTGTTACATATTCTCCCTCGCAAGTATGGGCTCCCACGAGATCATCAAATAAACTGGCCCTCTCAGCGCATTTGTGGAGTTCCTATCAGTCACAACATCTCAACATGCAACCACTGCATTAGTTATAATCATAGTACGATAGAAAATAATCGACATGCCAACTCTTGCATTTCATCATGATAACATAACACCATTGTTAATCACCACATTCTAAATAGTAAAAAAAACTGCATACTGTTGTATGTCATAAAATCTACATGCTTCACCTTATGAAACACAATCATACGTTATAACATCAACAGGTATTTATCAAAGTTATATCATGACATCACATAATAAATGAACCACATGTCAATATACATTTTATTGTAACAACGTAATCCCTATGCATATCTTATCCATCGTGAACATACAACATCATTATCATATCAAACTAAATGAATAAGAACCTCATGTGCATCTTATCCTCATACCATCATATCATGAAACATCATCAATATGAGAATCATCTCAATACTTATCAAATATGTAATAATGCACTATAAATATTCTTATCGTGATTCATCAGGAAAACGAATTTCATCTGTTTGTATAAACATTGAGTACCAACTATGAACCAAGATTATTCAACATCCATCTAGGGTCTATGTTATCTCATCAGTACTATTAATGTCATGTTTTCATCAAGATACCAATCACTTTTCAATAATAATTTCGTGTTCTTTCTATTAGTAAGTTAACCATTTACACCATAGGTATACTCATATAAGTACATCGTTATTTTTCAAATGAGCCTTATCATCTTGAGCCTTAATTTCTCATCATATATTCTTCCTTCTCCAAAGAAATTTTAGTGAAATTCATTGTTAAGATATTACCGTTGGTTCAATCATTTAAATCATCAATATCAAGTTAAAATTCCATGAACACTATAAATAGTTTTCTTATCCAGATAGCACACATACCCTTGGTCATCCTTATTTAAGTCTTATGTCATACTTAATCCACCTGCCCGAGGGTTTGTTGTCCCCTAGTGATCTATCCATCACTCATATAATTGTCATTGTTCATCCTAAAAGATTTTCTTATCTCATCAATTTCCCTCTTGATCTCTTTTATTGTAGATTCACTCATCTTCAAGTTGGACTAGGGATTCTTCCACTTTAATTATCACTTGTTAAATCTTTAGTTTAGAATTTTCCAAATCTTTAGTTTAGAATTTGACATGATTGGAACCACTACCACCATTATCATCCATGAAAGATTTGGTATGCCTGTTGTGTTTGGAAATAACTTCTTCCAATGCTAATGTTACACTAATAAATAGATCATCATTTCACTTGGAGTGACATCTATTCAAGTACACCCTTTATTAGTTGATTCTCACTTCTTTTGTCAATTTATGTGTAATCCTTCTCAAAGCCTCATTATAGGATTTCCAGCTATATTTCTTCCTGGGCTTCATGCTTAGTGTTTTCTCATTAGCCTACATATCGTATTTCTTTTTCCAAAAGTTAAACAATCGTTATCCTTGAAACATTTTCCTATTTTATCACTTATAATTTGTTACCAAATAAAAGTGCTCACAACTTCATACCTCAATACTTCTAAATTATATAGCTCATCACTTTGATCATTAGCAATCATGTTCATAAATCCACTCATTTGTATCCTTAAGATAACTTTCTTCTTGAATGAATCACTCCTTCACTTCCTCATACCGAATATTCATAGATATATTTTTATTTTCTCCAATAGTCTTAATTTCCTAATGTTCCATGTCTACTAGCTTCAAAGGTGGAAATATCATTATGGTTTCTTTTCCTCCTAACTTAAATGCATAAAATTGTTACACTTGGAAATGTTGTTATTGCTCTTATACTCGCATAATTTATCTTCCTCCAACCGATCAATTTTATTGTGGATTTACTTCTTTAATCCAATGTTGTCATACATTTCAGGGCCCTTGTAAATTCAATTTCATTAGTTGATTGTCGATGTTCCTTCCTTATATGCATCATCCTTAAATTAAAATTATAGTGATTCTCATCATGTTCTTATATAGAAATAATTATATGATTCCACAACCATTTGCAAACAATTTTTTTTTCCTTTGAAGAATACGTTTAGATTACCAAGTTATGACTTCCAAAATCTTCCATTATGTTCTAAAAAGGGCTACCCGTTCTTATTGATTTCCTACCCTTGTTGTGACACTTTCACTCAGCCACCTTAAGTATCTATCAATAACTATTTTTTTTTCACCTCATTAGTCTAAGTTGGCCATTGTTATGGGGGTTAACATTCATTGTCATTTATTTTATTTTTTGTAAATTCCTCCTTATTCTTCCCATGAACTTCATAGTGCATGCCCATAACATAAGTCAAGTGTGTTCTTGATTTATGAACACCAACACATTATATAAAGTGCATCAAATGGTGATATCACCCCCCTTCCAAGCAAATTATAAGTTGCCCCTGCTTCTTCCCCATCTTTATTTTTCAAGATTATATTGTGACTATGAGTTTAATTTATCCTCCTCCTTCTGAGTTGGTTGTGGTTACAAGGATACCATTCATTATTCTCATTAGAAAATGTGCAAATTCCTCCTCTTTCCTTCCTCCATGCTGCTAATGTTGGAAATCAAACATAGAAACCTTCCTTTCTTTCTTAAGATTGTTGTCTATTTATATATCTTTTTCCACCATATTATTGTAATAATAGGCTTACTATTCTCCCAAAGCCAGTTTCTTGCTATCTTAGGTTTATACTCATTACTTCCATGAAATTGCACCCTTATTTCCTCACATATTCGCCAAATAGCTATTGTCGCTTTAATTCCCATATGATCAAAACTAGTTTTGCATGTTCATGTCAAGCTTTTAGTTTTACATTATTAAGAACATGATATGCATGTCGATTTATTCATGGATTCATTAGTACATGTCTACTACCATAATTTCATTATCACCTTTCTGAAAATCATCATTCTATAGGGGGCATATAAAAAGGTGCCATTTTTTTTCTTCTTCTTTTGTTTTGTTTTGGACATATCATTATATCCCTATGTTTTACAATAGGTGTGCACTTCAACCAATTATCATATTCAAGAATTACATAAATATCATACTACCCAATTAGTATATATTAGCCTATATTACGTAAACTTTCATCTTTATATATTTATATCTTTCTTAAATCATATATGTCAAAATATCCTTTATCACCTAATACAAACAAACCTTTTAAAATCATATATAATATTAATATATATTCATCATAAATTTCATTATATTAAATTATATGATAAAATTTCAATATACATTATTTTATTATTACAAATATTTTCCAGTTATATCATAAATTAACTCACTTAAATTTTAAACACATATTAAATATATCAACATATTTTTTTGATAAATTTAAAATAACAATTAATAGTATCTACATACATACTATGCAATTATATATTATGTAATATATAAAATTGAAAATCATATTAGTTTCCACAACTATTAATTATTACCACTAACTTCACAATCAACCAATTTTGTTATATAATTTCCAATAAATACAATAAAATTTTACTTCTTGAAAACCTACTCCACTCACACAAAAATGTAATTTATCTCAACCTTTTAGTTTTACATTGTTAAGAACATGATATGCATGTCGATTTATTCATGGATTCATTAGTACATGTCTACTGCCATAATTTCATTATCACCTTTATGAAAATCATCATTGTATAGGGGGCATATAAAAGGGTGCCATTTTTTTTTCTTCTTCTTTTGTTTTGTTTTGGACATATCATTATATCCCTATGTTTTACAATAGGTGTGCACTTCAACCAATTATCCTATTCAAGAATTACATAAAATATCATACTACCCAATTAGTATATATTAAACTATATTACGTAAACCTTCATCTTTATATATTTATATCTTTCGTAAATCATATATGTCAAAATATCCTTTATCACCTAATACAAACAAACCTTTTAAAATCATATATAATATTAATATATATTCATCAAAAGTTTCATTATATTAAATTATATGATAAAATTTCAATATACATTATTCTATTATTACAAATATTTTTCAGTTATATCATAAATTAACTCACTTAAATTTTAAACACATATTAAATATATCAACACATTTTTTGATAAATTTAAAATAACAATTAATAGTATCTACATACATACTATGCAATTATATATTATGTAATATATAAAATTGAAAATCATATTAGTTTCCACAACTATTAATTATTACCACTAACTTCACAATCAATCAGTTTATTATATAATTTCCAATAAATACAATAAAATTTTACTTCTTAAAACCTACTCCACTCACACAAAAATGTAATTTATCTCTAACTGCTACTCAATTCGAATTAATGCAGTATTATTTTAATTAAATTACATGTGGTGAATTTGAATTATTGTATCTTATTTGGCAAGTTTATTGTTTTGATCAAAAGTTTACATGTGACAAGTTTCAAATATCAAAAAGTTTAACACATAGTAGCAGTGAAACGACATGAGGGGGATTCAATCCATTCAGTGCCTCTCCAGGTCAATAGTTTCATGTGAGGAAAACCCTTAATCTTTTGTTTCATGGATAAGAATAGTAAGGAAAAAAAAACCAAAGAATGTAAAGAATGGCACAAGAAAATGCGAAAGGGACAGATTCATAGCTAAGGAGGAGAATTTTGAGAAGTGACAAACTTTAGAGAACGAAGTGTTCGATTCCCGCCTAGGACAAGAACCCTACGAAAAATAAAAATGGTGAAGGACACTACGACTTTTGAAAAACTGAAACCCTCATCGTCAGAGAAACCGGTAGGAGGTGGATAGTGGTATGAACACGCTAAACCCTGGTTGACGAGATCGCGGATTCAAATCGTGCTTAGGTATTCTTCTCAGGGAGGAGGCTTTGGTGGAGGCTCAGTGTGCAAGAAGAGTAAGAGTAGCAAGAGGTGTAGAAAAAATTTATTTTTAAAAGAGAGCACGTACACACCAATGAACTCAGATTATAATGACATGGAAATTTAAATACAAAATGTCCACATATAAATAGATTATTTTATTTTATAATAATAACAATTTTGTTTTAATATTGTAAATCTATTTAAATCTATTAAAATATATATTTTTTAATTTTCCTTAAATTTTCACAAGGAAAATGAAATTATTTTTATTAAATATTTTTTTTCTCAAGATAAAACACTGATATATTAGGTTGTTTCTCTAACTAATTAATTAACATTATAGACATAATTAGCAATATTAAAAACTCATGTTGCATCGATAGTTGGCGCACTGGAGGAGAGCGAGAGTTTGCGGAAGATCAAGGCGGAAGGTTTATGAGCGGGAGTTTCACCATGGAAGGTCGCAGAGGAGGGAGCTCCACTCCCTCCTTCATAGAGGTAGTGGTTAACAACGACAAGACAACCCTGGAATCAGGCAGAGGTAACTCGATGGAAGAAGGAGAAAACAGGGACAAGGAAATAGTAAGTAAAAAGGAGAAGAAAAATGATGGCACAAAAGACAAGGAGGAAAATGACAAAAAATAGGGAACAACAGACAGGAAACAAAAGGGACCGTGCAAGCCCAAAGCTGAAATTACTCCCAAAGTAATCTTAAATAACCCAGAGCTGCAAGCCCACGGGGAGCACATGCAGACTTATGCAATCATATGCAAATTCATGGGACTATGGCCCACCGAAAAGGCTTTACAAACATGGATCAGATACCACTGGAAGTCTAAAGGAAGCATTGATCTTCATCTAGGATCCAAGGGTTTTTTCACTGTGGTGTTTGCAAACATTGAGGACAAATATAGAGTGTTTGAAGGGGGGGCATACTTCTTTGCAGTAGCGGGGCTCTATATGCGGCCATGGATGATGAACTTCGTGCTGGAGCAGGAAACGTTTACCTCAGTCCTAGTTTGGGTAAGACTCTATTCGCTACCTCTGGATTATTAGCAAATAGAATCAATAACAGCTATAGGAAATAAATTAGGGAGGTATGTCAAAACTTCTGAAGCCACAAGAAGGGGAAAATATACCTCCTTTGCTAGGATTTGTGTAGAGATGGACCTATCTGGAGCACTTCCAGATGAAGTTATATTGGAGATTTATGATGAGAAATGGGTGTAGAAGGTTGACTACAAGCATATTCCTTTTAGATGTCGAAAATGTCATGAACATGGGCACCTTCTTAGAGACTACCCTCTCAGTAAGGCAGAGATCAAAAGCAATCCCAACATAATGAAAGAAACAGAGGGCTTTCACAAAGTAGCTCATAAAGGTAGAAATGGAAAAAAAGGGCCAAAACAACACCAAAGTGGAGACCAAATAGTGAGGTCGAATCTGTTCCAAGTACTTGAAGAAGAGGAAGATACAACAGTCGAAAATCAAGTAATGAAAGATGGATATGATAAGCAGGACAAGGAAGAATAATAGGATCAAGAAAAGGTAAAGGAAAAACAGAAAGGGATCATGACGAGTGAATCAGAGATGGATATGGATAAGGAAATGACTCAGAGCGAGATGGAAATGGAAGACAATGAGTTGCAAGAGATTCTTGACAGAGAAAACCTAGATCTAGAAGGGTTCTTGAGTAAGGGAACAACGGGTGGGGTAGAATCTCTACCACAAGAATAATGCATTCGAGTAAGGTAGTTATTCTTATGGAAAACTCAGGCAAAGGGCTTGAGCGAAGATAACAGCATGGAAAGACAGGGCACTCATGGAATAAAAGCAGTAAAATCAACACCAGGATTAGCTCCAAGAAACTCGGGGAAAAAAGGGGTAGAAAAAAGTAGAACGAGCTATTAATGGAATGTGGAAAGCTCATGATAGACTCAGGTAAGATGAAAGATCTAACCAGTTACTCCTTTACCAATCTGTAATTATGAAGTTTACAACTTGGAACATCATAGGTCTAGGTAGCAAAAGAAAGCAGAGAATATTGAATAATAGAATGAAGCAGGTAACTCCGGATATAATTTTTGTCCAAGAAACGAAATGTTCTATTCAAAAGATAAGACAAATCCATAGTAAATGGCTTAGCAGATATGAGTTTATAGAAGTCAAAGCAGAAAATACAGCAGGGGGTATCCTTATCCTCTGGAATCCCCAAAAAATAGGCATTATAGATGCAGAGGCATCAAGAAACTATTTATCAGTTGTCATTCAGCTTGTAGGCGATAGGGACACCTTTCTTGTTACGAATGTCTATGTCCCTCAAAGGTTAGATGACAAAATCAGGTTTATTGATTCCTTAGTGGACCTTCGAGACAGATTTGCAGGGCTACCGTGGGTTATAGGAGGAGATTTCAACATGATTAGATCTCTCTCGGAGAAAAAAGGGGGCACAAGAGCACTAAACAAAGATTGCTTAGCTTTCCAATGTTTTCCAGAAAACATGAAGCTGGTGGACATTGAGACAAACAATGGCCTTTGCACATGGAACAACAAAAGAGGAGGGTATTCCTAGGTAGCTTCCAAGCTAGATAGATTCATGATCTCTGAAGAGCTCATGCTTCTAGACAAGGAAATAATAGTAGACATTCTTCCTTTTGGAAGCTCAGATCACTAGTCGATTCAAATGGAGATCAAGGGCATTGGCACCCCAAGAAACAAACTGTTCAAGTTTGAAAATATATGGCTGTCACACCTGGATTTCAACAGCAATATTGAAAAATGGTGGGCTAAAGACCTACAAATTCAAGGATCTTCTATGTTCCTACTACATAAAAGACTAAAACACATCAAGCAGAAGCTAAAGGAATGGAACCAGAAGGAATTTGGCAATCTTTTCACAAGTAAAAAATTGTAGAAAACAAAATACAAGAGCTCAATCAAACTTTGATCAGGAATGGCTTTGATAAATATAAAAATGATCAAGCAAAGAAATATCAACAAGAATGGGAAATGTTGTGCAAACAAGAAGAATTTTTTTGGAAACAAAAATCCAGGGTATTATGGCTGAAAGAAGGATAACGTAATACCAAATGTTTTCACAGATCTACCATTGTGAACAAAACTCACAAAAGAATCTCTTTGATCAAGGATGAAAATGGCCAAATTCATCAATCCCATGAGGAGATAGATGCAGTGTTAGTAAAGCATTTTCGGGACACTGCTAAGGAAAACTTTTCAGAAAGAAAACCTTTCATTAAGAACTTAATTAAACACATACCTAAACTGGTCTCTAGAGAGGACAATTGTAATCTCAACAGACCTGTTACTGAAAAGGAGATCAGTGAGGTCCTCAAGGAAATGCAAAATGGCAAGGCACCAGGGCCGGATGGATTTAATGTGGATTTCTTTAAAGCCTGCTGGAATATAGTTAAAAGGGATATAGTGGAGATTGTGGAAGACTCCAGGCGGAACAAGACCATTTTGAAAGCTCTCAATAGCTCCTTTATTGCCCTTACTCCAAAACAGGATAATGCTCAAACTCTAGAGAGATATAGGCCCACCGCCTTATGAAATGTTGTTTACAAGATAATCTCCAAAGTTGTGGCTAATAGACTTAAACCCCTGCTACCCAGGCTCATCTCCGGGGAACAAACAGGGTATGTAGAAGGAAGACAAATTCTAGACAACATAATTCAAGCTCATGACGTGGTTCACTCGTTAACATTCAACAAGAGAGCGGGCATGATCATCCAACTGGACATAGCCAAAGTATATGACAAAGTAAATTGGATATACATCAAAAAAGTGCTCACATTGTTTGGTTTTGATCATAATTGGGTCAGATGGGTCATGGCCCTGGTGACCTCTTCCAACTTTTCAATTTTGGTGAATGGCTCTCCTTCTAAACTTTTTCTCCCTTCCAGGGGTCTTAGACAGGGAGATCCGCTATCTCCTTTTCTCTTCATCCTCATGATGGAAGGGCTGGGTGTTGTTGGGAAAAGTATCCATTCAGAACGCCCCTATCCCACTGTAAAGTGTGACAGTGCCTTAGCAACAAACAAGGTAAACTACTTGAGTATTCTTCTTTATGAAATGTAAACGAAGAGGAAGGATAAACTAACCTGTGTCTTGCGCTAGTTTGTTGATCCAATCGCTCCTCTCTTCAATAGCTCCCAGCTCCCTTCTCCCTTACCGGCCCAGCTGCACCAAATTCCTGCAAGATCACAGAAGAGAGAAACTACACGAAGATATAGATTTACATTCATAAAAAGCTTAGGATCAGATTAAGCTAAACATGCAAATATAACAAAACCTCATTGATACACAGCATGTAGGAGAAACTCAAATAATTTTATTGATATGATAAGAAAGTCTAAGAGGAGATACAACCAAGTGAGTCCCGATCCAGCATCTACCTCCCAGCGAAGGAATCCCTTCCTCACCTTCAACAAAGCATAAATCACCCAATGCACTAATCTCAATCTCAAACCAACAGCAATTCTCTGCAAAGTACAAAATTCCAGCCTCTGGATCTCTGGGATGAGGGATCCATATATAGATGTAAGCAGAGAGGATGAGTTAGCTTATGTTTTGACTTGTGGCTTCTCTTTGTCAGTTCTTGCTTCCACTTGGAGGCTGAGAGCCTCTTACTCATCTTTGGTCGAACTCAGTGGGGCAAGTGTCATTGAGGAAGATTCTGGAAGCTTCCATTGTCTGTACACCTCGCGGAATGACACTGCCATTTGGCATTTCTCGCTCAGCGCACCCTGGTAGTGCATTTAGGTGCATTGCAACGCACCTAGCTAGTGTACTGGGGTGCTTTGCAACGCAGGCAGCTAGTGGAGCACTTGAATTGATCCTGATTTGACTGATTCTGAGTAGTTTTTGGTGGAGAACTTCTGGGAGAAGCTGTCATTGGTTGACCTTGTTCCTTTAGGGGCAGGAACAACACTTTTAGGGACTTTGGATCCCTTGGATTATGGACATTTCATGCTCAAAGCTGTAAGGCACAAAAATGTCTATAACAGCTGCCCCCTAAAGTATGAGGCCGTTTATTGGGTGAAATGCTTTATTAGGAGGATCCGAAGTTCTTTCAATGCTGGGAGGAAACCTGTAATAAGATACAATACAATACATTATTTTCATACTGTTTTCATGATCTAGCTGAGGCGGGAATTCCCATACTCAGCTTTATAAATTCATTTTTATGTACATAGGACAGACAATCGTCTGATGGTAGACCGATGATTCTGATGAAATCATCATCCTTTTGGTAGGATGATCATCTGTGCTGCAGTGTTGTACATGTCAATGTCTTTATTTTTCCTGAATATATATCGCAGCCCGGATTGATGAAACTAGATCCGGGGTCTTCAATCTCGTCCGATCTTCACTCTAAGTACAAGTCGATCCATGTGAGAAATGTTTTGAAGTCGAACATGGAAAGACATCGCTTGATTACCAGTCAATGATGTAAAGCGTTAACAAGCGCGAGAGGAATCACCGATAATGATAATGACCCTCAAGGTATTGCAGTACAATTCACGTGGTGTGAATAAAGGACTTGGCGTCGAACACCACGCAAAATCTTTCGGTTGAAGGTCATTGATGTATACCTGTCGCCGGAAGTGAGAAACTTGCCATTGAGGCATGCAAGCTTCAAAGTACTGAAGGGGGTGTTCCTAGATCAACTTCTTGGATAATGAGCTGATGTCGAAAAGAAGCGATCTGTCAAAGGAGGGCCTTAATGAATCCCACGTCAATGACACGGAACGGAGCAAATGATTTTGATGGAGGTGAAAACGATCTGATGATATATGGTCCAGGGTGGCGGTCATGAAAGAATGAAGTATAATGTATGGCAGTGGATGGGACACGGGTGACTTCTCTGGATGACTTCTCTTGAACATATCGGCGACACTTATATGATGGATTGGTAGCATTTACCCCAAAGGTGGATGGTATGGCAAGACCATGGTGATGTGACCGGTGAATGAAACAACCCAACCCAACTCAGGCACAGAGTGGAAGTGTCATGTTCAAGACCGACCTGCTACCAATAAAGGTTCTTTGAGTTTCTTCCCAATTTTTCCCCAGTCATTGCTGACCAGTACCTCTTTATTTTTGTCAAGCTTGAGGAGGATAACATATGCTTGTTCTATAATTTGCCCTTCGGGCAAACCCATCGCTATGTTTTAATGAGCCTAGCGATAGTGAAACTCGTTCTCGTCTAAAGACAAGTTTGTCGCTATTAATGTTTTTAACGAGTTTAACGACAAAGATAACTCGGTCCTTTTCCTTTTTAGGGAGTTTGAAAAGGAACGTAAAGTTAACTCCGAAATTCCTTTTTCGTCATCTAATCCCTTAAGTCCGAAAAAGTATAAAACAATACAGAAGGGATGAATTTTCGATAGTTTTAACGAGCTGAACAAAACAAGCGCTCGATCTTTTTGTGCAATAATCCCTCAGGTCCAAAAAGATTAAAATCTAGAGGAGGGATAGCACTTCCTGTCGCTTTAACGAGCTGGAAGGCCAAAACTCGGCAATCTTTTAATATTTTACGAGTCAGATGAAAAGATCTTAAAGAAGACTCGTCTTTTGAGGAACGAGTGATAAAACGGGTAGCAGCTGATTCCAGGTAAGGGTTGGAATTTTCCAAGCACGGCAGTGTCACAAGGATGGCTAGTGAAATCACTCTTCGCAGCTGTTCCTCAAAATGGGTAAACAATCAAATGGAGGTGAATGATCGGCCAATGGAAAAGTGGAGGTGACGGTGCAAACACGACCAAGGCTTTAATGGCTGATAATGTTACATTCACGGTGGTTATTTACCGGAGGATAGTTCATTTTTTAACGATCTTAAATGTGGGTTGAAACACTTGCTCGATCTTATGTTTATTTTTTAACGAGCATGAACTATGTGCTAAAACTGCTCGATAATCCAGTCATATGATAAGAACGTCTCATATAAAACGGCAACATTTAGATTTTTTCCCCACATCCTTTCTTTATGCAAGTTAGGAAACGACTAATCCAAAAAACAGATAAATAATCGCTCTTTGCTTGCACTCCAACAAGGTTTGCATGCCCCCAGGTATAAAACAGAGTTTCAAGGTTACCTCTACTTCACTTCCACCAAAACAATTGTTTTACCGAGAGAGGCCTACCTCTTACAGGTCACCCAAAGATTGTTCCATTAATCTTTCAAACAAAACACTTCTTCGGTGATGTCTACCGAGATAAACAAAGGTGAGCGACGATGCCCGCCAACTCACATAACTTTGAAAAAAGAATCTTATTCTAGAATAACCCCTATCTCAATCACGGACGGGGTACAGACTAGTCATATTCTCCCGCGGAAACCTACCCTATACCCGAAGTTTTCCTGCCGAAGCAGACCACGACGCATGCCCCCTGGGTTCCAGTCATATCCCTCCGAATTACTCGCGCTCATCGGGAGGACGGACCGTGGGTTGAGATATTTCTTGCGTGAAGAGACCATTTAGGGATGGTATATGACTATTTGCGATGCATGATCCGGGAAATGAAAGTTGGTCCACAAGCTTGACCACTCTTCCTTCATGCGGAAAACACATTACTCTAAAGAGTGAGGAGACGATGGCTCCCATGCAATAAATATAGTCTCGTCCAAGGAGTAGGTTGTAATCCAAGGGTCCTTGAGCGACCATCACGTTCATTTGAACGGTCTTCCCTTTCAATGTTATGGGCACATTGGGGAGGATCCCTAAAGGTCGACTGGTTCCTTTATCAAAGCCTGTCAGATTTCTCATCTCAGGCAAAAGCGATGGTGAACCAAGCGTTTTCCAAGCAGTAGAGGAAAGGATACTCACAAAAGCCCCCTCATCTATGATGGTACCAGCCATGACCATTCTATATATTTGGACGATAATTCTGAATGGTATGTTTGCTGGTAAACGGGGTCTGCCTAGTTGATTCCAGTCGAAGGAGACAACTAGGTTGCTTGGAGGTGGGACCGAGTAGACGGCCGGGTACGGCTCTGACGAACTTCCTTCCTGCGATAAAGGAATGGGTAGGTTGCCCCCGTGTTCGTCGGAGTCTGTGTTGATGAAGAGAATTTGGACGGTGTCATCCTTATTCTCCTCAGTGACTGTATCATTCGAAGATAAAACCTCTGAAGGCAAGACTGGGTCAACTGCCGCCTCGACCTTTTGACTTTCGTCGGTTATGGATTCAGCTGGTTCATCTTCAATGACCGGCGCTTCAGCTGACCACTTGAGCGGGCCAACTGGATTTTCAACTAACGAAGGACTTGGCAAGAGTTTTTTATATCCATGAGGAAGTCGTAACGGTGAAACCAGACGATCATCCAAAACTCTTTTAGCTTCGTTTAAGAAGGGACAACAGTGGATGGCGTGATTGCCTTCACACAGTTTACAAGGAGATCTAGCTCTCCCTTTTTGTCCTGGGACTTCACTTTCGCTAGTTGACGGTGTGCTTTCAACATGGCTATCAGAGGTTGACGCCACCGGATTGTGCAAACGGGGAGACCAGACCCTTAGTATCCGAGGGATGCAGGGACAATCTCTGTGAAAGTGGTCTCCCTTGCAAATGACACATGGCGATTTAGGCCTGGTCAGTGTAGTGTGTGGATTTTCGTTAGACGACACTTGTTTTCCCTTATTTGCCTTTGGCTCCTTCTTCTTTTTCTCTTTCTTCTTCTTTTCCTTCTTCTCCTTAGGAACTTGGTTTTTAGCTTTACCAGTCCCGTCAAGCGAAGAGGAAGGAAGAGAGGAAGAATTAGAGGAAGTAGAAGGTTGGTGGGAAACTCTGGACTTGTTTAATTGCTGATTTGACTGTTCAGGAATAGTGGTGTTCTAAACAACATTGGTTGAGAAGAGCCAGACTGGCAAACCAATTGTCAGTCCTGGAAGCAACAATGTGGCCATATGGGGCGCACCAACATCTCCCCAAGAGGAGAAGGGACTAGGATTTCCACCAAGGGGAATTCCTTGGTTGGTAGGCTCCATTTTCTCAACCTAAAGATCAACGCAAGGAAAAGGGTATGAATATTCCGTTTAAAATAAATTTTAACGACGCTTGGACACAACTTGCTTTTTCAATTTTAAAGAGTCGAGAAAAAGCAAAAGATGACTCTAGTCTCCTTCAATTTTTAATGAGCCTGAAGTGACAAGTGCTCAGATGGACCTTTTTCGTTAAGGAGTCTAAAAAGGAACGAAAGGGACTGCTCTGGAGTTCTAGGTAGAGGGTGTTCCAAACCAATCGCAAAACCGCAGAATACGTTTTAGGGTACGGGCGGTCAATCTTCCCGAATGCTGTGTTCAGTGCATTGCGATCAGTAGGGCGGCCTGTTGTTGGGAAAAGTATCCATTCGGAATGCCCCTATCCCACTCTAAGGTGTGATAGTGCCTTAGCAACAAACAAGGAAAACTAATTGAGTATTTCTTCTTTATGAAATGTAAATGAGGAGAAAGGATGTAACTAACCTGTGTCTTCCGCTAGTTTGTTGATCCAATCACTCCTCTCTTCAGTGGCTCTCAGCTCCTTGCTCCTTCACCGTCCCAGCTTCACTGAATTCCTGCAAGATCACAAGAGAGAGAAACTACACGAAGATATAGATATAGATTCATAAAAAGCTCAAGATCAGATTAAGCTAAACATGTAAGCATAACAAAACATCATTGGTACACAGCATGTAGGAGAAACTCAAATAGTTTATTGATAGAATAAGAAAGTCCAAGAGGAGATACAACCAAGTGAGTTCCGATCTAGCATCTACCTCCCAGCAAAGGAATCCCTTCCTCTCCTCCAACAAAGCATAAATCACCCAATGTACTAATCTCAATCTCAAACCAACAGCAATTCTCTGCAAAGTACAAAATTCCAGCCTCCTGAACCTCTGGGTGAGAGATCCATATATAGATGTAAGCAGAGAGGATGAGTCAGCTTATGTTTTGACTTGTGGCTTCTCTTTGTCAGTTCTTGCTTCCACTTGGAGGTTGAGAGCCTCTTACTCATCACTAGTCGAATTCATTGAGGCAAGTGTCATTGGAGAAGATTCTAGAAGCTTCCAGGGTCTTTCCACCTCGTTGAATGAGTTTGCCATTTGTTATTTCCCACTCAGCGCACCCTGGTAGTGCTTTTAGGTGCATTGCAACGCACCCAGCTAGTGTACTGGGGTGCACTGCAACGCAGGTAGCTAGAAGAGCTTCTGAATTGATCCTGAATTGACTGTTTTTGAGTTTCTTTTGGTGGAGAACTTCTGGGAGAAGCTGTCATTGGTTGACCTTGTTCCTTTAGGTGCAGGAACAACTCTTTTAGGGACTTCGGATCCCTTGGATTATGGACATTTCATGCTCAATGCTGTAAGGCACAAAAATGTCTATAACAGTTGCCCCCTAAAGTGTGAGGCCGTTTATCGGGTGAAATGCTTTATTAGGAGGATCCGAAGTTCTTTCAATGCTGGGAGGAGACCTGTAATAAGATACAATACAATACATTATTTTTCATACTGTTTTCATGATCTAGCTGAGGCGGGCATTCCCATGCTCAGCTTTATAAATTCATTTTTCTGTACATAGGACAGACAATCGTCTGATGGTAGACTGATGATTTTGATGAAATCATCATCCTTTTGGTAGGATGATTATCTGTGCTGCAATGTTGTACATGTCAATGTCTTTATTTTTCCTGAATATATATCGCAGCCCGGATGGATGAAACTAGATCCGGGGTCTTCAATCTCGTCCCATCTTCACTCTAAGTACAAGTCGATCCATGTGAGAAATGTTCTGAAGTCGAACATGGAAAGACATCGCTTGATTACCAGTCAATGATGTAAACTGTTAACAAGCGCGAGAGGAATCACCGATAATGATAATGACCCTCAAGGTACTGCAGTACAATTCACGTGGTGTGAATAAAGGACTTGGCGTCAAACACCACGCAAAATCTTTCGGTCGAAGGTCATTGATGTATACCTGTCGCCAGAAGTGAGAAACTTGCCATTGATGCATGCAAGTTTCAAAGTACTGAAGGGGGTGTTCCTAGATCAACTTCTTGGATAATGAGCTGATGTCGACAAGAAGCGATCCGTCAAAGGAGGGCATTGATGTATCCCACATCAGTGACACGGAACGGAGCAAATGATTTTGATGGAGGTGAAAACGATCTGATGATATATGGTTCAGGGTGGCGGTCATGAAAGAACGAAGGATAATGTATGGTAGTGGACGGGACACGGTTAACTTCTCTGGATGACTTCTCTTGAACATATCGGCGACACTTATGTGATGGATTGGTAGCATTTACCCCAAAGGTGGATGGTATGGCGAGACCATGGTGATGTGACCGGTGAATGAAACAACCCAACCCGACTCAGGCACGGAGCAGAAGTGTCATGTTCAAGAGCGACTTGCTACCAATAAATTTCTTTGAGTTTCTTCCCAATTTTTCCCCAGTCATTACTGACCAGTACCTCTTTATTTTTGTCAAGCTTGAGGAGGATAACATATGCTTGTTCTATAATTTGCCCTTCGGGCAAACCCATCGCTATGTTTTAACGAGCCTAGCGATAGTGAAACTCGTTCTCGCCTAAAGACAAGTTTGTCGCTATTAATGTTTTTTAACGAGTCTAATGACAAAGATAACTCGGTCCTTTTCATTTTTAGAGAGTCTGAAAAGGTACGTAAAGTTAACTCCAAAAGTCCTTTTTCGTCATCTAATCCCTTAAGTCCGAAAAAGTATAAAACAATACAGAAGGGATGAATTTTTGATAGTTTTAACGAGCCGAACAAAACAAGCGCTCGATCTTTTTGTGCAATAATCCCTCAGGTCCAAAAAGATTAAAATCTAGAGGAGGGATAGCACTTCCGGTCACTTTAATGAGCTGGAAGGCCAAAACTCGGCAATCTTTTCATATTTTATGAGTCAGATGAAAAGAGCTTAAAGAAGACTCGTCTTTTGAGGAACGAGTGATAAAAAAGGATAGCAGCTGATTCCAGGTACGGGTTGGAACTTTCCAAGCACGGCAGTGTCACAAGGATGGCTAGTGAAATCACTCTTCGCAGCTGTTCCTCAAAATGGGTAAACAATCAAATGGAGGTGAATGATCGGCCAATGGAAAAGTGGAGGTGACGGTGCAAACACGACCAAGGCTTTAATGGCTGATAATGTTACATTCACGGTGGTTATTTACCGGAGGATAGTTCATTTTTTAGCGAGCTTAAACGCGGGTAGAAACACTTGCTCGATCTTATGTTTATTTTTTAACGAGCATGAACTATGCGTTAAAACTGCTCGATTATCCAGTCATATGATAAGAATGTCTCATGTAAGATTCCACTTTTTATGGAGCTTGCGCCTTACAAAGCTATGCCCTGTATCCTTTCGTTATGCAAGATTGGAAACGACTAATCCTACGAGTTTAAAGGGTTAGACCTACAGGTTTAAAGGGAGGACCTAAAAATTTAAAAAATAAATAGCCGCCCCTTGCTTGCACTCCAAAAGGGTTGCATGCCCCCAGGTATAAAACAGAGTTTCAAGGTTACCCCTACTTTAGTCCGATAAAACATTTGTTTCAGCGAGAGAGGCCTACCTCTTACAGGTCACCCAAAGATTGTTCTATTAATCTTTCAAACAAAACACTTCTTCGGCAATGTCTACCGAGATAGACAAAGGTGATTGACTCAGTTCTGTCAACTCACATAACTTTGACAAGAGAATCTTATTCTAGAACAACCCCTCTTCCAATCACGGATGGGGTACGGACTAGTCATATTCTCCCGCGGAAACCTACCCTATACACAAAGTTTTCCTACCGAAGCAGACCAGGACGTATGCCCCCTGGGTTCCAGTCATATCCTTCTGAATTACTCGTGCTCATCGGGAGGACGGACCATGGGTTGAGACATTTCTTGCGTGAAGAGACCATTTAGGGACGGTATATGACTATTTGCGATGCGTGATCTGGGAAATGAAAGCTGGTCCACGAGCTTGACCACTCTTCCTTCGTGCGGAAAACACATTACTCTAAAGAGTGAGGAGACAATGGCTCCCATGCAATATATATAGTCTCGTCCAAGGAGTAGGTTATAATCCAAGGGTCCTTGAACGACCATCACGTTCATTTGAACGGTCTTCCCTTTCAATGTGATAGGCACATTGGGGAGGATCCCTAAAGGTCGACTGGTTCCTTTATCAAAGCCTGTCAGATTTCTCATTTCAGGCAAAAGCGCTGGCGAATCAAGCGCTTTCCAAGCAGTAGAGGAAAGGATACTCACAGATGCCCCCTCATCAATGATGGTGCCAGCCATGACCATTCTGTATATTTGGACGATAATTCTGAATGGTATGCTTGCTGGCAAACGGGGTCTGCCTAGTTGGTTCCAGTCGAAGGAGACAACTAGGTTGCTTGGTGGTGGGACCGAGTAGACAGCCGGGTATCACTCTGACGAACTTCCTTCCTGTGATAAAGGAATGGGGGGATTGCCCCCGTGCTCGTCGGAGTCTGTGTTGATGAAGAGAATTTGGATGGTGTCATCTTTATCCTCTTCATTGACTGTATCATTCGAAGACAAAACCTCTGAAGGCAAGACCGGGTCAACTGCCGCCTCGACCTTTTGACTTTCGTCGGGTATGGATTCAGCTGGTTCATCTTCAATGACCGGTGCTTCAGCTGACCACTTGAGTGGGCCAGCTGGATTTTCAACTAACAAAGGACTCTGCAAGAGTTTTTTATATCCAGGAGGAAATCGTAACGGTGAAACCGAACGATCATCCAAAACTCTTTTTGCTTCGTCTAAGAAGGGACAACGGTGGATAGCATGATTGCCTTCGCACAGTCTACAGGGAGATCTAGCTCTCCCTTTTTGTCCAAGGACTTCACTTTCGCTAGTTGATGGTGTGCATTCAACCTGGCTATCAGAGGTTGATGCCACCGGATTGTGCAAACGGGGAGACCAGTCCCTTAGTATCCGAGGGATGTAGGGACAATCTCTGTGGAAATGGTCTCCCTTGCATATGACACATGGCGATTTAGGCCTAGTCAGTGCTGTGTGTTGATTTTTGTCAGACGACACTTGTTTGCCACCAGTCGCTTTTGGCTCCTTCTTCTTCTTCTCTTTCTTCTTCTTTTCCTTCTTCTCCTTAGGAACTTGGGTTTTTGTTTTACCAGTTCCGTCAAGTGAAGAGGAAGGAGGAGAGGAAGAATTAGAGGAAGTAGAAGGCTGGTGGGTAACTCTGGACTGGTCTAACTACTGATTCGACTGTTCAGGAATAGTGGTGTTCTGAACGACATTGGTTGAGAAGAGCCAGACCGGCAAGCCAATTGTCAGTCCTGGAAGCGACAATGTAGCCATATGGGGCGCACCAACATCTCCCCAAGAGGAGAAGGGACTAGGATTTCCACCAAGGGGAATTCCTTGGTTGGTAGGCTCCATTTTCTCAACCTAAAGATCAACGCAGGAAAAAGGGTATGAATATTCCGTTTAAAATAAATTTTAACGACGCTTGGACACAACTTGCTTTTTCAATTTTAAAGAGTCGAGAAAATGAAAAAGATGACTCTAGTTGCCTTCGATGTTTTAACGAGCCCAAAGTGACAAATGCTCGGATGGACTTTTTCCGTTATAGAGTCTGAAAAAGGCCAAAAGGAACTGCTCTGGAGTTCTAGGTAGAGGGTGTGCCAAACTTTTCGCAAAACCGCAGAATACGTTTTAAGGTACGGGCGGTCAATCTTCCCGAATGCTGTGTTCAGTGCATTGCGATCAGTAGGGCGGCCGACACGGCTTCCTAAGGATAAAGGTTTTATGCCTATAGGGGTCTCCCAATATATACTCGACGGTACGTGGGAGCACAATCCGTACTGGCGCTTATCGTCTCTCAGGAGGAATCACCCAACCATCAGCGAGATCGACAGTCACCAGGTTTTACGACACCGGAACACGTCTCTAGCCTAGACCTCTATGTTGTGCGTTAAGTTACAAAGCGTTGTTAAGTTCATTCAATTTATTTTAGGTTGATATTTCTTAGAAGTTTGCCTTTTTGGATCACCACGAGATGTATGATACAATTCCTAAATGCAGTCTAAAGATGATAAGCAAGCTTTTATATCTTTTCAACAATGAAAATCCTAACTACAAGGGGAAAAGAAAGACACCATCTTTTCTCAAAGAGCATAGAGCACACAGTAATGCACTTTTTCCCTAAATCAACATACAAACTGTCAAAATGAAAATGCACATATGCATGTATTTGTTTTCACTTTCTTAATATTGAAGCCTAAAAAGAAAGTTGTTGTACAAATTTGAATTCGATTTCAAGTGAAAAACATAAACAAGCTCCTTTTTCGAAATCAAAAAGACGATTACGGAACTTTATGATTTACTTGTTTCGACACTAGAAATGCATAAATTCAAACCAAACGAAAAAAGTAAAAGCTTAATCAACTGTGAACAGCAAACAAACTCACTCCTAAGATCAAAACGACACTTACGACAGGTCTAGATCTAAGGGCGACAATATGACTAGTTTACTTTTGTTATGGGAAACTGCAAATGATGTAACAAATACACAAAGAACAAATACAGTTTCTTTATACAACTGAGGCAGAATTGAGGCAAAGAAAAGGGGTTTCAGATAGGTACACTGACTAATAACAGGCTGCAAAAAACAGAGATAAAACTGAGCAAAAGGAAGCAGGGAACCACAACTGCACAAGGCAAAGTCTGATCAGCGCACCCTCAGCACAGAGAAACTGAACTTCAGCGCAGGTATCCTTCACGGGACCTGCGTTGAAATGCAGAACCTCTTCACAGAGTCTGCGCTGAAGCAGAAACGAGAATTGTTTCTGGGTTCTGGGTCACGGTTTGCAGTTTAATCTACAGTTTTTCGCCGGATAAAAGCTATCAATTAGGTACAATTAGGAGGATGATTTAAAGGAGGACTAAGATCTATCACAAAGGGCTGTTAGAGCACTTGTGGATCAGCTGTTCAGATCATAAAAACAGGCCCAGTGAGTGGACTAGAGTGGCAGATCTCTACTTTGCATTTGAAAATGGCAAATGCATTTCGATTCGGCACTCCTGAGTTTATGGGAAGAACAACAATAGAAACACAAATAAACTAACAAGATATGTTCCCCAGTGGAGTCGCCAATTTGTTGTTGGGAAAAGTATCCATTCAGAATGCCCCTATCCCACTCTAAGGTGTGATAGTGCCTTAGCAACAAACAAGGAAAACTAATTGAGTATTTCTTCTTTATGAAATGTAAATGAGGAGAAAGGATGTAACTAACCTGTGTCTTCCGCTAGTTTGTTGATCCAATCACTCCTCTCTTCAGTGGCTCTCAACTCCTTGCTCCTTCACCGGCCCAACTTCACTGAATTCCTGCAAGATCACAAGAGAGAGAAACTACATGAAGATATAGATATACATTCATAAAAAGCTCAAGATCAGATTAAGCTAAACATGTAAGCATAACAAAACATCATTGGTACACAACATGTAGGAGAAACTCAAATAGTTTATTGATAGAATAAGAAAGTCCAAGGGGAGATACAACCAAGTGAGTTCCGATCCAGCATCTACCTCCTAGCAAAGGAATCCCTTCCTCTCCTCCAACAAAGCATAAATCACCCAATGTACTAATCTCAATCTCAAACCAACAACAATTCTCTGCAAAGTACAAAATTCCAGCCTCATGAACCTCTGGGTGAGAGATCCATATATAGATGTAAGCAGAGAGGATGAGTCAGCTTATGTTTTGACTTGTGGCTTCTCTCTGTTAGTTCTTGCTTCCACTTGGAGGTTGAGAGCCTCTTACTCATCACTAGTCGAATTCATTGAGGCAAGTGTCATTGGAGAAGATTCTGGAAGCTTCCAGGGTCTTTCCACCTCGTTGAATTAGTTTTCCATTTGTCATTTCCCGCTCAGCGCACCCTGGTAGTGCTTTTAGGTGCGTTGCAACGCACCCAGCTAGTGTACTGGGGTGCACTGCAACGCAGGTAACTAGAAGAGCTTCTGAATTGATCCTGAATTGACTGTTTTTGAGTTGTTTTTGGTGGAGAACTTCTGGGAGAAGCTGTCATTGGTTGAACTTGTTCCTTTAGGGGCAGGAACAACTCTTTTAGGGACTTCGGATCCCTTGGATTATGGACATTTCATGCTCAATGTTGTAAGGCACAAAAATGTCTATAACACAGCCGACACGGCTTCCTATGGATAAAGGTTTTATGCCTATAGGGGTTTCCCAATATATACTCGACGGTACGTGGGAGCACAATCCTTACTGGCACTTATCGTCTCACAGTGGAGGAATCACCCAACCAACAGTGAGGACAACAGTTACCAGGCTTTACGACGCTGGAACACGTCTCTAGCCTAGACCTCTATGTTGCGCGTTAAGTTACAAAGCGTTGTTAAGTTCATTCAATTTATTTTAGGTTGATATTTCTTAGAAGTTTGCCTTTTTAGATCACCACGAGATGTAGATACAATTCCTAAATGCAGTCTAAAGATGATAAGCAAGATTTTATCTCTTTTCAACAATGAAAATCCTAGCTACAAGGGGAAAAGAAAGACACAATCTTTTCTCAAAGAGCATAGAGCACACTGTAATTGCACTTTTCCTAAATCAAACCCTACAAACTGTCAAAATGCAAATGCACTTGTGCATGTATTTGTTTTTCACTTTCTTAATATTGATTCCTAAAAAGAAAGTTGTTGTACAAACTTGAATTCGATTTCAAGTGAAAAACACAAACAAGCTTCTTTTCGAAATCAAAAAGACGATTACGACACTTTATGATTTTGAAGTAAACACTTGTTTCGACACTAGAAATTCACAAATTCAAACCAAAAGACAAAAGTAAAAGCGGAATCAACTGTCAACAGCAAACAAATTTACTCCTAAGATCAAAATGACGACACTTACGACAGATCTAGATCTAAGGGCGACAGTATGACTAGTTTACTTTTGTAATGGGAAACTGCAAATGATGTAAAAAATACACAAAAGCAAATATAGTTTCTTTTATACAACTGAGGCGGAATTAAGGCAAAGAAAAGGGGCTTTCAGATAGGTACACACACTGATAACAAGCTGCAAAAATCAGAGATAAAACTGAACAAAATGAAGCAAAGAACCACAGCTGCACAGGGCAAAGGCTGATCAGCGCCCCTGTTGCACAGAGAAACTGAATTGCAGTGCAGGTAGCCCTCTCGGAACCTGCGTTGAAATGCAGAACCTCTTCACAGAGCCTGCGCTGAAGCAGAAACGAGAATTTTCTCTGGGTTCTCGGTCACGGTTTGCAGTTTAATCTATGGTTTTTGACCGGATAAAAGCTATCAGTAAGGTACAATTAGAGGGATGATTTAAAGGAGGACTAAGAGCTATCACAAAGGGCAGTTAGAGCATTTGTGGATCAGCTGTTCAGATCATAAACAGGCCCAGTGAATGGACTAGAGTAGCAGATCTCTACTTTGCATTTGTAAATGGCAAATGCAGTTCGATTCGCCACTCCTAAGTTTATGAGAAGAACAACAATAGAAACACAAATAAACTAACTAGATACGATCCCCAGCGGAGTCGCCAATTTGTTGTTGGGAAAAGTATCCATTCAGAACGCCCCTATCCCACTCTAAGGTGTGACAGTGCCTTAGCAACAAACAAGGAAAACTACTTGAGTATTCTTCTTTATGAAATGTAAACGAAGAGGAAGGATAAACTAACCTGTGTCTTGCGCTAGTTTGTTGATCCAATCGCTCCTCTCTTCAATAGCTCCCAGCTCCCTTCTCCCTTACCGGCCCAGCTTCACCAAATTCCTGCAAGATAAGAGAAGAGAGAAACTACACGAAGATATAGATTTACATTCATAAAAAGCTTAGGATCAGATTAAGCTAAACATGCAAATATAACAAAACATCATTGATACACAACATGTAGGAGAAACTCAAATAATTTTATTAATATGATAAGAAAGTCCAAGAGGAGATACAACCAAGTGAGTCCCGATCCAGCATCTACCTCCCAGCAAAGGAATCCCTTCCTCACCTCCAACAAAGCATAAATCACCCAATGCACTAATCTCAATCTCAAACCAACAGCAATTCTATGCAAAGTACAAAATTCCAGCCTCTGGATCTCTGGGATGAGGGATCCATATATAGATGTAAGCAGACAAGATGAGTCAGCTTATGTTTTGACTTGTGGCTTCTCTCTGTCAGTTCTTGCTTCCACTTGGAGGCTGAGAGCCTCTTACTCATCTTTGGTCGAACTCAGTGGGGCAAGTGTCATTGAGGAAGATTTTGGAAGCTTCCATTGTCTGTACACCTCGCGGAATGACACTGCCATTTGGCATTTCTCGCTCAGCGCACCCTGGTAGTGCATTTAGGTGCGTTGCAACGCACCTAGCTAGTGTACTGGGGTGCTTTGCAAAGCAGGCAGCTAGTGGAGCACTTGAATTGATCCTGATTTGACTGATTCTGAGTAGTTTTTGGTGGAGAACTTCTAGGAGAAGCTGTCATTGGTTGACCTTGTTCCTTTAGGGGCAGGAACAACACTTTTAGGGACTTTGGATCCCTTGGATTATGGACATTTCATGCTCAAAGCTGTAAGGCACAAAAACATCTATAACACTGGGGCAATCTATCAAACATGCAAGAGCAATAGGAAGAATTCAAGGACTCCAACTTTCGGAGAATGGGCAGGTTCTGACGCATCAACAGTTTATAGATGATACCATGTTACAGGGAATTCCCACAGTTAAAGAAGTGCAGGATTACAAACAAATTTTGAAGGACTTTGCGAAGGCTACAGGTATGGAAGTTAACCTTTCCAAATCAAAAGTCTTTTTCTTTAACACTCATATCACCATCCAGAGAAATATCTCCAGAATTCTAGGCTTTCAAAGAGAATCCCTTCCTTTTAAGTATTTGGGAGTACCTCTTACAGCTAAGCACCGACATAAGAGCATTTGGGATCCACTAGCAACTAAAATGCAAGACAAGGTCAAGAAATGGACAAACATATCTCTAAATTTAGCTAGTAGACTAGTGCTTACTAAAGCAGTTCTCCAAGATATCCCAATCTTTATGCTATCAGTCCTCCCAGATCCAATAGGAGTCTTACAACATTTTCGGAATATTCAACGAGATTTTTTGTGGGGCAAAGAGGAAACAAGGAAAAAATGGGCTTTGGTCTCATGGGAAAAGATCTGCAAACCCAAAAACCAAGGAGGCCTGGGTTTGGACAATCTAGAGATTCTCAACAAGGCTCTAGGAGCAAAAATTTGGTGGAGGTGGGTTAAGGATCTTGAAGCTCAATGGGCAAGCATCTGGAAGGAAAAATATGTCAATGCCTAGCCGGCTTCTGATATAATACGTATGATAGGAACAATGCAAGGCTCCCCCATATGGAACAAGGCTTGGGAGAACAGAGAAGTGGTTCAAAAGAATAGTTTCTGGGAAATCAGAGAGGGAGATCTGGCACTTTTCTAGGAGGAAAAATGGCAACAAGAACCTAATCTTCTAAGGGAAGAATTTTTAGGCCTCAAGCAAGAGACTGACAATCAAGGATTAGTTATGGTGAAAGACTTTTTGGAGAATCCACATAATGCAGGAAAGTGGACAATTTGGAAAAAAATAGAGAGTAGAGGGGATAGGACCCTCAACAGTAAAGCTGAGTCCCTTAAGAGAATGCTAGATCAGAGAATAATTCTAACAATGAAAGGGCAGGATCAACTGAGATGGGGCAACAACAAAGAGGGCAACTTCAATATCAAGGAAGCTAAAGGTCTTCTCCTTGATCTGGAACCACAAGCTCCAAATAAAACTTGATAGAAGCTTTCGAAGCACAAAGGCTGGATGAAAATTAAACTCTTCATGTGGCTAGTCAACCACCAGAAAATTTTAACCTGGGACAACCTCAAAAAAATGGGCATGCTGGGACCCTCCAAATGCCATCTCTGTGAGACCCAAGAGGAGACCATTGAGCATCTTCTCAACAACTGCATTTTCACAGACGGGATTTGGGATTTCTTTACCAACATCTTCAAACAGTCTGATAGAGACAAAGAATGTATTGGTAACACCCTAAACAATTGGAGGAATAAGTTTTCTGACAATGAAGTTCTCAATTCTGCCTGGGATCTCTTGTCGGGTTTCATTATATGGAATGTTTGGAAAGAAAGGAACAAAAGAATATTCAAAGAGGTAAACACTGACTCTCTTAGCCTGGTGAAGCTGATTGTAAAACAACTTAAGGAGATAGTTGGTACCACCGTTAGGAATCTCCCCAAAAATCCTCCCTCAGTTGAAGAGTTAAGAATCCTACAGTTGTTAGACATGCAAGGGCTTATTCCTCAAGGCCTAGGCAGGAAAGCAAGCATGAGAGAGGCGATAGAGGAATTCTGGCATCCTCCCCCTGAAGGTTTTTTAAAGTACAACATAGATGGAGCTTCCAAAGGCAACCCTAGGGAGGCTGACTTTGGGGGAGTTCTAAGGGATGAAACATGTAGAATAATTACCCTCTTCCATGGATACCTAGGAAAAGCCACCAACAACATGGCAGAACTAATGGCTTTGGAACAATGTTTAGAATTTTTGATACAGAACAATTGCCAAAACATCATAATAGAGGCGGATTCGGAGTTAGTCATCAACGTAGCCGGGAGAATTAGTAATAAAACAAGGCCGGAAAAGGTCACAAAACATTGGAGGTTAACTCGAGTTCTTTAGAGAATTCAAGTTCATCTACAGGAGCTTCGAACCCTCAGATTTATACATGTGAAAAGAAGGGCCAACAAGTTGGCAGACATTCTTGCCAACCAAGGTGTAGGCTGCAAGAACAACGCAATCTTATGGAGGTGGAACACAATGGCGCAGAGCAACCTGAAAAAACTCTGTCACAACCAGGCGGAGGAAGATATAGAAGAGTATAGAAGCAAAATGACAGAAACCAACTAGTAATGAACAGAGGTCAGAGGGTTGCTCAAGGTTGGACAAAAAGGTTCAGGAGGGAAGATATGCCAAGGTTAGCGATTAAGTTAACAATGATCAGGATTATTCTCCATGTTGGGCGTCAGAGTTGCCCTGAACGAAGAAAGTAGCATCTCATACTTCATCATCACCTCAAGTGTTTGCCTGTCGGCTGGTTCAGAGTCATCCCTGGCTGGCTCTTTGGTGGGCTTTTCCTTTTTCTTTTGGTTCTGGAAGATTGGGCACATTGTCTAGCGCTCTCAGCAGTCACACTACCTGAAGTTTTCTGTCCGGAAGCTGCTTACCGGCATGGAAGTGGTATTCTGGCGATCCCCCAAAGGTGGATTCCGGTTTTCCCGATTTGGTAGCGATCACATTCAAAGGTTTACATGTGACGGTGGGGTCAGTTGGAATACCACACTCATCGCACACTATTGTTCAAGGTTGTTTGGGGGTGCGATATGTTCCAAGACCATCTGATCATATGAAGTGAAGCGATGGATGGGATGGATCGTGCAGTTTGGTGGACAGGCTAGTTAAGTGTCGAGCTTCTTTCCATTGCAAAGTTGACCACTGCCATCAGATAGGGTTAGTAGAATCAATGGTGAAGATTAATGAGACAGGTTGTCCATAGGTTGTGTTTCGTCATACTTTTTGGGCGCGTACTCTTCCTCTTGTACGGGGTGTGATTTTCTCGCGACGGTTGTGATTAAAGCAGCAAGTTAGGTTTATGGTGGGAGTAGTCAGTCTTTATTACTCTTGGCGGGCCGCAAAAAGTTCTTTGTGGAAAGCGCCATTCCTTTACCATCCACAGTTACTCGGGTGGTGTGTTAAGTGGCATTGATTTCTTTTCTGATTGGTACTTTGGTTCTGCTTCGAGTCCGAGTCTTTTTTTTTTTGGTCCACCGGATGCCGCATTGTATCTCTTTTGAGAGTTTTGAGGTTTTGTCGTTGGGATCGGGGCTAGTTCCTCTCGCCCGTTAACAGTTATTGTAGGTTTTCTCCTTGGTCCACAACTCACCGAGGATTGTTGTATTCTATGTATTTTAAATTGTTGATTAATGAAATAGAAGGTCCGACTCTTGCTTTAGTAAAAAACAATATTAAAAACTCAATTTACATCTAGATTTTTAACCAAAAAAAATATGCATGGCACGACTCATAGGCTTCAAGTGTTGTAACTTTGCTCTGATACCATATGTAACAACCCCAAAATTAAAACATGCAACTAATTAGATTAATTACGTGATTTTTAATCAACACACAATTTATCAACTATTTAACATCGTGTTTCAGAAATATGAGTAGACACAACTTACCTGTGGCGATGATATCCCTTACTTGTGATTTCGGAATTGAACACTATTTGAATCTGCTAACTGCAACAAAATTTTTGGGATGACTCTCCACCCAACCGTAGGTTCAGCTGCGTATAATCTTTCTACAATTGGCCACCCCGAGCCCTCAATCAACATACTACTGCCAGGGAATCCTTTGTTTCACCATACTTTTTTCCTAAGAGAATAGAGAGAATGATGGAATGATGGAATGATCTCTCATCTTTCTCACCGTCTATTAAATAGAGCAAACATTGGAAGGGGACCTATATGCACACACTCCATGTGTCAACATGCTACGCTTATTTCTTTATTTTAAGTTTAACTTAATTTAGTAATTCTCTTAATATAATTCTTTTGTATTTTATTCCTTTTTTACTTTTTGATAACTTTACTTATTTTTATTATTTTTACAGTTTACTTTTATTTATATTTATTTAAAACTCTAGTATTGTTATTTATTATTATTATATTTTCTTTATTATTTCTTATTTATTTACTATTAGTATCTTTTCTTTATTGTTTATCATTTATTTTCTTATATATTAATATTATATTATATTATTTCTTATTTCTTATTTTTATTATTATTAAGGGACATTACATTCAAGTTGTATTTTTTTAAATGAGAGTATTCTTTTTATTATTTGTAATTTAAAGATCTTGTATTTTTTTTTTAAGTTTGGGCGTATTTGTTTTTACTTTAAAGTCGAGGTGTATTTTTTTTTTTTACTTTAAAGTCGTGTATTTTGTATTTTTACTTCAAAATCAAGTTGTATTTTTTTTAATGCAAGTATTCTTTTTATTATTTATAATTTAAAAATAGCTACTTTACATTAAACTCAACTTGTATTTTTATTTCAAAGTCTACGTGTATTTTGTTTTTTACTTTAAAGTCTAGGTGTATTTTTTACATTATTACCTCTAGACATAATCATAGGTTCAAAACAAGAGGAGGTTATGGTGTCTATGTTTTTTACATCATATTTTTTTTAAATGTGAGTATTCTTTTTATTATTTGTAATTTAAAAATAGCTACGTTACATTAAACTCAACTTGTATTTTTATTTCAAAGTCTAGGTGTATTTTTTCTAGGTGTATTTTTTTACATCATTTCTCCATTTTCGGTTGTAAAGCACCTCTAGATATAATCATAGGTTCAAATCAAGAGGAGGTTATGGTGTCTACATTTTTTTACATCATTTCCCCATCTTGAGTTGTAAAACACTTCTAGACATAATCATAGGTTCAAATAAAAAAAAAAGTTATGGTGTGTACACCTCTAGAAACTTTAGCAATCAAACTATTATGTGAAGAAAGTATCATGTTCCACAAAGAAAGAAATCTTATACATAATTATACAATTTGATATTTAATTAGATTGTGATCTTAAAAAATATATTAAAAAATATATATATATATATATATATATATATATATATATATATATATATATATATATAATGTTAAGATATTGTACTTAGAATATAGATTAAGATATTTAATACTTTTAAATACCAAAAGAATTTTTACATCAATATTACTATTATTATATATTTCATTATCTTCTTAATGGAAAAACTAATATATCATTAAAATGTTTTTTAAAATTAATATATAGTATTTTTAAATTAATATATATATATATATATATGAATATAATAAAAAATATTATAAAAATTTTCATTTTCTATGGTCAAAGTTAAGTGGTGAGAGAAACAACCCATACAAGAGAAGAGGCAAGATTTGGTCACATGTGAAATTAACACGATTTAACCTCTACCATCTAACGTGTCTAATACATAATGAATAGATGTCTCAAAAAGCATTGTTCAATGAGGTGATTACCTAGGTCCTAACGATATTGAACATAATGAATAGATTTCTCACAATGCATTACTCAATGAAGTGATTACTTAGGTCCCAACGGTATTAAAAAAACCCACTTGCGAGGTCACAATAACACACAAGGGATGATGTTGTATCTAAAAATACATTAAAATCTTGTTGGAAAAACATGACCACCCATGTACTACGAACATTTGCTAACTCAACCTACCATTATAAAGAATGATAATTTTATATCACGCTCTAATATTATAACATGACATGTATAGTTTCATAAATAGTTTGATTGTAACACTAGTCTTTCAGTTTGTTAAGTTGCAACAAATAATTGCATTTGCATTTAAGTTCCTCTCGGCTCAATCAGTTTAATCAATGATTTGGTTCAATTATAATTTTAAAATCAAATTATTATTAGATATCATTTTTTGGGATTCAACTGCCTTAAGTAAGTCATTTATCTATGCCCATTTCCATGAGAGGTAGTCGTAAATTGTAATTGACTAATTTCTCATGCTTTTTAAATAGTCCACTTAGTACTAGTTGCATCGGCTAATGCTCACAAAGGGGGCGAAGTGAGATTGAAAATAGTGAAATGAATCACATAGTGTCAATCATCACTTTCGGGGCTTGCACCTAGTAAAAAATTGTAATTACTTTATCTTTATAAAGTTATATTAAATTATATTATTTAACATAGACATCAAAATATTTTATTTATTATTGGATGGGTGAAAGTGAAATATCAACAAACTAAGTGAGCATAATGAGAATGCTAATGCGATTATTAATGTTTTATAGTGTTTTTAACATAGTTCTTCTTTTAAAGTATTTTTTAAGGGACACTTGTCAACTACAAGTTGAACAAGGACAGAATTACACATCACCCTCATACTGAATTGTAGAATGTTGAATTATATAATGTTCCTCTCAGCTCAATCAGTTCAATCAATGATTTGGTTCAATCATAATTTTAAAATCAAATTCTTATTAGATATCATTTTTTGGGATTCAATTGCCTTAAGTAAGTCATTCATCTACGCCCATTTCCATGAGAGGTAGTTGACTAATTTCTCATGCTTTTTGAATAGTCCACTTAGTACTGGTTACATGGCTAATGCTCACAAAGGTGAAAAAGTGAGATTGAAACTAGTGAAATGAATTACATAGTGTCAATCATCACTTTCGGGGCTTGCACACAGTAACCAAGACTTCCCAAAAAATCACCCATCCCAAATCACGTCTAGCTTAAAGGCCCTTAACTTAACTATAAAATTTTCAATACTTAAATTCAAATTATTATTATTAAAAAGTAAATTCGATGTGGCACCGTGTACTTTGTCAGCAATTAGACTTCTCTTTTTCAATTGACGCATCCAAACTAAAATGAGACATTGTCATGTGAGTGATTTAGTTCGTCAATAGTTTGAGTTCAAGGGGACTAAGTGTTCGTGAATTAGTTGGCCATTCATTTGCATTCGAGGGGATTAATTAAATTGTTTTATTAAAATCATCCCCCAAAAAAAGGAGTTATTCAATGTGATCAATTATTCCAATTACAACTTTGATAATAATTTAGATTAGTCTAACAATAATATTTATATACAATTGTGAATTCATAAAATTACATTATCATTACAATTATCAAAATTTTAATCAAAATCCAAACTAAAATATAAAGGATTAGCGTAATTATTAAAACATCTTTGCTCTTGAGAGGTCATCAGTTCAATGTTTTTGAAGTTAGACTCAGAGATACAAATATTCCCGAACTGGAATCAAATAACTTTGCAATAATTTCTTTGCAAATTTATTTCCAAAATCATCCTGCAAAATCAAGGTTGCATAATCCACTTGAGACTTATCAACATTGCCATGCAGTTGTTAGAGTATGTTGGCTAGTTTCAAGAAATTTCTTTTACGCATCCAAAATTTTAATGGTCAGGTTGATGCTCTATCCAAGGAACCCTTGAATCTTGGTATGCTCATTACTAAAGAATTTAAGGGCAACGTCCTTACTAGCCAAAATGAAATCTGCTTCAGTGACCTGTGAGGTTCATATTTGAATACTAGTAGTAGCATGCAAAAGACATTTTGAAAATTGTACTAGAACTAATTTTTGTGACTATAGTTACTCAGACTCAATTTTTGGATTTAGTGATTTTCCTTCGCATCATCTGTTTCCTCTCTTTTAAAATGCCTTTGGAATGTACTTTCTATTTTAAGTTATAATTTTTTTCCAAAAAATTAGAAATATAATAAATTCAACTAAATTTCAGAGGAAATCAACACTACTACTACACAAAGAAGTATAAGACAACAACTTTTAAATTTGAGGTTTTTGGATATGGATTGAAGTCATAGAGAGGAATTCCCCCCTCCAAGTCCTGAAGCACTCACCTTCTGCATTTTGTTCTCAATGCTTGGGAAGACTCCAAAATCCCAACCCACACAATTTGTGAAAGTCTCGGAGGCTCCTTTACCTGCCTCTTCATCGAGACACATGGTATTGTCTTTGTTTGACTATGGTTTGATAAATAAGTTCATGGGCATTTAGTCATGTCTCATGTCCATGGGAGACTATGTCCAAAGAAATTGGAAAGTGTTAATCAAAGGGAAACTCAGCCATTACTTTCACAGAAAAGGTTTTTACACCTCTATACTTAAAGCCAAAGAAAATAGAGATTTCAACTTCAAGAACATCCCTTACTTTTTCGTCACTCGAAGAATGTGCTTAAATAAATGAACTCTAGATTTCAAACCTGAAAATGATTTTTCCCTTGGCAATTCCAGTATGTTTCACCTCTTACATTTGCCTCTTCATCATTAGAATGAATATACCGTGTAAGGTTTAGCACCTGATATGTATGGTATGGTAGACAAGTCAAAGCCAAAGGATGGTATTCTTACATTTGCCTCCTCATCATTAGAATGAATATACCATGTAAGGTTTAACACCTGATATGTATAGTATAGTAGACAAGTCAAAACCAAAGGATGGTATGTTTGCATGTGCAAGAATTTTCGTGGAGGTTGATCTTCAAAGGTGATTCCTTAAAGCAATCTTCTTGAAGCTAGATAATTGGAAACATGCTCAACCCTTGGACTATGAGTAATTACTATTTAAATTCAAAACATGCCAACATGAACATTTTGCAAAGGACTATGAAAAAAATGTTAGGCATCTAAATCAGTTGCCAAAGATGATTAATGGCAAACCATAAGCAAGAAAATGAATCTTGAATAGCCAACCACCACCATGCAATCCAAATCCGTCTTTAAGTCTCCCAACCCCTTGCAACTAAATCAAAATATGGAGTGTCAAGCATGTAAATCAGTTCCGGACAAAGATGATCAATGGCAAACCGTAAGGAAGAAAATGAATCCTAAAGAACCAACCACCACTATGCAATCCAAATCAGTCCATATACAACGTATAATATGTAGCACCAGAGGTAATTTGGATCACCATATAAGTGAGTCAAAACCAAATGATGGTATGTTTGCACGTGTAAGAATCTGTGTGGAGGTCTCCTCAAAGCAATCCTCTTGACCCTAGGTAATTGAAACATGCTCAAACCTTGGACCATGAGTAATTACCATTCAAAGTCTAGACATGCCCATGAATATGAACATTTTGCAAAGGATTGTGAAAAAATTCTTCAAGCATGTAAATCAGTTCTAGGCAAAGATGATCAATGGAAAACTATAAGGAAGAAAAATGAATCCTGAACAACCAACCACCACTGTGCAATCCAAATCAGTCCCTCAAACTTTAGGTCTCTCAACCCCTTCCAACTCCAAACATGCAGTGTCACATCCGCAAGCAACTGAGATCCATTCTAGCCAATATACAAAAACACGCACAAAAATAGCCAAGCTAAACTAAAGGAGAAAGCTCAATTTTTAAATCAAACGTGATACTATCCACGGACAACTCAATCCTTTTTTTGAATCTTGGTAGTTTTGAACCCCACCCCTGCAACATCACCTCCACCCAGCATGCATTCTTTTTCTAAGAACCAAGAAAATGTGTATCCTTCAACCAACAAGGGTGCTATATCAAACTAGCTAAAAGAAATAAATAATATTCCATATAAGAAGCAATTTTCTACTGACGTTCTTACCATCAAAAAGGCCCATTAGCAATTAGAAGAAGATAAAGCAAAGTAAAGTTTAAACACAAGAAAAGTTACCCAAGAAAGTTGGCAGGAATCCAACAAAAGAAAAAGAAAAAACAACAAACAAAGAAAATATTCTAGAGATCCAAACCACTATAGAAACGACTTTAGTAGCTGGATCTAGAAATGCCAAAATATAGTGTCAATGCGCTCCATCACAAGGTGGTAAAACCCCAAGTTAATTGGACATAATCTCCTGGATTTGGAGAGAACTATGTAGACCATATAAAGAAGCATTGAAAAAATTTAATTAAATCTAAAAAATATATAGTTCTCTTCACCAAGGGACCAAGTTGAAAGATTTTGAAGCCTTAAAAACATGCATGTAGCAATGGAGCAAGTGTGATGGCATAGCATCTAGCTCAAATGGAGCTTCTCTTCTAGGGGGCCATGCACGATATGGAATTGCCCTCTCTTACTTTTGGATCTCACATATTAGAATTTTATACTCAACAATGGATATTATTTTCATTCATCAACAATCGAGAAAGCAATTATAATGTATTCAATATCCATATGTCGACTACCTACAAGGAAAAATAAAACTATTAGAACACTCACCTAGCTTTAAAAGAAATTGAACATTCTCACAAGAACATCATTGCAAGGGATTTCAATGTGATTCTAAACAACGAGGTTAAAAAAGGAGGGTGTATATAATCAAGGCACCTTTCTGAGGAAGAATTGGAGGATCTTCTTGTTAAATGGGATATAGTAGATATAAAACCAAACAAAAGAGAATTCACTTGGTCAAACAAGAACCTGAGGCCAAGTAACTGAAACAAGGCTTGATAGATTTCACACGCACAACGATTTCTTTTTGTGAGGCAACATTACCGTGCATCTATAATCATTTCCTTGGTAGCTATAAATATTAAGCCCATCGCTTTGCATATTCATGAATCTCGAAACTTCGAGACCTAACCATTCTAATTCAATCCTTTATGGCTTCAAGATACCATGGTGGTGGACAAACATCTCAACAACATTCCATATATGGGTTACAGGCTCTCTACTATTCATTTGGGAGGCTGGCTCTTAAAGTATGGGCAAAATTCTTTTGCATTCCTTCAATAATTGAAAAACAGAAACTGAACACTCAGCTGGCCTCTATACCAAAAAGAATGGAGAAAGAAGATATAACCAATGACCTAGAAAAATTAGAACGCGTGATGTTTCAAAAGTTACATAAGGTTCTCAAGAGTGAAGACGAAATATAGCAGCTCAAATCAACATAGTATGTGGCTAAAGTTTGGAGACAAAAATACATCATTCTTCAATAGACAAGGTAAAGCAAAAACAGTCAAAAAACAATGCCGAGGAAATGTCCACGGAGGAAAAATAAAAATGAAGCAATTTTACGGCAATAAAATACATACCCAAGACTTCCTTTGAAGCTTTGTACTCTGAACAAGGCAGAGTAGACCCATAAATCATCGCATCCATGTTGAAGAAAATTTTGATGGTTACTACTCTTGAGGAGAATGTGGAGTCGATAAAATCAATCGAGGAGCTAGATTTTAAATGCAATTTGGGGTCTGAACTCTCACAAACCCCAAGTCCCTAACAAATTCATCATACACTTTTATAAAGCCGACTAAAGCCCAACCAAAACTAGCTTTAAAAGAATAGTACAATTCGTCCAAAAATCATGTAAACTTTGGGGAGGCACAAATTCCTCTTTTATCGCCCTCGTTTCAAAAGAAATTAGCCTATTTTCCTTTCCCAAGTATTGACTGACATCCCCATGTAACTCCTCTTATAAAATCATGACAAATATCATGGAAAATAGATTGAAAAAGAATCTCTTCAGAAATCGTCTCTAACAATGAAGGTGGATGTATGGAAAGGTGTCAAATGGTGAACAACATTGTCAAGTGAATAAGCTTGTTCACTCAAGTGGAGAGAACCAAAAAAGGAATGATTATTAAAATTGATATGGCCAATGCTTTTAACAATGTAAAACATTTATTGTGTATTTTATTTTTTATTTAAATTCAGATTTTGAACTTCTTTCCTCAAATGAGTATCGTCATGCTGCATGCATTAACACCTCTTAGATCACTCCTTAGTAATGGAAGGTCCGCCTCTTTCTTTAGAGGGAATCATGCTTTGATCTTTCTTTAGATGGAATCATGCTTTGAGGCAACGTTGCCCCATCTCCCCTCTTCTATACAATCATCATGGTAGCCTTTTAAAGTCAAAAGTTAGGCTGAAAGGATTTCTAGGAATATTTCAAGGTTTAGAATAATTAGGGGGATAGAGAAGTTTAGATCACTGTCAATTTATTGAAAATACCCATCTTTTAAACAAAGCACCTATCTCATCATTAGGCTATTTAAAACGGCCCTCTATCTCAATTTCTTTATCAATGCCTCAGGAGTTAAGGTTAATAATCTTATAACTCAAATCTTTGATGGGAACCTAAACTCTCATCTTTAACAATATAGTTTCCATATTCTATGCTTTCCATGACAAGGATCTTGGACTTCGTTCAAATACTTGGAAACGCCCATCTCCTTGAGTAATCCAATGTCTCAATCTTGGCAAAGCATCATTGGAAAAATTGAATATAAATTCCAAACTGAATCTAGTAGGGTGAATTGTTTCAGAAAATCGCTTTTAAACCTTTCCTGATGTTTCAGAGATCCAGTACATTAACTTTAAGGGGCATAATGCATCAAATTGTAATCATAGTCTTCTTTGAAATCTGTCTTAAAATCTAAAAAATTCAGGTAGGTAAAAAGGTAAATGAATACAAGACACTTTTTGAGTAACATGCTATAGTCTATGTATCATACCGTTCTAAGAAGGGTTTTTAAAAAGAGTTTTCAGCTAGAGTTGGATGGGATTGACCTGATTAAATTATTAATGACGCAATCATATTTTGTCTGAAGAAAAAAACTAAAATCTAAGTATATATTATTTCAAAATTTTCTTAAAGCTTTCTCACTAAAATTATCAAAAATTGAAAATTAAAATTTTAAATGTCTCACACCTTTCCTGCTAACATAACCAGCATAGATCCATCTTAAATACGGATCTAATATGAGCCCAGAGGGAACCAATTTCTTCACATGTAAATTTATGAGCTGAAATTATTTAAATGTTTTGTATAGTTATCTAATTTTTTTATTTTTAAATTTTTTATAATTTTTATTTTGGCTGACATTATCAAAATTTAAATTAAATTTTGATGACGGAAGGACAATGTTACACATCATACTGGGCTATAGAATGATACTGAGTTGTAGAATGAACCTCTTTGCTCAATCATGTTCAGCATGTTCTTCTGTACAGCCTATAGACTACAAGTAATTGATAACTTACTTATATGACCATACAACATATAATAATAAATGATCTAATTAAAAACCTAAATAGAATATCTGCTTCGATAAATACCTTTAAAATCTTTGGATGGTGAATTAGACAAACATGAAGGTCATCGCTTGTAAAGGAGGCAACCATTGCAAAGTAACTGCATTTGGTGATCTTTGCCCAATAACTCAGTAGCATGAATCCAAGACTGCCTATGTGAGCAAGCCTATTTAATCACCCACCTTCACCGTTGGTAGCTATTCTGTTCGCCTTAAAGAGATTCTCAAAGTAGATAAATTACATCCCCAAGGGTAGAAAGTAGTGGTGTTACCACATCCACGAATCCATATCAAGAATCTAAATCCTTGATAGTAGAAAAAGGCTGCCAAACGAAAGTTAAACCCCAGTCCGATGGTTATAAAAGAGGGAGAAAGGATGTGAACAAACTATAGATAGCCGCCTTTAAAAGAGATCAAGGTGTAGTTTGGCAATGCCATCAGCAATGTAGCCCACTTGAAGGGTATAGTTTAGAAGGTTAAACACTGTTTCATCTGCGTCAAAGCAAAGAAGGAATTAGAGAGAGTGGAAGTGCAGGAGACTTAAAAGGGTCTAATTTTAATTACAGAGAGTGGAAGTGTAGGAGATTTAAAAGGGCATAATTTTGATGGTTAAATGGTGTTTCATCTGTGCCAAGAAGAGATGGAACTACAGAAAAAGGGAAGTACATGATTTAAAAAATGAATGCAATGCATTCCTAACAACCAGTTTTTCAAAATCTGCGAGGCAATTTTTGCAAATGATTTCCAACTGGCAGTGTGAAATTAAATTAGCTATATTCTTTGATAGAAATCGAAGGTGGAGGTCATGCAGAAGCAACTGAAATGAAACCCTGAGTTGGCTCCTCCAATGTGCGCCTGGGAACATGAATGCTGAAGTGAGAAACGACTTCATCTAAATCCAAGAAGGGGGTTTGTGGATATGTTTAAAGACGGACTCAACACATACGGTATGCTGCAGTGTTTGGGACCTAGACTCTCACTAAATGATGGAGGCCAACCATGCCTGTGCTAAAGTTTAAGCTTTGGCTGGAAGACCCTCTGTTTCATATTATTCAAAATATCTAAAGATTTGGCGAGCTAACCGGACCCATGTTTACAGGTCGAAGGGTATGTTTCAAGGAATACAATCAGCCTCCCCAGCCAACTTCTTTGTAATTTTCTATTATTATAGAATCAATAATTTATACTACAAAACAAATCAGGTTAAAAAGGAGTTCTAATCGCCTTCGAACTAAAACAAAACAGGTTTAAAATTTCACCCAAAAAAACCTTTCTAATCTTCTTCACTACAGTTGCAGCACAAGAGTTGGGGACAAGTGCAAACGATGCTCAGGTGCTTTGATTTAATACCATTCAGAGTAAATAGTTGACTGACCTCCCTGTCGATCCAAATGTTCTGGTGTCGTTTGTAAAAAGCTTGTGTCCTACTTCATGCCATTCCCTGCATGCATGGTCATGAATCAGCACAGCAGGTATGGTACCCCTTTGCTATAAGAGTGGATTCCAACCCATTTCCATTTGAGAATTTAACCACATTACTCAATTGCTCGCCCTTCCTCAAGCACATTAACAATTTCAATCAATATAAGTCAGTTTTACCTTAGCCGCGACTGCAAAAGTTCAAGCTCAGCTCAGAGGATTTTGCTGGATAAGCTTCGCCATGAAAAGGAAAGGAACCCGCACCACAATAACATTATCCTGACTCACCTGGTTTTGGTTATATGCAACGGACCAACACACTGTGAGGCTGCCCGGTTGTGGCATGGAGATTGAGTGTGACTGTGACTATGACCACAGAAACGACCCCGTATGTGTGTGCACTTGCACATGCAGGAGAAGAGGCAACTCAGTGGAGAATTTGGCGGCGTAGAGATATGATGAGAATTGCCAAAATCTTTTTTTGATCTGATCAATGAATGTTACGGACACACTCCAATTCGCCAACAGAGGATTGGAAAATGAAAAAAAAAATTGAAAGACAGTGGAACGTTAACGTTGTTGCGTGCTTGTGATTGGGTGTCAAATTACATATATAAGCTCTGCACAGTGCAGTGGAACCTCAAACCATGCAACGTAATGATTGCACTGCCATAAATAACCAGGATTGGATTGGATTTACCAATACACAAAATCCATCCAACCTGAAGGATATATATATCGTGTAGTCTAACGAGGCAGAAGAGTTGTCCAAAAAGTTATGGAAATAATAGAGTTTAGGCTTCTGTGATCCATATTAAGTTAGAGAAAGATTTCGGCGTAAATCACATGAAAAATCATTTGTCGACGCGTTTCGAACCAACCAGTGTGGTTCATCGTCAGGATCATTTGTCGACGCGTTTCGAACCAACCAGTGTGGTTCATCGTCCTGACGATGAACCACACTGGTTGGTTCGAAACGCGTCGACAAATGATTTTTCATGTGATTTACGCCGAAATCTTTCTCTAACTTATGGAAATTTCGATCATATTTAGAGAAAAACCGGTAACCGGTAAGGATTTTTGTAAATCTAAGTTATAGTTGTTAAACTTCAAAATTGTAGGTGTTCTAGATGTTTTTGATGGTGTTGAATCCATTCCCACCATCAAAAATACGATTCAAACACTGTCTCTACAAGATTTTTTGAAATTGTTTGGCCCAGATTCCAGCCACTTTTGCCGTCTGAGCAATTCCTCCGCTTTGTTAAACGACTGAGAAAACTTCCGGTTCTGACCTAGACTTACATTGACAACAATGCATTTAAAAAGAAAATTGTATATCCTAGCCTTGTATCGACAAAACTGCATTAAAAAAATAAGATGGAGAATGGGAAAATTCAAAGGAATAATAATTTGAAGTATGGGTTTTCGGGAGCATTCATCATCGCTTATCTAGATAAATGGAATTTTGACATGAGGTAAATAGAGGAAGTGTTAGAAATAAAATTGACTTAATGCTTATCATCATTATTATAAAATATAGGTAAGAATCATTTATCCAAATTTTTGTGTGAGTCGATGATTTGAACAAAGGTACGCAGGCAATACGTAAAGAAGTGCAATACTGATTCCTCTTCCACTATCGGTCCTAGGAAGTGCCCCCCGACCTTACACAACAAAAAATATATCCCGAAGATCAATTGCACACTGCCCTACTTTCTTCGCAGAAGACACGCGAAGAAGCCCAAAACCCATGGCAACAAGAAAGTTCAAATTCAAAACATTTTCCGTAATAAAAACATTTTGTTTCAGAATAGTTTTTATTCGGATATATACCTTGGGTCAGATTTGGCCATGTCTGTGAACTTGCTCCGTTTTGTTGTTGTGGACCTCCTTTCCCTTTGTAGAAGTTTTTTCTCTCCATCAATGCAAGATCGGCACTCTAGGGCTTCAAAGTCGATCTCCTCTCTTCTTCCTACATCAGTATTCCTGTCAGCTCTTCAAAACGTGGGATCTTTTCTCTCGCATTTATCCCAGTGATGAACATTTGATAATCATCAGTGACACCATTCATTGTAATGGTTACAAGATCTGTATCGTCCATTTTATGACCAGTGTTTGATAATTTGGTTTTCAGATCCTTGATCCTTGCTACAAATGAAGCAATTGTTTCATTCTCCTCCATCTTCATGGATAGGATCTTACTCTTGAGGAACAAAAAACAATTTGAATTCCTGATCTCGTACAATTCCTTCAAAATTCCCCAGATCTCATTAGTTGGCTTACCTTATCTGATGTTCAGTATAATGCAGTGTTTTACTGACATCATTAACAGTGTCCTTGCTCTACTTTCTCATTTCTCCCAATTTGGGACCGATGCTGATCCAGCCATAGGCCTCGGCTCCTCCCCATTCACAATCATCCAAGCACTCTGCGCTTCTAGCAGAGTCTGCATCTTAAACTTCGAATTTGCATAATTGGAACCATCGAGCTTGTTATGCTCATTCATGCATGCTTCAAATATATTGTTATTCATTTTAGCGATTTAGGGAAAAAACTAAAAAATAAAAATAAAAATAAAAAAAATCGATAGGTAAAAGATGTTAAATTTCCCCAGATCTATGACTGAGACAGATCACTATTCTTCAATGTTGTTTGATCTCGCAGCACAAGCGCAGATCACCGTGACTTCCTTCTCAGCCTCCAGACAACCTTCTGTTGTCAGCTTCAGCCTTGTTATTGGCTTCACCACACAGCTTCTCTGACAGCGACAGCCTTGTTCTTGGCTTCCCCTCGGAACTACAAACTTTTTCTTGGCTTTTCTCACGCAGCTACAACCTTGTTCTTGGCTTACACGATCATCACAGAAGTGCCTGTCGTTTCTGTGACATTGTCGGAGCTGTACATGTCTTTCCTGCGACGAAAAAACTAGAAAACTCGTGCGAAGGAGCTACAGTGCCCTCGTTGCAAAGGTACACTCATAACCAGCGACGATTTCGGAATCGTCGCAGTTATCTGCCTTACAACTGCGATGATCTCGATTAAGAGGACCACCCACTAGCCAGCGTACAGGTTCCTCAGCGCTGACGCTCTAATACCATGATAAAAATGACAATGTTTGTTTTAAAATAAAACCCACTGGTAAGCTCTACGAAATAGAATCTGAACCAGGAGAGTCTAGCTCTCTACATTGTTCATGCACATTACACATTAAATAGAAAACATGGTTTTATGGAAATTAGAACAACATCCTAAGAAATAGAAACTAATTCCTATCTTGAGGTTACGTGAACCAACTCTACCTATTCTAAGATATTCTCCATTATCTTCAACAGAAACTAGTGAAATGAATCACATAGTGTCAATCATCACTTTCAGGGCTTGCACCCAGTAACCAAAACTTCCAAAAAAATCACCCATCCCAAATCCCCTCTAACTCAAAAACGCTTAACTGTAAAATTTTCAATACTTAAATTCAAATTATTATTATTAAAAAGTAAATTTGATGCAACACCGTGTACTTTGTCCGCAATTAGACATCTCTTTGTCAATTGACGCATCCGACCTGAAATGAGACGTTGTCGTGTCCGTGATTTAGTTCGTCAATAGTTTGCGTTCGAGGGGACTAAGTGTTCGTGATTTAGTTGGCCATTCATTTGCATTCGAGGGGATTAATTAAATTGTTTTATTAAAATCATCCCAAAAAAAATAAGTTATTCAATATGATCAGTGATTCAAATTACAATTCTGATAATAATTTAGATCATTCTAACAATAATATTTATACACAATTGTGAATTCATAAAATTACATTATCATTTCAATTATCAAATTTTGAATCAAAATCTCACCTAAAAGCAGAAAGGATTAGCTTAATTATTAAAACATGAGTCAATTTTTTTTGAGTTAGATTCAGCGATACAAATATTCCCGAATCGGAATCAAATAACTTTGCAAAGAAATTATTGCAAAGTTATTTCCAAAATCATCCTGCATTGCAAAATCAAGGTCGCATAATCCACTTGAGACTTATCAACATTGCCATGCAGTTGTTAGAGTGTGTTGGCTAGTTTCAAGAAATTTCTTTTACCCATCCAAAATTTTAATGGTCAGTTTGATGCTCTATCCAAGGAACCCTTAAACCTTGGTATGCTCGTTACTAAAGAATTTAGGGGCAACGTCCTTACTAGCCAGAATGAAATCTACTTCAGTGACCTGTGAGGTTCATATTTGAATACTAGTAGTAGGATGCAGAAGACATTTTGAAAATCTGTACTGGAACTAATTTTGGTGACTATAGTTACTCAGACTCATTTTTCAGATTTAGTGATTTTCCTTCGCATCATCTGTTTCCTCTCTTTTAAAACGCCTTTGGAATGTATTTTCTATTTTAAGTTATAATTTTTTTCCAAAAAAAAATTAGAAATATAATCAATTCAACTAAATTTCAGAGGAAATCAACACTACTACTACACAGAGAAGTATAAGATAACAACTTTTAAATTTGAGGTTTTTGGATATGGATTGTATTCATAGAGGGTAATTCCCCCCTCCAAGTCTCAAAGTATTCACTTTCTGCATTTTGTTCTCAATGCTTGGGAAGACTCCAAAATCCCAACCTACACAATTTGTGAAAGTCTCGAAAACATCGCAGAGGCTCCTTTACCTGCCTCTTCATCAAGACACATGGTATTGGCTTTGGTTGACTATGGTTTGATGAATCAGTTCATGGGCATTTAGTCATGTCCCATGTCCATGGGAGACTATGTCCAAAGAAATTGGCAAGTGTTAATCAAAGGGGAACTCAGCCACTACTTTCACAGAAAAGGTTTATACACCTTTATACTTGAAGCCAAAGAAAATAGAGATTTCAACTTCAAGAACATCCCTTACTTTTTCGTCACTCGAGGAATGTGCTTAAATCAATGGACTCTAGATTTCAAACCTGAAAATGATTTTTCCCTTGGCAATTTCAGTATGGTTCACCTCTTACATTTGCCTCTTCATCATTAGAATGAATATACCGTGTAAGGTTTAGCACCTGATATGTATGGTATGGTAGACAAGTCAAAACCAAAGGATGGTATTCTTACATTTGCCTCTTCATCATTAGAATGAATATACCGTGTAAGGTTTAGCACCTGATATGTATGGTATGGTAGACAAGTCAAAACCAAAGGATGGTATGTTTGCATGTGCAAGAATTTGTGAGGTATGGTAGACAAGTCAAAACCAAAGCATGGTATTCTTACATTGGCCTCTTCATCATTAGAATGAATATACCGTGTAAGGTTTAGCACCTGATATGTATGGTATGGTAGACAAGTCAAAAAATGCCCACATGAACATTTTGCCCACATGAACATTTTGCAAAGTACTGTGAAAAAAAATGTTCAAACATCTAAATCAGTTCCCAGCAAAGATGATCAATGGCAAACCATAAGTAAGAAAATGAATCCTGAACAGCCAACCACCACTATGCAATCCAAATCCATCTTTAGGTCTTCCAACCCCTTCCAACTAACTCCAAATATGGAATGTCAAGCATCTAAATCAGTTCTGGACAAAGATGATCAATGGCAAACCGCAAGGAAGAAAATGAATCTTGAACAAACAACCACCACTATGCAATCCAAATTGGTCCATATACAACGTATAATATGTAGCACCAGAGATAATTTGGATCACCATATAAGCGAGTCAAAACCAAACGATGGTATGTTTGCACCATAGTTACCAAGTTCGGCCGTATCGGCCTGGAAAATTCGGCCATTCGGTTCGGTTCGACTGAAAATTCCTTAATTCGAATTCTCGTGAATAATAAATTTAATAATATTATTTTTGGTATAAAAAAATATAAATTTGATATATTTAAAAAAAGTTATAACTGGTTAATTGGATAGGAAAAATTATGAAATTTGATAAAAAAAATAATTGTAAATATAAAATTTAATATTTAAAAATAATGTTTATATTAAAAAATTATAATTGTGGTTTAATTTTGTAAAAGTTTTTGTCAATAAAAATTTAATATTTCAAAAATTGAAACTTTTATATTAAAAAGTATATAAAGAATAAATTGTATATTACAAAAATTGTATTTATAAAAAACAATCAGTTTCATATTAAAATATGGGAGAAAATAGTAAGTTTGTAATTACTAAAATAATAAATTCATGTAACAAAGATTATTAAATTCCTATATATAAATCTCTGTAAGATATATAATTTTTATATAAAATGGAAATTTCTATATTAAAACGTATATGAACAGTAAATTGCATATTAGAAAATTTGCAATTGTGAAAAACCATTAGTGTCATCTTGAAGTATGGTAGAGAATAGTAGGTTTATGGTTACTAAACTAATAAATTCATGTAACAAAGGTCATTAAATTCTTATTTATAAATATTTGTAAGATAATAATAATAATAATAATATCCATTTTTAAGGTCACAGCCAAGGCAGACACCAAATTGGTGTATGAGACCCCCTTGTTTGTGGGACAAGGGACCCACCTCCGCGCAGCGATTTGACTGCTAAGTCTACGAAGGCATACATACTCTACCCCCCTTTGGTTTTGAACCTGTGACCTCTTACGAGGAAACACATGCTCTTAACCATTAGGCCCACTCAAGCTGTATAAAATGGAAATTTCTATATTAAAAGGTGTATAAATAGTAAATTGTATATTAGAAAATTTGCATTTTGGAAAAACAATCAGTGTCATATTGAAATATGGTAGAAAATAGTAAGTTTATAGTTACTAAAATAATAAATTACAACAAAGATTAATAGTTTCTTATTTATAAATATTTGTAAGATATATAATTTGGAATTTTTTCCAAAAACAAAATCAACTTTTGAAAGTGTGCTTTCAACTAGATTCACTTGGAAGCGCTAAATCTATGCTCATAGATTTAGATTTTAATTATTGATTAATAATGAAATTATTTTTCATTTTTAAAAGAGATATTAAAATGTATGATTTGAGGTAATTACTCTTTTCTAAAAATAATATAGGTTTATGGTTTTTTTTTTATAGAATTATATAATATTAAATATATTTATAGTATTTTCAATTGTTTTAGTTTATAAATAATTAGTTCAAGTAGATAGAAAGAAAAAATATAAATTTATTTTTTTAAATAATTAAAATTTATAAGATCTATATTTCCGATTTTTTTTCGTATTGAATTTTAAGTAGTCAAATTTTTTCCGTATCGAATCGAATCGAATTCGTATTCGTATTCGAATTCGAATTTGGTAACTATGGTTTGCACGTGTAAGAATCTATGTGAAGGTCTCCTCAAAGCAATCCTCTTGACCCTAGATAATTGAAACATGCTCAAACCTTGGACCATGAGTAATTACCATTCAAATTCTAAACATGCCCATGAATATGAACATTTTGCAAAGGATTGTGAAAAAAATTTTCAAGCATCTAAATCAGTTCTAGGCAAAGATGATCAATGGCAAACCATAAGGAAGAAAATGTATCCTGAACAACCAACCACCACTGTGCAATCCAAATCAGTCCCTCAAACTTTAGGTCTCTCAACCCCTTCCAACTCCAAACATGCAGTGTCACATCCGCAAGCAACCGAGATCCATTCTAGCCAATAAACAAAAACATGCACAAAAATCTCCAAGCTAAACCAAAGGAGGAAGATCAATTTTTAAATCAATCAAGTATGAACTACTATCCACGGACAGCTCAATCCTTTTTCTGAATCTTGGCAGTTTCGAACCCCACCCCTGCAACATCATTTCCACCCAGCATGCATTCTTTTTCTAAGAACCAAGAAACTGTGTCTCCTTCAACCAACAAGGGCCCTATATCAAACTAGCTAAAAGAAATAAACAATATTCCATATAAGAAGCAATTTTCTACCGTCGTTATTACCATCAAAAAGGCCCATTAGCAATTAGAAGAAGACAAAGAAGAGTAAACACAAGAAAAGTTACCCAAGAAAGTTGGCAGGAAGCCAACAAAAGAAACAGAAAAAACAACAAACGAAGAAAATATTCTAGAGATCCAAACCACTATAGAAAAGACTTTAGTAGCTGGATTTAGAAATGCCAAAAATCTAGTGTCAATGCGCTCCATCACAAGGTGGTAGCTAAAAACCCCAAGTTAAATGGACATAATCTCCGGGATTTGGAGAGAACTATGTAGTCCATATAAAGAAGCATTGAAAATTTTTAATTAAATCTAAAAAATATATAGTTCTCTTCACGAGGGGACCAAGTTGAAAGATTTTGAGGCCTTAAAAACATGCATGTAGCAATGGAGCAAGTGTGATGGCATAGCATCTAGCTCAAATGGAGCTTCTCTTACTTTTGGATCTCACCTCTGTTACCAGAAATGAAACGGAAGTCTTCATTTCCCAAAAAAACGTATAAAAAACAGAAATGAAACTAGTTTTTTCAGAAGCTATTCGTTTCTTGAAACTATTTTATGGAAAACATTAATTTGGTTCATTTGCAATGTGGGTATCGTCATTGCACGTCAACATGAATCATAAATAGCCGAGTTTAGTTTGGTAGATAGTTTTCAAAGGCATTTCATAGTCACAGTTTGAAGTAGAATCTTAATGGAAGTCCAATCTAGGTTTTGTGAAAAACGTTAATCTGGTTCATTTGCAATGTGGCTATTGTCTTGAATGCAGGTCGACATGAATCATAAATCGTCAGTTTAGTTTTGTAGATGGTTTTTGAAGACATTTCATAGTCTATGGTTCAAAGTAGAATCTTAATGGAAATCCAATCTTTGCAGTTTTAAGCTCGAATATGTGGCCGAAGAGGCAGTGCTTTATATTATGTAAGATATATATGGAAAAAATCAACCATATATAATGGATCAGGTTTGTTGCAAATAGTGTGGGGTTCTCCTCACTGACAACACATTGCAATAGTGCTTAATATACCCTTAACAAGGTTGATCATATAGGGTTTTCTTTTGTTAAAATTATGTTATTTTTTAATTGCAACCACTGATGTGTAGTTTAACTTATTGTTAAGTTTTTTCATTTTTTTGGGTTATTTTTTCTTTATTTTTATTTTTGTGTTTATTTAAAAGTAGATTTACTGACTGTATTTAACATTTAAAAAGTGTATTTTTTACAAAATTATAAATTTAAATAGTACTGTATAAGGTTATTTTATATATATTTTTATAAATTATTTTTTTATATATTTTTTTATAAATTATTTATATATATATATATATATATATATATATTTTTATAAATTAGTAGTTAAATAATTTAGTGAAAGGTGTTTTTTTTTCATAAATTAGCTAGCAATAGTTCCAGACAACTCTCTACTTTTGGCTTTATATCTAATGGAGATCAACTCAATTTCCACCATCTTGTTACTTAACCACAAAACCAATAGCCTAGTGGTTGTGTGGCAAATGTTACAATAAAACCCAAATTTGAGGTCCACCCAAGTCAGATCCAAGAATATATACAATGTATCCAAAAATATATACAATGTATGTGGAATCATGTACTCATTCTAAAATTTCTAAGGATCTAGTATTCGAGAATATTAATGATCAATGCTTTGTTTTATGTTTTTCATATTTTTTTCTCTCCTCATTTCTTGAATGAGAAATCTCCAAACTCTGTTTCTCGTCCTGTTATCATTTCTGGTAACATAACATCTCACATATTAAAATTTTATTCTCAACGATGGATATTATTTTCATTCATCATAAATCGAGAAAGCGATTACAATGTATTCAAGATCTATATGTTGACTACGTACAAGGAAAAATAAAACTATTAGAACACTCTCCTAGCTTTAAAAGAAATTGAACATTCTCACAAGAGCATCATTGTAAGGGATTTCAATGTGATTCTAAACAACAAGGTTAAAAAAAAGGAAAGTGTATATAATAAGGCACCTTTCTAAGGAAGAACCAGAGGATCTTCTTTTTAAATGGGATATAGTAGATATAAACCAAACCAAAGATAATTCACTTGGTCAAACAAGAACTTGAGGCCAAGTAACTGAAACAAGGCTTGATAGATTTCACGCGCACAACAATTTCTTTTTGTTAGGCAAGATTACTATATATCTAGAATCATTTCCTTGGTAGCTATAAATCTTAAGCCCATCACTTTGCATATTCATGAATCTCGAAACTTTGAGGCCTAACCATTCTAATTCAATCCTTTATGGCTTCAAGATACCATGGTGGTGGACAAACATCTCAACAGCATTCCATATATGGGTTACAGGCTCTCTACTATTCATTTGGGAGGCTGACTCTTAAAATATGGGCAAATTTCTTTTGCATTCCTTCAATAATTGAAAAACAGCAACTGAACACTCAGCTAACCTCTGTACCAAAAAGAATGGAGAAAGAAGATATAACCAATGAACTACACAAATTAGAACGCGTGACGTTTCAAAAGTTACATAAGGTGCTCAAGAGTGAAGACGAAATATAGTGGCTCAAATCACATAGTATGTGGCCAAAGTTTGGAGACAAAAATACATCGTTCTTCAATAGACAAGGTAAAGCAAAAACAGCCAAAGACAATGCCAAGGAAATGTCCATGGAGGAAAAATAAAAATATAGCAATTTTACAGCGATAAAAGACATACCCAAGACTTCCTTTGAAGCTTTGTACTTTGAACAAGGCGGAGTAGACCCAGAAATCATCGCATCTATGTTGGAGAAAATTCTGATGGTTACTACTCTTGAGGAGAATGTGGAGTTGATAAAACCAATAGAGGAACTAGATTTTAAATGCAATTTGGGGTCTGACACCTCACAAACCTCAAGTCCCCAACAGATTCATCATACACTTTTATAAAGCCTACTAAAGCCCAACCAAAACTGACTTTAAAAGAATAGTACAATTTGTCCAAAAATCATTTAAACTTTGGGGAAGCAGAAATTCCTCTTTTCTCGCCCTCGTCTCAAAAGAAGTTAGCCTCTCTTCCTTTTCCAAATATCTGACTGACATCCCTATGTAACTCCTTTTATAAAATGATTAAAAATATTATGGAAAATAGATTGAAAAATAATCTCTTCAAAAATCATTTGTAACAATGAAGGTGGATGTATGGAAAGGTGTCAAAGGGTGGACAACATTGTCATGTGAACAAGCTTGTTCACTCAAGGAGACAGAACCAAAAAAGGAACGATTATTAAAATTGATATGGCCAATGCTTTTAACAATGTAAAACATTTATTGTGTTTGACTTTTTATTCAAATTCAGATTTTGAACTTCTTTCATCAAATGAGTATCATCATACTGCATGCATTAACAAATTTGCTAGGCAATTTTTGCAAATGATTTCCAACTGACAGTGTGAAATTAAATTAGCTGTATTCTTTAATAGAAATCGAAGGTGGAAGTCATGCAGAAGCAACTGAAATGAAACACTGAGTTGGCTCCAACAATGCGTGCGTGCGTGGGAACATGAATGTTGAAGTGAGAAACGGCTTCATCTAAATCCAAGAAGGGGGTTTGTGGATATGTTTAAAGACGGACTCAGCACATACGGTATGCTGCAGTGTTTGGGACCTAGACTCTCACTAAATGACGGACCCATGTTTACAGGTCGAAGGGTACGTTTCAAGGAATACAATCAGCCTCCCCAGCCAACTTCTTTGTAATTTTCTATTATTATAGAATCAAGATTTTATACTGCAAATTAAAACAAATCAGGTTAAAAAAGAGTTCTAATCGCCTTCAAACTAAAACAAAACAGGTTTAAAATTTCACCCAAAAAAACAAAAACAAAAAAACCCTTTCTAATCTTCTTCACTACAGTTGCAGCACAAGAGTTGGGGACAAGTGCAAAAGATGCTCAGGTGCTTTGATTTAATACCATTCAGAGTAAATAGTTGACTGGCCTCCCTGTCGATCCAAATGTTCTGGTGTCGTTTTTAAAAATCTTGTGTCCTGTGCTTTGAGGGTACGGGAGGACCTGATGATGAAGAAGAGGATCATACAATAGCTAGAACATGGGTTGCTTATAAGATGCAAACTGGAACATGTCCTGCTTCATGCCATTCCCTGCATGCATGGTCGTGTATGGTACCCCTTTGCTGTAAGAGTGGATACCAACCCATTTCCATTTGAGAATTTAACCACATTACTCAATTGCTCGCTTTTCATCAAGCACATTAACAATTTCAATCAATATAAGTCAGTTTTACCTTAGCCGCGACTGCAAAAGTTCAAGTTCAACCCAGAGGATTTTGCTGGATAAGCTTCGCCATTAAAAGGAAAGGAACCCGCACCACAATAACATTATCTTGACTCACCTGGTTTTGGTTATATGCAACAGACCAACAACACACTGCTAGGCTGCCCGTTTATGGCGTGGAGATTGAGTGTGACTGTGACTGTGACCACAGACATGACCCCATATATGTGTGCGCATGCACATGTAGGAGAAGAGGCAACTGAGTGGAAAATTTGGCGGCGTAGAGGTATGATGAAAATTGCAAAAATCTTTTTTTGATCTGATCAATGAATGTTACATACACACTCCAATTCGCCAACAAAAGTTCAGAAAACAAAAAAAAAAAATTGAAAGACAGTGCAACGTTAACGTTGCTACGTGCTTGTGATTGGGTGTCAAATTACATATATAAGCTCTGCACACTGCAGTGGCACCTCAAACCATGCAGCGTAATGATCGCACTGTCATAAATAACCAGGATTGGATGTTTACCGATACACAAAATCCATCCAACCCGAAAGATATATACATCGCATAGTCTAACTCGGTGGAGGAGTTGTGTGTAAAGTTATGGAAATTCTAATTATATTTAGAGAAAATCTGGGCAGGATATTTGTAAATCTAAGTTATGATTGTTAAATTGAAAAATTTTAAGTGTTTTAGATGTTTTTGATGGTGCTGAATCTATTTCCAAATTCAAATATTGTCCAAATTCCAACGACTTTTGACGAGCAATTCTTCCGCCTCATTAGCTTCGGGTTCTGACGTAGACTTACATTGACAACAATGCATTTAAAAAGAAAATTATTTATGGGAGCCTTGTATCGACAAAAGTGCATTAAAAAAATAAGATGGAGAATGGGAAATTCAACGGAATAATAATTTAAAGTATGGGTTTTCAGGGGCATTCATCATCGCTTATCCAAACAAATGGAATTTTGATATGAGGTAAATAGAGGAAGTGTTAGAAATAAGATCTCACTTAATGCTTATCATCATTATTATAAAATATACGTGAGAATCATTTATCCAAATTGTTGTGTGAGTTGATGATTTGAACAAAGGTACGCAAACAATATGTAGAGAAGTACAATACCGATTCTTTTTCCACTATCGGTCCTCGAAAGTGCCCACGGACCTTACACAACAAACGCTATATCTCGACGATCGATTGCACACTGCCCTACTTTCTTCGCAAAACACACTTGGAGAAGCCCAAAACCCACGGCAAGAAGAAAGTTTAAATTCAAAATATATGCCATATGATGTACCTTTCTGTTAGAAAGACTATACATATAATATAACTATAGAATTAATTGAAGTTTAGATCTATTATTATAAAAAAAATATTTATAAAATTAATTGAAGTTTAAAGCGATGAATAAATTTTATGGATTAATGGATATTCAGAATTCATTGAAGTAGAGATTGATTCATAAATTTTAAAGATTTGGGAAAATTAATTTTGAGTTTAAATAATTTTGATAGTAAAGAAATTTAAGATGGTTGAATTTATTTTTATATTTAAAAATATAATTTGAATTATTAAATATTTTTATTTTGTTAAAAATTGTGGCTCAATTACAATGAAAAGTATAATTAAAAAATCATCTTATTACAATATATTTATATCTTATTGAATTTTAAAAAAAAAATCAATATAATTTTTAAAATCAATATATTTTAAATTAATTAATTTAATTTGTTTATAAAATTATATAAAATTAATTTGTTTGTTTAATTGAGAGTAAATGGTTACATGATTAAGGCATTCTTTATAATAGGCTATTATTATTAAACTAATAAAAAAATATATAGTTTATGACCCAAAACTAACTAAACATGTATTATCGAGTCTCATCTTTATAACAAATAAAACTACTATGATCAAAAGTTGTAATAGATTGGAAGTTAAAAAAAATGGTAAGTAAACATGATGATTTAACCCCCTTCATATAGGATTATAGATATGAAAGTAATAATATCTTCTACTTAAGCTTGTAGCTGGATTTTCTTCCAAGGAAGAAGTTTGTTGTAATTCCAATATTAGAAGCTCAAACATGTGGTAAAACCCCAAAATCAACGATCCTAGAACATAAAGAATGTGCAAATTATATGATCCACAACTACACATGGAACAAATTATATGCTCAAATAGATAACTAAGAGACAAAAATGTGCCTTTAGTTGAAATAAGAAAACAGAGGTTGTAAGTAGTAAAATTCCAAAAAGTGTATTAGATTGGAAACCCAGGATCACATACATAAATCTTGTAGAACATCAAGGATGAATAGTAATAGTGAGGTTAAGTTGATAGTAATAGTGAGGTTTAAGTTGAGAATTTTCAAATGGATGAAGTCTTTTGAAAAGTTATGTGTGATTTTAGAATTAAACATTAATTGCACATGTCAATCATTATTTTAGCTTGATAAGTATAAATTGAAGTGCAAAATGCACTACCCATATTTCTCATTTCTTCATATAGCTTTTCAATATGATATTATTCAACATGAATCCATTTACATTGGGAACATGAGATTCCAAATGTGAGATATTCTAGTCCAAATAAATGGCACATCATGCCCCATTAGAAATAAAATGATATTTTCTTTTTTATTTTTTTGTAAGTTCGGCAGTGGTGAGGCTACATCATGATCATGTCCAAGAATAACACCCAGATAGGGCGGGGAATTAAACCAGTGATTTAACATCTAGCATTGCCTTAATAACGCACCTAATCACTGTCTATCCAAGACCCCATGGACAATAAAATGGTATTTTTTTTTATCAATGAAGGATTAATTATTTAGATTCAACAAAGTAATTAAAGGGAAACAATCTCAAAAGATATTTACATATTCACAATCTTGGGGGCCTTGAAATTCAAACTATGTCTAGTGCATCTCTTTGTCTATGTAAATTACAAGTTTTCACACAAGATTGTTGTGTACATTTGTGGTGAGATACAACAAAATCAAGACCATGGTGTAATTTTGAGTTTAAATCATTTCAATGGTAAACCACTTGTAACAGCCTCCTCCCACATCTACCTAAGTAACCGGCCAACCGGGGTAAACATGTGACGAGAAGTTACTATGATATGATTCGACTCCCTATGTGTCAGTTAAGGAAGTGGAATCGATGAAAACACACCATACTAGACCTTTTGCACCTGCTACAAGACTCCCATAATGCATCCCAATCATTTTCCTGACCAGCCCTTGGGTCCCACTGAGCTTTTAGACCACTAAACCCTCAGATGCTCCCTTGATATGGACAAGGGTGTGTCTGGAAACCTCCGAACACATGCACAACATGGGTATGCATGCGTCTGGGGACTTTTCTCCTCATACATGTGCCTATGACTCTGGGATTTGTGCCATTTTTCAAGCCCATAATCCAAGTCACTGCCCAGAAACCCCTGTAGCTTTCAGAATCCATGAATTACATGACCATAAGACTTACAAATCAAAAACTTACTCCAGGACTAGGCCTGGCCATCACCAATCGAGATTGACATTTTGTCAAACACTTGACATCAATGCAATCTACAAGAAATGAATACAAGATAGAGCATAAATGACTGATAACTTATATGAGACTCGACAAGAAGGATCGCCACCCTCTTCCCTTAACTATTTTGGCATCAATTATGTCTTGCATCCATTATCCTTTTAGTTACAAGTAAATACATGAAATAACCATGACTATAACCAGTCACATAACCATGCTTATAACCAGCATTAAACCATGTAAATAACAATGAAATAACAATTATTAAGGCCACATAATAACAAGTACAAAAGAAAGAGAACTTAGCTTTTATTAAACATAGGCAAAGTCAACTAGATTCAGGACTTCCACGTACCACCCAACCGTAGACATGGTTGAACCAAATATTTCTTTCATCAAGTCAGCCTCATGTCATATTCCAAGCACAAATGTGGGATATCATGGATAAACCAATCCAAAAACAACCAAGGGAGTCCAGAGGTTAAACCACCTCCACCCTCACCAAACCGTCATCTCACCAAAATCGGGACTGAGATCACAAAACCAAACCAAGATTGGAATGCCTTCGGACTGGACTCCATCACTATCCTTGAGGAATGTTTTCTCCTTGTCTCTTAGGCTTTACCGCAATCCACACCAGATCACTAGGCCTTAAGCCGAGACACCACCCTCAGGCTTTACCGTGTATCCCGCCAAAACGGTCAAGGGATTCCTAGGCCTTTGGGAATTTTCTTGCCAGATTCTGAAACCATCCGGCAATTCCAAAGCTCAAAACTAAGAAAACAATCCCATCACACCATGGCTATCTGGAAAAGGCAAGGCAAGGCTGAAAACCATTGTCATAACCAGGAAAAACCATGTCACCGTCAAAAAGAGAACCATATACCAACATGCAAATCCATGCATGTTAAAACCAGCTAGGAAGTCACACATGCAATAAGTTACCTACAAGTATTCTTGCTGAAGTTGCTCGATCCTGCTCTTCCTTGCTTACTCTTTGCTTTCATTTATTTTCCTTGTCCTTCCTTTGTTTGCTTTTCCCTTCCTTGCTCCAAAGCTGAGAAAAAGTTTGTCAACTGATCCTTGGAAGCCTTTTTATCAATGAGGCCTCTATTTTCTTCATTTTCCATTATTTTCTTTCATTTTCCTCATCACATACAACCTATGACCTTTCACCTTCCCTTTCTCTTAATTTTAATTATTTTCATAAATAAATGTACCAAAAATGTCATTGTGCCTTTCCAAAGTCTTTTCATTGCCTTTTCCAATTCCCTTAGCCATAATAACCGAAATGAACACCCATTAGGCTGTTTTTCCCAACATTCAACTTGAAATATGTGTCTCGTGACCTTGGTCTTATATGTTTTTCATGGATTTTTAACCAGAGTTGTTGCACCGATTTAAAAATAGTTGAATTTATTTTTATTTAAAAATACAATTTGAATCACTAAACATTTTTTCTTATTAAAAATTGTGGCTCAATTCCAATGAAAATATAATATTTCATCTTATCACAATATATTTCCAATAATAAATAATAATAATAATAATAATATTAAAAAAAACACATTATCACAATATATCTAAATTTTATTGAATTTTATAAAAAAAATATCAATATAATTTAATATATGTAAATTTTATTGGATTTTATAATAAAATAGCAATTTAATTTTAAAAATCAAATGAATTTACATTGATTTATTTAATTTGTTTATAACATTACATAAAATTCAAATAGAAAAAATAATATTTTCTAAATATTTTTTACTTGGAACTTTAGATTGAGAGTGAATGGTTACACTTTAAGGCATTCCTTATAATAGGCCACCATCATTAAACTAATAAAAAAATGTCTTTTATAACTCAAAACTAACTAAGCATGTATTCTCATAGTTTTATTTCTATAACAAATAAAATTATTATGATCAAAAGTTGTAACAGACTAGAAGTTTAATAAAAATGGTAAGTAAACATTATGATTTAACCCACTTCATATAGGATTATAGATATGAAAGTAATAATATCCCCTACTCAAGCTTGTAGTTGGATTTGTGTTTAAGGATCAAGGTTGTCTTAATTCCAATATTAGAAGTTGAAACGTGTGGTAAAACACCAAAATCAACAATCCTAGAGAACAAAAATAATGTGCAAATTATATGATCCACAGCTACACATGGAACAAATTATATGCTCAAATAGATAACTATGTTATGTAACCAACTCACAAAAAGATAGATCAACGCCTTAGAAATAAGCCTCTTCGAGGAGGAAACCTCCTTTACATTGCACAAATGAACAATTCTTGGATGATACAAATGACAAGGCCTCCTTTCTATATATAGGAGTCTAAGGGGTCATAATATAATTAGAGTTGACATAACAATAATAATGTAAGGGCACAATAATAACAATAGTGAGCTTCTATGAGTCACAATAATAACTATATGGGGACTACATGGGCGCAACAATATAATAAGGGGGTCGTACTAATAACAATAAGGGGTTACACTACTAGTATAGGGACCTAACATGCCCCTCTCCTTCAAAATGTCTTGTCCTCAATGCTTGAGTAGTTCTTGATGGTTCTATATAAAATGATTATCCTCCCATGTGGAATATTCAGCGGGTAAGTTCTTTCACTTGATGAGATACTATAAAATTGATCGATTTCGTAGCTATTGGGTTATTGTTTCTATGACTGTTCCAGGTTCCAATATGATTTTTCCTTCCTCGTCAAGTTCTGGAAATATTGTTTGAACTGGGATCTTCTGCAACTTTTGAATGAGTGGCCACACCTCTTTGTCCTTATTCCATTCATCCCTTGCTTTGTTTATCCAATTTAGTTGGATAATAGAAATAAAACAAAACAATTCTTCTACATCCTCATCCTTTCTTGGGAGTGCATCTGCAACAACATTTTTCTTCCCTTTTTTGTAGATGATTTCAAAGTCATAACCCAACATATTTGTGACCCATTTTTTCTATTCTTCTAAAGATAATCTTTGCTCTAAAAGGTATTTAAGACTATCATGATCCATTTTTACCTTGAAGTGTCTTCCCATTATGTAAGGTCGCCATTTCTTAAGTGCATGTAGTATTGCCAACATTTCCTTCTCATAAATAGCTTGCTTGATATGTAGCTGTAAAAATACCCAATCACCTACATCAAAACTTCTTTCGTTGTGATGTTGATCTGCATGTTGTTTCATTCGATTATGCACCAAAGTGGCGTTATCATTTAAAAGTTTGAGAACTTGTTGTTGATGCTCGATGTGATCTTTCACTACTTGAATATTTTTCTTCTTGATATGTGCTTCTATCTTGAGAGTTTGAGGAGTGGTAATTTCTTCAAATGCATTACAAGATATGGTCAGATTCATTTCTTGATGCTCGATGTGATCTTTCACTTCTTGAACATTTTTGTTTTTGATATGTCCTTCTAGCTTGATAGTTTAAGGAGTGATAATTCCAACCAATGCATTACAAGATATGGTCGGGTTCATTTCTTCTTTCTCGATGTGATCTTTCACTTCTTGAACCTTTTTCTTCTTGATATGCCCTTCTATCTTGAGAGTTTGAGGAGTGGTAATTCTTGCCAATGCTTTACAAGATATGGTCAGATTCATTTCTTCTTTCTCTGGGGTTGGTTCCTGCTGTATATTCTCTTCTTTTGATGTTTCTTGATCATTTTCTTCCTCCTCTTCATAATCTATGTAAAATAATTTCTTCTTAGCACACTTATGGCCTTTAGTGTATTTGTTATCACAATTGTAACAAAGCCATTTTTCTCTTTTTTCTTCCAATTAAGTGGTGTAAACCTTGTAGGTTTTGGAAGGCCTAGACAAAAAGAACTTCCATAATTATAGTCACGAGTGGTGGGATTCCTTGTTTCCATAATTTCACTTTCAGTTTTTCTTGCCAACCTGAATGTTATCCTTTAAAGTCCCTATGAAGGCATCAACCCTTTGCTTCTTTGGAATATCATTTACCCTTATATTCAATTTTTGAAAGCCCTTAATGTGCTCTGCCACTGAACCCTTTATTTGAGATTTATCAATTGGATAAAGATGGTGTTTCTCTTTGTATCCTCATAATGTGTTATCATTTCCTCCATGAAAATTGACCAAGTGACAAGTGGTTTACGAGAACAAAGCCCTTCATACTGTAAAAATTGATTCGGTTCTAAATATAAAGATGCAATATGTACCTTTTGTAATAGTTTCACCTCATGTAGATCAAAATATTGCTCCATCTGTAGTATCCAATTTACCAGATCCTTGCCATCAAACTTCCTCATATCACCTTTTCTTGATTTTAGGAGCTTGATCTTGAAACGACTATAACTCTGTAATTTCAGATCTTCCAATTCTAAAATTACTACCTGTGGTAGCCCTTTGCGTCCTCTTTCTAATGCCACCAGTCTGATCAAAATTGTATCCTCCAAGAAAGGTTTATGTACAATTTCCCAAGATGACCTGATTATATACCTTTTCAGAAGATCTAACTTGTACAAAGATCCATGTGTCAATGTTTCAACCTTTGGACTTGAAACTGATATACATAAATCTATGGGTCGTCCTATTTCTATAAATTCTTACAAAATTACAATCTGATGCTCAGAGAGAAAGTTATGACAATTTTCCCAAGGTCACCTGTTTGGGATGTAATTCGGGAGCTTATAGAAACCCTAAATGTCTTGGACTGTATCTCCGAAAATATAGCACAACAAGATCTAAAATTCGGACCCGAGGTTCAACAATATTTTTTCTCAAATGGGTTTTGTTTTTAGCTTCTGAAACATCACATAAAAAAAGTTATAGTGAAAATTCCACGATGAATTGTTTGCAGTAGCGAAACCCTAGAATCCAAAGCTCTGAAACCAAATGTTATGAAACTAGCTCGCAAAAAGATAGATCAGCGCCTTAGAAATAAGCCTCTTTGAGGGGGAAACCCCATTTAAATTACAAAAATGAACAATTCTTGGATGATACAAATGACAAGACCTCATTTCTATATATAGGACTCTAAGGGGTCATAATATAATCAGAGTTGACATAACAATAATAATGTAAGGGCACAATAATAAAAATTATGGGCTTCTATGGCGCACAATAATAACAATATGGGGACTACATGGGCATAACAATATAATAATGGGGTTGTCCTAATAACATTGAGTTACACTGGTAGTATAGGGACCTAATAAACTAAGAGAAAAAAATTTGTCTTTAATTGAAATAATAAAAAAGAGGTTGTATGCAGTCAAATTCCAAAAGGTGTATTAGATTGGAAACCCACGATCACATACATAACTCTTGTAGAACATAAAGGATGAATAGTAATAGCGAGGTTAAGTTGAAAATTTTCAAATGGATGAAGTGATCTTTTGAAAATTTATATGTGATGTTAGAATTAAACATTAATTGCACGTGTCAATCATTATTTGAGCTTGATAAGTATAAGTTGAAGTGCAAAATGTACTACCCATTCTTGTCATTTCTTCATATAGCTTTTCAATATGATATTATTCAACATGAATCCATTGACATTACGAACATGAGATTCCAAATGTGAGATATTCTAGTCTAAATAAATGGCACACCAAGCTCTATTAGAAATAAAATGATCATGTCCAAGAATAACACCCAAATAGGTGGGGAATTAAAATAGTGACTTAACATCTAGCAGTGCCTTAATAATGCACATGATCATTGTCTATCCAAGACCCCATGGACAATAAAATGGTATTTTTTTATCAATGAAGGTTTAAGTATTTAGATTCAACAAAGTAATTAAAGGGAAACAATCTCAAAAGATATTTACATATTCACAATCTTGGGGGCCTTGAAATTCAAACTATGTCTAGTGCATCTCTTTGTCTCTGTAAATTAAAAGTTTTCGCATAAGATTGTTGTGTACTTTTGTGGTGAGATACAACAAAATCAAGATCATGGTTGTAACCATAGTTTGGAAATCATTCTTGGACCTTATTTTATTCTCAATGACCTTAAAAACATGATAATTTTGTCATAAAAAGTATGGGAGAGGAAAACGCATGTCTAACCTACCAAAATATAGATCACATACAAATTCAAAGGTGCATGTCTAGATAAGACACCATATTATCCTCTTTGCAACATGGGGCGAGGTAAGCTCCAAATAGTGAAAGAATAAATGCCTAGAAACATTTTCAAAACTTGTAAAATTTCCATGAGGTGAAAGAAACAATACCCAAAATCCATTTTCAAACTTTACATACATAACACACTTGCATCATTGGCTAAGTACACCTTTACTCTGACCCAAAAAGGAAAAGAGAATCTAAAATCAAAACAAAGTAACAAGGGTCACTTACATGTTGAAATGCCATGAATTTGAAACCATGTAGGCATGTGAAATCTTTCATACAACATAGGGTGTACCTCCCCTTAGGTGGCAAGATGCTTCAACAACATTTAGAGAACTTGTAAAACCTAATCCAGAACATAGCAATGCCACTATCATAATGAACCAAACTTAAACAAGAATGCAACAAAGTACAAATATAACCATAAATACAAAGATGCAACAGAAATAACACTTGATTTCATTAATATCAAATACTAAAATATTCTTACAAACATAATGGAAATAAGACTAGCTCGGACGGGGGGAGAACCAGAGCTAGGGTTTTTGCGGTCCAGCGTTTGAGACAGTGTTGGAACAACACAGATTCAGATTGGCAGCACTGTTTCGAAAGGGGCAGGTGCTGTCGGACTGGATGGGAGCAGAGGGGTCCAGTGGGACCCCAACTTTTAAGCAGATTGTCATGCAGAAGCAGCAACAAAAAATAAAAGAGGGAGTTAGAATAGATGGAATGAACAGCAAGATGCAGAACAACAGAAAAAATAAGGAGAAGATACCAATGATACCTGACAAGACAGACAATACCTCAGAAGTCAGGAATAAAGAGAAGCAGAACCGAGCAAACACAAAAGACAAAACAGCCACAAGGTTTCAACCCTCAGGAAACGAGGAGGAACGACCAGAAGAAGACAAAGAGCCAAAAAGCAACAACGAGGGTCAACCGGAGAAGGAGGGGGAGACCAGCGCGAACCCCAACAAGACCTCTATGAATAATAATGCCTGTAAGCCCAAGAAAAAAGACAACCTAAGGGTAATAATCAATGACCCTGAAATCCAGGCTTACAGAGAGCATATGGCGGAACATGCCATCATTTGTAAATTCATGGGAGTCTGGCCATCTAAAAGGACTCTGTGCCAATGGATAAGACAGCAGTGGAAGCCGAAAGGGGATGTGCAGTTGCATCTGGGTGCTAAAGGATTTTTTACGGTAGTCTTTACAAATCTAGAAGATAAAGACAGAGTATTCGAAGGTGGTCCTTATTTTCTAGCAGCTACGGGCTTGTATATGAGACCTTGGAAGCCAAACTTTGTCCCGGAAAAGGAATCTTTTACTCAAGTCCCGGTTTGGATCAGACTGTTCTCTCTCCCAATAGACTATTGGGGATTGAACGCCTTAAAACAAATTGGTGATAAGTTGGGCACCTTTGTTAAAGCCTCGAAGGCTACAATGCAGAAAAGATACACTTCATACGCTAGAATTTGTGTGGAACTGGATGTTTCCGGCGCACTACATGAAGGTTTATGGCTTGAATACAGGGATGAGGAATACTTTCAAGCCTTAGACTATGAGCAAATACCTTTTAGGTGTCGTAAATGCCACGAGCATGGGCATCTGATAAGGGACTATCCACTGAATAGAAAGGAGGTAGAAGACGAGAAATCACAGAACAACAAAGACAAGAACAATTTCACTAAACCAAAGAACAGGCAGAGAGCCAACAGAAGAAGAGCTAACAAAGGCAGCACAGAAAGAAATTACTTCAGTAACCCCTTTGAGATCCTAGATCTTGAGACTGATTCGGAGGACAAGCAAAACATACCTAATGTGGAGGCAGGGCAAGAAGTACAGGAAGAACCAGCAAGAAAAGGGACTGAGGAAGGAGAATTTATTAATGAAATCCACATGCAGGAAAGAACAGCAGACACGGAAGAAGAAACATAAATGTTAGCCAGTGAAGGGGGGAGCGAGGATTTGGAGCTGGAAGAAACCCTAGCTATGGAAGGAATAGACCTACCAGCGATTGTAGAGAGCTGGAGAGCCGGAGGGATTGAGGCAGCACCGGAGGAAGAAATCAAGAAGGTCAATGAGCTATTCATAGCACGGCAGAATGCCGAACTAGAAAAACAAAAGAGAAAGTTAGGCATAGTCAAAGGAAGCAGCCCACATTATAAAGAACTCCCGGGAAAAACCTCCGGTTCGAGGCATAAACGACGTAGAGGCCGCAAAACAAGCGGAGAACATCTGCAGGAACTTGGTGAGATGTTGTTTAACGCAGGTAAGATAAAGTCGTTAAGTGATTTTCCGTCCTTCCAACTAACTGTTTAATTATGAAGATTGTCTCATGGAATGCAAGGGGGATCAACAGCCAGGCTAAATAGAGAATTCTGAAGCGGCAGATGCAGAAATACAACCCGGATATATTGTTTCTACAAGAGACCAAATGTAATAGAGTCATTATAGATCACCTACGCAACAAGCTGGGGAGAAACTTTGAAGTCCTAGAGATCGAGAGCCAAGGGCGAGAAGGAGGCTTAGCTACGTTTTGGGACACAAGGGAGTACCAGATTCTAACAGATGAGGCAAGCAAAAACTACATAGCACTGGAAGTTCAACCTACAGGTAACTCCAAATCTTTCCTATGCATCAATTTATACAGCCCTCAGAAGTTAGAAGATAAGATAAGTTTCCTAGCTTCGCTATCCGAACTCATAAAAAGGCACCCAGATTCTAATTATATATTGGGGGGAGATTTCAACATGATCACCTCCCTCCTGGAGAAAAAAGGAGGCCTCAAAAAACTAAACAGGGATGCGGAGGCTTTCATAAGTTTCATTGAAAATGCCAAAATGGTAGATGTATTCCCTAAAAGTGGTAAATTTACCTGGAACAACAGAAGGGGGGGTGAAAGATTAATAGCATCCAGACTGGATCGTTTCTTAGTCTCGGAAAGCATAATTTTAGATGGAACAGTAGTTGAATCGAACATCCTCCCAAGTGGAGGGTCGGATCACTGGCCGATCTCACTCACTGTCGAGCTTCAGGGCACCCCCAGGAATAAACCCTTTAGGTTCGAAAAGTTCTGGATAGAACACCCCAACTTTCTCTCGATGGTGGAAAAATGGTGGTCAGAACCTTTAGATGAAACAGGCTCCAAAATGTTCAATCTTCAAAAGAAACTAAAAAACATCAAAATAAGGTTAAAAGATTGGAATAAAACAGTATTTGGAAACATCTTTCAGGAGAAAATCATCATCGAAAATAAGCTGGAACAAATCCAAAAGGATGGTGCGGCAGGCTGTAGAAATGAGGAGACCTTTGAGCAAGAAAAAGAGCTTACTCAGCAATGGCATAACAGATGCAAGCAGGAAGAATCCTTATGGAGGCAGAAATCAAGAATTCTATGGTTAAAGGAAGGGGAGCAAAATACTAAGTTCTTCCATAGATCAGCCATGGATTACAAAAGTGCCAACAAAATCTTAGAATTAAAAAACAGTGAGGGAGAACTCCTTAAAAATCATAACGAGATATCTGCTTCCTTATCAGATCACTTTAGCTTCATAGCGCAAGAATCGGGGATCAACAGAGAGGAAGCCATCAAAGAAATCACTAATGTCATCCCTAAATCCATCACAGAGGATCAGAACTGGGCCCTAAGAAGAGTAATCACTATGGAAGAAGTGGAGGAGGCAGTACGGAGTATGCCCAACGACAAAGCTCCAGGACCGGATGGATTTACCATCAACTTCTATAAAGCCTGTTGGCACATTGTAAAGCAAGATATATGGGAAGTCGTGGAAGATTCAAGATGCTCCAAAACTATCCTAAAATCTCTAAATTCAACCTTCATTGCTCTTATACCCAAAGTGGAAGAAGCAAACAAACCAGAGAAATTCAGGCCCATAGCCCTTTGTAATGTCATCTACAAAATCATTTCTAAGGTCATAGCCAACAGGCTAAAGTCGGTCCTCCCAGGCATAATATCGCAGGAGCAATCTGGCTACGTTGAAGGAAGGAAAATTCTAGACAATATTCTGTTGTCACAGGAGATGATTCACTCACTTCATTCGCGGAAAGAAGCTGGAATGCTTATGCAATTAGATCTATCTAAAGCTTATGACAAAGTAAGCTGGATTTACTTGGAAGCAGTTTTAGAAGCTTTTGGATTCAGTAGGCAATGGATCAAACGGGTTTTAGCCCTCATAAAATCTCCTAGATATTCTATCCTTATGAATGGCGCCCCCTCAGCCCCCTTTAGCCCCTCAAGAGGCATCAGACAGGTTGATCCCCTGTCCCCATTCTTGTTTGTCATTCTAATGGAAGGCCTAAGTAGATTAATAGCCAAGAAAAAAGCAGAGGGTCAAATCAGAGGTCTGCAACCTATTAGATCCATTCCAGCCACAACTCATCAACAGTTTGTGGATGATACCATGTTACATGGTATTCCAACAGTAAAAGAAGCATTAGCTTACAGGGACATTCTCAATTTGTTCAGCAGAGCCTCAGGCATGGAGATCAATTTCTCCAAGTCTACAATTTTCTTCTTCAATACTCATCAGGCTATCCAATCTCATCTGTCTCGGCTTCTGGGGTTTAAAATTGGAACCTTGCCTTCAAGATATCTTGGAGCCCCTCTCACTCTCAAACCATGGCAAAAGGTTCATTGGGAGAAAGTTTTGGCCAGTATGGAAAGGAAGTGCAAACATTGGACAAATAGAGCTCTAAATTTCACAGGAAGACTTATACTAACCAAAGATGTCTTGCAGGCCATCCCTCACTATCTGTTATCTATTCTTCCTGCTCCAAAAGGAATCTTAAATCAAATGAGAATTATCCAACGATCCTTTTTATGGAGTGGAAACAGTGACAAGAAAAAATGGTCTCTGGTTGCTTGGCAGAAATTATGTAAACCTAAGGATAGGGGGGGACTAAATCTGGCTGATCCCTCAGTGGTAAATAGAATCTGTGGGGCCAAAATCTGGTGGAAATGGATCACCGATACAAGCCTACCTTGGGCCAATCATTGGAAGGAAAAGTATATGCCGAATGGTAACATTCTAGACCTTATCAGAACGCAGGACGCTCCCAACGGCTCGCCAATATGGAACCATGCCAAATACAACAGAAGCATAGTTCAGGAACATAGTTTCTGGGAGATACGAAATGGAACTCAAGCTCTTTTCTGGGAGGACGCTTGACAGCAATCCCCCAAACTGGAATCCCCATAGCTATTACCCCTGAAGAAAAATAATCAAAATGAGGGAAAATTCAGAGTCAATCAATACTGGAACCCAATCAGTGAAGACCCGGATTGGAGGGAGTGGACAGTTTTCAACTCAAGAAATAACGAAAACATTCAGGAAATCATTCAAGCTTTAAATCAGCAAATCCTCAAAAGGAAAATTCAAATTTCCGAAGAGAATGATAAGCTGAGATGGGGTCCGAAAGGTAACGGAGATTTCACCCTGAAAGAAGCCAGGAGTATAATAGAGAAGGAAGAGCAGCCTGAAATAGTGCCCTGGTCCGACAAGGTATGGGACAACCTTCATTGGCCGAAGATCATAACCTTCTTATGGCTTCTTATGCAAAATAAAACTCTGACATGGGAAAACCTACTAAAAAAAGGGTTCAGGGGACCTTCAAGGTACCCTATGTGCATGGAAGCAGCGGAAACAATGAATCACCTTTTTAATTCTTGTGAGTGGGCTAACCAGATTTGGCACTGGATGGAAGGATTGCTAGGCGCATCCGATCGTGACAGAGACTCCATTCAAGGAACTATCATTAACTGGAGGAAAAACTTTTCTCGCATTCGAAGAGTTGAAAGCATATGGAAATGTGTCCCAGGTTTCATCTTATGGACGATATGGAAAGAGTGCAATCGAAGGATATTTCAAGAGGAAATCAGAAACATAGAGTTTGCCAAAGATTCAATCCTAATTAACATCCAACAGATCATTCAGACAAAATGCAAAGAAGTACCGAATGAAAAACCGTCGGCTCAGGACTTACGCATCCTGAAGAGCTTTCACTTGGAGGCATCCAGCAATCCACCGAATGTGGGAAACAGGTCACAACCTTCATCGCAAATCCTCAGGTGGAAATGCCCGCCGGAGGGAGGCCTAAAATTGAATTTTGACGGGGCATCGAGGGGCAGCCCAGGCACATCAGGTATCGGAGGCGTAATTCTCAATCAGGCCGATGAAATTTTACATATCTACTGTAGGGCGCTTGGTGAAAGCACAAACAATGAAGTGGAGTTTGCTGCGCTCGAACAAGGTTTGAAAATTCTAAGGACAATTCGACAACGAAATGTAATCGTTGAAGGGGATTCCTCCTTGGCAATCACGGCAGCCAAACGTATACAAGCAGGGACCAGAGCCAGTAAAGCCACCAAACATTGGAGGCTGGCTAAGGTTACTGAGAACATAGCGGAGTTGATAGCAGAAATGAGAGGCTTGGTGTTCCAAACAGTCAGAAGGAAAGCGAACGGGTTGGCAGACTACTTAGCAAACCATGGTGTAGACAACCAGGACAAAATATTGGACAGCTGTTGGCAGGAGGTGGACTGCCCAATCCTCAAAGCGACATGTGCACAGCTGGCAGAGAAGGATTTAATCCAAGCCGATCAAACCTAGCCGGTGACGGTTTTGGGTCTCGATACCGGAGGTTTGAAGATTCCGGTTATGGCAGCAATAATAACCACGGGAATGGGATGATAAGACATTTTTGGCGGTGGAAATCTTGGCGGCGGCAGGCCAGCTAGACGAATGATCATAACAGATCGCGCCACAAAGCACATAGCATCAGCAGCATAGAAATTGAGACACCTGGGATGGTTCCGTATGGGAAAGCATCAGCAACATGTATGGTGAATTCGAGAGGAGCGGGTTGGCCCGAGTCATTGCACAAGGAGGCTAGACATGCAGGTAATCGGGACAAATCAAACACCACTATTCACCATATCAACAGCTCAGAAGTACAGGACACATGGCATAACTTAACTTGGATCAAGATCAGCCACATTCAAGTTTATTCGGCCTGGAGCGGCTCGGCCTGTGCGAACCTCAACCAAATTTATTACAACAGTACTCCCACTACCAGCTGGATTAAGACAGGCCTCATGAGGAAATACAAGGGAATGCACTATAAATCAAAGAGTAGACACCGTGTTTTCTCCATAGTGTTACAATCTATTGCTGAGCACGCATCCTTCATCGGTAACTGCATTAGCTGGGACGAGTATAGAAAGTTAGCTATGGACGCGGGGAGCTGTCGTTGCGCTGCTGCGAATCAGGACCTTCAAGATGCGAAGAGAGGGTATGAGACCAGAATGGCCAGCAAGAACAAACGCAAAGTTGCCGAGCTAGAAGCCAAGGCTAAACAGGAGGAAGCTGGGCACACGGAGGAGGAGATTGCAGAAGAGGTTGGCTGGATGAAGGACCCAGGCACTCCCTCGAAGAGAGCTACGCAGTATGTCAGAACAAAAGCAGAGAGTTGGCGCATCAAGACTCTTATTGCTAAAGCCCTGGAATCGATCGAGAAAGAAAAGTAGCAAGTCGTGAATGAGGTGAACCTGACGGAGGCACAAATGACCAAAATCATCGACTACAACAATTTGTTGGACCGCAGAATCACAACTGTGCATGAGGCTGTTCAAACAGTCAACAGAAAGCTTACTCTGCTCATCAGGATCTTGAGGGACACAGTGAACCCAACACCCATGAATCAGCAACAGGCCACAACAGAAGTGCAGGAGAACGAGCCAATCGAATCCCTGCAAGCCAAAGTGGACAAACATGTTCGGGAGGTTGGCCTGGATACTATCAGTCGCATGGGCAAGTTCATCTAGGGTCGTCCCCTTCACTTTTTCCCTCTTCTCTTTCCATGCATCAGCCTCTGTTTCCTAATGTTAATGTCATGTATTGTCAAGTTTCGATAGTGTTGGGTAATTAGGCATCAATTTTGCTCGAGCCACCCTGCGCGGTGTGCGCTTTGCAGTTTCTTTTTGAACTCTCTGAGCAGGTGATTCGTTTTGGTCTCTAGTCTATCAATGCTTCTCGATATGCTTTCGCAGATTTTTTGTACTATATTTTGTGCTATAATATAAACATCTGACTTACACAAAAAAAAAAGACTAGCTCAGACGATGGTAAATTATCTCTAACAAGAGATGTGGCGGCCACATGCCTCTCAATTGTGCTACAATGAGGCTCAAGGGCCTATTTATTATTGAAAAACAAGAGAAAACCTTAAACAACCAAAACCCTAACCCCGGGAGATGTAACATCAAGAGTTTGTGGGTCTCGTTGGGGTTATTTGAGAAGCCAACTTCTTAGGGTCATAACTTGGTCATATTATCTCTGTTTGGCACCTACGATACCTTTCTGGAAAGATCTCTCTGAGTACTACAAGATTTACTGGAGGCCCCTGCCTACGACTATGGGCCTGCAGCGGACCTTAAAAACATGTTATTTAGGGGATCAAAACTGTTGATTTTTGGGTAGCATCGGATGTGATCTAGCTCTGAAAGTTTATGGAGGGGCTAAAACACATGAGGTCTCCAAGACCCAGAAATCATTTGGAGAAATTCCACTTGTATTGTATTTTATTAAAATAATTAATATTTTTAATGGGGTTCCTAGTCTAAACATAGGAAAATTAAAATATTAATGGGTATTAATGAAAATATTGGTGAGAAGTTTCTAAGAGATGAGGATCAACTCTAATTTAATCCTAGCCATTGATTAGAGACTTAATCTCGACCATTTTTTTCTCAACGGGAAAATTATAAATGGAGGCTTGGGGTCAGTTGGAGAAGACACACAGTGAGAGCGACATTTGAGCTAATTCAAAATTCTAGGGTGTGGTTTGCTAACGATTTCGAAGTAAGATTCTAGTGTAGAGAAGGACAGTTCAGCAGAGGGACTTTCATCCAAGGTTGAGAATAATAGTAGAGAGGAAAAGCAACATCAGGGAGAGACAACGTAGTTCTAGAAAGGGTGACGCAGAGGCTAGAGGGTTGACACTATCACTTAGAGGCAACGTTGGGGTTTCTGTGAGGCAGATCGGGCAGCAGTTCAGCATATCGATTTCTAAGTCAGGAAGGCTCACTAGGAGGGTGACGCAGCTCCTAAAGGAGGTGACGTAGACTTAGTGCAAAGCTGGGAGCAGCCATCGCTACACAACACTGTGGACAACACAGTCACTTGTGGGGTTTGTTCATCCTATTACTAGATTCGCCAAAATATTTGTCTCTGGATAGAGGTTCTTCTGCCGAGTTTATTCTCTATTGGGTGAGACAAATTTGGCACCCTAGTTGTATTTAGAAATCTGCTTAATAATAAAACCCTCATATCTATTGCACCAGTTTTCTCACATTGGTTTTTTCCGGGGATGTTTAGTCTAAAAATAAGTGTGTCCTTTGTGTGGTTGTCTCATTTATTTTTTTAGTATTTGATATGTATATTAGTGTAGGCTGCAGTGTATTTGCATTAATAGTTTCTGAATACTTATCAAAATAACTTGTTAAATGAAGAACACAAGTAGGTAATGCAAATCAGTTTGTTGCAGTAGGATTTCTGGTTTATTAGTTTCAAAATTTTTCACATGGTATCAAAGTGATTGCAGATCAAGCAGGACTGAAAGGGCAGAGGAAGACAATTGTCCCAAGAGACAACGCAGTTTTAGGCTAAGAGAGCAGAGGAGGGGTGATGCAGCCACCAAGGGAGGCTCACCCAAAGCCTGTGTCAGCCTGATTGGGTGACATTGTTGCTGCAGAGGGCAACACAATGGTTACTGGGCTAACGCAGAGACTGTTGAGTCTCATTTTTCCTATTGTTGTGGCTAGAGGTGCATCATAGATTTCATTTGGAGTTGTTGGTGGAGTGTTGATTATGTTGGTGCAAAACAATACCTAGTGGGGCAGAAGCAAAGTAGAGGGAATTAGTTCCTTAGAATATTTCTTGCCAAGAAATCTAGATCTAGCGTGGAGTAGCAGCAATGAGAGATCAGAGAGGGGTGGTTCGATAGTGGTTGGCAGAAGGATTTTTGTGAAGGAAATTGAAATTCAAAGGGTTCTTGTTCCTTAAATGATTTCTGGTGCCAAATAAATCCAGACCTAAGTTTTTCTGGGGTAGCAACGAAAGAGGTAGAAGAGAACCAATTCGACATTTTAGTGGCAGAGATGGTAGCCACATCTCTAGGAGGGAGGTGGGGTGATTTAGAGTTGTAGTTCGAAAGAGCTATAGAGGGGGCAACATCCTTGAGGTGCCTAAACTCTTGGATCGCATACGGCTACGGGAGCCCTTAATGATACTAGCAGAATGACGAGAGTCGATGCGAGGGATGATGGAGCGATAGTGGCAGAGCTAGAGTGCTCAAAGTCTGAAGCAACGCAGTGGAGTGTTGCATCAGTGCAGGAGGCATATAGAAGATACAACAACATCCCAGTAGCATCAGAGGGTCAGCATAGATTAGCAGGAGAGGTAGCTTCAACATCAAGGGGCATCTAGACTAACCAACATGTCAGCTTTTGGGTGGCATTTTCAGTTGCTTACTTCTCAACAACTGAGTTGTAGTGCAGTGGTTAGAAGTGGCAGTGCTATGGAAAGCATGACGCAACATATTGAGAGGGAGTTGTAGTACAAATGCAATAGTGATAGTGGCATTGTCATGGGCAGCAGTACAGATTGCAGCAGCGCAGAGTACTGATGTTGTGGATCAGTGTGATACTTCTGCTGAGACGTATTGCTAGAGCACATTCCTTGCTAAGAGGGAGTGTTGATTTTTGGGTAGCATCGGATGTGATATAGCTTCGAAATTTTGTGGAGGGGCGAGAACACATGATATCTCCAAGACCTAGAAATCGTTTGGAGAAATTCCACCCGGATTTTATTTTATTAAAATAATTAATATTTTTAATGGGGTTCCTAAGTCTAAACTTAGGAAAATTAAAATATTAATGGGTATTAATGAAATTATGGGTGAGAAGTTTCTAAGAGACAAGGATCAAGTCTAATTTAATCTTAGCCGTTAATTAGAGACTTAATCTTGATCATTGATTTCTCAACAGGAAAATTATAAATGGAGGGTTAGGGTCAGTTGGAGAAGACACACAGTGAGAGTAACACTTGAGCTAATTCGAAATTTTGGGGCGTGGTTTGCTAAGGATTTTAGAGTAATATTCTAGTGCAGATAAGGGCAGTTCGGCAGAGGGACTTCCATCGAAGGCTGAGAATACATAGCAGAGAAGCAAAGAAACATCAGGGAGAGACAACGTAGCTCTAAAGGGTGACACAGTTACTTAGAGGTAGCACTGGGATTTTTGTGAGGCAGATCAGGCAACAATTCAACATATCGATTTCTGAGCCTGGAAGGTTCACTGGGAGAATGACGTAGCTCCTAAAGGAAGTGACACGGTCTCAGTTCAGAGCTAGGAGTAGCCATCGCTGCATAGCACTGGGGACAACACAGTCACTTATGGGGTTTGTTCATTGAGTTTCTAGATTCTCCAAAATATATGTCTCTAGATAGAGGTACTTTTGTCGGGTTTATTCGTTGTTGGGTGAGCCAGATTTGGCACCCTAGTTGTATTCATAAATCTGCTTAATAATAAAACCCTCATATCTATTGCACCATTTTTCCCGCATTGGGTTTTTCCAGGGACTTTTAGACCAAAAATAAGTGTGTCCTTTGTGTGGTTGTCTCATTTATTTTTTAGTACTTGATTTGTGTATTAGTGTAGGCTGCAGTGTATTTGCATTAATATTTTCTTAATACTTCCGAAAATAACTTGTTAAATGAAGAACAAAAGTATGTAATGCAAATTAGTTTGTTGCAGTGTATTTCTGGGGACTTTTAGTCCAAAAATAAGTGTTTCCTTTATGTGGTTGTCTCATTTATTTTTTAGTACTTGATCTGTATATTAGTGTAGGCTGCAGTGTATTTGCATTAATATTTTCTGAATACTTCTGAAAATAACTTGTTAAATGCTGCAGTAGGATTTCTAGTTTATTAGATTCATATTTTTTCACAAAAATTGCTCCGAAAGTTCAGGACCCAAAAAAATGCTAAAAATAGTAAATGCTTAAATAAACAAGGAAACAATTGAAATTGACCGGAGTTCTAAGTGGAATTGGTGGGTGACCACCAATATCCACCTCGATCATCCCCCCCCTTAGGAAGTAATGATCCCCATTGTGTGCAGAGCCTCCATGAGGTGAGAAAATTTATGTTGAACTTGGTCCCTAGTGATCCACTTGCCTTGGTGCAGGAGTTGGCCAGCTTTGACAACCTGATATAGTTGGATCTTCTGTTGGTGAGTGTTCTTGACCTTTGTGTCCATAATATGATCAGTTGTTTCATGTTCCATGCATTCTGGGTTTAACTATGTTGGTGTGAGTTGTTATGAAATATCTGATGAGTTCAGTAATAGTGGGAAGTATGGCTAAAGGTGGTCTACATTGAACACTGGGTGAAAGCAAAGGAATGGGGGAATGTTGAGCTCAAAAGCATCATCTCCCACAGCCTTGTTAATGGTGTAAGGACAATATTGGAGTGGTCTGAACTTTTGATGGGCTTCGGTAAGGCGTTCTTTCTGCAATTGAAACCAAACTTTGTCGCCCACTTGAAACTTGTGTGGCACCCAATGTTGATCATGCTGCTGCTTGTACTTGGCATTTGACTTGTCCAAGATGTTGTGAACCCGTTGGCAGATGTTTTGGATGCATTCAATAAATCTAATTGCTTTATCAGCCTTGGACAATACATGTGTGGATTATGTTTGTGTAGTCATGTGAGGCATGGAAACATCAATCATACACAATGGTTGAAATCCTAGACCTACTTGAAAGGGAATGCGATCAGCTGAGCTATGGAGAGCTCTATTATAACTATGTTGCACATATTGAAGACTCTCATCCCAAGTTGGAGGATGCTCATAGTTGTACATGCAGAGTATGTGCAGTATCATCCTATTGAGGACCTCCATCTAGCCATGAATTTGGGGATAGAAGGTAGTCGACTTGGTGATCTTGGTTTCCAATAATGTCTAGAGGCTCGACTAGAATGTGCTCAGGAACCTGTTATATTGATCTGATATAATGGTCTACGGGATCCCAAAATGCACCCATACTCATTCAAAGAAGACTTTTGCAGTGTCCTCTACGGTGATACTCTTCTTGCAGGTCGCCAATATAGCCATCTTAGAAAATTTGTCCGCGACCACAAATACAAAATCATTACCATGCTTGGTAGAAGGGAGGCCAGACATATAATCCATGGATATGGATTCCCACGTGTTACAAATCCATTTGGGCACGTCAAGCCTGACTTACAGATCAATACTATTAGGGCCCATCAAACCCTAATTCATTTGTTACATGCCCTAATGAAGTCAACCATCAAAATGCCTCCTTCCCAAGAGATTCCATGATTGAAATCATCTAAAAACTACCTCTAATAATATCAGCGCAGGCAGGCCTTTATCAGGGTGCACTGCAGTGCAGCCCAGTACATTGGTAGGGTGCGTTGTAGTGCACTTGAGCCCTCTTTGGCCTGCGTTGGGCGAATTTGAGCGAATTATGCTTTGGGGTTTGGAATATTATTATCCATAGGATGCTTCTAGAACTTTCCCAAGGTTATCCACTCCTTTGGGCTTGAAGTTGGATGAGGGAGGAAGTTAAGGAACATCAATCCCTTTATCCCATCCTCCATGGAACTAAATGCTAAGTTTGGGAGGGCATTCATTGTCACCATTTATGGCATAACTTCCTTCATTCACCTATAAAAAGACCACTCATCTAAGTGACCAAGGACTGGAAATCATTGAATTATAGGGAGAGGTTGTTGGTATGAGACTTGAGTTTGTTTCAAGTATTGTAATGATGTCAAAATGTCTTGCTTGTTATGAGGAGAGGATGGGATTGAACTAGAGGAGTGGCACTGAATCAAGAAAATTGGGTTGTAACTCTTCCTTTTACTAATAAAGTGTTCAAAGCTTTTTCCATATGTTTGTATTGTTTATTTTTGCTTTCATATGTGTATTATGCACTTGATTCCATTTTATGTTTAATCAATAGATCATTGTCATATGCTTTGATCTATTTTTGTCTTCTGTCTGTGTGCATGTACTTTTCAAGCGGATTAAGTATGGAAAGCAGCGATAGAATTGGTCAAGGGAGATAAGGAGTAAGCAAAAGCTTCAATTAGGCTTCTTTACTGTCTTATTTAATCCATTGCTATATAAAAAGTAGAGAATGCTTTGCACTATTATTCTAGACTTAGCTACTAGTCTAGGGGTTTAGGCGTTTATCAATAGACACTAAAACTTCCCAAAACAAATTCCCGACTCCGTTGGGAATTGATTATTCATCTTAGTATATTATCAGCCTCTTAAGACATTTTTACATACTGTACTTGTGGTCGTTGATTGAATTTCAGTCTTATTTCATTGAAAATTGAGTCAAAACTGTGTCAAATTGCCTTAAGAAATGGCTTACTGTCACCAGCGCAACCCAGTGAAGGACACAGTGCACTGCAATGCACTTCCTGCATAGAGCCAGTGAATTGAAGCACACTGTATCTCAATGCAGCCTACACTGATCCCTTAAGGTTCATTTTCCCATCTAGGAGCTGAAGTTTTTTGCCAATTTTCTTTTGTTTGAATGATTTGCTGAATGTCAATGATGTCTTGTCTCTGAAAATAGTTTTTCATCTCATTAGCTAGCCCTACTTAGACTAGGATTGATAAATGTTTCTTATGTATTTACTTTGTCATTTTAAATCTATAGTCGGAAGTTAGTTTTTTTGGTCGATTGATCTTTGTCGAAAGAAAGTGTCGTAAAATCATCTTTTCCTTTGAAAACTGAATTGTCGTAAAGTCTTCAGTCATGAAAGATTGATTGATTGATGTGTGCATATGATTAGTCTTTTTGTTGAAAGTTTCGTAATTCCTCATTTCTTTGAAAATGAAAGTGTCGTAAAGTCTTCCTTTCCTTGAAAAGAAACTGTCGCAAAATCGTCGTTTTTATGAAAAGAGTTTATTGATCGATTATGCATTAGTTTTCCTTTTTGTTCATTCACATTAAGGGAAATTAAAAAGAAATACATGCATGTTGCATTGAAAAAGTATGTGTGTGCTAAAAGGAATAGCTAGGGAAATTGCATTAGATGTTCTCTTTGCTCTTTGTCAAAGATATGATTGCTCTATCCCTACTAGCTAAGGATTTTCATTCTTAAATTGAATGGAAAGCATGCTTATCATATTAGTTGCAATTTAGGAATTTCAAACATACATCACGTGGTGAACCTTGAAAGGCAAATCCTAAAGCAGATAAACTTAAAATTTATCTGAATTTACCTAATGGGGCATTGTCATTAACGAGAACATTTAGTGGTTCTAGGCTAGAGACGTGTTCCAGTGTCGTAAAACAAAGTAGCTGTCGCTAACTTGTCTGCAATACATCTCGAGTGTGATACCTCATTCCACGTACGTGAGTATATCGTAGCTCGTCCACGTACCTTCGGGTATATAGGGCGGTGTTACAGTAAAGTATATGGGAATGCTCTCACTGTGTTGTTTTGCATTAGACAATGCTTATACAGATTGGGCCTCCACGTACCTTCAGGTATATCAACTCTAGGTTGCTATCCATCCTTAAGTAACCTAGTTGGCCACCTTGTAAATTGTGATACACCGAACACAACATTCAGGGAGATTGCTTGCCCGTACTTCTTGGTTTGCCAGGAGGTATTCTGCAGTTCACAGTTGCTTCGTAAACCTTTTGTTTAGATTATCCCTATTTTGTTTTGTTATGTTACTTTGATTAAAATAAAATTTATTTACTGCGGATAAAATCCTCCATGCTCACTCCTTAGTTGATCTTAGCTTGAAACATATGGCGACAAATTTGGAGTCCACCGATCAAGGAATTACTTTTGATGGGAATCCTAGTCCTTTTCCTCCTTTCAGAAATATTGGTGCTCCTTATATGACTACATTGTCCCCTCCAGGATTTACCATTGGCTTGCCAGTATGGTTGTTTTCAACCTCCTTGGTTCAAAATGTTGTGATTTCTCCGCAATCGAGTACTCCTCCAACTGGACAAAATCAACCTCCAGTTGATCCTAAAGTTGACCCTTTGCCTTCTTCCTCAGTTGTTTCTTCCTCCCCTTCTTCCTCTTCACCTAGTGAAAGTATTGGTACTAGTAGCCAGATGGCTAAGAAGAAGAAGAAAGGGAGGAAGAAGAAGAAGAAGCAAATTCAGCAGAGGGGCAACCAAACAACCATTGCTTTGAATGCAACATTTTATGAGAAACCGTCCATCAAGCCTCGCAAAGTTTGATATCCATGCAAAATTTGTGTGCGAGACCATATTCTTCGAAATTGTCCTAATATTCCTCATATCTTAGAAGAATGGTCTTCTCGTTCACATCATCCTGTGTCATCAACTTCTAGAAATCATGTTGGTGACACACCATCAATTAGTGGTAGTAAAGATAATGGAAATAAGGGTAGAGTTAAGTTTCCTTGTAGGTTATGTGAAGGCAATCACCCAATTCACCTTTGTCCTTATCTGGACGAAGCCAAAAAAGTGTTGGATAATTGTCCTACTTCACCACAACGAATTCCATCTGGTTACAAGAAACTCTCCCTAGATCCTTCACTTATTGATGAATTGACTGACTCAAATCAACCGTCGGTCAAAGAAAATCTCTCTGAAAGTGAATCCTATGAGTCTATACCTAGCCCAAATCAATAGGTTGAGGTAACAGTTGCCCCGATTTCACCTTCAACTAATCGTACCTTTCACGAAGAGTGAATATGATACCACTCAAGTTCTTTTTGTTTCTTCACATTCTAATGAGCTTGGGGGTAGTCCTCATGTTCCATCATTACAAGAGGACAATCCTCCCACTCTTGTAACTCAAGGGGTTAATTCTCCTGTTTCTACGGTACCCTCTCCAAGTAGTCTAGTCACTTCCTTTGATTGGAATCGACTGGCTGGATTTTGTCTTCCTTCTTATGTGCCTTTCCAGATCATAGTACAAATTTGTAATATGATTGCATTTGGCACTATTATAGATGAAGGTACATCAATGAGCATCCTTTCCTCAACTTCTTGGCAAGGGCTTAGTTCGCCATCGCTTGTGCCAGTTACCCAAAATCTATTGGCTTTTAATAGAGGAACCAGTCAACAATTAGGGATCCTCCCTCAGTTACCCATTACTTTGGGAGGAAAAATCATTTATCTGAATGTGATGGTAGTCCCAGGCACTTTACATTACAATTTACTTCTAGGGCACGACTATCATTATGATATGGGAGCTATTGTTTCAACACTTTTTCGAGTGATTTGTTTCCCACATGAAGCAGAATTGTCACCATTGACCAACTTTTATTTCCCGGTCCAAATATGGCTTCCAGTCAACCATCTTCCCTAATTGGTCCTTTTGTACCAATGGTATCATCCCCGCCACGGGTTAATTATGTGGCAACCTGTTCCATACCTACATCAACTGATGATAAATTCAATGATGTTGTACATCATGTACTGGGGGCATTGGAACCAGATATGTCCTTCATGACCTCTTATGAGTTGTGATCCAAGGAACATGAGGATAGTTCTTTTAATGTGTAAACATCGTTAAAAAATGAAACAAGCCCAGGAGGATAGTTCCTTGTCTTGTGTCAATCTCATTAAAAAATGAAACAATGGTCTATGAGGATAGTTCTTTTACTATGTCACCCTCACTAAAAAATGAAACATCCCCCATGAGGATAGTTCCTGGTCTTGTGTTAACCTCATTAAAAAATGAAACAAGGAATATGAGGATACTTCCTGGTCTTGTGTTAACCTCAATAAAAAATGAAACAAGGAATATGAGAATATTTCCATGTCTTGTGTCAAGCCTGTTAAAAAATGAAACAAGGAATCTGAGCAGAGTTCCTTGTCTTGTGTCAAGTCATTAAAAAATGAAACAAGGTCCCCTGAAGCAAAGTTCCAATTCGAGTCTTTGATTTTATCTCGTAAAATCCAAGTCGATCTTGATCTCGTAAGTGAACCTTCATTCCATCCACCTGATAGCCATGAGTAGTCTACTTAGGTGAATGTAATGAAGCTTAGGGGCATGCACCTAGTGGTAAACTTAAGTTTCCCTGTAGGTTATGTGAAGGGAATCACCCCATTCACCTTTGTCCCTATCTAGATGAAGCCAAAAAGGTGTTGGATAACCGTCCTGCTTCACCGCAGGGACTTCCATCTGGTTATAGGAGACTCTCCTTTTCATCATGGTGGGGGCATGTAAACTAATCTCAAGCATAGTTCTCCATTTCAAGCTTGTGTAAAAATGAAACTGAATTCAAGCATAGTTCTTCATTTTAAGTTTGTGTAAAAATGAAATTGAATCCAAGCATAGTTTTTCATTTTAAGATTGTGTAAAAATGAAACTGAATCCAAGCATAGTTTGTCGTTTCAATATTGTGTAAACATGAAACTAAATCCAAGTATAGTTCCCTATGGTTCAAGCTTGTGTAAGAATGAACTCATCTCCATTTTTAACCCTCATGATTGCCATTCTATCAGCCTCTTTCATCAGATGAGCCTTGGTTATTTTCATCCCATCGCCGCCATCGGTTGATCATACGTGTTCACTTGGTTGTTTTATCCTTTTTGAGGAACAGTTGCAATGAGTGGTCTTATTAGCCAGCATATTCACATAAATCAACATGTTTTGAGAAGTTCTAACATCACCAGAACTAGTTGCTAGCCTGGACACCACTCATTCCTCAAAGTGGAGTCCTCTTTAATCTCTTTTTCAGACTCTCTAAACATGAAAAGATTGTCGAGCGCTTGTCATTTCCAGCTCATTAATGGATTGGAATTGATATCTACTCAGTATAAGTTTAACCCTTTTTCAAGCTGAGATAGATTAACTACGAAAAAGAAATACGTCGATCGAACATGGTCAATAGGTTCTCTCTCGTATTGTTTTATGCTTTTTCAGACTTGAGAGACAAATCTATGAAAAAGAACTTTAAGAGTTTCCTTTTCATCCCTTTTCAAACTCTCTAAACATGAAAAGCACTGAGTTATATTTGTTGTTAAACTTGTTAAAAACATAAAATAGCGACAAACTTGTCCATCTAGACAAGACCGAGTTTCACCTTCACTAGACTCGTTAAAGTATCAAATAACGATGGATTCCCCTGAAGGGTAGAATTATACAACAAGCATATGTTATCCTCCTGAAGCTTGATAAAAATAAAGAGGTTCTGGTCACCAATGACTGGGGAAAATGGGAAAAAGGGGAGAACACTTTATGTATGGTAGCAAGTCGCTCTTGAACATGACACTTTCACCTCATCACCGTGACTATGTGGGTTGGGTCATTCAGCGTGATGGTTATCACACCGTTGGTTTATCATACCATCCATTACTTTGTTTTGGGTCAATGCTACCAGTTCATTTTAGTATCATTGACATGTTCAAGAGAAGTCATTCAGTTCAAACTTCATTCTTTGCAATACCGTAAACCTTCATTTTCATGACTGCCATTCATGAACCTTCTGTCGTCAGTCGATTTTCATCTCCAAAATCATTTACCTCGTTTCATTTCATTGATGTGGGATACATCAAGGCCCTCCTGCGACGAGTCTCTTCTTGTCGACATCAACACATTATACAAGAAGTTGACTTAGAAACACCCCTTCATTACCTTGAGGCTTGCATACATCAATGGAAGGTTTCTTGCTTCAGGCGCAATAGGTTGACATCATTGGCCTTCGACCGAAAGACTTTGTATGGTGTTCGACATGAAATCATTTATTCACACCATGTGAAATGTACTATAGTACCTTGAGGGTCATTATCATTATTAGTGATTCCTCTCACATCTGTTAACGACTTACATCATTGGATGGTAATCAGACGATGTCTTCCCATGTTCGAATTTAGATCATCTATTCACGTGGTTAGACTTGTACTTGAGCGAAAGATTGAATGAGATTGAAGACCCTGTATCTAGTTTCATCCATCCGGACTGCGAAATTTTCAGGAGTACTAAATCAAATGTACAATAGCCTTACATTCATGATCATTCATTTATGGGTCCATATCTATAGACAACTATATTTGTACATGTAATGAAAGTTTATACGCTGAGCATGGGTATGCCTTCCCTCCACAAGTTCAAGAGAAAAAATCAAATTATCATGATATATGTATTGTAATTGATGCAGGTCACCTTCCACTTTGAAACCTCCTATCCACATAGTAAAGTATTTCACTTGACATACATATCTATGACTTCATGCTTTAGGGGGCAACTGTTACAGATCCATTTGGGCACATCAACCTCAACTTACTTATCAGTACTATTAGGGCCCATCAAACCCTAATTCAATTGCTACATGCCCTAATGAAGTCAACCATCAGAATGCCTCCTTAACAAGAGATTCCCTGATTTAAATCATCCAAAAACTGCCTCTAAGAAGATTAGCGTAGGCAGGTCTTTATCAGGGTGCACTGCAGTGCATCCCAGTACCCTGCCAATGTGCATTACAGTGCACTTGAGCCCTCTTTGGCCTACGCTGAGTGAATTTGAGCAAAATATGCATTAGGGTTTGGAATATTCTTATCTATAGGATGCTTCTAGAAGTTTCCCAAGGTTATCCACTCCTTTGGGCTTGAAGTTGGATGAGGGAGGAAGTTAAGGAAAATCAATCCCTTTATCCCTTCCTCCATGGAACTAAATCCTAAGTTTGAGAGGGCATTCATTATCACCATTTATGGCATAACTTCCTTCATTCACCTATAAAAAGACCACTCATCTAAGTGATTAGGGGCTGGAAATAATTGACTTATAGGGAGATGTTGTTAGTATGAGACTTGAGTTGGTTTCAAGTATTGTAATGATGTCAAAATGTCTAGCTTATTATGAGGAGAGGATGGGATTGAACTTGAGGAGTGGCACTGAATCAAGCAAATTGGGTCGTAACTCTTCCTTTTTCCATATGTTTGTATTGTTTATTGATACTTTCATATGTGTATTATGCACTTGATTCCATTTTATGTTTAATCAATAGATCATTATCATATGCTTTGATCGGTTTTTGTCTTCTGTCTGTGTGCAGGTACTTTTCAAGCGGATTAAGTACGGAAAGGAGCGACAGAATTGGTCAAGGGATATAAGGAGTAAGCGAAAGCTTCGGCTAGGCTTCTTTATTGTATTAGTTAATCCATTGGTTATAGAAAAAGTAGAGAATTCTTTGCACTGTTGTTCTAGACTTAGCTACTAGTCTAGGGGTTTAGCCATTTATCCATAGATACTAAAACTTCCTAAAACACCACGGCTATCTGGGAGTAGGAAGAGGAGTGTACAGGCCTTGATTCTTGATGGTTAGCTTGGCGATGGTGCAGGCAGCGCAAGATCTGATATATTTCCAACATCCACTCAGAGTTTGGGCCAGTACAAGTAATTTTGTAGTAAAACCACAATTTTCTCCACACTAAAGTGTTTCCGATGACCCAACTGTAGTGCCCCTCCCAAATCAGCTTGGCACACTCACTTGAAGGAACACAAAGGTGGCCCAGGTAGCATAATAATGCTTCCTAGAGGTGGAAATCAAGAACTTTCTTTCCATCTACTAGCATATGGTATGTGTAGGAAAACTATGGATCATTTTGTATAGTTGTAGCCATCCAGTGGTCTCATGACCACAAGAGTTGAGAACAGTAGTCAGCATTGCAATTGGGGGCCGACTAAGGCAGTCTGCAACATGATTGGTGTGCCATTTTTGTATTTAATGTTCAAGTGGAATTGTTGCAGATATGTAAACCACTTCCAATGGTGATTGTTCTAAAACTTCCCTTATGTCTATATAAAATGAAGAGTTCAATGATTGGTGTGGATGACTGTCTCTTTTCGTAGAATGTAGTGCTTCCACTATCAGCAAGCCTACACGATGGAATTCATCTCTTTATCATATTTGGGGTACTTCCGAATTGTATCGAAAAGTGTCTCACTATGATAGGCCACTTAATGCACGTGTTGGGTGAGGACTACACCAATAACATAGACTTAAGTGTTTTTCTCGATTTCAAATGAATAATGTGGGTCTGGCAATGTCAGTACCGGTGCAGAGCAGAGGTGGCGCTTCAACTCAAAGAATGCCTTCTGTTGAGACTCAGAAAAGGAAAAATTTGCTTTCGCCCTGCCCTTTGTAATCTGACTCACAGGCCAAGTAATATGGGAGAATCCCAACGCGAACCACCAATAAAAATTGGCAAGTCCCAAAAAGCTGCAGAGCTCCGTTAGAGTGGTCAGGGCTAGCCAATCCCGAATGACTTGGATCTTAGTCGGGTCCACATGCACGCCACGCTCATCTATGACGTAGCCTAAGTATTGGACTTGGCACATGCCAAAGGTGTGTTTCTCCAAGTTGGCACACAGCTTGTGTTGTCAAAGGGTTTGAAGGACTTATCGAATGTGTTGGAAGTATTCTGTAATATTCCTAACTAGCCGTGGCTACTTGGAATATTCGATTTTGTTCGATTTTTTCCTTCTATGGTTATTTGTAAATAAGAAGTGAGGAAGGGGGACATAACTCACTTTTAGAATAAAAAGTCACTTCCTAGTAGCACAACGTTGTGACTTAAAGGGGAGCTAAGGGGGCCAAAAGGGGACGCAGAAATGGAGCCCACACAGACACATGGAGGAACTATGCAGGAGGAAAGGAACACGTGGCAAGAGGGGAATCACACAAGAGGAGGTGAGCCTTGGGATTAAGAGAGGCAAAGGCTATAAAAGAGAAAGGAGCCCCATCATTTTGATCATTCCGGTTATGAGCATTTGTGATAGTCATTTCAACTTAGAGCACGCTGGTTGTTTAACTAGTCTGCAACACTGTTTAGTGCATCGAGTGTCTCCGTTCGGAGATCTCACCCTTAGCTCCGAGGGAATTCGAGTGCCTAATCGAGCAAGGTATTTCCATTGGCATTACAATAGTAGTTTCATCAGTATTTCAGGTGCAGTTTCATCAACATTTCAGCAATAGTTTCATCAGCATCTTTGACGAACTGCGCAAAACCCCAAGGGGGTGATTTTCGGGGGTCAGCCATTTCAAAAAAGCTTTCTGGCTTTTTTTGGGTTTCTTGAGTAGAGTCCGATTCCAGAGTTTCAGCCTTTTATAAGGAGGGGAGCAGCCCCAAATCCTCATTCGATTTCCAGCAGCAGCAGTAGCACGACAGTTTTCCAGCAGCTGGGACGCAGATCAGTGTGAGGCCATTCCTTTGTTATTCTAAGTGTATTTCTTCACTTGCCTTGTGCAAGTCGAGGTGTCGTCCTTCTGATCACCTCTGTACTCATTCCTTTACTCAGTATAATAAAATGGCTTAGCATTTCTCGCTGCATTTCGTGTGTATCTGTTTATATTTCATATGTTCATTATTGTTGCTGCACTACTATTATATCTCTGTCATTATATCTCTGTGATTTTCTCGGCTACTATACCACTTGTGCGTTTTCCTAGTTGAGATTTTGCTGGGGTTTGAGGAATATTCTAGGTTAGGGATATTACAGTGGTATCATAGCATAGATCTGGCTCAGCTTGTGGAGCTAGCAATCTATGACATTGGTGGAAAAACCCTATATCTGTTACAGAGGTCAGAGATACAGAGACATTGGCGTAGGTTGGAGAATACTTACGGAGAGGGAGATTGTGTTCTGGTGGTGGACGCAGAACAGGAGGAGCCTGTGGTGGACGCGGAGCATGAGGATGTGATGGCAGATGATTATGGGAAGATATTTGTAGATATGCTCCTCAAATCCGTGCAGGATCTGTCGAGGCAGGTTGAGCTGATGGGGCAGAAATTCATGACAGTAGAGGCCAGACAGCGTGAGAGCCCATGGGTTTTTCAGGTTGGTGAGGGATCGGGCGCATCCCACCATTTGCCAGAGCAACGTGATATTGTGCAACAGGTGGCCTCACATGCCCCTACACGCTCTACCATGCCCACTTTATTACGAGCCGACACGGGGGCCGTAGGCCAGCAGGAGGCAGAGCCCAGACATATGGGCGATTATTTTGCAGAGTACCAGGCCTATGGGTAGGAGTTCAGGGAAGCCCTCTCATTCAAAGATTTTGTTAAGCTCTAGCGGGATAGTAGACCCCATGACTATCACAGAGGATACCAGCATTACCATGATGGTGACACCCACCGTGTAGCGAGTAGATTCCACTTGCCTACGTTTGATGGTTCATCAAACAGTTCAGCAAAGTCTTCTGTGGAGAAGTTGGACATTTATTTCCAGCTTAACTAGATGTCGGAGACAGAGGCCATCAAGGTGGCAGCATTGCATTTGGATGGTGAGGCACAGGATTGGTGGTTTCATGGGATGGTTACACTAGGGCACTCCACAGTGACGATATATGCTGAGTTTACCAGGAGACTGATGGAGCAATTTGATCAGAGGGATCCAGAGCAGCATTTTGTTGAGCTGACAAGGCTCAAACAGACAGGGAGCCCAGAGATCTACATTGTAGATTTCTTGAGGGTCTCTGTGATGGTGCCAGACCTATCCACGGCACGGAGGGTCTATATGTATGTTGAGGGGTTAGCAGATCCACTAGACCAACCACACTCCAGGAGGCTATTAGCAAGACCCGGGACTTACAGGATGTCTTACCCAGGACCCAGACACCTTACCCCCAGAGACAAACTTTCCACTCTAAGGGGAAGGATGTGAGGATTCCACCTCCAAAGGGAAATCCAGGACAAGTACAGCTTGACGATGATGCTAGGAGGGAGCTGAAGAAGAAGTTGTTGTGCTTCACTTGTCAGGAGCCATGGGCACCAGGACATAGATGTGCTACTGGTAAAGCACATTTTATTGAGGTCTTCTCCGAGAGTAGTGGAGAGGAGGATGACGAGGATGATGTGGAGGTAGGAGATAGCCATGCCGTACAGGGTCCTTTTCCACCACCACCGCCAACAGTAGGTGGTGCATCTTTTGCACCCACCAGAGGGGACCTTGTAGCATTGCGAGGAGTTCCCAAGTATTTGATGCTACGCGTACGAGGGATAGTACGTGGCCAGAGAGTATCAGTTTTGGTTGACAATGGGGCGACCCAAAACTTCATCGATGCCCAGATGGTTGAGCATAGAGGTATACAGACAGAGAGCTTTGATGGGTTTTCAGTCTTGGTCCCAGGAGATCAGACCATGATGTGTGCTTGTTATGTTTCAGAGCTTTCAGTGACGATGGGCACCTACACATTGACTGACCACTTTTTCGTGGTCGATATTCCAAACACCAACATGATATTGGGTGTTCAGTGGCTTATCACTTTAGGGAAGGTCACGATAGATTGGAAGACCCTGGAGATGGAGTGGGATGATGAGAAGACAGGGAGGTATGAGAAGATACGGGGGCAACACACATATCCACCTCAGACTATTTCGGCTCATCGAATGGAGGCAGTCTTCCGAAAGGGAGACATACAGTGGGCAGTGTAGCTGCGTGCATCAGAGGCAGGGACTACAAGGCAGACAATACACCCAGAGATACAGTCTATCCTTGATCGGTATGCCATAGTGTTTGGGGATATTCCACCAGGACAACCACTGAATCAGGGGTTTGAGCACACCATCGAGCTTGAGCGGGGCATACAGGCCGTGATTACCACCCCCTATAGGCACCCCAAGGCCTATCGGGATGAGATTGAGTAGGCTATCTAGGAGTTGCTAGCTCTTTGGCATATCCAACCGAGCATGAGTCCTTTTGCTTATTCTGTGGTGTTAGTGAAGAAGAAGGACGATACATTGAGGATGTGCATTGACTACAGGGCTCTGAATAAGAAGACCTTGAAGAACAGGTACCCCATACCCAGGATCGATGAGTTGACGGATGAGTTGAGAGGGGCCCGTTACTTCTCAAAGATTGCTTTGAGATCTGGGTACCATCAGATTCGCGTGAGGGAGCAGGACATTCCCAAGACCGCCTTCAGGTGTCACTAAGGGCACTTTGAGTTCTTGGTGATGCCTTTTGGGCTAACCAACACCCCAGCTACATTTCAGTCCTGCATGAATCACATCTTTCGTAGTCACTTGAGGAAGTTTGTGTTGGTATTCTTCAATGATATTCTCATTTACAACAGTACTTGGGAGGAGCATCTCCAGCACATTGAGACAGTATTGCGTATCTTACAGGAGCAGCAGTTCTATGCCAAACTCTCCAAGTGTGAGTTTGGGTTGACAGAGATGTTGTATCTGGGACACATCATAGGGGTGGACGGAGTGAAGGTCCACGAGGAGAAGATCAGGGCCATCAGAGAATGGCTAGAGCCGAGAAACATGACGGAACTTCGAGGATTCATTGGCATTTGTACTTACTACCAGAAGTTCGTCAAAGGTTTCTCATAGCTTGTTGCACCCCTGACAGATTTGATGAGGAAGGGGGCTTTCAGTTGGTCGAATACAACACAGGGAGCCTTTGATAGGCTCAAGGAGGTTATGAGCAGCTGCCCAGTGCTTGCATTTCCAGATTTCACACAACCATTTGTTTTGGAGCGTGACATGTCGGGAGAGGGGATCAACGAAGTATTGATGCAGGGAGGTCACCCTATAGCCTTTTAGAGCTGGAAGCTCCTTCCGCACCAGAGGTTGTATTCCATATATGCCAAGGAGATGCTGGCCATCATGCATGCATTGGCTAAGTACCGACAGTATTTGGTGGGTAACAGGTTCAGGGTGAGGACTGATCACAATAGCCTGTTGTGCTCTACAACAACCCCCCATTTCATATCATTTTTATTCACAAAACTATCATATGAAATGGGTCCCTTTTAGTTTTGATTGGTATCAACTTTGTATTATTCAAATAGGTTCGAAAACAAAATGAAAACATTACAAAAAACCTTTTTGACAAACCAATTTTGGTCTTATAATATAAATAATCAATCTTTGATCATTGCGATAAAGCGATCGCAAGATCGCATATCGCAATGGCAAAGGAGGCATAACTTAAAAAACCATTGGTTTGCTCCGACACGATAACGTGCAATAGCCTATCGGACATCGACAATCATAAGTTCCCATAATTAAAGTGCATTTTGCTCCGATGCGATGCGATATCGCTATCGACGATTGGCAATATACCATGCATGCTTTTAAAAGTGCCTTTCGATCCGATGCGATGCGATAAACTCCCGTTCGATCTGATGCGATGCGATATCGCTATCTGTGATCGGCGATATACTATGCATGCTTTTAAAGTGCCCATACTCCCAATGCAATGCGATGCGATATCGCTATCGGCGATCGGGGATTTCAAAAGGTGTCAATATAATGATTTAAGTTTTTCCCCGACGCCCGATTGCGATAAAGCCAAAAGCGCAAACTTCAAAAAGCCATTAAAGCAGAGGGATATTATGATTAATTCGTATTAAAGGCCTTATCTTTCAAACAATGATTTACCTGCGCTCAACCGCCAAAACATCCAAGGCACGCTTAAACAAATCATTCGACCGATTAATGATATGATGGGCATTTAAAGGATTGACAGGTTTTAACGGCCATTTAATAAAATAGTAAGTCTAAAAATCTTCTCATAGATTGTATCCGCGGCCACTTTTAAGTTAATCCCTCATCATGCATTGATCAATATATCTCATTCGTATTTGGTTTTCCCTACCAATTCTCTGTGTTACGCTTATTTCCACTACTGTGCAGAATTGTTTCTAAGTAATAGATTCAAGCAGAATGGGGAAGAAGTCTAAGAAAACCGCAATCGCTTCCACTGCACCAGCCAGAGGACAAGCCGTCGCTGATCCAACAACTAAAAAGAAAGGATTAATATCTGATACTACATGTTCAGGACTTGCCAAGACCACTTGGCAAAGTACCTATAATTTGATCGAATCCGAAGAACCAAAGGTGACAACAGTACAAGCTACAGCAAGTTCTAGTAGAAAATCTGATGGTACTTTGAAAGACTTGGCCGACTCTTTCCTTCATCGAATAGCAGCTCGGGAACAAATTCTCCCATATACGGATGTAGTAAAGTGGGCAATTGAGGAAATCCCAATCACAGACAGAACTTTCTGCACCAAAGATGGTAGAATCTTCGGTTCATTCAAGGCTGATGATTTGAGGCAAATGTATCATTTGCCTAAGCCAGAGAAGAAGTACAACAAGGCATTTCTGGAGAAATTCCGAAGTGAGAACAAAACTGAATCCGAACCCATTCGGGATTGGAGGCAAAATCCGACGAAACACAAGCATGAAACTTCCGGTAAGTATTTTGTTGATTCCCTATGTTCTCCTTACTGTTATGCTGGGATAATGATGTGTAGATTGTGGGGGTTGCACAATTCCGCTAATTTCACTATAGAAATGGTTCCCTTGATGGAAGCAGCGTGTAATAGTGAGATAATGGATTGGGCAACTATACTGTCAGATAAGCTAGAAACAACATTTCTTGATTTTAGAACTAAAACCCGCGTCACCGAAAGGCTTATTCCCCCATTCTACTACAATGCTTATATACTAGATACCCTGTGTTTTAATTCTGAGTTTCCTGTACTCGGCTGGAGGTGGACTCCACAAGACCCCATGCCTATTCACATATACCATCAGAAATTGTGGAAGACTTCCTATAAGCACCATTTGTACCAAGTCTGCAATGGTTTCATGTTACCCATTCATTATTCTATTTTTAATAAACCTGCTCCCAAGGTTTCTTACCAAGCAGGAATTGATTTAACATCAATAGGAAGATGGTTCAGAGAGGAGAAATTTACTTATGTAAGAATTTTCAGCAGCCAAGCCGAACCTCATGTCCTTCCTTTTTACATACTTGACAAACTGTTGTCAAGGGAGATAGCTTATCAGATTACATCCGAATGAGTTACACAAACTCTAAAGAAAAATAAGAAGCAGGTCTGGCCCTCCTTTCCTCTGAGATGTGGTGTCTACACTTTGCATGCTTTTAAACATGCGGAAAAAGAAGCTACAAAAATGAAATCATTAACTCTAGCGACTCTCCCAAGTAGACGATTTGATCCCAACAAAGTCGCCTATAATGCACTTGAACAGGTTAAATTGACAAAGTTTGATCACGTAGAAGATAAATTTGATGACATGTTCTCCTTGGCTGAATCAATGTATCAAGTTAGATCGCTGGCCATAATGGAATACAAAGATGAAGGGTTAGTTGAATTCAACAGACTTAGAGAACAGAGGTTGCAAACTCTGCCTCTAGATCTGTTAGCAACAACCCCAACAACAAGACCAAGCGAGCCTGAACAGCAACACTCAAAGGAACTTCCGGTTACAACAGAAAAACAGAAGAAAGTGAAAGAGGAAACCCAGACTAAAGAGCAGAAACAGAGCAACATAGAGGTGAATGTGGATACTCAAATTGATCCCAAAGTGCTCCAGGAATGGCAGCAATTTGATTCAATTATTAGTAGTCTTGAATGTTCAAAGGACACCGAAACTTCGAAAGCGGCAGATACACAGGAAACCACTTCACAACAGGTTCCAAGTGGAACCAGCGGCCTACCCAGTTCAAAGGAAGTATAAATAATCCCAAAGGACCCTTCCGATCAAATTATTTTGCAGATAGAAGAAATTCCTCCCTTGGATGTCTTCTATAGCCCAAAGTACAAAGCTGTGGTAAAACGACAGAGGAAGAGAAGAAGGACTGATCAACCTTCCATTTTCCCAGAACAGATGGTCACGGGCAATGTGGTTTGGAAGGAGGAAGTCGACCCCTCTGATGACCTAACAAAACTATCACAATATGTTGGAGCCTATTCGGCAGCAACAATAGACAAGGCATCAAAGGTGAGTCTTTTATTAAAAACGAAAGACCAGGAAATCTTTTTATTGCAAGCACAGCTAACAGAAGCACAACAGAAAGCGGAACAAGCAGAACAACAATTGTTAACACAACAGCAAATAAATAATCAATTAACTCAACAATTGCGAGAAGAGAAACAGAGGATTGATCACAACGCAGTCCAAAAGTAGAAAGAGTTGTCTAAGGCCTTGGCACAACTGAGGGCAGCAAATGAACAAATGCTGAAGATAAAAGATGAGCAGATTGCTCAACTATCAGCGCAGCTTGAGAAGGCAAAGGGCGTTCCACAGATAGCTGAATTCAAATTAGAAGCATTACAAATAAATAAGGCATTAATAACACAAATCAAGCTTCTATGTCAACAAATCGCCCAGGCGGAACCACTATGCGAATTGACGGCATCAATAAGTAAACAAACAGAAAAGGCTAGAACAGAATTGGATCAAGCTGAAGAAACATTAACTGAATTTCTTGACTGGCAAGATACCGATCAGGGACAAGCGGCAAATTTACCAAGGATTTTAGAGTCACATAAAGAAATATTGTTTACAGAATGGCAGTCCCAGTTAATGAAAGCAGAGAGGGCAATTTCAAGATGCAAATCAACCACAAGTAATTTGGTTGAATTGGTTAATAATACTCTCTACTTGTCAAACATGATTTCCCAATGCACTCCAGGTAAATTGACAGCGATGAAAACATTGGAGCAGTCATGTTATCCAGATCTAGAGGAAAAGGGGAGATTAATTGCTGGAATTAACAGTTTAACATGGGACACCTATTGGTTCTTCTTGGTAAAACCACACAGTCAAAGAGCCGCCCTCAAATGCCTTACAGATGCAATCGGGTATATTATCCCCGATATCCAGGATGCCACCTATGCCGCCCAGCTTAACTGTCGCCTCAACAGACCGCCCGAAGTGGAGCCAATGCTTGCGATAAGTCAGCTCAAGTTTAAAGGCAAACAACCTACTTGATGATTCATGCCGCCGACTGCCAGGTTGCTAAGAAGAATATATTCAAGATCATTTGATACCAATTAAGTAGGATTTCAGTTTCATAGATAGTTAGTTTAATTTAGTATTTATAGACCCTTTCATGGTTTTGGAAAGGGTCGTAAAGTTTTGTACTTGACTTAAAACCTGAAGTTGCACTAATGTACTTCAGGCATATTCTTTTATAAAACTGGACCAATCATTCTGATTTTGGCAAAGAAGCTTTTATGCAAATGTGCACTACTGTCTTTGTTTGAAAGTATTTCTGCGTTAAAGGAAGAATTTCGAATAGCAATTGATATTGGAGAGTGACTCGCAACTCATATGGTACTATTATCTATGTCTGAATCCATTCTTTTTATATGAATTGTTATTTGATCGCCTTTGCTATTATCGAATATATGTATGTGTTTTAACAACATTTCTTTATTCCCTCCACTATTGGATGTTTATGGTAATGCTTTTCTTTTAATCATATATTTATTGATGATATAAATGATGAGTGTAGCAATACTGCGTTAATCACCTTGGTTAACTATTTAAGCAAAGTAATCCTTGAATGAGTAAATGTCCATGTTTATCAGATGGAGTCATCTACATGCCTGTTAATAAACATAGATCATCAAGCGCTACACTTCAAAGTACAATAGTTCCCGGGATTAGTAGTAGTTTTTTTTATTTCGCTGATAAATTAAGTTATCCGCCTATCATTAGATTAGTCAATCAATCATTCATTCATCCCATTTATTCATTGCTGGGAAATTGGTCCCATTATCCCCAGTCGGAGCCACCATTCCAAACGGAAAAGGAGCTGTATTAAGGTCCGGACCGGGTGGTTATCCCCCAATGTTGATACAACGATTTTCGGGGCATCAACATTTTTGGCGCTAGAAGGAGGGCCATCAACTGTGCATGGCAAGAAAACCCAAGTCTGTAGGCCATTCTAAGAGTAATTCTCCCTCCGCATCTCCTCGTACTTCCCAATTGCATGCTGGTTCTCCAGTATCCAAACAAGAAGAAGAGGAACCAACTACCACTGCTCAAACCCATCATACTCCAGAATAGCTAAGTCTTCAATCCCCTGAAGTTTAGTCTCTCATCCACAAACTTTAGAGCTTCTCGATTTCACCACAGAAATATGAGGTATCGCAAAGCAGTGCGACTTCGCAGTTCAATTTACCTCACCCTCTAACCAAACTTCAGAGTGGAAAGCTCGGTATTGAGCCTACTGAGTTCCCTTTACCCAAAAGGAAAAAAGCGAAGAAAAACACTGAAGGATCTGATAGTGAAACACTTTCATCCACATCCTCCATCTCATCTTCCCCAGGGCAAAGTTAACCATCCACTCCCTCATTACATATTGTTGTTCATCAGGGATTAGGAACTTCAACATTCCAACCTTCTCACTCCGCAACATCAATTCCTTCCCAGACATCTGGAATTTCAATAGTAGTATCATCTACTACCGGTGTTATAATGGCAAATCCATGGACCAGGCCTGGTGCAGTCAACATGCCTGCACCATTGCATGTATTACCTGATGCTCCTGAAAAATGGCTACCCAAATTTAATCCAGATGATGGAACACAAGCTGAGGAACATATTAATAACTTCATGTTGGCAGTTAACTTGAAGGGAGTAACAGAGCAAGATGTTGTCTTTAGGCTTTTTCCTTATACCTTGCAAGGATCAGCAAGATCCTGGTATTTTTCTTTACCTTCTGGTTCCATTACTAGTTGGACGACTTGCCAAGAACAATTTCTTACTAAGTATGGTGATGATAGGTCTTTGGCTACACTAATAAATGATCTCTCCAATCTTAGGATAGAGCATAGGGAACCAATTAAAGAATTTAATGCACGATTCAATAAACTCTTGAATAAAATCCCAACGGCCTCCAAACCAAGTGAGCAAATCCGAAGCGAGTGGTATATAACTGCCCTACCTACCAATATAGTTATTTTTGTAGACAGGGCTGGAAAACCAACTTTAGCTGAAAACATGAAAGAAGCACTTGCTGTGGAGAAACGTATTAATGCTCTAGAGAAGAAAGCCGCTCTTGAAGATAGAAAAACCAAAAAAGATTCTTTTAAAGATGATTCAAAGAAGAAAACCCCTGAAGATCCATATGACATGGAAGGTCTTCAAAAGGTCCTCAAGACTATGTCTAATGAAATGGTTGAAATCAAAAAACAAGTAGCCAAAACCTCAACCAAAAGACCCTTTAGAAATTATAAGAAAACTGAATGAAACCACCAAATGTTATATCAAATGCAGATTTAGATCTTGAAGAAGGAGAAGAAGAAACAACTACACCAACTAATGAAGAAGAGGAAGTTGTTGAATGTCATGGAATGTGGGATTTTATATTGCCTAACTCCGATACAGAAAACGAAGAAGAAGCATTTCCTGTCACTACCAGGAGTAGAGGTACCTCCGAACCTATTCAGGCAACTTCGAAGAAAAGAAGTGCAGGTGCTGCTACAACAAAAGAAAAGGTACCCCCGAAGAAGCCACCTGTAACAATTCCACAAAACCAACCTTCAACCTCAACAATTCCATCAACATCTAAGACATTGGTAGTATCTGATTCAATGGATTACAATATTGTTGATGACATGAAAAAGACCAAGGCAAACATTACGATGTTTGAACTTAGTAAATTGAAACATCAACAAAAATTGCTTCTCAAAGAATTAAATGTTGTTCCTACTTCACCTCTTCCCAGTGCTAAAGCTGCAAATGATTCAGGACAACCACCTCCTGGTATGGTTGAAGCTACTGATGCAGTTCTGATTGGAGATAGATCATATTCTCATACTCCACCTTTCCTTTTGACCTATGAGATATACAACAGAAACCTACGCAATTGCCTGATTGACTCAGGGGCATCCTCTAACATAATGCCAGCTTCAGTTTGTTCCAAACTGCACATTGAACCCCAGAAGTCCGCTATTCATATTGTACAATTGGACAGGACTAAAGTACAGGTTTTGGGAGAGATCAACTCCATAACTATCAGGTTATCTGCTGATCCCAGAATAGTACAAAGGATTGATATCTTAATCGCCGATATACCTGAATTTTATGGTTTGATCTTAAGTAGGGATTAGTCTGAAAAACTACATGGGTATATATCTACTGATTGGTCACATATGTGGCTTCCCTATAAGGGTAAGCCAAATCAAATAAGAATCGATCGGGAAATGCATATGACCCATACAGTTACTGAATTTGAACAAGAAAATCAACCAATAGCATTTAATAACAACATTTTGGGGAATTATTCATCCGAGTCATTCTTTGGCAACTTCGCTGCCCAGCCATCCCCTTTCTCAGTAAATCATTTTACATCTCAGATCGAAAATTTTTCACAAACAGATAGGTCAAGATGTTTCAATGATACTGAGAAAACTGTAAATAAGATTGTTAATACTTCTTTATTTTGGTCGTTATATTTCGATGGGTCCAAATCTAGTGAGGGCTCAGGAGCAGGATGTATTTTGATTAGCCCGCAAGGAGAGAAAACAATGTTGTCCTGTAGGTTAGAATTTGAATGCACAAATAACACAACAGAATACGAAGCCTTAGTCCAAGGACTATATAAAGCTATTGGCCTCAATGTCCAATATTTGAAAGTGTTTGGGGATTCTGAAATTATTATCAAACAGATAAGGAATACAATTCATTGTATTTCCACCCATCTCAAACATTATCAATCACTGGTACAGGAACTCACCTCCCACTTTTCGGCATTCAATATTTCTTCTATTCCCATGTCTCAAAATTCGGCAGCTGACCTGCTAGCCAATGTTGCTTCCAAGCTCCTACCTTCCGAAGACTATAGCCCAGATAGATTTTCAGTAGAATTGATTTTTAGGCCATCAATTGCTGACAATGTCACTAATTGGAGAGTATTCAACCACGATGAAGACATTTTACAGTTTTTAACTTCTGAAAAATCATATGATGATCAAATCATTGAGGAAAATGAGCATGACCTTCAAATGCAAGGTAAACACGAGGAAAATTCAATCCCAAAGCCTGTGGTGAAGCTTGAGGATCTTTATGATATTAAAGACATGTTTAAACCTGTGACTAATACAAAGCTCCAAAGTTCTACCCTAAGGTTTGAATTGATAAACCTTGGCACCGAGAAAGCTCCTCAAAACATTAATTTAGGACTAGGACTTTCCTTGGAAGAAAAGGAAGCATTCATTAGACTGTTAAGGAAAAATAAACAGGTTTTTGCTTGGAAATATGATGATTTAAAGACATATGATACATCCATCATCCAGCATACCATTCCAATGCTTCCCGAACAGAAACCAATTCAGCAGAAGTTGAGAAAAATACATCCAAATTTAGAGATTCAAATAAAATCTGAACTTAATAAACTCTTAAAAGCTAAGATTATTTTTCCCGTTCGGCACTCAAACTGTGTCTCCAATATGGTGCCAGTCAGAAAGAAAAATGGCGACATTAGGATTTGTATAGATTTCAGAAATTTGAACAAGGTGAGCTTAAAAGATAATTTCCCATTACCTACTATGGAGCAGATACTCCAATCAGTAGCAGGCTCTGAGTTAATGTCCTTTTTAGACAGTTTCTCAGGATATAACCAAGTTTTGGTCCATCCTGATGACCAACTCAAAACTACATCCAGAACAAAATGGGGAACATATGCGTATCAGAAAATGCCTTTCAGACTTATTAATGCAGGAGCGACGTTCCAAAGAGCGATGGATATAGCTTTTAAAGGGTTGATTAACAGAACAGTAGTCGTCTACTTAGACGATATTATTGTATTTTCTAAAGAGAAGTCCAATCATTTGCAGGATTTAAATCAAATCTTTCAACGCTACAAAAGATATGGTATTTCTCTTAACCCTAAAAAATCCTTCTTCGCTCTTGACCAAGGAAAGATCTTAGGCTTTATTGTGTCTAAAGATGGCATTTATATTGATCCCGATAGGATCAAAGAAATCTCTGAAATCCCTTTCCCTCATAATAAAAAATCCATGCAGTCATTTTTAGGCCAAATAAATTTTGTCAAAATATTTGTTCCAGACTTTTCTCAAATTATTTTGCCACTTCAAACTATGATTAAGAAAAATTCAGTCTTTAAGTGGGGATTAGAAGAAAAGGAAGTGTTTGATTTAATCAAACAATCAATAACTAATGCCCCCACCTTAAATACCCCCAATTTTTCTAATCATTTCACACTGTATACTATCGCATCCGATTTGTCTTATGCAACAATACTCACACAGATTAATGATCACAATTCGGAAGCACCCATTTCATTCTATAGTTCAAATCTTCAGGGTGCTGAATTGAATTACTCTGAAGTAGAAAAACAAGCCTTTGTTGTATATAAAGCTGTCAAACATTACAGACCCTTCCTTTTAAAAGCCCACACAAAAGTTATAGTTCCTTTCCCTGCAGTAAGGCAACTATTAATCCAAAGAGAACTAAGTGAAAAAATGGAAAATTGGGTTACATCACTTCAGGAATATGATTTAGAAATTAAACCAGCAAAGATTGTTAGAGGCCAAGGTTTTTGCAGGTTATTGGCAGGAGCATCCAACATTCCAGAATCAGGTGATACAGATCAAACCGAAGAAATCAACCAGATAAGTATTACTGATTCTGAATCACAATATGCTGACTTAATCTTTTATTTGAAAAATGGATATGCACCTCCTAACCTGTCTTACAAAAACAAAAGGGCCATTAGATTGAAAGCAAAAAAATTCACAATTATTGATGATGTGCTTTTTAGGCAAAATTATGATTCAATCTTATTAAGATGCGTAGAAAAACCTGAAGCACAAAAGGTTTTGCAGGAATTACATGATGGACCAGCAGGAGGACATTTTGGAGCTGACACAACAACCCACAAAATCATTCATGCTGGATATTATTGGCCCACTCTGTTTAGAGATGCTTATGAATATGTAAGGAAATGCTGAAATTGTCAAACTTCTAGTGGAAGACTAAGAAAACCAGCTTTCCCTTTGCAACCAGTCAACATTGAACAGCCATTTGAGCAATGGGGATTGGATATCATTGGGGAAATTACTCCTCATTCTTCCAAACAGCATAAGTATATCCTTACTGCCACTGATTATTTTACTAAATGGGTTGAAGCAATTCCTTTGAAGACAACAAATTCTGGGGCAATCATTGAATTCATAGATCAATTCATCATTACCAGGTTTGGTGTCCCAAATTCTCTTGTTTTTGATAATGCATCTTACTTTTCAGGCAATGCTATGTTTGATTTCGCTATTAAAAGAGGATTTAAATTAAAATATTCTGCTAATTACTATCCTCAGGGTAATGGTTTAGCAGAGTCTACAAATAAAAATCTGATTAAAATTATTAAGCAAACTATCGAACAGAATCATAAAACATGGCACAAATCCTTAATATTCGCACTATGGGCTGATAGGATAACACAGAAGGATTCCATAGGATCTTCTCCGTTCAACCTTGTATATGGAAAAGAAGCAGTACTACCAACAAATCTTGTTCTTCCTTCTCTAGCCCTAGTGTAGTTTATTGAGGAAAGCCCTTCTTCTTCTATTCAACTTAGACATGACCAAATTCTAAAATTAGAAGAGGAAGGAGAAAAAGCCAAGGTTATTCATGCAAAACATCAGCAAATCATCAAGTCATCCTTTGATTCAGTCTCATCCGGTTCAAAACAATTTCAAGTCGGTGATTTAGTTCTAAAATGGGACAAAGCCCATGAAGACAAGGGAAAACACGCCAAGTTCTAGAAGATGTGGCTTGGGCCATTTCAGATCTGTGAGAAGATAGGCCATTCGACCTTCATATTACAAGATTTATCAGGTTTGAGAGATTCTCTCCCTGTTAATGGCCTTATCTTAAAGAAATTCTTGAATTGAGAAGGTAACCCCTTCTCCTTTTTAATAGAATTTTGTAGTTTGTAGGACCATTAGAAAATAAAGTTGTAAGGTATCTTCCATTAACCTTTGTTGTACTTAAAAGTTGCTCAACAAAAGTAGTGATGATATTTACTTTTAAAATAATAGAAGTCTTAGATAAGAGGAACAATTTCTAGGAAACTAGGTATAATTGCATTCCGAAACCACACTTCAATTTTTGTGAACTCTTCTCAAAGTTTAGAAGTATTGTAAATCATTTTCTGTTTTCAAACTGGTCACAAAAGGTTATCAATATCAAAACAGAAACTAATCCAATTTTAGCATCTTCAAGTCTTACCCTGTCATCCATTTACTCTTAAGGAGAAAATTGTCCATCCCATTCACCAAAGTTTATGGTTACTCAGAGTGTAATTCTAAAATATTTGATATAAAAGATAAGAGGTCTTATTACAAGCCTGCTTACCATGATCATCGGGAAATAGTTTAACCGACATTACCAATACTGCATACCAAAACAGGGTAATGGATTAGAATTATAAGACAAGGGGTCTCATCACGAGCCAGCTTGTTCGGTTAGATTACTACCAGTGAATGGCATTGTCAAACAGCGGGCCACCAAACCAGGACAATGGCTTTTTATCTTAGCAATAACAGAAAAAGGAAAGGAAATACAAAATATGAAACATGTTCTGAATTCATTCTGTTAATCACACTCTTAAATGGATGGGATAATGGACAATAATATGGTTAAAAGGTATCCCTGTCGAAACTATGAACGTTTGCTGGTAGCAGAGGCTCTACCTATGACAGACGAGTTAACTATAAAAGTTGATTTGGAAAGATTTTCTGTTTTATCATTATAAACCAATAGAGGCCTATTTAAAACTTAGAATGTATCTAATTTTAAATAAGAGAGGAAATTAGCAAAGATAGTTTTATTTTACTCGGAATGCATATATACCTAGTTATATTAGAATTTTCCCCTTTGATTAGAACTCTATTTTGAAAAAGTTTAAGTATTTCCATACTTTTCAGAGATAACTGTTTCTTCCAGCGAATCACCAATTGTTGTGCTCTACAACAACCCCCCATTTCATATCATTTTTATTCACAAAACTATCATATGAAATGGGTCCCTTTTAGTTTTGATTGGTATCAACTTTGTATTATTCAAATAGGTTCGAAAACAAAATGAAAACATTACAAAAAACCTTTTTGACAAACCAATTTTGGTCTTATAATATAAATAATCAATCTTTTATCATTGCGATAAAGCGATCACAAGATCGCATATCGCAATGGCAAAGGAGGCATAACTTAAAAAACCATTGGTTTGCTCTTACGCGATAACGTGCAATAGCCTATCGGACATCGGCAATCATAAGTTCCCATAATTAAAGTGCATTTCGCTCCGATGCACTGCGATATCGCTATCGGCGATCGGTAATATACCATGCATGCTTTTAAAAGTGCCTTTCGATCCGATGCGATGCGATAAACTCCCGTTCGCTCCGATGCGATGCGATATCGCTATCTGTGATCGGCGATATACTATGCATGCTTTTAAAGTGCCCATACTCCCAATGCGATGCGATGCAATATCGCTATCGGCGATCGAGGATTTCAAAAGGTGTCAATATAATGATTTAAGTTTTTCCCCGACGCCCGATTGCGATAAAGCCAAAAGCGCAAACTTCAAAAAGCCATTAAAGCAGAGGGATATTACGATTAATTTGTATTAAAGGCCTTATCTTTCAAACAGTAATTTACCTGCGCTCAACCGCCAAAACATCCAAGGCACGCTTAAACAAATCATTCGGCCGATTAATGATATGATGGGCATTTAAAGGATTGACAGGTTTTAATGGCCATTTAATAAAATAGTAAGTCTAAAAATCTTCTCATAGATTGTATCCGCGGCCACTTTTAAGTTAATCCCTCATCATGCATTGATCAATATATCTCATTCGTATTTGGTTTTCACTACCAATTCTCTGTGTTACGGTTATTTCCACTACTGTGCAGAATTGTTTCGAAGTAATAGATTCAAGCAGAATGGGGAAGAAGTCTAAGAAAACCGCAATCGCTTCCACTGCACCAGCCATAGGACAAGTCGTTGCTAATCCAGCAACTAAAAAGAAAGGATTAATATCTGATACTACATGTTTAGGACTTGCCAAGACCACTTGGAAAAGTACCTATAATTTGATCGCAGCCGAAGAACCAAAGGTGACAGCAGTACAAGCTACAGCAGGTTCCAATAGAAAATCTGATGGTACTTTGAAAGACTTGGCCAAATCTTTCCTTCATCGGATAGTGGCTCGGGAACAAATTCTCCCATATACGGATGTAGTAAAGTGGGCAATTGAGGAAATCCCAATCACAGACAGAACTTTCTGCACCAAAGATGGGAGAATCTTCGGTTCATTCAAGGCTGATGATTTGAGGAAAATGTATCATTTTCCTGAGCCAGAGAAGAAGTACAACAAGGCATTTCTGGAGAAATTCCAAAGTGAGAACGAAACTGAATCCGAACCCATTCGGGATTGGAGGCAAAATCTGGCGAAACACAAGCATGAAACTTCCGGTAAGTATTCTATTGATTCCCTATGTTCTCCTTACTGTTATGCTGGGATAATGATGTGTAGATTGTGGGGGTTGCACGATTCCGCTAATTTCACTATAGAAATGGTTCCCTTGATGGAAGCAGCGTGTAATAGTGAGATAATGGATTGGGAAACTATACTGTCAGATAAGCTAGCAACAACAGTTCTTGATTTTAGAACTAAAACCCGCGTCACCGAAAGGCTTATTCCCCCATTCTACTACAATGCTTATATACTAGATACCCTATGTTTTAATTCTGAGTTTCCTGTACTCGGCTGGAGGTGGACTCCACAAGACCCCATGCCTATTCACATATACCATCAAAACTTGTGGAAGACTTCCTATAAGCACCATTTGTACCAAGTCTGCAATGGTTTCATGTTACCCATTCATTATTCTATTTTTAATAAACCTGCTCCCAAGATTTCTTACCAAGCAGGGATTGATTTAACATCAATAGGAAGATGGTTCGGAGAGGAGAAATTTACTTATGTAAGAATTTTCGGTAGCCAATCCAAACCTCATGTCCTTCCTTTGTACATACCTGACAAACTGCTGGCAAGGGAGATAGCTTATCAGATTACATCCGAAGGAGTTACACAAACTCTAAAGAAAAATAAGAAGCAGGTCTGGCCCTCCTTTCCTCTGAGATGTGGTGTCTACACTTTGCATGATTTTAAACATGCGGAAAAAGAAGCTACAAAAATGAAATCATTAACTCTAGCGACTCTCCCAAGTAGGCGATTTGATCCCAACAAAGTCGCCTATAATGCACTTGAACAAGCTAAATTGACAAAGTTTGATCATGTAGAAGATAAATTTGATGACCTGTTCTCCTCGGCTGAATCAATGTATCAAGTTAGATTGCTGGCCATAATGGAATACAAAGATGAAGGGTTAGTTGAATTCAACAGACTTAGAGAACAGAGGTTGCAAACTCTGCCTCTAGATCTGTTAGCAACAACCCCAGCAACAAGACCAAGCGAGGCTGAACAACAACATTCAAAGGAACTGTCGGTTACAACAGAAAAACAGGAGAAAGTGCAAGAGGAAACCCAGACTAAAGAGCAGAAATAGAGCAACATAGAGGTGAATGTGGATACTCAAATTGATCCCAAATTTCTCCAGGAATGGCAGCAATTTGATTCAATTATCAGTAGTCTTGAATGTTCAAAGGACACCGAAACTTCGAAAGCGGCAGATACACAGGAAACCACTTCACAACAGGTTCCAAGTGGAACCAGCGGCCTACCCAGTTCAAAGGAAGTAGAAATAATCCCAAAGGACCCTTCCAATCAAATTATTTTGCAGATAGAAGAAATTCCTCCCTTGGATGTCTTCTATAGCCCAAAGCACAAAGTTGTGGTAAAACGACAGAGGAAGAGAAGAAGGACTGATCAACCTTCCCTTTTCCCAGAACAGACGGTCACGGGCAATGTGGTTTGGAAGGAGGAATTCGACCCCTCTGATGACCTAACAAAACTATCACAATATGCTGGAGCCTATTCGGCAGCAACAATAGACAAGGCATCAGAGGTGAGTCTTTTATTAAAAACGAAAGACCAGGAAATCTTTTTATTGCAAGCACAGCTAACAGAAGCACAACAGAAAGCGGAACAGGCAGAATAGCAATTGTTAACACAACAACAAATAAATAATCAATTAACTCAACAATTGCGAGAAGAGAAACAGAGGATTGATCACAGCGTAGTCCAGAAGCAGAAAGAGTTGTCTGAGGCCTTCGCACAACTGAGGGCAGCAAATGAACAAATGTTGAAGACAAAAGATGAGCAGATTGCTCAACTATCAGCGCAGCTTGAGAAGAAAAAGGGCGTTCCACAGATAGCCGAATTCAAATTAGAAGCATTACAAATAAATAAGGCATTAATAACACAAATCAAGCTTCTATGTCAGCAAATCGCCCAGGCGGAACCACTATGTGAATTGACGGCATCAATAAGTAAACAAACAGAAAAGGCTAGAACAGAATTGGATCAAGCTGAAGAAACATTAACTGAATTTCTTGACTGGCAAGATACTGATCAAGGACAAGCGGCAAATTTACCAAGGATTTTAGACTCACATAAAGAAACATTGTTTACAGAATGGCAGTCCTAGTTAATGAAAGCAGAGAGGGCAATTTCAAGATGCAAATCAACCACAAGTAATTTGGTTGGATTGGTTAATAATACTCTCTACTTGTCAAACATGATTTCCCAATGCACTCCAGGTAAATTGACAGCGATGAAAACATTGGAGCAGTCATGTTATCCAGATCTAGAGGAAAAGGGGAGATTAATTGCTGGAATTAACAGTTTAACATGGGACACCTATTGGTTCTTCTTGGTAAAACCACACAGTCAAAGAGCCGCCCTCAAATACCTTACAGATGCAATCAGGTATATTATCCCCGATATCCAGGATGCCACCTATGCCGCCCAGCTTACCTCTCGCCTCAACAGACCGCCCGAAGTGGAGCCAATGCTTGCGATAAATTAGCTCAAGTTTAAAGGCAAACAATTTACTTGATGATTCATGCCACCGACTGCCAGGTTGCTAAGAAGAATATATTCAAGATCATTTGATACCAATTAAGTAGGATTTCAGTTTCATAGATAGTTAGTTTAATTTAGTATTTATAGACCCTTTCATGGTTTCGGAAAGGGTTGTAAAGTTTTGTACTTGACTTAAATCCTGAAGTTGCACTACTGTAATTCAGGCATATTCTTTTATAAACTAGACCAATCATTCTGATTTTGGCAAAGAAGCTTTTATGCAAATGTGCACTACTGTCTTTGTTTGAAAGTATTTCTACGTTAGAGGAAGAATTTCGAATAGCGATTGATATTGGAGAGTGACTCGCAACTCATATGGTACTATTATCTATGTCTGAATCCATTCTTTTTATATGAATTGTTATTTGATTGCCTTTGCTATTATCGAATATATGTATGTGTTTTAACAACATTTCTTTATTCCATCCACTATTGGATGTTTATGGTAATGCTTTTCTTTTAATCATATATGTATTGATGATATAAATGATGAGTGTAGCTATACTGCGTTAATCACCTTGTTTAACTATTTAAGAAAAGTAATCCTTGAATGAGTAAATGTCCACGTTTATCAGATGGAGTCATCTACATGCCTGTTAATAAACATAGATCATCAAGTGCTACACTTCAAAGTACAATAGTTCCCGGGATTAGTAGTAGTTCTTTTTATTTCGCTGATAAATTAAGTTATTCGCCTATCATTAGATTAGTCAATCAATCATTCATTCATCCCGTTTATTCATTGCTGGGAAACTGGTCCCATTATCCCCAGTCGGAGCCACCATTCCAAATGGAAAAGGAGTTGTATTAAGGTCCGGACCGGGTGGTTATCCCCCAATGTTGATACAACGATTTTCGGGGCATCAACACATCCTCAAGTTCTTTTTGGAGCAGAAGCAGCTACAAGAGAGGCAGTAGAAGTGGATCGGTAATATCCAAGCATATGACTTTGAAATTGAGTATGTCAAGGGTAAGAACAACGTGGTAGTAGATGCCCTTTCACATAGACCAGCCACGTTGTTTCTTATGAGCTTGGATACAGATTGGAGGGCTCGACTCTTAGTAGAGTACTCCAAGGACAGGTTTTCATGTGAGGTTTTGGATGGGCAGGTGGCAGATGATAGGTAGAGGGTGGTCGATGAGATCATCTATTACAGGGACCAGATCTTATTAACTGAGGGGTCTCAGCTCAAGAAGAAGATAAGATACTCCAAGCATCACATGAGTCACCTTTGGTAGGAAATCGGGGTTTACCAAAACCTACAGGACCATTAGAGAGAGGTTCTCATGGAAGGGCCTCAATGAGGACGTACTCCAGCACATCCGGGAGTGCGACGTTTGCCAGAGGAATAAGGGAGAGATGAGCCATCCCATGGGTTTATTGTAGCCTCTTCCCATTCCAGAGGGGAAATGGGAGAGTATTTCGATGGAATTCGTCACAGGGTTGCCCATGGTACAGGGCAAGGATTGTATCTTTGTCATCATTGATCGACTGACAAAGTACGCACATTTTTTTCCATATCCGCACACTATACAACAGCACAGGTGGTCGAGCGGTCCTTCAAAGATATCTTCAGGCTACACAGTCTTCCTAAGACCATTGTCAGTGATAGGGACAACCATTTCATTGGCGGGTTTTGGCAGGAGCTTTTCTCGTTGGTGGGGACGGAGTTAACACCAAGTACTAGTTATCACCCACAGACGGATGGGCAGGCAGAGATAGTTAACAAGTGGCTAGAGGGCTACTTGTGTAACTATGTCAGTGGGTAGCAGCGAGCATGGCTGAAATGGTTGCATATGGGGGAGTACTTCTACAATACTTCACATCACGTGTCCCTTGGTATGTCACCATTCTACGCCTTATATGGGTATCATCCTTTATCTTTTGTTGACGTGATTTTTGGTGATATCAGGGCTCCTAGAGCCAAGATTTGGATCCAAGAGAGTCAGGATATCCTCCAAGCTCTCAAGGATAACATGGCTACAACACAGAACCAGCAGAAGTTGTATGCCGACAGGGGTCGGGTGGAGAGGCAGTTCGAGGTAGGGGACATGGTCTACCTATGATTACAGCCATACCAACAGTCTTCACTGAAGCAGAAGGGGGCTGAGAAGCTCAAGCCCCACTTTTATGGGCCATATAGGGTGATATGCAGGATTGGACAGGTTGCATATGAGTTGGAGCTGCCCCAAGGCAACAAGATTCATAAAATTTTTCATCATATCATGCCTGAAGAAGGCATTGGGGCAGTAGGTGATAGTGACAAATGAGCTACCACCCATGGATGATGAGGGGCATTTGGTATTGTAGCCGAAGGCTATCATTGATACTAGGGAGAGGCAACTGCGGAGCAGGATGGTCCAGGAATTCTTGGTGAGGTGGAAGAATTTGCGAAAGAGTATGCCACTTGGGAGAGTGAGAAGATCTTATAGCATCCATCACTTCAGTTGCTTGAGGAGAAGCAACATTTTGCTGGGGGAGACTGTAATATTCCTAATTAGCCATGGCTAATTGGAATATTTGATTTTGTTCGATTTTTGCCTTCTATAGTTATTTGTAAATAAGAAGTGAGGAAGGGGAACGTAACTCACTTTTAGAATAAAAAGTCACTTCCTAGTAGCACAACATTGTGACTTAAAGGGGAGCCAAGGGGGCCAAAAGGGGATGTAGAAATGGAGCCCACGTAGACACATGGAGGAACTATGCAGGAGGAAAGGAACACATGGCAAGAGGGGAATCACACAGGAGGAGGTGAGCCTTGGGATTAAGAGAGGAAAAGGCTATAAAAGAGAAAGGAGCCCCCTCATTTTGATCAATCCGATTATGAGCATTTGTGATAGTCATTTCGACTTAGAGAACGCTAGCTGTTTAGCTAGTCTGCAGCATTATTTAGTGCATTAAGTGTCTCCGTTTGGAGATCTCACCCTTAGCCCTAGGGGACTTCAAGTGCCTGCTCAGGCAAGGTATTTCCATTGGCATTCCAGTAGTTGTTTCATCAGTATTTCAGTTGCAGTTTCATCAGCATTTTAGCAGCAATTTCATTAGCGTCTTTGAGGAACTGCGCAGAACCCCAAGGGGGTGATTTTCGGGGGTTGGCCATTTCAGAAAAGCTTTTTGGGTTTCTTGAGTAGAGTCCAATTCCAGAGTTTGATCCTTTTCTAAGGAGGGGAGCAACCCCAAATCCTCATTCGATTTCTAGCAACAATAGTAGCACGACAGTTTTCCAGCAGCCGGGATGCAGATCAGTGTAAGGCCATTCCTTTGTTATTTTGAGTTTATTTCTTCACTTGCCTTGTGCAAGTCGAGGGCCGTCCTTCTGATCACCTCTGTACTCATTCATTTACTCAGTATAATAAAATGGCTTAGCATTTCTCGCTGCATTTCATGTGTATCTGTTTATATTTCATATGTTCATTATTGTTGTTGCACTACTATTATATCTCTGTCATTATATATCTATGATTTTCTTGGCTACTATACCACTTGCGCGTTTTCCTGGTTGAGATTTTGCTGTGGTTTGAGGAATATTCCGAGTTAGGGATATTACATGTTCTTGCCAAGTTTTGTTGAAGATGAGCATGTCGTCTAGATAAACCACCATGAACGAGTTGGTGAAGGGCTGAAATATGTCATCCATTAGCCTCATAAACATAGCAAGGGAATTTTTCAACTTGAAGGGCATAACCAACCATTCGAAAAGGCCTTCCTTGGATTTAAAGGTGGTCTTCCATACATCTTCGGCTCTATTGGAACCTGGTGATAACCAAAATTTAGATCGATCCTGGTGAAATACTTGGCCCCCTTGACTTTGTCCAGCATGTCATCAATCTATGGGGTTGGATACTGATTCCTAACAATGATTTTTTTTAATGCCCGATAATTAATGCAAAGCTTCCAAGTCCCGTCCTTCTTCTGTACAAGTACAGTGGTGCTCCCACAAGGCGAGGAACTTGGTCAGGTGTGCCCTTTTTGCAGCAACTCCTGTATTTTCCATAATGGAGCGATGATATATCAACCCATTGGGTAGAGGTGCTTCGGGAGTTAGATCGATCGAATTCTTGACCTGGAAATACAAGGGTACCCCTGTGGGTGAGTAGAAGTTGTCCCTATATTCTTCCACGATACTATCCACCCGCTTCCATTGCTTGGAGGAACCCTTGCTGGGGGCCATGGATGTGCCTATGACCTTCCCCTTACTTTGAGAATGAATCAGAAAGAAAAAAAACTTCACAGTCTAGGAGATGACCTTACTACATTTCTTAGCAAAGATCAAGGAGATGGCAGTAGGTGGGTTTACCTCTGGTATCATGTATAACTTACTACCTAAAGAAATAATAACAGAGTGCAATCTAGACTCATACACAACATACCGCTTCCATAAGTATGGTTTTCTTAATAATACATCACAAACTTTAAGGGGAGAAACATCACATATTACCTCATCCGTGAAGGGCTTGATGTTGTAGGGAAGGTGACATTGTTGGCTGACGCAATGATGTCGTCCTTAGTGAAGCCACTTGATGGTGTACGAATACAAATGTGTTGTATTCAGTAGGCCCAACCACTTCACATCCTCTACCGAAATAAGGTTCTTTTGGCTCCCGTTGTTGATAATGAATTGCAGCGGAGAACCCTTCACCCACATCTATGAGTGGACTAGGATTTCCCCCTCTTCTAGGTCTTCAGGCTCGATCTTATGGATCTTGGTGGTGGCCATAGTGACATTGGGCTTCGTGTCAATGATATGATTCCCTTTGTCATTCCCCTTGTCAAGTTCTAACTCAAAGTCGAAACATGCATCTGACTCAGAAGCCTTGAGCTCGTCCATGAGTGACTGCTTGGCCCGACACTCACTCGTGTTGTGAGTGGATCTCTTATGGAACTCACACCACTTTCACTTGTCCTTCTTTATTTTCATGGTGGTGTTATCTACTTGTGGCTTCGGTGGGTTATCTTGGATTGCCTAGCCTTATATTTTCCTTTTTTTCTACAGTTTGGGGGTGCCTTTCCCTTACTTCATATTTGTAGATCCAAAGTCTCTCTTTTTCTCTTTAAACTTTTGCTCAATCTTGACAGTGTACCGGTACGTTATGCCAAGCGAGGAGATGTCTAAGAACTCCATTTCATCCTGTATGTACTTATGTAGGCAGCCACGGTACTTGAGTACCAAATGTTGTTGAAATATGGAAACAATAATATTCCAATTAAATTTGTCCTTGAATTAAATTGTGAATTAAAATCGAATTTAGTCTTAACAGCTACTTGGAAATAGTTAATTAATTAATTTAAATTAATTAGTTGGAGAAATTCAAGTTAGAAGTCTTTATGAAGTCATGCAAGAGTTATCCCTTAAATTAAGGAGATAAGATTGAGTTATATTTGAGTTGTAATTAGTTAACTTAGTTTACTGAGTTATGTCCAGTTAAATAAGTTCCAAACTGTTTGAGGAACTAATAGTGAGTTAACAGTCAGTTGATGCATTAATGCACTCAACTATTGCTACTCCAATTAACTGAAGATTCCATCATCGGAAACTCATGCATGTCTATTCTGAGAAAGAACCAGTTGAGATTAATTTCAAGGACAATGTACTATCAGTTGCATGTGTTTTCTCATGGAGAAAACTCATGCATGCAGTCAAGGATTCATCCTTGTGGATTGCGCAGTTTTGAAGGCTGGTTTTTCCACTTGTTAATAGGCTAATCATCCACAAGGAACAAAACAAGGAAATAGGAGCTTGGAGGGTAGAGAGGAAGGTTGGAGAGAAGACAAGATTGCCTGTGAGCATCTGTGAGGATTGTAGTGAGAGTTGGCTAGTTGTGAGAGCTAAGGCTTTGTATAATTCCTATGTATTTCCACCATGTATGATAATATAATAGTGTGGAGTTTTTATCTGAGGATTTCCCCAAAAGTATTTTCATGTGTATTGTGCTATTGACTCTTCGTCTTCTGGTTATATTGTTCAGCTATATCTTTAAGCTTCCACAAATTGATAGTAGAAGTAGGTTATAATATTCTACTTTGATTTATATTGCATTATAGGGTTATCCTATCACAGATTTATATTGGCTTTAGTGGGTTATCTTGGATCGCCCAACCTTATCTTTGCCCTTTGTTCTGCGGTTTGGGGGTATCTTTCCCTTGCTTTGGATTTGTAGATCCAAATTCTCTCTTTTTCTCTTTAAACTTTTGCTCAATCTTGACAACGTATCGGTACGTTATGCCAAGTGAGGAGATGTATAGGAACTTCATTTCATCCTAGATGTACTTATGTAGGCAGCCGCAGTACTTGAGTACCAAATGTTTCTCAAAATCCTTGATACCCAACTTCATGTGAAGGGTATGGAAAACATTGGTAAACTCTAGCACATCCTGGTCTCTTCCCTATTGGAGTGTGGTCCACTTTATGTATTTATCCCCGTAGCTCCCAACAAGGTAGTATTGCTTCTTGGTGGCATCCTGGAACGAATTCCAAGTGGGTGCAGCTGAAAACAATGAGGGTGTACTTTCATCTTTCTTCTCACAGTAGGTTTCCCAACTAGAAAAATTAGGAACAGAAAAATATCCTTCTAGCATATTTAACTATTTATCTACGACATCTACATCTATTTGACCTTCAAATATGGGGATGTCAAAGTTAACTTGTATCTTAAAGGGTGTGGCACTTCCAAAGTAGTTTCCAGAAGTAAGTGTTTTACCTTTGGGTCCGCTAAAGGATCTGAGAAAAGTTGTCCATCATTGCATTCCTTTGTCTCTCAAGGGCTTCTTCGAGCAAGGTTTTGAAAGGATCTCATGCCCCCTCATCTTTCTTCTCTCCCGCCATGGGAATCTGTCGGGATTTGAGAGGTTGGTCTTGCAAAGGTTTGACTAGTTCGAGCCCTAACTCCTTATATCTCGACCTCGTTGGGGACATGCAAATAAAAACAGAGAAAGAGAAAACCACTCCAATACCGTTGATCTAAACTTAAGTAGGAATACAAAAAATTATAGATATAACCATAAATACAGAGATGCAGCAAAAATAACACTTAATTTCATTAATATCAAAAACTGAAATATGCTTACAAACAGAATGGGAATAAGACTAGCTCGAGCAATGGTAGCTTATCTCTGAGAAGAGATGTGGTGGCTACATGCCTCTCAAATGTGTTGCAATGAGGCTCAAGGGCCTTTTTATTATTGAAAAGCATGAGAAAACCATAAACAACCAAAACCATAACCCTAGGAGATGTAACGTCAATATTTTGTGGGCCTTGTTGGGTTTAGTTGGGAAGCCAACTTCCTCGGGTCATAACTTGGTCATATTATCTTCGTTTGGTACATATGATACCTTGTTAGAAAGGTCTCTCTGAGTACCACAAGATTTTTCGCAAACCCCTACCTACGGTGATGGTTCTTGTAGCAGACCTCAAAAAAACTTTTTTTAGGGGGTCAAAATTACTTCAGAAGTCGAGGACTTGAAAAACACTAAAAATGGTAAATTTTGAAATAAACAAAGAAACAAATGAAACCAATTGGAGGTCTAAGTGGAATAGGTGGGTGGCCACCAATATACACCTAGATCATCTTTGGAAATGGTTAAGTGTTAAACCAGTGAGACTGATATGTGAAGTGATAAAGCTTTGACTGTGATCTAACACTTAGAATACCTAATGACTCAACAACATAGATCACCCATGCCACATAAAAAATACATTTTCCTACGTGTGACTGCTCTATGACAAGTTATGATAAGTGTGACACCACATATATACTTTACAACGATAATGATGACACTTGTGTGATAATGCTCAAAACTTTGTGAATAAGTGCGGCAGGTGTTTATATGGTTAGGACAACTCATAAACACAAAAATGGGCCTTTGAAATCACCAAATTGAGCTTTCATATTTGATGTGACAACCCACATTAAAAAATACGCCATTTTTCCTAAGTAACAAACGGGACCAAAACACTCCAAAAAGATACATGAAATGAGTCTTAGTGTTTGTGACAACAATGGACAGGACCAAGGAAGGCTTTGAAATTAAGCATAGGCCAAAATTTTGGAGGGTGTTCCAGCCACTACAACTACAAGTTTTAACCCTGCTAAAACTACAAGTTTTAAACCTGTATAGGAATTACTTGCAAATGAATTCTTAGAAAGAGAAAATATACAATGGTGAGAAACACAAAACAAATACACATATATTTTCCCCTAGATCCCAAAAACTGGGACTACTAGATCGATTTTTCATTATGTTCCTTTCATTGTTACAATATATATATATATATACACACACACACATATCGAAGCATTTGTAAACCTAATCCATTAACCCTGGATTAGAACATAACTGTAATTCACTCAACCGGATCTATAAAATACCATGGGTAGTAAAGCATCATGCCCAAAATCATGTGTAAAACCCATGCACAAAACCATAGGTAGATCCACCCACCTAATATAGGGTCCAAAAATAAATTCCTGGGGCATTGCCTGAGACCCCATACTGGGGAGCTACCACCTCTTGAATCCCCCTGACAAGGAGGTTTATGCCCTACCCTATGAATCCCCTGTCATGCCCAGTGCAACGAACAACGGGGGCTATCACCCCCCCTCTGTGCATGCGACTAGTCATGGAAAGAATATAACACGCACCCAAAAACAACACTTGGCGACACACTGCTAGAACTCGATATTCTTTGTTTTTTTTAACTCTTTCATGGAGGGCATTGGTTCTCCAGGGAGAATTGATTCATCATGAAAATTACTTTTCCCTTCTTGCTTACCCCACAAACAAAGATGGTCCCCTCTATACCTTCTTGGTTGAACACAACATAAGATTCAACATAATCACAATGCTTCGAGTTGGGAAGAGTAGTGTAGTCTGCGAGCTTAAGATTTTCAAAGTATAATTTTTCATCGTTGGTGTTGCTCCATTGCTAGTAGGCCTGGACAGTACCACCGTGGAGTCATGCATGAACAAAAATATTCTTTCGCTGTCAGCGAACCTGGATATGGAATCTCCTGCATGACCAAAATATTTATGGCATACCTCAGTAACAAATGTGATGACTTCTACAGCTGAACACCCTAAAGTAAGTTCCATTTGGTGAAGCAAACCAACTGGAAAGTTCTACAAGCATCTATTATATGGTTCTAGCCCCCACATGGTTATGTTAGGGTTTATGATGCACATGCCTAAAATCAAGGAGGAAGCAACACTTGTCCTAAGATCGAAAATAGAAACTTTGTACCATTTATCAAACGATGATTGTGCACTCCCTATTTTCTATGGATGCATATTAGCTTACTCTGGGAAACTACGTAGTCACAAAAGCAGAAGGAATTGTGCAATTCCCAGTAAGAAGGGATTGTGTAGTTCATTAACTCAGTGAATTGCATAGTCTTAACTCTGTGAGATAGATAGCACAATTTGTAGGCTCAACGACTGCATGTCTTCAAGGTTTGTGTTGTTCTAGTCCTCAAGGCATAGCGCAGTCTCTAGTGTCAGAGGATTGTGCAATTCCTAGAGGGAAGACTAAAAATTGGTGCAAGATCAAGGCATGAGTTAGCTTGTGTTTAGAAGTTGTTTAGCTTTCGTCAACAAGACTCAATCATCATCAAGCCAACATAATCTAGTCATCCCAAGCACTGCATGCAAAGAAAAATAATATTGATAGGAAACAACAAGAGGAATACTTGACGACCATGAAAGATAACTTCTTATGAATAGAAAGTAGGCTCCAAAATCAAGGCATAGGAAAAATTTTGGAGGGGGGTTGTAGCAGCTACAACATGTCTACAAAATATATTGATATGGTTGGAACACATAATTAGTTGTGGTAGCTCAGGATTAAAGTGATTTGCAAAAACAATTATGTCAAAAATGCTACTTTGTACACAAAGTTAGTTGTGGTAGCTTAGGGTTGAAACAATTTGCAAAAATAATTTTTTATCAACAATGTTGGTTCAAATGTAGAGTTAGTTCATACTAGCTCAGGGTTGAAAGATTTTTGCAAGATCAATTTTGTGTTAACAATGTTGGTGTAAACACAAAATTCAAAAACGTTTTTTGTGTGAATTTAAAACTACAACAATGATTTCACTCTATAATAGTGTTCCTATTTTTAATTTTATATACAATGGTTTTCCAAGGCATGAATTGTTGACAAAATCAAAGTGTTTATAGGGTTTTTAATACAATTTTTCCATTTCCAGTTAGGGTAGAACCCTCAAAACCTAAAGTGGAAAAATTACATCATGACACAATGTTTATGCGACAAGAAATTGGATGGTTATAATTTTTCTCCAAGTTTCATGGGTATAATATTGAAGTAACTAGAGATTTTGCTTAGAGATTTGATGGAGAGAGTGCCACTATAGGCAATATGATTATACACCTTTTTGAGCATAAAATAGAACAGGTAACAAAGTTACCCCAATTTGGGGAAAGATGGTTTAAAAATAACCAATTTGGAAGAAAAGACATGGACCCCATTTTTGAACAAATCAAAATAAAAACCCAATTGGACTAGGGGTATACTCGGAACATGCTTGAAGCACCATTACAAAGAATTTTCTTTCTTAATACAAAAATGTATCACATGTGAAGGAAGGTTCTGTGTTATACTCTTGTATAATGTTAGGTTGAAGGAAGGTCTTGTGTTATCACTAGTAGAAAATGATGAAATTAGTGACTAGGTGACTAAAAATGTTAGTCACCGCAATTATTTCAAGTGAATTACTATTAAATTTGAGCAATTTTAAGTGACCGAACTAAAAATGACTAACTTAAATGACTAATTTAGTATAGGGATAAAATATACGACTAGATAATAAGTGACTAAAATAAAAGTGACTAACTTAAATGACTAATTTAGTCTAGGATTAAAATATATGACTAGATAATAAGTGACAAAATTAATAATGATTAACATAATTGACTATTATAGTCTAAGAATAAAAATATGACCAAATAACAAGTACAACAAGGATATGAATTAGTCATTTATGTTAGTAATTTTTTATTGTGTCACTCTAGAAACGGTAAATTACAATTTTGATACCGAAGTGTTACATTTCACTACAGGGGTCTTTAAATCCATCTACAGTGTTAAAATTTAGAGATAAAGGGGTCTCTAAATCCATATACAATGTTAAAAATATGATTTCCCTTTTGTCTCTAAAGTTTAACACTACATATGGATTCAAAGGCCCCTTTCTTTGAATCCATATGTAGTGTTAAATTTAGAGACAAAGGGGTCTACGAGTCCATCTGCAATGTTAAAATTTAGAGACCCTCATTTGCAATGTTAAACACTCTAGAAATGGAAAATTGCAATTTTGATACTAAAGTGTTACATTTCACTAAATTTTAATGCTATATATGGATTCAGAGACCCCCTTGACCCCCTTATAGGGGGTCTCTGAATCCATCTACAATGTTAAAAGTTAGATATTAGATGGATTCAGCGACCCCATCAAAGGGGCCTATGAATGCATCTATAATATAGCAATTTTATACAATATTATTGAGTATAAGTTTACAATATATAATAGTTTTACACTCCTTCTGGAAGGACGAATAAGAAAGAGAGTTTGAAACTGATATTAAAGGGTTTTAACAGTTAATAGGAATTTGTTCCTCACATCTTAGAGAGACAACACACTATTTATTGTGGGGTTTTTGTGGTGTTGTTAGATACCATGGTTGATTATTTCACTAGATTCATTGAGGCAATATTTATTGTACTAATTTGAATTCAAAGTATGTTGATTATTTTAAAATTGATCAATTAATATAAATGTAGATTACTCTAAAGCCATATTATTCTATACATAATTCTACAAACATGTGTAGGGGCTGCAAAGAAGAGCTCAGTTTCCAATCTTTCACCTAGGTAAAAGTTGGATTATTCTCCCGTTATAACAAATAGAGGAAACTCAATTAGAAAATAGTTGAATTATTTAAATTTAAATATAAAAAATGTATGTGCTTATGTATTTTTAGTTGATAATAATTAGCATATTCTTATTTATATTCCCTCATTTAAACTATACAATGTAAAAGAAAAGGTATTTCTAAATATTATGATCCCAAATATGAAGATGGACACTCAACCTAGTTTTTATTTTCAAGCCAACAAGTAGAAATTGTGGAATACCATTTAGTTTGGAAATTATCCCATCCCAAGTCTTAATTTTATCTTTCCTTCTTATTTGTTTGTCCAAATACATTATCCCACCAAAAAGATGCATGCCCTTTCAACTTTGTGAATATATGCTTCACTCTCTTGGGGTCCTCAATTTCTCAAACTCGAGGGATTTCTCCATCTTCCCAATCTAATAAATCATCTAGTCTTATCTCCCATGGGGCCTCTACCTTTCACTCTTCATTACTCACATCATGAATATCTACTGCAACCCCTCTTTTATTAGCTTCCTCCATGGAATCCATTCTATTTAACATGAAGCTTAATATCTAGGGGATTTTATTCATGGTTATGTTTCCCTCTACCCTATTCTTGTATTCCTAATTCCCTTATGTGCTCTTTTGAAATTCTCCTTGTTATAGCTCCACCAAACAATTTCCCTTTGATAACAATGTTTTTCAATTCATATGTGGGCCCCAAACCTACTTTGATACCAAAATAATGCAGCCTAAACTAAGATTTACATAGGCAACAATAATCATGGTTACAAATCCACTTCAAACATAACACATGATAAACAATTAAAAGCACACACAAATTTTTTTATCCTAAAAAAATTAAAAAAATGACTTTACTCTTAGAAAGACATGAAACTGGTAAAAATAACAATGATTTAAGTGTTCTAAATATAAATGATTTAACTGGTAAAAATAAAAATTGAAAAGGAACACTGATTCACCCCCCCAGTATTTCCAACACTCAATAGGCCAGGTTGTACTATGCATTGGACAATTTTAGCAGTCAGTCAGCCTCCTGACAGCCTGGATTGTGCCTTGTGCAGTTTTGGCAGTCAGTCTCCCAACCTCTAGGTGAAAATTATGCATTCTTCATGAAAATCACACAGGTATGTTGCATGTCAGTCCTTCAGTTTGTTTTGGTTTTCAACTAAAAAATTGCTTTCCATGAGTGTTGCTATGTCTCCAGGTATCATGGGTGTTTGTCTGCCTCTCAGCAACACAGGTACAATGGCTTCCAGTAGACCAAAGCGAAAGACACCGTTGAGAGCGCAACTGGAGATGCAATCGATCAAGCGTCTATGAACTTGCCTATCTATGAAGACATCAAGTTGTTTATGGGAAAGGACATCACGATGAAATGGCAGCGGCATCATAGCGAAAAGCACCATTAGCAGTAGCAAAAGGTAGCACACCTGAATGCGATAAATACAAGAGGAAGGTTGTTGACAGTGCAGAGGTGGAACAAAGTTGCAAGCTCAAGCAGATCCACTTGTGATGAAAGCAGCGTTGGAGTTTGAGGCTATGAGGCGACAACATGATAAGAGGATCACGTGAAGGTAGAGAGAAACAGAGAAGGAGTTACAGGGGCTGAAGTGACAACTCAAGGAAGAACAGGAGTTGCGTGGACAACAGAAGGAGTTGCAGCGAAAACATGTACAATAGGAGGCGCAACATGCATAGGCAAATGAGACTACACCCATATAGGTTATGGACCCATCCAGAAAATGGCATGGAGCAGACATGGTGAGTAGTGTTGTCAATCGCATGCAAGGGTATTCATAAGCATGGATGTCATTGTGTGCACACATGTGATCCCACCCATTTGGCACACTCACCAAAGCGAAGACAAGAAGCAAGTCTGACTGAAGCTGAACATGTATTTTGACAAGTTGATGCACATGGTCACCAACGCACACTTGGAGATCAGCACAGACACTATACAATAATATGTTGTTGGTGCAATTGCACTCAAGACGATGATGCACATATTATCAAATGAGTTGGATAGAGGATCCATATCACTCTACTAAGATGCAATAGAGGCAAGAGTTTGTTTTCAACAAGATGTCACCATTGAGCGCACGGACTCCACCACGGACAACCAAGCTTGGCATCAGTTCACCACCATCGATCATCGCAAAGATGTCAAAGAGTTGGTCTTACCACAACTGTTTGAGTATTAGTGATAGCTTGCATGGCTTGCTCAAGCCTATTTTGTCTCACGAGGGTACACGTGTAGATTGGATGTGACATCTTGTAAAGTGAAGGTCCAAGTGTTGATAGTTGAATGTAATAGTCATAGAGTAGTTGAAGAGTCATGAGGGTAGGTGAACAGTCACGGATGTCAAGGGTCACCCCACCCTTTTCTATTTATAGTACCTCATAACTCATTGTAGAGGCTTTTGGTCAACCAAGCTTCCGATAGGAGTATCTTCGAAAAAGCTTGGAGAGCATTGTAACGAGCCTTGGCTTCTCCATAATGTAGAGCTTGTATATCTCTTTGGAGGAGCAGGCGGAAGTGACTATAACGTTCCGCTATCAGAACTAGTGGTTGGTCATGGTTGTAGTGCATGATTGGAACTTTCACTTCTTAATATAGCAGAGCCAACACATTTCAAGAATATGGTGTTATTGTATTTCATCTATCTTGCTTATTCTAATGATATATGTATCTACTTGCTTATGCATGACTGTATGGACTCGTTCTATATAAGTATGTATGAATCTTACTGAAATGTGTTGTTGGTTTAAATATCACTTTGGATTGTTAGCTTACTTGCTCTCCAATTTGTGATGCAACTTTGCTCGTGTGTTCCCTTCTTAGCTGCATGCTTCAATAGGTTTCTAAAACCTCACTTTCTGTGTGTTAGAATAGTTCATGTTCCTTCCTTGACTTGCTGCATATGTCATACCCTTGCTACCAACAGGGATATATTACTTTCCTTTGCACGCAACCGCGGTCAAGGTGATACCATATGACCCACTGCTGGGACTTGTTCAGAACAGGATCCCCCAAAGGGTAGTTTTGGGACTAAAGGCTCATGAATGAGTCAAATTTTGTAATAAAATGGTAAAGACTCCGCATTTTGTGGTTGCGGAGCACGTAGGTGTCATAAGTCATAAATGGTTATCCGCCCTTAGTTTTATAAAGTAAAGTCAGTTGTAAGAGATCTACCCATGGTTCACGGACTATGGGATTGTATAAAAAGAGCTAAGCTCTAAGTAGTTTTGGAGAGACACACAAGGCATGAGAGCCATAGATCTGAAGTAAGAATTCTAAGTTTTAGGTCGTAGCATAGGTAGAGGCTCTGCAGCTAAGTGCGCGGAGGCCTAGGGTAGAAGTTCATAGCTGAGTGCACGGACTCCTGCAGCTGTGTGCGTAGGGTGAATAGAGTCTATAATCACTTGGAAGATATCAATAAAGGGAAGTATTCTGCAATTTCTGTGTCTTTGTTCCGATTAATGCATCTTATTGTTTTATGTATGAATTTCCTTTATAATGCTTATGTGATGCGTGAGTGTGTATGATTATGTTGGAAAACTGAACGCATATAAGAATTTTTGTTTATGCGGTGCTATCTGTGAGTATCTAAGAAGATAAGTAAGACACTTAGACTAATTTAGGAATCTGCATGGTACGCTGCCTTAGCAGCGCAGAAGTGTCTAGATCGAGGGTTAGGGCTACACGAAGGTCAACCATACCCTTTCGCGGAGGTATTGAAGGATGGAATAAAGGGCTCATCTAACAAGACCTAGAGCAAAGTAACCTATGCGAAGGCAAGAATAAAGGGAATAAAACGACATCATGACCATCTCAGGGTGCAAAAACTTGGTTCCAGCATCCCCCCATACTGATTTAGGGTAGACTTTGGTCAACGCTCTGCAGGCTGATGCTGAAAGGGCCAGTAGTGTAGGGATTTGTTTGGTTAATTAACGATGAACCTGGGTTAGGCCCCCTCAAGCCAACAAATGGTTCTATTGCTGGGACCGGAATTTGCATAAGAGATGTGTGATGTCGTATCACCGGAATCTGACTAAGAAAGAGATTGGAGATTGGTTTGATAGGAAGATCCACGAATTCGCAATGCGGGAGAATAGAAACCTGCGACTGACAAAGGAACAGTGGCTAGACAGGTATCTGTATACAGTGATCCAAGAGATCTTTCTGTGCTCCTTTCCGATTGAGCTATATGAGTGGATCACGAAGCTAACAGATACCCGAGGAAGGTGGAAACTTGATGGTCTTATTGTGGACCTTAGAGCTAGTGCGAAGGTTGGAAGCATTGGTATATAAGATCGCCTGTGTTGTTGATCATTGGCTCGATCGTGTCATAGGAGGATTTGTAACTAAATTTGCAGTCAACACCTCAGTCAACGAGAGCAAGGCAAAGTGACACTTTTTCAAAGGACCGTGAGGTAAGTGCATGAAATCTTTGAATACCTCGATTAAAATGCTATTGTGCAAAAAATGGGTTATGCAACTACCTTGATGTTCAGATCTATGCGAACCGGAAAAACTTACAGAAACAAAGGAAAAAAGGGTCGTGAATATAGTTTGTTGATTTCACCTCCGCGAGGTGATGAAGAAGGGATACTGTAGGTTTCTCCGCGAAGTGCTATTCAATTAATAAAGTAAGGATTCCCGCGAATACCACCCCTACCCACATCACCTCCAACTTCACCGCCATCACCTGCGACTTCACTCGTACCACCTATGCCTCCATCGCAATTCAATATGGCGAATTCAATGAAGTTGCCTTTGTTCAAAGGCTTGGGGAATGAGGACCCGGACCAATTTTGGTTCGTAAAATTTGTATGGGAAACTCAGGGTGTTACAGATGACAACATGAAGAACACGACACTGGTTAGTTTTCTGCAACATCACGCGCTAACCTGGTATATCAAGTACGCTAATGATAACCTGAATGTTGGAGTAGCAGACATCAAAATGACACTGAATAGAAAATTCAGTAGGCCTAAATCTGAAGCACAATTGATTGTAGGGTTCAAAGAATCGCGATGCAACCAAACGAGACACCTTGGGCACTTGATTAGAGGTTGAAGTATACAATCCGCGAAGCTAACATGAACCTAACAGACGGACAACATTGCAAATGGTTTGTGGCTTCGCTCCTACCACACTTAAGGGTTGCGCTATCACAACAGAAGATAACGACTTAGGCGGAGGCCTTGGAGATTGCAATGAGACTGCATGAGACCTCGATGCAAGATCCTAATATAGGGGTTCAATAGATCCATGTGCAGTTGAAAATTATTTGCCTTGAGATGCAAAGTTTGAAGCAGGACATAACAGTCTGACCAGAAGTACGCAAAGAGGTATCATGTCCGAAATGCAAGAGTCAGGGGCATGACAAAGACCATTGTCCGGTCTTTGCAAACTACCTTACAGGAGGAGGATGCGTTTGATGCCACAAGCTCAAGCAGGACCGAGTGTGGGGCCTACATTGTTGTGCACTATATGTCAGGTAGCAGGAAAGCATGTCACAGATAACTGTCATTTGCTGCAGAAGTTTGTACAGACACTGTAGCAGCTGTTATGCAACTTCTGTAGATCGGTAGGGCATGATGAGCACAACTACAGAAGTTATGAGTTCATGATGGATAGAACACCCACCTATAGGGTTCAGTCCAAAACGAAACCCCTCACTTAAGCACGGGGATGGCACAGATAGGATTTCAGGGGCACGGATGAGGTCGAGGCAGTGGAGGACCTTGCAGAGGTCGGAGATAGTTGATTTGCTACAATTGCGGAAGACCAAGAAATTATGCCCACGATTGTACTAACGCAACACGTGCATCATGCAAGTATTGCACGTTATTTGATCATGAAAGGGAAGACTGTCCTACGCTGATAGCAAGGATACGCGAAAAGGGGCGCTACTACCATAGCCTACTTAGAACCTGCAGATGATGAGGTCTGAGTTGTGCGAAGAGGACCCAAATGTTAATATAGTGCTCCAAAGTGAAGTCGCAATAGGAGATGACAGAGGGAAACAACCCGAAGACAGTACATGGGTGCACAAAGCTCCGGCAAAGGAGGCTGAGTTCGATTTGGAGTGCGCACGAGAAACATTCATGGAAGCGAAGAAGAGCTCCGTTGAGGCCTCCACCTCAGGAAGCAACAATAAAATTGATCAGGAGATGGACCCTTCTATGCTTACAACCTTCTTCGAAATCTGCATGAAGTTGTTGTGCAGTAGCAAGGCTGTGAAGGGGTTGTAGGAACTCATAAAGAGATGCGTTGGAAACACTTCTACTGAGCCGCGCATATTACGAAAGCTTGGTAAGCATAAAAAATGATGGGACGAAAGATGAGATTGACCGTGTAGATAGGAGAGTATAAAATGGATCAAGTTATCTTGGACCTAGGGTCAGACGCAAACGTCTTACGTAAGCAGACTTGGGAACGGATGGGGAGACCCCTATTACAATGGTCTCTGATTCAACTAAGGATGGAAAATTAGCAAAAGATCATCCCCATGGGGCGGTTGCAGGGGGTGACTATGGATATTGAAGGTGGGAGCGCTCTGGCTGACTTTGAAATGATAGAGATAGTGGATGACAACAACCCCTATCCTGCGCTCCTTGGAATTGACTGGGCTACTGATATGAACAGGGTAATCAACCTAACGAATTGAAAGATGATATTTGAGAAGAAATCGCTATGTGTAATATTGAACGAGTCCGTGATTATGAGAGTGATGATGATTTGGATTGTATCTATAAGATAATAGCGCGAGACCAAGATTGGGTGAATCCAACATCAGATGGACAAATTACATGGGATCGTGAGAGTTCATGTGCCTCGAACTCTGATGAAGAACTAGAGTGTTGGCAGAATCGGTTACACGAAATAAATACGTTGAGCTATAACATGATGACCCGGTTTCTACGCTGTGTGTCGTCAGAGGTAAGAAATCTGCCTACTTATGATGGCCTGAATAATGTAGATATTTTTCTGGATGCATTTGAGAGGGAGGTACCAGAAAAGCAACGCCTCAAGGGGATGGATTGGGCACTGCGCGTTACGCCCGCAAGGTGGTGGGGTATGCTAAGGGAAGCTTTGTTGATTGGCACGAATGTAGGAGAATGATGCGAACTTGGTTTGGGAAGCCGAATATGAAAATGACAGACAAGTATGATAGGCAGGATGATCCGCACCCGCACTTGGCCAAATGGGCTCAGGCTTATGGAGAGAAGCCCAAACCTAAGTGGGTGCACTTGTTCTGTCATACCCTGGATATTGTCCTGATGAATTGGTATGTAGAAATAGAGCTCCGCCATGGTACAACCTTACAGGTGAATGGAATATTTTGCACGAAGGATTCCTAATGACATTCAATTTTGAAGACGGGTTTGACAGTATTGATGAAGCGCTACAAGAGGTGAAAGCTACAATCTTTAGGATACCACAGGATCCTTTAAACCTGATTTAGCCTGAATGGGCTACTCAACTGAGTCACGTGCTGAAATGTTATAATGTAACCACCAAAGAAGAGGATGAGGATCTGCGAAAGATTAAAATCCCTGAAACAGATGGTCACTATGAAGTTGAAAGACCGCAGGTTGAGAATTTGGATATAACCGTGCCGCTGAAAACAAAACAAGTATACATCAGTACAGAGGCAGAGCCAAAATTCGTGAAGATTGGAGATTACTGGGATGATGCGATAGTGGATAAGGTCACTAAATTGCTTTGTGAATACCAGGATTTATTCCTACCAAGTTTACAAATCTAAAAGGGATAATTACCTCCTATCATATGCTGGGGGATCTGGATTGCCAGGAATCGAAGCATCTTTAGAGAATCAAAGCCTCCTGAGGTAGTCATAGCCATTCAGAGCAAAGCCATTCTGGATAGTATTCCCCTAAAGGAGGAAAAATCAAACAAGAACCGGAAGAAGGAATTTCGAATCAGAGACGGGGTTCCTTGGGCATTCTTCGATGGTGCTACACAAGAAAACATTGCGGGGGCGGGCTTTAGTATTCATTTAAATGCTTCTCACTCTTTAAAGGCCTCGGTAGGAATTGGAATGGGCACAAACAACTTCGCGGAACTCTCTGCTCTAAAGCTTCTACTTTGTTGGTTAATTCACAAAAATATCCTCACTGTTCAGATTTTCGGAGATTCTAAGAACGTGGTTAACTGGGTGTCTGGGAAGTTTAGATGCCAGCACTACATTTTATTACCATTAGTAGAAGAGATACAAACTTTAATGCAACAGTTTAACGTGTGTTATATTGATCATATATACAGGGAATTCAACGAGGAAGCAGATGGGCTTTCTAAGTCAGGTTTGCAGCAAGCTGTGGGCTCGTGGAGAATAACTGAACAGCAGTTGGATCAGATCCGAGTGCTGGATCACCCTCCTTTTGTTTAAGCTTGTTGTTCTTATAATGTTTTTCCTGGTTATATGCACTGTTCTATCAGTTTGTTTGATAACAGGTGGCATATGTAGTACTTGGTTTTATATCTGTTTTTCAAATTTCTGTTTTGATAAACTCGTTTTATGACAGAAACTCTAGGATTGCGAGGGCTGTTTTCCTTATGTAAGGAGGCCCAAGTGATTGTCTAGTTTTTTTGATGGATTATCCTTGGATATGGCTGCTATGGCAGCGAACAGTTGACTATATTTTGATCAGTCTCGGATGGGACTTTGTTGATCCTCCTCGGAGGAGTGCCCAGCCGTTCTCAGGCGAATGCCGTGGCAGAATGTTCACTCATGTGCTTTGTAACTTTTTTTATATCTTATAAAAAGAGTTCGCTTTTTTCCTTGGAAAAAAAAATCTAAAAGGGATAATCAGGGACCTAGGTGTTATGAAGATCACGTTGAAGCCTGACGCGAAGCCAGTTAAGCAAAGACCTTACCATCTCAATCCGAAGTATAAAGAGAAGGTATTCTTAGAGCTATACAAGATGGTCACGACAGGCATCATTGAACCTGTGGAAGAATCTGACTGGGTAAGCCCAATGGTGGTACAGGAGAAGAAGAAGAAGGATGAAATAAGGATATGCGTGGATCTGAGAAAGTTGAATGATGCTTGCGTACATTATCCTTTCTAGGCTCCATTCACTGATGAAGTGTTGGAAAATGTAGGTGGCTAGGAAGCATATTCCTTCACTGATGGGTTCTCTGGGTACCACTAGATCAAAATCGTGCTAGAGGATAGGAGCAAAATAACCTTCACGACTGAGTGTGGTTGTTTTCAATACACTATAACATCGTTTGGATTGAAGAATGTGCCTACAATCTTCTCACACGTAGTTGTTGCTACGTTCAAGGAATTTATTCATAAGTTCTTGTAGGTATACTTTGATGACTGGACTGTGTTTGGGATGGTTAAATGCCATGTAGCAAGCTTGCGCCTAATGTTAGATACCTATCAAAGATACTAGATCGCACTCAATCTGAGGAAGTGTTTTTTTTGTGTTCCTTTTGGGACCCTCCTAGGTCATGTGGTTTGTAGACTGGGACTGATGGTAGGCCCCGCGAAGATCGTGGTGATACTGAACTTGGAAGAACCAAGGAGTGTAAAGCAGTTGTGCGCTACCTTAGGGCATACGGGATATTACAGAAAGTTTATCAAAGGCTATGCCCAGATCACCGCACCTATGGAAAAATTGTTGAAGAAGGATTTCACGTTTTTCTAGAAAGAAGATTGTAAGAAGAGCCTAGATGTATTTAAAAAAAATATGGTCACCGTGCTGATCCTAGTCTTCCCGGATTAGAAGAATGAGTTTCATTTCCATGTCGATCCGTCATGTATAGCACTGGGAACAGTATTGATACAGGCTGGTGGAGAAGACCTGGACCACCCTATCGCATTTGCAAGTAGAAGGTTATCCAAGGAAAAGAAGAACTATTCCACCACTGAGCATGAAGTGTTAGCTATGGTGTATGCACTCAAGAAGTTTAGACATTATTTGTTGGGATGTCATTTTAAAATGTACACATATCATTTTGCGTTGAAATACCTGGTCAATAAGCCTGTGTTGGGGGGGGGGGGGGGAATCTGCAAATGGCTCTTACTGTTCTAGGAATATGATTTTGAGGTTATTGTGAAGCCTAGACCGATGAATGCAGGACCAAACCATCTATCATGAATTGAAACAGGGGAAGAGCCCACTAATTTGGAGGAAGGATTGTCTGACGCGCAACTATCTCTAGTGCATGTTGCAGATGGTAATTTTGAGGATATAATTCACTTCCTAACGACAAGAACTACCCTGAAAGGATACATTGTCCAACAGAAGAAGGAACTAGTGGTGCGCGCGGCAGATTTCTTTGTCATTGCTAGGCATCTATATAAAATGGGTTCTAATGAGATATTGCAACAGTATGTACCTGAGTTTAAAAGAAGCAGCATCCTCACAGATGCTCATGGGGGCACCGCGAGAAGGCATTATGCAGGAAGAGCGACTGCGCAGAAGATTCTACGCACAGGGTTGTGGTGGCTAACCCTCCATCAAGACTCAAAAGCGTATTGCAAGGCGTGCAATGTATGTCAAACAACTAGAAGGGCATCGTGGAGGGACGAGATGTCTTTGAATCCACAGATGACATTGCAACCCTTTGAGAAATGGGCAATAGATTTTGTGGGACCCATTTAGCGCCAAGGAAAGACAAGAGCAAGGTACATTATCACCGTGACAGAGTATTTGACTCATTGGGAGGAAGCGCAACTTGTGAAGGATTGCATAGGCGCGACTTCCGTGAAGTTCCTCTTTGAACATGTACTAACGCGATTTGGCTATCCAAAGATCTTGATGAGTGATCGTGGTACACACTTTCTGAATGAGACGATTAGCGCGCTAACGGGGAAATTTCAGGTATACCACCAATAGAGCACACCTTATCATTTGCAGGCTAACGAGATGGTGGAAGCATTCAATAAAGTGATCGAAAACATATTGACCAAGAATTGAAATTCTCAGTGAAGTGATTGGGACGTACGCATACCTACAGTACTATGGGCTTTTCAAATGACATGCAATAAGTTGACTAGACAAACCCCCTTTATGCTTGTCTATGGCATTGAAGTGGTAATGCCTTTGGAATACATTGTGACTAATCTACGCATAATAGCGCTCACAAGTGTGACGGATTGCAGAGCCATAGAGGAAAGACTCGCACAGCTAGATGAAATTGAGGAAGATAGATTTCTAGATGGATTTCACCAATAGGTCTAAAAGCAGCGCAAAAAGGCATGACATGATCGACACATTAAGTTGCGCACCTTTAAGGTCAATGACCTGGTATTAAGTTTGATAAATTTCTTGGGAAGCTCAAGATGCATTGGTTAGGGCCTTATGTCATTAAGGAGATTACCGACGGAGGAGCGGTACAACTGGTCAAATTGAATGGAGATCCCTTCCCAGGAAAGGCAAATGGCAGTCACTTGAAGCCATACATCAGTGGTCCGAACATGTGAATAGATGAAGGTAGCAGTCTCAGCACTCTAGGCAGCTGAAAGGAGGTGCAGGACTATAAACTGCACTGCCCAGGTTGGTGAGCTACACGATTCAAGGATTGTGCGAAGCAAGGAAGTGTCATGGGTCTGCGGTAGCATGAAGGGAGTTGCGCAACCCAGGGAGAAATCACGCATGTCGGCTGGAAAGTGATCGTTAAAGTCACTGTTCATGATTTGACAGTTGAAATGCGACCAAATGGAGCAGGCGACCGACATTTAAGATGAAATCTATGGTGCTACGATGAGGTTAAGGGCACAACGCGAACCGTCGTGTTGACACAAAGACTAGCCAAGATGTAGGAGGCCAAGCAGGTGAAGGAATAGCTAGACACAACACCACACAAGGAAGCAGAGCTCAAGGCGAGACTAAAGCCCTGGCTAGATGAGCCTTACGTAGTGATAGGTAATATTGAAGGCAAGCTTACCACTCTACAAGAAACCCAACAAAAGCTTCAGGCTGACAACGCAGGAGCAGTGACCAAGAAAACAATGGAAGCCGCGAAGCAGGAGGCAGCTGAGTGCACGAATGAAGTTGCAGTCATATAGGTTGAGCTGGAAGGGCTTCGCATAAATATCTCTGCACCTAATGAGTGACTTGAAGGTGAGTCACGATGTTTGTGTTGGGGGACTGTTGGAAACGGGTTCCCCAAAGGGCAATTTTAGGGCTAAAAGCCCATGATTGAGTCAAATTTTATAATAAAATGGTAAAGACTCTGCATTTTGTGGTTGAAGAGAGCGTAGGTGTCATAAGTCATAAAGGGTTGTCCGCCCTTAGTTTTTTAAAGTAAAGTTGGCTGTAAGATATCTACTCATGGTTCGCGGACCATGGGATTGTATAAAAAGAGTTAAGCTCTAAGTAGTTTTGGAGAGACACACAAGACAAGAGAGTCATAGCTCTGAAGTAAGAAGTCTAAGTTTCAGGTCATAGAATAGGTACAGGCTCTACAACTGACTACGCAAAGGCCTAGGGTAGAAGTCTATAGCTGAGTGTGCGGACCCCTGCAGCTGTGTGCACAGGGTGAATAGAGTTTGTAATCACTTGGAAGATATCAATAAAGAGAAGTATTTTGCAATTTCTGTGTTTTTTTTCCAATTAATGCATCTTATCATTTTATGTATGAATTTCCTTTATAATGCTTATGTGATGCATGAATGTGTGATTATGTTGGAAAACTGAACGCATATAAGAATATTTGTTTATGCAGTGCTATCTATGAGTATCTAAGAAGATAAGTAAGACACTTAGACTAATTTAGGAATCTGCACGGTACGTTGCCTTAGCAGCGCGGAAGTGTCTAGATCGAGGGTTAGGGCTATGCGAAGTTCAATCGTACCCTTTCGCGGAGGTATTGAAGGACGGAATAAAGGGCTCCTCTGGCAAGCCCTATAGCAAAGTAACCTACGCGAAGGCAGGAATAGAGGGAATAAAACAACATCACAACCATCTCAGGGTGTAGAACTTGGTTCCAACATCCCCGCATACTACTTCAGGTGAGACTTTGGTCCGCGCTATGCAGGTTGATGTCGAAAGGCCCAATTAATGCTAATTAACGCGGAACCTGGGTCAGGCCCCCTCAAGCCAATAGGACTCCTACACCAAGCAGTCCAAGGTCTAGTTGAGACTTCTTACTTGGAAGATCCCCTGACATGTTGGCAGGTCCAACACCATCAACATAATCCTATCTTCCACTAGAACCCTAATTGGCCAAATCATTTGATTGGAGTGTAAGTAGAAGTGTTGGAGAGCTTTTGACTTTCTTTGACAGGATCATTTGATCTATAACACTTAGGGGTAATGTCCCCTATGCACCAAAGGAGAGCTTGTTAGAAGCAAGAAGAGGGTCGGTTAAATGACAATTACCCCCTTCGAGGTGAAACTAGTCTCGTACTCTAGATTTTAAACTTTACCTTGAAAAGTACAAAATTCGTTGTAATAATATCTTGTTGAAATGTCGAGCAACACGTACTACATGGTAATTTGCGTTAAAACAATTTGCTTTACTTATAAAGCTAAAATAACTCGGATATAATGCAAAACTGTTGATGCATATCAAAAGAAAACAAAAACATTAATAAATTAGAATACAAAGTATAGTTAGTAAGGATATATAACCTCTAGTTTAGGATGCAAATGATGATAAACACTTTAATCGCATGCCAAAATAAGTTCATCCAATACATAAATTATCATGAAAATATTTCTTTAATATTTTTGTATTAAACTATTAAAATTAAAAAATATATATAATATAATATTAATATTGTTTAAATTATCTATATATTAAACAAATAAAAATATCATTTATATATAAGATATTTCATATTATCTATATATATAGATATATCTAATTTTTTAATATAATATTTAAAATGCAGCAAGTCAAGATTTAATTAGTTATATAAATATATATTAAATTTTTTATTTTTATTTTTTAACTAAAACAATTGTGTTTTATTGATAAATTCGGGTTGGGCGAAGCCTAATCAACCATTACAATTCGTAGATTTTACATGAGCTCCTATCCCAGTTAGGGAATAATTGTCGTTTTCAAAGCACCTGCATTTATGCTGATCATTCCATTTTGTAGAGTGCATCCTATGTTTGCCAATCTGTCTGCTTCCTTGTTTAGATCTCTGAGTATGTGGAATGTTTGCACCGAGGAGAAGTCCTTCAGGATTCTGCTCACTCTTGAGAGCTGTTTGTTTAACACTGGATCCTTGAGCCGTTTCTTGCTTATTAATGACTTTATCAACAATTCTGAATCTCCAAAAATAAGGATTTCGCTTGGGCTTTCTTTTCTGGCTAATTGGCAAGCTTTTAAAAGACTGAGTGCTTCAGCCTGATTGTTGGTTTTCATTCCGAGTCCCCAACTGAAATCATCTTTTTCCCCGTTCGGATAGAAGATTACCCCTCCTGCTCCTGATCTACCTGGATTGCCTTTTGAGGCACCATCGAAGAAGATAATGCACTTGCCCTGGGATTTCCACCACTGCTGAAATCTGTCCACAGATTCTTGAATCTGCCATCTTTCCTTATGGGTTGGCCGAGTGATTGCTGAAGGTCTGGTCTTGCAAGAGAAGTCATCCAGCCATGCCCTTTCCTCTGTTCGGAGGGAGTTATCATCTTTGACTGAAGAGTAGTTCAGAGTTTCTAAAAGGAGTTTCTTTGCCTATTTTGCCACTTTTTCTGTAGGTATTTCATTTTGGTTGAAGATGATTTCATTCCGGGCTAGCCATAGCTTCCAGCATACATATTTTGGGGCAGCAATCCATACCTTATACCATAGATATTTGCCAGCGATATTGTGAGAATAACTGGCTTTCCAAGTGGAGAACATATCTGCAATCAAACAATGAGTTGTGGGTCTCACATTCAGTCCGGTCAGAAAGATAGACTAGGACTTCTTCGCATACTCACAATTGATAAACATATGATCTGAGGTTTCCAGTGCGTTTTTGCATAGAGCACATCGATGGGGACCTGCTATGTTCCTTCTACACAGGTTTTCTCCAGTCAGGGTTTTGTTATGGAACAGTGTCCAAAAGAAGAAATTGATCTTCGCGATGCTAAAGCTGTCCCAGACCTGCTTCCACACTGATTTAGGATGTGGCGAATCCTTTTTACTTTGCATCTGTAAATATCCTTGTCTTGTTGTGTACACCCCCGTCTTTCCCCATCCCCAAGTATCTTCTTCATCTTTAGGTACTGGAGCAAAGTCTGAAATTGCCTCTTTAAGGGTGTTTAGCTGGGGGATTAGATGCGCTGGTGCTTTAGGTAAATTCCAGCGCTGCCAATATCCTTTGCTATCCCAACCAGAGATGTCTTCAATTTTCCGAATTCCTTTTGATTGTAACCAAATTCTTATCTCTGATATTTCATTGTTTTCTGTCAGAGGGGGATGACCCATGACTCTGTCTTTCCATAGCAGAGTGTTTTTTCCGTTCATGGGAATTCTATACAGGTGAGATCTGAAAAATTTGATGCCTTTGTTGCATAGCCTCCAAGCCTACGTTCCTTTTGGGGCTTTCTCCAGGATGAAGGATTTAATTGACTGGTGTTTGAGGTATTTAAACTTTAATATCTAGCTGACTGGGTGATTGGGCTCAGCAAGAAATTTCCACAGTAATTTACAACCCACTGCTAAGTTTGCTTGCTGGGGATCTCGGATTTGAAGGTCGCCTTCCTCTAATGGTCTTTTCGTTGTTTCCCATTTTATTAAATGAAATCTGTTACCATTTCCTCGCCCTCCATTCCACAGGAAATTACGCATGAGACTGGAGATTTGGTCTGAGATTTGCTTTGGGGCCATCATTAAGGAGGCCTGAAACGTTGGCAGTGCCGAGAGAACCGATCTAATGAGCGTGAGTTTACCTCCTGTGGTAAGCCAATAGCCCCCCCACACTGCGATCTTTTTTTTAAATTTCGATATCACCTCCTCCCACAGTTGATTTCTGTTGGATCCCATCGTTATTGGAAGACCCAAATATTTGAATTTGTCCCAATCTGCATATCCGTTAAAGCCCAGATCGCTGGCAATTCTGTCAATAGCGTGCTGCTCTGTATTCCATCCGTAGACAGCGCTTTTCCTTTCACTGATTAACGCTCCAGAGATACTGCAATATTTTTTAAGGATGGTTCTGAAGGAGTTTGCAATTCTTGGAGATGCACCCCCAAGCAACAGTGAATCGTCAGCGAACAACGCGTGATTCACCGGGGAAATTTCTTTCACGATTCTGATCCCAGGGATGTTGCCATTTTGTTTTTCCAAGATCAATTTTCTGCTCAGGGAATCTGCCATCAGGATGTAAAGAAATGGTGAAAGGGGGCAGCCCTGCCTCAATCCCCTGGTGGCTAAAAAGAAATCTGCTGGTCTCCCATTTACCATTGGAGCTATCCAGATCTTCTCTAGGCAAGCTTTGATTAAGTTTATAAAGTCCTGGTTAAATCCAAAGGATGAAAGGACCCTGTACAGAAAAGAGCGATTAACTCTATCAAAAGCATTACACATATCCAATTTTATAAGCATACCTTGTTCTTTACGTGCGTGGCTCGAGTGCAGGGCTTCTTGGACTTGGATGACGTTGTCCAGGATATTTCTTCCTTTCACAAATCCCCCTTGGGCTGGAGAAACGAGCTTTTGCAAGACAGGCTTGATTCTGTTTGCCAGAAGTTTGGCCACTATCTTGTAGGATGAATTGCACAGTGAGATCGGCCTGTATCTGTCTAATGATCCTGGGTTTGTTTCCTTGGGTATTAAAGTGAGGAAGGTTGAGTTTATTCTACCCCCAATCTTTGCCTTCCTCATAATCCACGTATCATTCTAAGGAGATCAGGTTTGATTAGCTCCTAGCAGATTCTGTAAAAGTGGATTGAAAATCCATCAGGTCTTGGCGCTTTGTCTGGCTCCATGGACCAGACAATATTAGAAATCTCTTCTTCTGTGACTGAGCTCATAAGATTTTCATTATCCTCCATGCTGACTAGCTTTGGTATGTTTGCGAGGAACTCTGATATATCTTCCTCGCTCCCATCCTTTTCTGCAGTAAGGAGAGTCTGGAAATGTTTCACTGTAGCTTCCTTGATATGGGAAAATCCTTTGCATACAGATGTGGTGATTTCTGCTATATGATTTCGGGAAAGTCGAGCCCTATACTATCTATGGAAATATGTGGTGTTTCTATCCCCAGCTTTAAGCCACAAACTGCGGGACTTTAAGCGCCAATACTCTTCCTCGCTTCTGAAGGAGCAATATGTTTTCCTTTGTGCAGATTTTTCTTTGTCTAAATCCATGGGGTAAATATCTTTCTCTTCCAATTCGAATTGCATTTCTTCCAGCTGAATGACAGCCTCTTTCCTCTGGCTGGTGGGGGTATTCATAGCTTTCTTTATCCATTCTTTTAGGGCCTTCTTTGCATTTTTCATTTTTTGCTCCCACACATAGCATGGGGAGCCTGAAACATCTATTCTCCAAGCTGTTTGAACTGTTTCAAAGAACCCTTGTCTTTCTGCCTAGAGAGGACTAAAGCGAAAGGGGAGAGGACCTAGGTCTTCTTCATCTTTCAGGTAGAGGAGAATAGGTTTGTGATCCGAGGTGAGTTTTGGAAGAATCTTGTTGATGACTATTCTTTTCCCCATCATTATAGAGCTGCTGATGAGGAATCTGTCCAGCCTTGCTGCTATGTGATTTTCTCTTGTTCTGTTGTTGGTCCAAGTGTATTTTCCTTTAACTGGCTTGAAGTCTACTAAGTCCCACTGTAGTATCAGATTCTCTACTGTGGTGAGAAAAGGGTTTCCTGAGTAGATCCCTCCTCTCTTCTCTTTAGAGTCTAGAATTATGTTCAGGTTGCCTCCTATAACTATGTTCCTAGGATTAATATGGTCTACAAAATCTGAGAGTGTCTTCCAGTCCTATTTCTTTTCCTCATAGTGTACATGAACATACATATTAAACAAAGCTAGGTTGAGATTGCTTGTTGTGTGGCACAATTCAGTAAATATCCAATGCTGGGTCTCGAAGGATCTTTCTAAAGAAAAGGAGTTTTTTGACCAGAATGTCCCTATTCCTCTAGCCGTGCCTCTAGTGTTGACAACCTTTCCAGAATCGAATTTCCATTTTGTGTTACTGGTATTTGGAAGGGTCTCCCCTTCTACCTTTGTCTCTTGGAGCATGAGGATGTCTGTGGGTTCCATTTTCAATAGATCTTTAATGGCCTCTGCCTTAGTGGGATTCCCCAAACCCCTACAGTTCCAAGAGACCAACTGCATCATTTACCACTTGTTGGGGTAGGCCCTCCTCCCTTGGGGACCCTAGGTCTGGTATTCCTCCCAAGTGTCATCTCAATGGTAGCTTGACTACCAAGGGTTTTTTGCCTTTCTGACTCTTCTTCCTTGGTTTCCCTGTTTGTTCTTCTTCCAACTTTTTTTGTTGGCCTTTCAAAGGTTTCATCGTCTGATGAGCCCGTGTTTTTTGTGTTTTTCTTCTTTTGTTTGATTATATCAGCATAAGAAGGAGAGGAAGTATTACTTGGGGTTAGGTTTAGATTATTACCTGGCTCTAAAGTGTCGTTATTGTTCAGATGAGGTAGATCTTCTCACTCTATCTTTGGAGGATCTGGAGGTGGATTGAGAGATTCAAAGGGATTTTTGTCCTCCACGATGCTAATGGTTTCTCTGCTTCCAGTGTTTTGATTGGTTGCACTTTCTTGCCCTGCTTTATTCTCTGTCTCTTTATATTTATTTTTGTTGTTCTACCTGTTAGTTGTTGTTTTCTTTGCTTGTTTCCATTGTTCGCCCTTTTCTTTCTCTGATACCTCCTCATTCTTCTTTTTGCAGTATCTTGCGAAGTTCCCGTATTTGTGACAGTGTTGACACTTGAAGGGCAGTTCTTCATAGTCGAGCTCTTAGATGTGTGTCCAGTCCGCCACCGAGAGTTTGATTGCTTCAGGTAGCCTGATTTCCAGATCGACCTCTACAAAAATGCGGGCGCAGGAGTATTGATCCTTCCTCGGTGCCTGATCTATGTATCTTCCTAGGGCATTGCCGATGGATTGTAGCGAGTTCTGACTCCAGCAATGAAGGGGAAGGTGCGGGAGACGCACCCAAACAGGTACAGCCGTGGGCACATCTTGTGCTGGATCAAAGTCTGGGGACCATTTGTTCAAGTAGAGGCCTTGGGGACCCATGAAGTATGGCCCATTTCTGAAGATCAGGCTTCTGTCGTCTACGTTATCAAACACGAAAACGAAGAACCCTTTGCCTACAAAATGACTTTTTATTCCTTCATTAACCAGTGGTATCCAGTTTCGTTTAACCCATTCTTCTACTGCTTTCGGGGATGGCCATAGCCCTGTAAACTGGCCAATGAGGCCTCTTTCTACTAGGTTCAACGTTGTTCTGCAGGTTTCCTCCACAGGAAAGGTTACCCTGGGAATGTTGTCCAGTTTTTTAACAAACTTTTGCTGTGAGATAGAGGTTTGACGTTTCCCTGCAGCTGTTATTAGGGATTTGAAGGCTTCGAGCTCCGGAGGCGAGGGAGGAGGGGCCACAGGGCCACCTCTGAGCTCCATAGAGGAGAAGATCACGTGAAGGAGGGAGGGTTCAGTCGGGCATGGCTAGGGTTGTAGTAGCGCTGATTAGAAATCTACACCACTATATATATTAATTTTAAAGGTAAAATCTTTTTTCAATTAGGGTGGGTTGGGTAGGCCCATTTAAAGGGACCACACCTCCTTACCAAACTAATTAGAGCCTAATCTTGAGGGTGTCATGAAGAATTCAACCCATAACCTTCCAATGACAAATCTCTTTAGCAAGAGGACCTCAACAAATTGAGCTAACCCTCAAAACTATCTTAAATGAAAGAAAGAAAGAAAGAAACAAAATGATTTTAACGTCCACGAGGCTAAATATAAGCTACGGGAGATAATTGCTTCTTCATCTGCTTGATGTATTCTACCACTATTCTGTGAATCTTCACAATAAATGCTCCCATCTTCTCGACAAATGCCTCGCTAAATAGATTATCCTAAGAGCTAGCTATCAGCATATCTGCATAACTTTCTCTATAGTCTTTGAATACCTCATATTCTAAAATGAAATGCTTTTCTGTTTCCACTTTTCCAGAAGAACAAAAAATGCATACTCTTTCCTCCCACACTTCTTTTGGCCTTTTCCAGTGTCTTGTTTCACAACGGAGTTGATGAGAATTAGTCCTTAACTGAGCAATAATAATTTTGGCTCTCCAAAAAATATTGGCCTCTATGTATGTTTTTGGTTGATGACTATGAGTGGGATTAAACACTTCAATATAGTACCTTTTCTTTCTTCTTAGCTCTTTGTCCCAAGTACGCTTGTGGAACTTATCCATAACAAAATCTTTTATCTCTTTGATGTTTATGGGACATGTGTTCAAGCAAATACCCCATTTACTAAACCATTTGTTATTTTGTTGCATCTAAGTCATTTTTTTGTTGCACAATGTCCTTAAAGACAAACTTAGGCCATCATTGCTCAATTTTTTTTAAATCCCTTATGACTTGCACCATAACAATTGCTTCAATAGGAGCAACACTTGTTTCACTTAACAAGATAGCATAAGGAACTGCACTTTTAATCTTGAATTTATTTGTAATCAAACGCTTCTTAATTTTCTCAATTTGTTTGTATTGCATGTCGGATGTATTGTTGGCCCATAGTTCACAACAATAGAGAATCATCGGAATCACTAGAAACCCAAAAAGAGTTTGAGTGGTTTTCCAGTGCCATAGCTCTGCCTCTCTACATCTATTTTGAAAAGCATAAAATGCTTTCCAACCCTCCAAAGTTATTTTCTTTCTAAAACCATCCCAACTTAGATTTTTGTTGAAGTCAATTCAAAGGTATTTGTAATCCGCAGCTTCTTCCAAAATGTTCCCTTCAAACTAGAGAACTTATTATGGTTATGTTTTCTTTTTTTACAGAAAACCACTACTTTTGTTTTTCTGATATTGACTTGCATCCCCACACTTCTACAAAAATGATCAAGGTATAGTAAGTGTTATTGCAAACCAAGAGCTAATTTAGCAATCAGAATAAGGTCATCTGCATACCAAAGAAGCCTTATAACAAACTTGCCCAAATAGATACCATCACCCCCTTGCGAATTTAACCACCTCTCAATCTTGTCGATATATAAATCAAAAAGAGTAGAAGATAGTGGGAAACCTTGCTTGACCTCGATATCACTTCTAAAACTTTTATAAATGCTTGCTGAAGTTCTAATTTTGACTTTCACCTCTTCATACAACCTATGCACAACTACTCTCAAATGTTTAGGAACCCCAAGTTCTCCATTTTGTGCAAAAGCTTATCCCCAAGAACCGTGTCAAACGCATTTTTGAAATTAACAAAGCAACAAAATACTTCTTCCTTTTTCTCCCAAACTTTTTCAATGATGTGTCTTAAAGTAATACAATGATCAACTATGGAATGTTTAGGTCTAAAACCTGTTTGTCCTTTAGCACGCTTATCTCTTTCTTCTACCCACTTGCTAATTTTATTTTCTAACATGCTTCCAAATAGCTTTGCAAACAAAGGGTTTATCATGATGGTCCTATAATTTGAGGGATTATTGACATCACCGCTCTTTAAAAGAGGTATTGCTGGACTAGTTTTCTAATTTGTGGGGAGCCCCTATTGTATGATATTATTGAAAAATTTTGGAATTTGAGGTGCAAAAATCTTTGAGCCCACTTTAGATATTTTGATTTAAGTTCATTTAAGTCTTCTTATTTTCCAACACCCAACTTCTTGATACTCATCTCTACCTCTTGCACTGTGAAGAGTTCAGTATCAGTGTTGACCAAGGGGGCAAGGTCAACCTTGGGATCCTACTCATAGAGTTGTCTTGCATAGTCAAACCATTTAGAAGCTGTAATACTATTTCTAGTTTGTATCTTTCTCGATTGGAGTTCCTTCCAAAATAATTTGGGATTGATTTTCCCAAGTAAGATTAGTTATTCCCTCTTTGAAACCGTGAAATCAGTCTTTTTCTTGCTTAATAGTTGCTTGTAAGCTTTGATCGTTATGTTATCCTTGTTTGACTCTTTCCACATTTTCCTTGCCTTTTTTCATTCCTCATCAAAGCAAGCTTTAACAGGAAAGCAATTTGTTTCAGAGTTCTTAATTTTTGCTCTTTTTCACTCTGCAAGTGTGCATTGAATTAAATGTGTTAATTCATGATTATGAAGGTTGTGAATTGTGATTTTCTCCTTCTCGAAGAGCCTCTCTCGTGTCATTTTCAAGGTTCTACAATTTTCTAGAGTCAAAAGAATTCTGCCCTTTGGGAGATTTTGTTGGAAATGCTGAATTTTTTACGCTAATTGTTTATTTCCAATCCAAGAGAAACTTAAATAAATTTGCTTGTGATCTGATTTTAAGTCCCAAAGTTGATCTCCAATCAAAACTTCCTCCATTTTTTCACACAAACCATGCGAGCAAATTATATAATCTACTACACTTGCTCCATTGTAAGTATTGCAAGTGAAATTACCAGACATTGCCCATCTAGTCAAGCCATTACAAATGACTAAATCAAAGGCCCCACATAGAGTAATAAATTGTTCACCAAAGAGATTGTAGCCCTTGTCCTCTGAAATTCTTTCCCACTAATGATTACTCTCTTCTGTAAGCCAAATAGGGTCGCAATATTCTTTACAACAAAAAATGCTAGCTTACTCACTTGTAGTCCTAGCATTGAAATCACCCACTATAAAGACTTCACCTAGCTGAGAATATGTTGCAATATCTACTTTTAAGGCTGCAAATGGATCTTGTGGTCAATCCCTCTACCTTTATAGATTTTTAAAACTTGTGGTGCAAAATAGTGCGCTGCATTTCTAATGTGGTTTCCATTTTCTAATATTTTAAATGAAATGGATTGTTTATTTGAGTCTTATTTTTCTAATTGAATGAGACAACCTTCTTTCTTCCTCACTAAAACCATGATATCCCCGTGTCCTTTTCCATTCCCTATTACCTTGTTCCACACTTCCATATTCTAGTATTTTTCAAACAAAGGTGTCTTGCACCCTTCATGCTCGTGTTTCTATGAGGCAAATTATGTTTGTATCTTCCGCAGTAGGCCCTAACCCAGGTCCTCGTCTCCATGGGTAACCTCTGTAGTTCCAACAAACTAATCTTAAGGAAACCTGGGTATGACTTGATTGCTATTTATTTTGACATGCAAGACTCACATTTGAGTCTCTCCTTGTTTTCCCATACTGACCTTGCTTCTTGATTTCCTGTTGAAAAGTTTGTGGATTCTTCTTTATTACCATTTTCTTGCTCTATTTTGGAAGGAGGTCCAAATCGTGCTATCACAACTTTACCTTTATAAATCCATGCTCTCTTGTCTTCATCTCTTGCTGCCCTAACCTTTAATATCTCCTCCCTCCTTTCCTCTTGTTGTCTTACAGTTAAATCTTCTTCTAGAAAAAAGCGAGAAACCCTCAAGAAATGCTTCTTTCTTAGAATGATATATTTATCACGCAAGCTAGGCATGATAACTTTTATGGGCTTGGCTCTCTCATCACTAAAATTGCCCACCCTCCATGCTTGGCATATTTGTCTTTGCCATAGCAACTTTTCTTTCAAGAAGTCTCTTGCAAGGTCAAGAGTACATTCATTTTTATCAAAGTCTTTCACCCTTTAATAGTTATGTTTGCTGCTCTATGTTGTCTTTCCTTGCCTTCTCTATCTTGCATGTTGTCAACCCGAATGATTGTTTCTCCTTCCTTATTAGCAGAATTGCTAATAACTTGAGCCCAAGTTTTGGAAACTTTGGTGGAATCGTATTTCCTTTTTTCTCTTGATTTCTCTTCATGGTTCTCTATTTGGGAAATTGTTTTCCCTTTACCTTGGGATGATTTCACATTCACCACCTCTGTACTTTCCACCACAGATTTCTTTATGTTTGGTACATCCACCTTCATGCATTGCCATTCTATCTTCCCTATTAAGAGAGCTTCCTGTAACAATGTCACTTGTTCTTTCAAAACTTTATTGTTTTCTACTAAAGCCTTGGTCTTTGTTGTTATTATATGAATTTTATGATCTCTTTCCTACTCTTTAGCTTCTAAAACCTCCAACCTTTGTTATGCATTTAACAATTCTTCAACATAAAGATCAAATGACCAAGTGAGAGGTGTGGATGTGAGACTATAGAAGACAAAATCATCAATATTTTTTCCTCTAGACTTCTTGTTGCCACATGCTTGTAGAGGGGACTTGTTGGAGTGCTTACTGTGAAGGGCTAGAGTACTTTCCCTTTGAGACCATTTTTTCCTTGTTTGCTCCCATTTTAGACGAGCTAGTCTTCATTTTAAAATGCCCCGATATTGCTTGGCATTGACCCAAACTCACTTCCCAGTTTTGATGGATGAGGCAATTTTCACTTGTCCTAAATTATTTGTCTCCACACGTTCTGAAATTTCTTGTCCAATTGTCATGTTTGAATGCATTTGCCATCCAACCTACCAAGAAAGATGTAGGTCCAATCTATTATATCACTATGTGCCTGTAGAAATCGGTCTCAGACCTACTCCTCACTGTTGTTGTCTGAACACTGCTGCCCCTGTCTGCTATTTGCTATTCGCTATCCCCTATATGCTATGCTATCTACTTCTACTGTTGCTATCCGCTGTAAGACTGCCTTTGACTACCCAACACCCTAGAGATGCACTCTTGTACAAAAGAAACCAAACAATACACCGAAATAACCACAAGCTGTTGACGGAATAGAACCCTCGCACCCAAAAGCAAGACAGATTTGGAACACGTACACCAAGTCAACCTCTCTGACCAGGAATACCAGGTGGGGCAAAGACCTACCCCAAATCCATTGAAGGAGGTTGACTCTGAATAATGATGCAGTGACCTGGAAATTTCTCACCAGTTCCTTTCACACTACTCTGCCGGGACCAGGAACAAAGCTCTTGCCTAAAACCATAGCAGACCAGAACTCACGCAAACGCCAAAAGCATGGAACTAAAAACACCCCAGAGGATCACTGCCATCGTATAGCCTTCCGCTTGAGATTTTAATTTATAAATCGATAAAAAACATTATTTTCATCAACTTATTTTTCTAATTTAAATTTAATTATTAATAGTGATACTTACCTGTGTAGTTACCAGGCTTTAGTAGACCTAAGGGAAATGAACATTTCAAATTATTACAGGTATGCCCTTCTTTTTTAATTTTCTCAATAGCTCATGGACTAAGTCCATTAACATATATATCATCCAAATCATCAGACACCCATGTCTGAAAAACAAATGGAAACACAGGCTCTATTGGTTCATGTTTTCATATACAATCGTTTCAGGGCAACCATTCTCATCGACACATCATAATCCATGAGAGCATACAACAGTAAAAAAATGTACATTTAGAAGGCTTTCATGTCACATAATGTATACAAAATTGAATTTTTCACTAATAAAAAATACAGTGCGAGAGATACATTATCTTGTCTGAAAACAAGTTTATCTACATACATATATGTATGTTCTTTGAAAAAAAATGTAGTAAGTATATGGACATCATTAACGTCAGTCTATGCAATACAATGTGCAAAAAACTTGTCTGCTAATACCCCCATTGATATCAACACATCCACAATGTGTGGTGCACAGAACATTGTAAAATGTACATTGGAAGCTTGTAATGTCATGCACAAAATTTATATGCAAGTATGTGGCTAGTCATTCAAAGTGTAAAATATCATCAACGTCACAAGACTGTCTTTTTGCTTGTGAATATCCTCGTGTTTAAAGATTCTTTGAAGCATACTCATGTGATCCTTTACCACTAACTGCTTAAGCATATCATCTTCAATTTGGAGAGCTTGTTGCTGCACATGATAGCCAATATGGTCTCCACCTGAATTTCCCCAACATAGATCAAACTTGACAGCAATTTTTTACAATCTTCTTTTCTGCATTTTTCCTCTTCCAAAGTTCAATGTTCCACAAGCTAATACACATGAACAACCTTCTTTTGACCTATGCAAAATGCACGACCAATTGCTTACTTTATGCAAGATGGATTCCACACAAGATCTATAAGGATCACCCGTGAAGCTTCTGTTAGATTGATTCCCATGCCACAAGCTTTGATTGATGCAAGTAGGATGCGTGCCTTTCCTAGTTTCTGACTAAATTTTGTTATAGACATATTTAGGCACTACAACCACAATCAAATATTTCCATAAACCAAGGGCTTCTAAACCCCTAAAAGTGTTGTTTCATACCCCAAAGGAACAAGGTCAGCTGATTAGATCATCTCCCAGAAGTTCTCCATGAAAAACTACTCAGAATTGGTCAAAACTAGACCATACAGGCTGCTCCATGCATAGGGTGTGATGCATCTCACCTATTACACATGGGGGGTGCGATGCATACTGGAAAGCCCTTCTGTAGGGTGCGATGAGCGAGAGCAGACAAATGGCAGAAGCAGTTTGCTAGGTGGAAACCGAGAGAATCTTCTAGAAACTGCTCATATGACACTTGCCTCTCTGAATTCGCCCAGGGATGAGTAAGAGATCTAAAATCTCCAAGTGGAACCAAGAACTATCATTGAAATAACACTAATAAAAATCCCAAAAGCTAACTCACTCTCCTATAAACATCTATATATGGATCCCTCATCCTAGAGATCCAGAGGCTGGAATTTTGTAATTGCAAGGAAGTGCTATTGGTTTCTCTTTGAAGAAATTATTGGGTGATCTTGCTTTGTATGAGGTGAAGAAGGCTTTCATGCTGGGAGGATGATGCTAGATCAGACAGCTTGGTTGTAATCCTCTCTTCTACTACTTCTATCCATAAAGCTATTTGATTTTTCCTCCATATGCTTGTATATCTCTGAATCGTGTATTTGTATATGCATTTATATGGTTAATGTACATTTGATCCTACATTGTTTATGGTTATAGATCTCTATGCTTTGATGGTATTTTTCTGCCTTGAATCTACAGGTGTTCTTTGAAGCGGGACAAGTGAGAAAGGAATGGCAAAGGCTCTACCAAGGGAGAGAGGAAACAAGCAAGGAGACTAGTGAAAGACTGAGGTTGGTACTCTCTACTTCTCACTCATCTATCTCTCATAAAGGAAAACACAAGTAACTTTATTTTGTTTGTTTCTAAGATAGCTACCCGTCTTAGTGGGACTAGCAAATTTGAATGGACACTAGTTTTCCCGATAACAAATTTATCAATTATACCTTGACGCTCATGCAGATAGTGTTTCCCCTTGAGCAGTAGTATTTCTTGGCCTTTGCACCAATGGAAGTGGAACTTCCAAGAGTTGCAAAGGTGAAATATACCGGCAGAAAACCAATGCCTTTTCCCCTTTCTCACAACAGAGCCTAATGATATCAACCACAAATTTCAATTTGATCCCTTGAGTGTGATCTTTTCTGTATGTGACCACTTCAAGGTCAGGATGGTACTTTTCAATGAATACTAGATATTTGAGAAGACATGGATGTATGGAGGCAATTGAGATCATCATCTCTAGCTCCACATTTGAACAGGTGGAATTTTCCATATGAACTATTTCATGTATTCTTCTTAAAAGTGTCTCTTGTAGGGGTTTTGGCCTTAACATCACTGTTAGTTTTAGGTATGTTCTATGCTAGAGCAATTTATTTAATTTCTTTTCCATATTAGAAATCACATAAACATAAAGTAAACTGCAGATAGAACATAAATATAAATCGCAGAAGACAAGCCAAGACAAGAGGACACAAGATTTGGCGTGAGCCAGGGACAAACCCCACAATGTGTGGGGAAACCCTTTGATAAAATCTTCTTTTATCTTCAAATTTCAACAAAGAAAGAGAGAGAGAGATAGTACATTTATAACAGAAGTCAACACTTTGACTTATCTAGATCTAGCATAGGTCATTTTTTATAATGATGAGATCAGTTGAAGTCATTCTACTTCAACTGATTCTCCAAGGTGATAGCTTCACCTATCGTAGTGTTGCATCTGGTCCACTTGCTGCACCACTACATGCTGCACTAATCATGATTATCATCATGCTGTCCATGTCCATGATCTTATCCATCATCATGCTTCATGCTACCCATGCTGCCCATGATCTCATCATGCTTCATGCTGCCCACGCTGCCCATGATCTCATCATGCTTCATGTTGCCCACGCTGCCCATGATCTTGATCTCATTTATCATGATGTTGTTCGTTGCATCATTTATCACAGTTGCACCATTGAAATCAAAACACACATATATACATCACCTTTTATGTCTGTGTATATCATGTATAGTATCCATGCTACTGATGCGTATATCAGTACGTTACACATGACAACATATTGTTACCCTTACCTGCAGCTCCAGGAATTGACAACGGCTCCATGCCTTGACAACAGTTATCTCTGTGCATATGGACAACGTATATATATTTCATTATTATGAAAATCGTTGAACAACGTGTATATATATATATATATATATATATATATATATATATATATATATATATATATATATATATATATATATATATATATATATATATATATATATATGAACTGCGTCTATATGACAACGGATGGCATCACGTTGGCTGTCTTCATGATGACTACGTATTCTCCATGCTGTGCGTATATACTGTTGTCCCATTACAGCGTATGATGCATATTTCGTTCCCATTACAGCGAACTGTGGCTAAGTATCTATATTACAACAACTGCGTTTAGGGCTTCTTGAACAACATGTCACACCCACTATGAATAGCGTATAAGTACAATGTATAACCTTCACTTATAACTGCGTGTAACATGTCCTATTACAACGTGTATATATCTCTATTACTGTTGCGTATACATAGTCATTGCCTGCGTGTATTCTCCATGATCTGCATATACCTGTATCCAAGATTCACATGGATTCTGATTCTTCTTTGACTGCGAGAACAACTGTGGCTTCATATATTGACTGCGGATTTTTGCATGGACTGTGGCTTCATTATTACCCTTACTGCGATAGGGTTTCACCATGAATAGTGCATCTGTTTTCCTTGAACAGCGTATCTGGTTTCACCATAGCATATCAGATTTCCTTGAACAACGTTTCACCATGAACGGCATATCAGATATTTCCATGAAAATGCATTGAGCTGTTTGTAGAGTATATGTACAGTGTGTAATATATATTGCCATGCTGCGTATATATGTATCTGTTGTTGCGTTATGTCATTGCCCGTGAATTGCGTGTTATGACTGCGGCTCTTTAGGAGGAGATTCTCACGTTGACTGCGGCTTAGGGCAATGTATCACAACAGCTTCCATTTACTGTGGCTCCCTTCTACTGCGGCTTCCATCTACCATGGCTGCGTATATGGCATTACGTTTACTGTGATTGTTGTGCGTTAGAACTAGGGCATCATAGGCCAGCGTACATTTTCATGGTGTCTCTCTCTTGCTCCAAAAACCCAAGACATGGAGAGGAGGAGATCACCTCAATAATGTATATCTGCCAAATGACATCAAATCCTCTTTTATTTATACTAAAAATGTATAAGTGAATAGACATGACGTTTGGGCTTCTAGAGCCTACATGAGAGCTGGTCGGCTTGATAATAATTACATAAACAAAATAAATTCATATCTCCATAAATACTTATCAGAATCGGATGATCTATGGATCAATCCTACACCTCTCGATGAGAGGGATCTAATAAAAATATCAGCTGTCATAAATAAGTTGACCCACATGGATTTTGGCCCTAGCTGCCAAGTTAACACTCTCTCTCAACTAGGGAGAACTCCATCCATTGATCCATAAGTTCGACTGTACTATCTCTGCCATCAGTGCCCTACACTACTCTACCCAGCTCAGCTCAACTCTGCTTGCTCTGTTCAGCTCTTCTAGCTCTGCTCTGCTCTGCTATCTCAGTTGGCTCTGCTCAGCTCAACTCAGCTCTGCTCTGCTGAACTATGAAGAAGAAGAATTGATCGAGAATGTCTCATACCATTCTCCATTGACCCGAAGTCAGTCTTAGAGTGCTACCACTGGTCCCAGACCAGTCTCAACCGACCCAAAGTCAACGTCATAGTGGGTACCACTCCTACCTCTAGTCCAAGACTAGTATCACAGTCTCAGAGAGTGTACCACTGGTCCCAGACCAGTCTCAGCCGACCCGAAGTTAGCATCATAGTATGTACCACTCTCACTGGTTCTAGACTAGTACTGCACTGACACGAAGTCAGTCTCAGAGTATGTACCACTTGTCCCAGATGAGTCTCAACCAACCCAAAGTCAGCGTCATAGTATGTACAACTCCTACTACTGGTCCCAGACCAGTATTGCAGTCTCAGAGAGTGTACCACTGGTCCCAGACTAGTCGCAGCCGACCTGAAGTCAGCGTCATAGTATGTACCACTCTCATTGGTCCCAGACCAGTACTGCACTGACACAAATTCAGTCTCAGAGTATGTACCACTGGTCCCAGACCAGTCTCAACCGACTCGAAGTCAATGTCATAGTATGGTACAACTCCTACCACAGGTCCCAGACCAGTATCATTGATCCCAAATCAATCTAGGTCATCCTAGTGTAGTGAGTACGATAGATACAACGATGCGTCCATCGGTACTACTATGGTCCCTAACTTCATTTCCCTACTCATTGATCAAATGAGAGGTACTTCCCATGAGTCCCAGACTGCATGGGTAGGATGCCTCGACAGGAGAACTTAATCAATCTCGTACTCACAGGAGAACACATCAATCCTGCTACAATTGCCATGGAGAACACATTAATCTATGCCTCATAGGAGAACACATCAATCCTGCTACAATCACCATGGAGAACACATCAATCCAGGCCTCACAGGAGAACACATCAATCCTACTAAAATTGTCATGGAGAACACATCAATCCAGGCCTCACAGGAGAGAACATCAATCCTGCTACAATCGCCATGGAGAACACATCAATCCAGGCCTCACAGGTGAACACATTAATCTTGCTACACAGGAGAGTGAATCATCCTATTCCATAAGAGAGTGAATCATCTTATCCCACAAGAGAGTGAATCATCTTGTTCCAGTGCTCACCACCAGGGGAGGGTGACTCACCCTATGGTCGTATGTTGCTCCAGTAAGAACGCAAGCCCCCAAAGCTCCTAAAGCTAAATGTATGAAACATGCAGGACCCTTTTACAAAGGTCTCTCGACGACTCCAAGTTGTTTGTGAAAATCAATGTTGATCTTTCCCCTGGGTTTTGACAAAGTGTAGTGACCTATAAATCATCTTAATGCGATGGAGCCTCCTTGCTCATCGACTTGCCATATCCCAGATAAGGCAGTATTTGATGTCTTTCTGTTGGAGAAATCGATGAATACAAGATTCCTCAATAATTGAATCCCACCTTTGGTTGTTATAGGGAATCACAGTGGTATTTATCATGTGTACAAACAGCTCACTGAAGAGCTTCCCCAACCAGGAAGCTTCATACTCGTAGATATGTATCCGGTCTCTGCGATGCTTACAAAAAATGACTTCTGCTTCCTACTCATCTATGATATCGAAGCATAATCTAAAGAAAAACAACACTAAGAAGTGCTCCAGTGATCCTCCACACTGTCTCCCCAATCAGCATGCAATTTCATATTTCTGGCAATGTATCTCAATCCATGAGTAATTGTGCCCTAAAGACATCTCAGAAGATTCTTGGCACCAATCTAGTGAGGCTCAACCAAATATGAGCTCCCCGTGCTAACTGCAAAAACATATGTTTGGAATCCAACTCCCTCTTACTTCTGCAAGTGAGAGGGTCTGCATAGGTTATCCTCGTAAGGTGTGGGTATGAAAGGTCTACCATCCATAACCTTCGGATAATGGTTTGGATCAGTTTCACTCCTTAGTGAATCTCAGCTTCATCAAACAGCTATCGGTCCTCTCACATTATTCCCGGGGTGTTTTGCTTCAAGCCATAGAGGGCTTTCTTCCACCTGTATACATGAGATTTCCATTTATGAATCTCAAGCTCCACGAGTTGTTTCAAACCTGTGGACTAACTACATGAGGGGAATGGTCCCCTCTTAAGGTTTTTCTTTCGGTACATCTTAGACATGTAATTTCATGTTCCTTTTGAATTCAGGCTTCCCTTCCACCATCTGACTCATAGACCTCCGATGCTATGTGTCAATGGACATGATCTCCAATGGACTTCCTATAACTTAATACAACCCTAAACTCAAAAGCATCTTTGAAAATTCTATTTTCAAACACGTACCTTTCCATCGATGAATGCCACCTTAAAGCCATCGATTTCCATTCCCAGGGTTCCTTGCTTCCATGAAGGGTCGGTTGTGTCCTTGATGACCTGCATCTCTGCCATTTGGACACTCCTTCGTATAAGGGCTGCTCCGTCATTTTGATAACATTCTCTGTTTCGACTTCACTCTAGGTGAATTATGAGGAACCCATTGAACCTTCTGTCTTGTCCCAACTGTTTTTGGTGATTGATCTTTCACTCTTGCTTGGGCATTGTCTTCACCTCATCTTTGATACCATGTTTAGTTTTAGGTATGTTCTATGCTAGAGAAATTTATTTAATTTCTTTTCCATATTAGCAATCACATTAGCATAAAGTAAGCTACAGATAGAACATAAATATAAATCGCAGAAGACAAGCCAAGAAAAGAGGACACAAGATTTGGTGCAAGGCAGGGAAAAACCCCACAATGTGTGGGGAAACCCTTTGATCAAATCTTCTTTTATCTTCAAAGTTCAGCAGAGAAAGAGAGAGAGAGAGAGAGAGATAGTACATTTATAATAGAAGTCAACACTTTGACTTATCTAGATCTAGCATAGATCATTTCGTATAATGATGAGATCAGTTGAAGACATTCTGCTTCAACTCATTCTCCAAGGTGACAACTTCACCTATCGTAGTGCTGCATCTGGTCCACTTGCTGCACCACAACATGCTGCACTAATCATGATTATCATCAAGCTTCCCATGTCCATGATCTTATCCATCATCATGCTTCATGTTGCCCATGCTGCCCATGCTGCCCATGATCTCATCATGCTTCATGCTGCCCACGCTGCCCATGATCTCATCATGCTTCATGTTGCCCATGATCTCATCATGCTTCATGCTGCCCACATTTCCCATGATCTTGATCTCATTTATCATGATGCTGCCCGTTGCATCATTTATCACAGTTGCACCATTGAAATCAACACACATATATATACGTCACCTTTTATGTCTGCATATATCATGTATAGTATCCATGCTACTGATACGTATATTAGTACGTTACACATGGCAACGTATTGTTACCCTTACCTACAGCTCCAGGAATTGACAATGGCTCCATACCTTGACAGCAGTTATCTCTGTGCATATGGACAATGTATATATATTTCATTATTATGAACAGCATTGAACAACGTGTGTGTATATATATATATATAGAGAGAGAGAAAGATATATATGACAACGGATGGCATCACGTTGACTGTCTTCATGATGACTACGTATTCTCCATGTTGTGCGTATATATTACTGTCCCATTACAGCGTATGATGCATATTGCTTTCCCATTACAGTGAATGATAGCTAAGTATCTATATTACAGCGATCGTGTTTAGGGCTTCTTGAACAGCATGTCTCACCCACTATGAACAGCATATAAGACAGTGTATAACCTTCACTTAGAACTGCATGTAACATGTCCTATTACAGTGTGTATATATCTCTATTACTGTTGCGTATACATAGTCATTGCCTACATGTGTTCTCTATGATCTGCGTATACCTGTATCCAAGATTCATGTGGATTCTGATTCTTCTTTGACTGCGATAACAACTGTGGCTTCATATATTGACTACGGATTTGTGCATTGACTACGGCTTCATTGTTACCCTTACTGCGATAGGGTTTCACCATGAATAACACATTTGTTTTCCTTGAACAGCGTATCTGGTTTCACCATAGCGTATCAGATTTCCTTAAACAACGTTTCACCACGAACGACATATCAGATATTTCCATGACAATGTATTGAGCTATGTGTAGAGTATAGGGCATTTTTGTATGTGTAATCCATGTACAGTGTGTAATATATATTGCCATGTTGCGTATATATGTATCTGTTATTGGGTTATGTCATTGCCAGTGAATTGCGTGTTATGACTGCAACTCTTCAGGAGCAGATTCTCACGTTGACTGCGGCTTAGGGCAATGTATCACAACAGCTTCCATTTACCATGGCTCCCTTCTACTACAACTTCCATCTACCATGGTTGCGTATATGGCATTACGTTTACTGTGTATTGTTGTGCGTTAGAACTAGGGCATCATAGGCCAACGTGCATTTTCATTGTGTCTCTCTCCTGCTCCAAAAACCCAAGACGTGGAGAGGAGGAGATCACCTCAATAATGTATATATGCCAAATGACATCAAATCCTCTTTTATTTATACTAAAAACATATAAGTGAACAGACATGACGTCTGGGCTTCTAGAGCCTACATAAGAGTTGGTCGGCTTGATAATAATTACATAAACAAAATAAATTCATATCTCCATAATTACTTATCAGAATCGGATGATCTTTGGATCATCCTACACCTCTTGATGAGAGGGATCCAATAAAAATATCAGTTGTCATAAATAAGCTGACCCACAAGGAGTTTGGCCCTAGTTGCCAATTTAACAATCACGATGTAGGTTCTTAAACCAGGAAGTTCATTTAAAATATCTCCTTTATAAATGTCAATGAAGTCTTCAGTCATGGATTTTAATAGTTGATGACATGCACTTCTTTCTCTGCTTCTTCCAAAATTTATCCTTTTTAAAATTTACTCCACAAAGTAGCATCTGGCTATCTTCTCCTTCACCATTTCCTCAAAGACTTCACTTTGGTGATTCTTTAGTTGCAAAATACGATCAACAAATATTGGTCTTTCCAAACAGAGTGTGTTGAAGTATTCTTCAAAATTGTTCTGAAACAAAGTTCCAGATAGCAGAATTCGCAGCCTTGTATTCACTCTCATTAACAAATTCCAAATCTTTGAGTTATGACTCCGAGGAATGTGGCCTTCATCAAGAATTAAAAGGCCTAGACTCCTTCTAAGGTACCTTCCTATCTGCCTGGTCTCTTCAGACATTTTTTCATTGTCTTCATTGGAGAAAGTGTAAAACAAAGACTAACTCATTATCAACACACTTTCCTTCTTATGCCACTCATGTAGCATTTTTATGTTGTAAATATTATAGACCTGGCTGATGGGTGCTTTACATGACATAGACATTACAGATCCTCTAAAAGGGGACTCCCTCGTTGTGAAGTCCCTTAATGGGCTTAGAATATAAATGGTAATGTTAACATTCCACTTGTTAAAATCCCTTTTCCATGTATGGATCATGCTTTTGGGGGCAATGATTAATGGTTTGCAGGCTGGAAACAAACTTAGATAACTTTGTAAGAAACTTATAATCATGAGTGATTTTCCTGTCCCAGGAGCATGAGCAACAACACAACCTCCAACATGATCACTGCATGATGATGCCTCCATTTCATCTGGGATTAATGAACCAGCAATGTTTCTCCACAGGAATTCAAATCCCCGTTTTTGGTGAGCATTCATTTTCTTCTCCAACTCTGGAATTATTTTCCATACAAAATTGGGCTTCTCAGACAAATCTTGACACTGGAAGGATGGTAATCCCTTTAAGGAATCCAAAATGTGAATTGCCAACTCTCTGGAACAATTATCCTTATGCAAGTGATAGCTTGATATGCTTCTACTTCTTCTTGAATTCCATACCCCCTGTACGTTGCAAGGTACAAATGGAATATCAGCTTATTTTGATTAGAGAAGATACAATAACATCATTTTCCTATTTTTACCAAAGTTCATCCATAAACTACTATTTTTCATGTCCAATGGCAAAGTATCCATATCATGTGTTTACTTACAAATGGCTCAAAGATGTTATTTATCTCTGCTTTTACAAAATTGCATAACTGGCAAATAAGTCCAACTTCTTCATCCAAGACAAACTCGTGCCCATCAATGAAAAAATGATTGTCTTCATCATCTTCTATATCTACTTCTGTCGAGTTGCCAATTATTTTTGTTTTTTCTCGGGTCCTATGCCAATCAACAAATGGAAGACTATCAACACAAATAAAATCATTAAACAATTAAAAGGATGAGATTGAGCAATCACAATTTTTGGATTGCTTTAGCGCATAGCAATCAAGTACTTCTTTAATGTATCTTCTGTAGTATTTTACCTAGTTGAGAAGACTCACTAATTTTATTATGCAAATAGATTGAAATCCAGAGCTACATAAACACAAGGCAAGGCCCTCAGAGAATTAAAACAGTTGCTACCACTCTCTCTTTCTATGTATATAATTTGATGCATTGGAAACTTCCAAGTTTGAATAAGCACATTTACCAAAGATAATAACCATTACTTGAAAATAAGGTGCGATATGATATGAACATCATAATAGCAATACAAGAAAAAAACCCACATAACAAATAGTAAAGATGTATTTTATAATTTTACATAAGCTATACTCTCATTTGTATTATCACTCTGTGTAGGAGGACAGGATCATGGCAATCACTTTATCTTTGACTATGTATTAATTAATTTTTTTATTGTAAAATTTTTCATTTATTATATTGTTTTACATTAACATAATATATTGGTCGATAGATTTGAAGTGTTCTTGAAATCTTGGGCCACTGCAAGTCAAGACTCCAATTTTTTATAGCTTTTGTTGAGTTTCTGTTAGCTCCCTATACTACTAGTGTAACCCCTTATTGTTATTAGTACAACGCCCTTATTATATTTTGTGCCTATGTAGTCCCCATATTGTTATTATTGTGCCCCATAGAAGCCCACTATTGTTATTATTATGCCCTTACATTATTAATGTTATGCCGGCTTTGATTGTATTATGACCCCTTAGACTCCTATATATAGAAAGGAGGTCTTGTCATTTGTATCATCTAAGAATTGTTCATTTGTGTAATGTAAAGGAGGTTGCCTCGTCGAAGAGGCTAATTTCTAAGTCATTGATCTATCTTTTATATCTTTTTGTGAGTTGGTTTCATAACATTTGGTATCAAAGCTTTGGATTCTAGGGTTTCATGCTCCAAACAGGTCATCGTGGAATTTTCACTATTTTCTGTGGCGTTTCAGAAGAAACAAACAAAACCCATTTAAGAGATATCATGCTGAACCTCAGGTCTGAATTTCAAATCTTTTCTCGCTATATTGTCGGATATATGATCTGAGACATTTAGGGTTTCTGTAGGCTCCCGAATTAAATCCTAAACAAGTGACCTTGGGAAAATCATCATAACTTTCTCTCTGAACATCAGATTGAAATTTCGTAAGAAGTTGTAGAAAGAGGACGGATTGTAGTTTCCTGTTTATATTTTTCATATCCAAAGGTAAAAATAGTGACACGTGGCACATCATACAAGTTCACTATTTTGAAAGGTGTATAATCAGGCCATCTTTGGATATTGTGCATAACTCTTTCTTGGAGAATTCAATTTCGATCAGACTGGTGGCATTAGAAAGAGGATGCATAGTACTATTGCATGTCACAATTTTAGAATTGGAAGATCCGAAATTACATAGTTACAGTCGTTTCAAGATCAAGATCCTAAAATCAAGAAAAAACGAAATGAGGAAGTTTGATGGCAAGGATCTAGTAAATTGGATAGTACATATGGAGTGATATTTTGATCTACATGGTGTACCATTGTTACAAAATGTATTTTTTGCATCTTCATATTTAGAACCAGATCAATTTTTATGGTATAAAGGGCTTTGTTCTCATAAAAAACTTGTTACGTGGTCAATTTCCATGGAGGAAATGATAGCACATTATGAGGATACAAAGAGCAACACCTTCTTTAGAGCAACGCCACAACAATTGGAAGAAAAAAGAGAAAAAGGGCTTTGTTACAAAGTGGAAAGCAAAATGATGGAAACAAGGAAGTCTACCCCTCACAACTATAAATATGGAAGTGTTGTTTCTCCTAGCCTTCCATAACCTACAAGGGTTACACCACAACAATTGGAAGAAAAAGGAGAAAAAGGGCTTTGTTACAATTGTGATAGCAAATGCACTAAAGGCCATAAGTGTGCTGAGAAGAAATTATTTTACATATATTATGAAGAGGAGGAAGAAAAGGACCATGAAACATCAAAAGAAGAGGATATACACCAGGAACCAACCCCAGAGAAAGAAGAAATGAATCCAATCACATCTTGTAAAGCATTGGAAAGAATTACCACTCCTCAAACTCTGAAGATAGAAGTACATATCAAGAAGAAAAAAGGTTCAAGAAGTGAAATATCACATCGAGAAAGAAGAAATGAATCCAACCATATCTTGTAATGCATTGGCCAGAATTACCACTCCTCAAACTATCAAGATAGAAGGACATATCAAGAAGAAAAATGTTCAAGAAGTGAAAGATCACATCGAGCATTAAGAAATGAATCCGACCATATCTGGTAAAGCATTGGAAGAAATTACCACTCTTTAAAATATAAAGATATAAGGACATATCAAGAAGAAAAAGGTTCAAGCTGTGAAAGATCACATCGAGCATCAACAACAAGTTCTCCAACTTTTAAAGGATAACGCCACTTTGGTGCAGAATCAAATGAAATAACAGGCAAATCAAAATCGCAGTGAAAGAAGTTTTGATGTAGGCAATTGGGTATTTCTATGGTTACATCCATACAAACTAATGTCCCTCAAGAAAGCTATTTATGAGAAGGAAATGTTGGCAATACTACATGCACTTAAGAAATGCTGACCTTACACAGTGGGAAGACACTTCAAGGTTAAAATGGATCATGATAATCTTAAATACTTTTTAGAACAAATATTATATTTAGAAGAACATAAAAAATGGGTCACAAATATGTTGGGTTATGACTTTGACATCATCTATAGAAAAGGGAAGCAAATTTTTTTTGTAGATGCACTCTTAAGAAAGGAGGAGGATGTGGAAGCATTGTTTTGTGCTATTTCTATTATCCAACCAGATTCGATAAACAAAGGGATGAATGGAAGAAGGAAAAAGAAGTGTGGCCACTCATTCAGAAGTTGCAGAAGATCCTAATTTAAACAATATTTCTAGAACTTGAAGAGGAAGGAAAAATCATATTGGAACTTGGAGCAGTCACTGAAACAAGAACCTGACAGCTACGGAATCGATCAATTTCAGAGTATCTCATCAAGTGGAAGAACTTACCCACTAAATATTCCACATGGGAGGACAATAATTTTATACAGAAGCATCAAGAACTACTCAAGCGTTGAGGACAACACTTTTTGAAGGAGAGGGGCATGTTAGGTCCCTATACTACTAGTGTAAACCCTTATTGTTATTAGTACAACGCCCTTATTATATTGTTGTTCCTATGTAGTTCCCATATTGTTATTATTGTGCCCCATAGAAGCCCACTATTGTTATTAGTGTGCCCTTACATTATTATTGTTATGTCGGCTCTGATTATATTATGACCCCTTAGACTCCTATATATAGAAAGGAGGTCTTGTCATTTGTATCATCCAAGAATTGTTCATTTGTGTAATGTAAAGGAGATTGCCTCCTCAAAAAGGCTTATTTTTAAGTCGTTGATCTATCTTTTCTATCTTTTTGTGAGCTGGTTTCATAACAGTTTCATAGATTTGCTAACTTTATGACTGTAATGTTCCTTTCTATAATAATTTCCCTGAATTTAATTTCAGGATTTTGGCAAATTTTTCTCTTATGGGACCCACAAAATTTTTGGACTAAGACTTACGAGATGAAGGCCGAAATCATTTTGTTAGTGGGAGGTGGGGGCCACACCCACATGGAGTATGCACTTCCTTGGAGGGAAAGTCGAGTTGCTAAGGTAGGAGGTCGAAATGCTTGAAGGAGGGGCCCACATGAGGAAGGCACCTCAAAATCTATAAATAGAAGGGGCCTAACAACTATTGGGGTCTTTTGTCAATCTAACATTTCTCTTGTTGCTCGAGTTGCTTAGTCGGGTCACAGTGTTGTTCAGTGCAAAGATTTCCAAGGGGAGAGTTCACCCTTCTTTCATTGGAAGGTAATATTGTGCCATATTGGAGGGAGATTTGTGGAGCTCAAGGTGCATTGTACAACCATTTCACTCAGCGAATTTCGTGCTCCAGGAGGACGCAGTAGGGGATCACGTGCCACTTATTTCAGCTATCTTCTGGGTGGCATTTTCCGTGAATTTTTTTGCATAAATACTCCAACAGAAGATAAAGTTTGGTGAAGAGTTTTTGGGTCAGAGATTGTTGCATTGAGGAAGGTCGAATTCTTCTCACCAAAGGCCAGTGCGAGAGCCCAATTCTAGCCACATGTGGGAGGTTGATGAAAGGGGTTGGGGAGTTGGATTGTACCAAGAATTTGAGGAAGTCATCCGTTGAGTAGAATTCAACACTTTTGGAGTGATCAGAGGGCTTCTTTAGTGCATTTCCAGGCAGGCAGTATTTTCCATCCAGTTTGTGGAGGATGTGGTACTTGGGGCCAATTTTCAGAGGTCAGAAATAGACCAAAACCTTCATGGGTTTTGGTGGGTTTATTGAGAGGAGCCCTGTGCTAATTTTGCAAAAAAAATTGAGTAGCGGAGGTGCGACTTTCAACAGATCTTTTCCAACAAACAATGCATCTCCTCTTAGGCATCGTAGGGCATTTTTGGGGCAGCTCACTCTCTCCTCAAGGCATTGTATTCTCCAACCTGGGGCTTGTCTAGCTTGCCATTGAGGTAAGCCCAGGTGCACTCCTTTCATACCCATTGTACTATTGCTCCAAATTTATAATAAAATGGCTTAGTTGGATGGTGTTTTTCGGTGATCACATGGGTGTTTACTTATATTTCTGAATTTTGTGTATGCATTTCAATTTTCAACTATTGTTTTGTTTATCACTATTTTTCCTAATTACGAATATTACAATGACTCTATAAAAGTGGATTAGCTATTTTTTAAAGCCAAAAAACTCCAATTTTTATCGAGTTTTTCATTAATTAACTAATTTTTAAATCCAAAAAAACGTAAAAACATTTAGTCTATCAAAATGACATTTAATATAGTTAGTCGTAATTAATTTAGATTGATAATATATATTATGTTTATAATAAATTATAATTAATTATTAATATATATTTTTAATATATAATATTAATTAATTAACATTAAAATATCGAATACCACTATATATTATAACATCAATTCTAATAATTTTTTAAACCAGGATGAGGATTTTGTATTATATTCAATTATGCAAATACATCAAGAAGTACATATATAAGTTGATGAAATTTAATACAGATCCCTCTAATCTAAAAGTACTACAACCTCATTTAGAGGATCACTATTTTGAGCATCAAGAGGGGTGAAGAGGGGTGGTTTTGTAGGTGTACACCTCACAAAAATGCCTCAGCAAGCAAAAAAAAAAAAAAAATAGAAACCATTCCACCTTTGAATACTTGTATAGTCCTTTACCATTATAAACCTACTACATTCTTGAACAAGTAGTTGTCCAGACAATTGAAATATTTTGGATTGCTTGAACTGCTAGTGTGATTCAAACTAAGAGTTAAACTATTGACCTATGCTCGAAGCTCCTCAGTCTATATGTGCAACACATCCACTTCCTCTTCATTTTCAACTACTTTTTCTTTTACTCCTTGAAGATACTCCATCACCTAGGAAGTTGATGTAATGTGTTCGTGTTTTAATTTAAGAGTTAGAACGTACAGTTGCAAAGAATCTATCTTCCTCACAAGTTGGGTTATTGACTTCTTATGGTTGCACACTATGATTAAACTGACGCTATGTCCAACAACAATAACTTTCACCATGAAAAAAATACAACACTTCAAATTTTTGAATAATGTTATGAGAGCGACACAAAGCCCACAAAACTTGGCTTGAAAATCAGATAAGAGCCCCTCGGCTCCCTTATTGAACCTAATGAGAAACCAATGAAAACACCCCACATTTGCCACAATCATCAACCACCAAATTATTAGGCTGACTATTGGCTCCATCAATCGAAAGTTTGCCACGATCTTAATTTTTCTACCTGAATATCCCAAAACCAACATTTAGTCAGTTGCAACCTCATTGAATTCTTCACAATCTTGCCAATCAATTAGTAGGTCGGTAGTTGACTCACTTGATTGATAATTTTCCATGAAAAAAATATACCCACAAAAATCTCCCTAATTTAACCAAGGAACATCCTCAATTAAATATAGAGAACTATTCCATAATTCCAAATAGGCACATGAGACTCTTTTCACCCTATTTTTGAAGTTTTCCTCATTCCAAATTACTATCTCCACACTATAGGCATGCAACTAAACACTTAAGTGATCAATTTTATAACTAAACTGTACATTACTTGCTTGATTTCCAGTGAAGGGTGGCAATGGGATAATCCTGGGCCAACCCTTTGCATGAATCCTACATCTGAGAGACCACCGAGCAACATTACTCTTCACAATTATCCCTTGCTGGAGAATGATATTAGCCCACCTATGCTCGATCTGAAATGAAGGGAACTTCGTAATTAGATGCCAAAGAAGGATTATCATCTCGAACTTCAAATTCATATATTAAGTGGGATATAACTGCTTGGCTTGTCTCCATGCTTATTAATCATTTGGGTTGCAACATTGCCCATAGACCCCCCTATTTTTTATGTAACAACATGTTTTTTTTTTCCATTCTTGATTTATCAAGAGAAATTGATTTAAGTTAAATTAAGGGATTAAGAAGGCCTAAATATCCCATTTACTCTCAACTCCCCCAACCACAATTTACAACCTTCATTCGCTAAATAATCGGCCTCTCTATTCAAGGCACAAAGAACATGAAAATATGCTATTGAAGGTATTGTTTCTGGCAATTTTCTTATTCTTTTCATAAGGATCCATAAAGGTTTCTCCTTTGGGCTGGACCCCTTGACCAAAAGCTAAAGTATGAGAAGAGAATCTCCCAACACTATGCGTGAATGGACTTGATTTCTTTAGCCAATTGAAGGCCTTGGAAGGGACCATTGATTTCCACTTAGTTGTTCATCAAATGTCCTAAACCCCATGAATACTCTAGAACTTTAGTTTCTTTGACATCATAAAGCACCCCTCTCCCTCCTACCACCCCTAATATTAATTCTAATATTCCTAATTAACTAATTCATAATTAACCAAACATTTTTTCATAAGAAAAATAGATTTTATATTTATAGAAAATGAATATACATGTTTCTGACTATTATGTTCATTGTCTTCCTACCTTCTCATATGAAGGAGAAATTGTTTTCCTTTCCTTCGAGTATGTATGCCTTTTATCTATGCCCTCTAGTGTTGCTTACAAAAAATACACCTTTCTTTGAATCTCTTGATCATATATTTCTTACAATGTTGTAATCCTTTACTCAAATATATAGAAAATGAAAAAAAAAAATTAAAAACCAAAAGACCTACGTGAGAATAACAAGAAGAGAGTTGAAGTTGTTAAGAGTGTATGTTTATTTGATCCACGACCTCCTCATCCAAGACTACAATATTTAAAACTTGGCTTGTGTGCATCTCCAAACCTTCCTTTGAAAGAGAATCGACCTGAATGTTGACTTCTTGGAGAATGTGGGTGAAAGATGTCAATTCAAATGATTGAAGAGCCTAACGAATGCCTTAGGCCACCATATGGAGATATATATTCTCAATTTCTAGCTTGTTTAAGGAATCATTCATGATTTGTAGCTTTGTTACATGTTTTTTGGGATGCAACAAAGAGGAGTGTGTGGAAGGCAATGAATTTTGTATGATTGTTTGATTCCCATCCTACGCAATATCGAACAAGGAAGTGATGATTTTGTGAGAGGAGAAATATGACTCCAACGCCACATTTGGGAGGGTGTCCTTGGGTGGCACCATGAAAATATCCCCAAGGAATTTCTTTACTGATCTAAGGCTAAATAGGAATGTGCGACTAGTTGACCTTGGGATTAGTTTTCTATTCATTGCATGGTTTTGTAATGAAACCCAATAAGAGCTCTAAGGGAATGTATTTTGATTAGAAGATATTTTCATTCCTTTCCCACAAAACAATGTTAATCAGAGTACATGGAAAAGCTACAAATTACTTGTGTAAGTTGTTCTTAATTTAGAACTTGAAGTTTTCGAAGCAAGATATTCATAAAGGACAATGGTTGGGTCCAACCCAACCGCATGTTAGGCCTATAGCCCATGTCAAGAGTTTATTGTTCTAAGCTAGCCACATGCTAGATGATAAACATACCAAACTGGATCAAACTACAGAGAAGGGGTTCTTCGTTGGATAAAATGAAACCTCAAAGGCATACATAATCTACATTTCTAGCAATCAGAACACTATAGTAAGGCAAGACACGAAGTTCATGGAAGACTGAGCTTACAGTAGATCTCGTGATATGCCTGCAGGTGATCAGAATCAGTTAGTTGAAGCTCCTTTGGTCCAACAACAGGGGAAACCAGTGAGATAGGCAGGAGTACAGTCACAAGGATCGAGTACTATGACAAGTACCAGTATTTCCTCAGGTGCAGGAAATCCGGGGAGTTCTCAGCAACTGGAGCAGTAGAGGCAGGATGAGGAGGAGTTGGTTGAACCTCCCACGACTAGTGGTCGAGCGAGCAAAGAGGTTCGTTAGACATTTGGAGATGCAGAGAAATTTATTAGAACTCCTAGGAAAAACAAAAAACAACGTAAACAACTTGACATGTACCAACTGTTGGTGGCGCAGGTTGCAGAACCTTCTAACTTTCAGGAGGCCACACAGCATCAAGTCTCAGTAGATGCCATGGTAGAAGAGTATAGCTCTATCATGACAAATGATGTTTGGGAGGTAGTGCCAAGGCCAGAAGATAGATCAATTGTAAGTTCTAGATACATCTACAAGATCAAATATGTTGCAGAAGACAGTGTGGAAAAGTACAAGGGTAGGTTCGTGGCAAAGGGGTGTGCACAAAAAGAAGGGATATATTATGAGGAGACCTTCACCCCAGTTTCCAGATACACTTTTATCCAATTAGTTATGTCCCTAGAAGCTCAGATGGGATGGAAGATTCACCAAATGGATGTCAAGACAACCTTCTTGAATGGGGTGATAGAGGAAGAAGAGTACATGGAATAGACAAAAGGCTTTGAGACTCACCAGAGGTGAACTCATGTCTACAGACTGAAGAAATATTTATACGGAATCAAGCAGGCTCCTAGGGCATGGTATGGTAGGATTGACAACCACTTGCAGTAGAAGGGCTTCATCAAGAGTGACATAGATCCCAACCTTTACTATTTGATGGTAGAGGGTGGGTCACTCATTCTAGTTTTGTATGTGGATGATCTCTTTTTGACTGGATCATCAGGGCTCATAGAGGACTGGAAGAGGAACCTAACAATAGAGTTTGACATGAAGGATTTGGGGTTGATGCACTATTTCCTAGGATTGGAAGTGTGGCAGAAGGATGTGGAGATCTTCCTTGGGCAAGGAAGTTATGCTACAGATATTCTGAAGAGGTTCATAATGCAAGGTTGTAGATCCATATCTACACCCATGATCACCAACTGTAAGAAGATAGATGCATCGAATGACAAGGTTTTCGACCCCACCTTGTATAGACGGCTTATTGGGTCTCTCATTTATTTGGTCAATACTAGGCCAGATATTTGCTTCGCAGCCAATACCTTAAGTCAGTTCATGGTAGAGTCGAAGAGGGAAAATTGGGAAGCAACAAGGCATATTCTAAGGTATGTTCACGACACAGTCAAGTATGGGTGGAGATATACCTGAGGGGATGACATCTGTAATGTTCCTTGTGGTGGTGTTCCTTATGACATGGTTAGGATGGACTTTCAAAGTTTGGGGCACACAACTCACAGGTGCGGGTTGGTGTCATCAACATGCCCAGGGGCTTTTGGAGGGGTCTTGAGGAGTTTCTATGATGTGTGGTAACATTCACTTGGTATATTTAATCATCTGCACAATTTTCCTTTCGTTCTGTGCATTCCGACAACTTTCAAAAAACAGAGTTATTATTGGGCCTAACTCAATTAATTACGCTTAAGGTGGCATTCCAAGAGGAATACTTGAAAGAAAACCATAGTGTAATAGCTTGTTGGAACCAAAGAAAGAAAATCTATAAAATGGGATGGTTAGATGTGAGTTTCAGTTACCCGAGGAGACATGGTGACCAATTTACCCTTTTCCTACATTAAAAGTAATATTTTAATTTAAATAAAAGAGGGAAAAGTTCTCCATGATTAAAATAACAATAAAATAGGAGGTTCTAGAGGGGTCCATGAGATCTATAAAAGAGGAGGAGAATACCATTGGAGGACATCTTGAATTTGATATTTCTTCTTGTATGAGAGGTTGGGAACTTGGTTCGCTACTTCCTTGGTAACCCCAAGACAACAAACACTCATGTGATTTAGTGAGATTGGGCAAGCACCCATCTCCCCTTCCTGAATTCATCCAGAATTCACAGGAGAGCTTAGAAATGGCAGTTTAGTTCAGTTTGGGAGGCCGATGCAGTGTAATATTATCCACGAGGCCAACGCTCATCTCATTAATTTTGGTTGTATATGCATGTAACCCCAGTTCATCCATTATAATAAAAGCTGACAAATTTCTCGTTCATTGTGTCATTAGATTGCAGTGCTCTGTTTGTTTTATTTTACATTACAATCTTCTGTTGAATGAATGATAATTTAGTGTTGAAATTTGGGGTGAGTTCGATTTTTAAAAATTTAGAAAAATATCATGTTTGAGACATTAGAACATCAGATTTTGTGGGTACACAAATGCAGATTGGGTAGGCAGTTCAGTGGATAGGAAAAGTACCTCCAGGTACTGCTTTGGTGGTGGATCAGGGATGGTTTCTTGGTGTAGCAGAAGCATAAGTCAGTAGCACTAAGCATGATCCAGATTTAGACAAGAACGCAACAAATTACAGAGATAACCATAAATACTGAGATGCAGCGGAAATAATACTTCATTTCATTACTATAAAATACTGAAATATGCTTACAAACAGGAATGGAAAGAAACCAGCTAGGGCGATGGTAGCTTATCTCTGAGAAGAGATGTAGCGGCTACATGCCTCTGAACTGTTCTAAACTATATTACAATGAGGCTGGAAGATCTATTTATTGTTGAGAAACAATGGAAAACCCTTCACATCCCGAAACCTAACCCTAGAAGATGAAACGCCAAATTGTGGGCCCCGTTTGGCTAAATTGGTACATCAATTTCCCGGGGTCGTAACTTTGGCATACGATCTCCGTTTGACACGTACGATAGCTCGTTAGAAATATCTATCCGAGTGCTACCACTTTGGGAAGTAACATTCGTCCATGGACCCATGTTGCCCCAGATTCCCAAAAAAACATCGTTTAGGGCCTCAAAACAGCTCCAGAAGTTCAGGACCCGAAAAACTGCTAAAAATAGTAAACTGTGCTACAATTTAGGAAACTGAAAAAGCTGAAAGAGACAATTGTGGGGGTCCAAATGGGATAGGTGGGTGGCCACCAACATCCACCTGGATCATTCCTCCCCCCTTAGGAAGCAATGGTCCCCATTGCGTTGAGTTCCTCAATCTGCTGAACTTGTCCTGCAATCTCTGATGTGTCCAGTAATGGTGGGAAGCATGGTCGACGATGGTCCATATTGAACACTTGGCGCAGGCAAAGGAATGGAGGAATGATGTGCTCTAAAGCATTGCTCCCCACAGCCTTGGTACTGTTGTAAGGACCATGTCGGAGTGGTCTGAGCTTCTGATGGGTTCTGGTAAGGCGTTCTCTCTGCAGATGCAACCAGACTTTGTTGCCCACCTGAAACTTGTGTGGTACCCATGTGGGTGAGGAGAAGTTTTTCCTGTGTTTTGTCATGACCGTATCCCTTTGCTGCTGCTGCTGCATGGAGGAACCCTTTGCAGGGGTCATGGATGTAGCAACGATCTTCCCCTTATTTTGGGAGTGAACCAGACAGATGAATTTCCTGGTCTGTGATATGAGCTTGCTGCCTTTCTTGGTAGTGATCAAAGATGTGGCGGTAGGTGGGGCTACCTCCGATATCCTATATAATGAATTATTCAAAGAAATAATGACAGAACGAGGCCTAGACTCATACACAGCATGTCGCCTCCATAAGTATGGCTGGCCTAATAATACATCACAAACATCTAGAGGTGTAACATCACATAATACCTCATCTGTGAAGGGTTTGATGCTGTAGGGAAGGCGGCACTGCTGGCAAACTTTTAGATCTCGTCCTTCATGAATGTTAGCATATTCCGACACATAGGATATAGTTAAGTTCAACTTGGTCTAGTATAGAGTTAGGTTAAAGTTAGGTAAAGTGTGTTTCTTTACCGTTGTACATTTTGTAACTTACAATCCGACGGTCACGATATGTAGTGATCCGACGGTTCACTCTCACCTCGGTATTACCGACACTTGATCCGTGGCTTGACACCCGATTGGTCCATGAGTTCTATTTAAAGCGCATGGAGGGTCATTGTTCGGGTAATCGGTGTGCATGAGAGAAGCTTATGTAAATTTTTATTCTTTGATTAATAAATTGCCTGTAGTACCCACGTTGGGACAGGCCGTGGACTGTTTCCTTCCTTGCACTTTGAGGGTTTTAACCACGTCAAAAATTCTGGTGTATTGATTTGAGATCTGGTTGTGAGCGGTGTCCTTTCGGTATTCTTTCTGAGGAACTTACCCTGTAAATTCCTACATGGTTCTAGCTACTGGTCTTGCTGATGATTCCAAAAGGTTGTATAAGTTTCACAACTTTGGGTCATCAAATCTTCCCTCAGTATTTGTTGCTCATAATGATGAAGTGAGCAAACTTTGGCATGAGTGATTTGGTCACTTAAACTATCGCTCCCTTCAGCGTCTATGTAAAGAAAATATGGTGACAGGTCTTCCTATGGTATCTTGCAGAGATGGTGTTTGTTCTGGATGTGTACTCGGAAAACATCATCGGGACAGTTTTGACAAACGTGCCTCTTGGCACGCCTCAGCCCCTTTACAGCTTGTGCACAATGATTTATGTGGTCCTCTTCCTGTTGCTTCATTCTCTGGCTGCAAGTACTTCTTAACTTTCATTGATGATTTCTCCAGACGCACTTGGGTATACTTCTTAAAACTCAAGAGTGAAGTATTTAACACTTTTTTGGCCTTCAAAGCCTTTGTTGAAAAACAATCTGGACATCAAATTCTTAAGCTAAGAACTGATAATGGTGGAGAATATGTTAAAAACACATTCATCAACTTTTGCACCGAAAATGGAATTCAAATGCAACATACTGTTCCATACACTCCACAACAAAATGGTGTAGCTGAAAGGAAAAATCGCACCTTAAAGGAAATGGCTAATTGTATGCTGCAATCTAAAGGACTCGGTCTTAGTTTTTGGGCCGAAGCAATTAATTGTGCAAATTATATAATCAATCGCACTCCTACTAAGTTTCTAGAGAATATCACTCCAGAAGAAGCTTGGAGTTCCATTAAACCAGATGTAAGTCACTTTCGTGTGTTTGGAAGTGAAGCATGGGCCCATATTCCAGATGAAAAGCATAAAGCTTTAGAACCTAAGAGTGAGAAATGTACTTTTGTTGGATATTCTGAAGATGTAAAAGGTTATAGACTTATTCCATTTAAGTCCAAAAATGTTATCATTAGAAGAGATGTAAAATTTGATGAAACTAAATCGGCCTGCGAGCCTAGTCCGGCGGATGTGCCACCTCTTCCTATCTCTTCTACTTTTGAAAACATTTCTTCTTCAGATGATGAAAGCGAGGATGATAATCCTCCCCCACCTTCTCAGGATCCTCAACTTCCAAGATGGGTCCGTGCTACTCGGGATGCAGCAGGTGATCTTGCCGGTGATCCTACAGATCAGCGACGTACACGTTCTCAGTTTGAAAGAGCCTCTTCTTTACTGGCTCAAGCTCCAGTAAATCATGATCCTGACACTTTTGCAGAAGCTTCAGACCATCCACATTGGGAAGCAGCTATGAATGAAGAATATCATTCATTGATGACAAATGATACATGGGATCTTGTTCCTCTACCAAAGGGACGCAAACTTGTTAGATGTAAATGGGTTTACAGAACCAAGTATGGACCAGATGGGAAAGTTGATAAACATAAAGCTCGTCTCGTTGCTAAGGGCTTTTCACAGGTTGAAGGCATTGACTACACTGAAACCTTCTCCCCTGTTGCCAAAATGAACTCTATCCGCCTTGTTCTTTCCCTTGCTGCCTCTTTAAAATGGGAAGTCCATCAGATGGATGTTAAATCTGCCTTCTTGCATGGGGACTTGCAGGAAGAAATCTATATGGAACAACCCATTGGCTTCATACAAACAGACTCCAGCCTTGTTTGTCGACTTAAGAAATCCCTTTATGGCCTCAAGCAAGCTCCTCGGGCTTGGTATGCCAAAATGGATAGCTTTCTTTTAGAATCTGGCTTTTCTAGGTGTCATTCTGACAATACTGTCTACACCAAGAAAGTGGGCAACTCTCTTATCATCCTTGTTCTTTATGTTGATGATCTTATTCTTACTGGTAGTGATCCCAACCTTATAAACCATGTGAAGTCCAGCCTTAAAAAGAAATTTGAAATGACAGACTTAGGACACTTACACTATTTTCTTGGTCTTCAAGTCTTGCAATCCCAAGAGGGTATTTTCCTTTCCCAGTCCAAGTATGCTTGTGATATTCTTCGTCATTTTCACATGGAAGACTGTAAGCCAACCCCTTCTCCCTTTCAGTCTGGAGTCAAACTTTCAGTCTCTTGTACTTCTCCTGAAGTTGATGCTAACTTATACCGTCAACTTGTCGGAAAACTCTTGTATTTAACCCATACTCGTCCTGATCTTTCCTTTGTTGTTGGCCTTGTTGCTCGTTTTATGCAAAACCCCCGTGAAAGTCATTGGAAAGAAGCTAAAAGAATACTTCGTTATGTTCGAGGTACAGTTCAGTTTGGGATTCATTACAGTGCCAAAGCAGCTCCTCTGTTAGTTGGTTTCACTGATTCTGATTGGGCTGGTGACCTTGATGATCGGAAGTATACTGCCGGTTATGTCTTCACTCTTGGTTCAGGACCTATTACATGGGCTTGTAAGAAACAGGCTGCCATTTCTCTTTCGTCAGCAGAAGCAGAGTATCGTGGTGCCGTGGAAGCTAGTAAGGAAGCCTTGTGGCTTCGTCAGATCCTATCAGAGTTTGGCTTTGAGCAGCAGCATCCAACCACACTTTGGTGTGATAATCAAAGTGCCATTCAGCTATGCAAAGATCCAGTCCAGCATCAGCGCAGCAAACACATTGAACTACACATGCACTTCATCAGAAAGCTCATTCATGACCATGTTCTTGAAGTGCAATATTGTCCAACAGATGATCAGGTTGCAGACATCTTCACAAAGGCTCTCACAGAGGCGAAGTTCACTAAACTTCGATATATGCTTGGAGTTCAGGAAGTTGTCACTAAGGGGGGATAGGCTCTAGTGCCTCCTTCCTTCTCCTATTGTGTCATATTTGTAAATCCTTCAATCCTATCCCAAGTTGTTCTTAAGGGGGGATGTTAGGATATTCCGACACATAGGATATAGTTAAGTTCAACTTGGTCTAGTATAGAGTTAGGTTAAAGTTAGGTAAAGTGTGTTTCTTTACCGTTGTACATTTTGTAACTTACAATCCGACGGTCACGATATGTAGTGATCCGACGGTTCACTCTCACCTCGGTATTACCGACACTTGATCCGTGGCTTGACACCCGATTGGTCCATGAGTTCTATTTAAAGCGCATGGAGGGTCATTGTTCGGGTAATCGGTGTGCATGAGAGAAGCTTATGTAAATTTTTATTCTTTGATTAATAAATTGCCTGTAGTACCCACGTTGGGACAGGCCGTGGACTGTTTCCCTCCTTGCACTTTGAGGGTTTTAACCACGTCAAAAATACTGGTGTATTGATTTGAGATCTGGTTGTGAGCGGTGTCCTTTTGGTATTCTTTCTGAGGAACTTACCCTGTAAATTCCTACAATGAAGCCACCCAATACTGTATGGCCTCGGGTGCGGTGTAGTCAGTAGGCCCAACCGCTTCACAACCTCTGCTGGAATGAGGTTCTTTTGGCTACCACTGTCGACAATGAATTGCAACGGCGAACCCTTCACCCACATCTGTGAGTGGAAAAGACGCTCCCCCTCTTCTGGATCTGCAGGTTCATTCTTCTGGATCTTGGCAGTGGCAACAGTGGCGCTGGGATCCGAATCAATGATCTGCTTCCCTTTGTTGTTCCCCTTGTCAGGTTCTGGGTCAGGGTCAGAACATGCATCTGATTTGGAAGCCTTCAACTCGGCCACCAGCGACTGCTTGGTCCGACAATCACTTGTGTTATGAGTGGGACTCTTGTGGAACTCACACCACTTTCCTGTGTCCTTCTTCGACTTCGTGGTGTTGTTCTTTTCTTGCGGCTTCGACGGGTTGTCTTGGGTCACCCCGCCTTGGCTTTGTCCTTTGGGCTTCAGATTTGCAGATCCAAAGTCTCGCTTCTTCTGTTTGAACTTTTGCTCGATTTTGACAGCGTATCGGTATGCTGTGCCAAGTGAGGAGATGTTCAAGAACCCCATCTCTTCCTGGATGTATTTGTGTAGGCAGCCGCGGTATTTGAGTACCAGATGCAACTCAGAATCTTTGATACCCAACTGTGTGCACAGGGTATGAAAAATTTTTGTGAACTCCGACACATCTTGGTCTCGTCCCTGCCGCAGTGTGGTCCATTTGATGTATTTGTCCTCATAGCTTCTGACAGGGTAGTACTGCTCCTTGATGGCATCCCGAAAGTCATTCCAAGTGGGTGCAACTGAAAATAGTGAGCCTGTACTTTCATCCTTCTGCTCGCAGTAGGTTTCCCACCAGTCCTTGACGTGGGGGGCTGCTTTGAGAAGAGCGAAAACAATCTTTTCCCGATTTGAAAATTCATGAACAGAAAAATACCCATCTAGCAGATTTAACCATTTATCTACAGCATCTGCGTCTATTTGACCCTCGAAGATGGGGATTTCAAAATTAACTTGTACCTTGAAGGGTGTGGCATTTCCAGAGTCGTTGTTGGAAGCCGATGTGTCGCCTCTAGGTAGCCGCTGAAGGATCTACGCAAAGCTATCCATCATCACGTTCCTTTGCCGCTCGAGCGCTTCTTCGAGCAAGATTTTGATAGGATATCCTGCCCCCTCGTCTTTCTTCTCATCCGCCATGGGAGGCCGTCGGGATTTGCGAGGCTGGTCTTGCAAAGGTTCGATTAGTTCAAGCCCTAACTCCTTATATCCCGACCTCGTTGGGGACATGCAAAGAAAAATAGAGAAAAAGCAGACCGCTCTGATACCACTGATCCAGATTTAGACAGGAACACAACAAATTACAGAGATAACCATAAATACAGAGATGAGATAACCATAAATACTAAGATGCAGCGGAAATAATACTTCATTTCATTACTATAAAATACTGAAATATGCTTACAAACAGGAATGGAAAGAAACCAGCTAGGGCGATGGTAGCTTATCTCTGAGAAGAGATGTGGCGGCTACATGCCTCTGAACTGTTCTGAACTATATTACAATGAGGCTCGAAGGCCTATTTATTGTTGAGAAACAATGGAAAACCCTTCACATCCCGAAACCTAACCCTAGAAGATGAAACGCCAAATTGTGGGCCCCATTTGGGTAAATTGGTACATCAATTTCCCGGGGTCGTAACTTTGGCATACGATCTCCGTTTGACACGTACGATATCTCGTTAGAAAGATCTATCCGAGTACTACCACTTTGGGAGGCACCATCAATCCATGGACCCATGTTGCCCCAGATTTCAAAAAAAAATGTCGTTTAGGGCCTCAAAACGGCTCCGGAAGTTCAGGACCCGAAAAACTGCTAAAAATAGTAAACTGTGCTACAATTTAGGAAACTGAAAAAGCTGAAAGAGACAGTTGTGGGGGTCCAAATGGGATAGGTGGGTGGCCACCAACATCCACCTGGATCAAAGCATTACAAAAGCAGAGGATATTGCAGCCAACACAACTACATGTGAAGCTATATTTCTTCAGAAGCTACTAGTAAGATTGTTCAGGCAAAGGATGGAGGTGACCAGTGTCTACTGTGATAATCAAAGTTGCATAAAGCTCTCCGAAATTCCAATGTTCACTCTGCATAAAGTTCTTTGAGATTTCAATGTTTCATGACAGGTCGAAGCCCATTGATATTCAGTGTCATTTCATCAGAGATTGTGTACAACGTGGAGCAGTCCAACTACAATATGTTCCCACAAAAAATCAGGTTGCAAATATACTCGCGAAATATCTAGGGAGAGCTAAGTTCGTCTATTTCAAGGAACAGATGGGTATGGTGGAGAACTCATTTCAGTAGCAGGGATAGGTTACTTTGGATGATTCTCAGTTGCAACAACAACAGATGAGAAGGAGTTTCATTACAGATGTAGTGTTGGTAGTAGTACACCAGGGTTTAGCAGCAGCATATCTCAGAGTTGCACAATGATTTATAGGCAACAATAGCTAGACATCAACAACGCGATAGAAGATGATGTAGAGACAGGGTCTTGTATCAGTACGTGCAGCATTAGAACACATTCCTCGCCAAGAGTGAGTATTCTTTTTTGTAGCATCGAATGTGTTCTATCCAAGAAATTTGGTGGAAGGGCTAGAATACATGAGATCTCCAAAACCCAAAAATCGTTTGTGATAATTAGATTATTAACCTTTTTTTAAATATTTCGTAGGTCTAAACTTAGGGAATATGGTTAATTAATCAGTATTAATTGAGATAAGGTGAGAATCATCTAGAAGCTCACATGGATCGATCCAGAAATGATCCTAGCCATCAATTATGTTTTAATTTTGGTCATTGGTGCTCCAACAATGGATTATAAGAGGAGGTCGATGAGGTGATGGAGAACACACCAATGCAGATACTCAGTTGCCCAAGTAGCTAGATTTTCCTAGTAGCAGTAACTCAGTAGAGAAGATAGAGCCAAAGGGTGAGAAGCAGGTGGAAGAGGAGGGCAGCAGCATTCCAGGAGGAAGGTTTCCAGTCCTTGGAAGAGGCAAAGAAAGGAAGGCCAAAATTCTCAAAGGGCCAAAGTAAGCTCTATGCAGAGGGTGATGCAGGAGGCTCAACGCAGAGGCTAGGGATGTAATTTCGGTGTTAGGAATTAATTGTGGGGTGAGAGAAAATTCTCACAATAATTTTTCCATTATTTTCCTCAGATTAGATTGTCAATTGGGCATCTAAATTATTGTATTTAGATTTGCTGCTGAAGAATAATAATAAAACCCTCATCTATTGCATCGGTTTTCCTGCATTGGTTTTTTTCTGGAGACAATTGTCCAAAAATAATTGTGTGCTAGAATTTCTCAGTTTTCAAAATTTTATTTTTCGCAGTATTCTTATGGTGAAAATTGCAGTTGCGATTTTATTCATTGTTTACAGGAGTGAATACACTGCATAATTAAAATTTTATTTAGGAGAATAATTTCTCATTGTTGCAATAGATACAAATTTCATAGGGGTTATTATTGTGCCTCACTCAATTAATTACTCTTAAGGTGGCATTCTAAGAGGAATACTTGACATAACACCTTATTGTAATAGCTCATTGGAACCGAAATGAAAAGATTTGTAGGATGGGATAGTTAGAAGTGATTTCTAGTGGCCTGAGGAGGTATGGTGGCCAATTAACCATTTTCACACATTAAAAAATATATTTTTAATTAAAATAAAAAGAGGGAATTGTGCTCAATGATTAAAATAATAATAAAATAGGAGCTTCTAGAGGGGTCCATCAGATCTATAAAAGAGGAGGCCATTAGAGGATATCTTGGACTTGATATTTCTTCTTGTGTGAGAGGTTTGAAAACTCGGTTCTCTACTTCATTTGTAGCCCCGGGATAGAAACCCTTGGGAGACTTAGTCGGATTGGCAGAGTGCCCATCTCCCCTAGGTGAATTCATCCAAAATTCACAAGAGAGATTTGTAGTGCAGTTCATGTAAGTTTGGAGGGCCAGTACAGTGCAACAAATTATCTTAGAGGCTATCTTTTAGTTTCATCTATTCTTAGTTTATCTACATGTAACCCCATTTCTTATAACAATAAAGCTGAGATTGTTTTCCAGTTTATCGTGTAATTGTTTTCCGCATGCTAATTGCTTTAGTTTACATGGCAATGTTTTGTTAAATTTATGATAATTTGGTTGTGAAGATGTTGTTCAAGAGGCATTTCAAGAAAATACCCGTAATTTCCCCATTTGGAATATTACACTTTTGGCCATGTGCTAATCAAATGTTCGAACTATTTTTTACGTTTTATCTTTTTATTTCATTATGGCTTTCTTATGCTTTTAACTCTAGTTTCGCTACATCAACCTTCAAGGCAAAGTTTTATTGTCCATAATCAAGCATGAGGATGAAAGTGTGCCAATCCCCATGAGCAATGACCACCAACCCAAATAATGGAAATGGAATAATGGGAAAGATGGAAAGTGTCCCCATTGGTGTCCTTCCTACTTCAATCAAAGCATCCCCAGTAGTGTCCTTCCTAAAACTCTAAGGTCTCATAGGAGGTCCCACTGGATTAGAGTCAAAGGATAACCTACTAGGTGAAGTAAGGGAACAAGAATACAATCAATATCAGTATGCAGGAAACATCAATTGACAATAGATGATTACAAAAAGGTTGATTTACCTGCCAATAGATGACTAACCTTGGCATCATGGCATGTAATGATCAATAGGTATGCTGGTTGGCTAGCTGTATACTGACAAGATTTTTTTTCTTTTATTGGTCACCCACTTTTTGGCGTGTAACACTCATTCCTTCATACAGCTCATACCATAAGCAGTTGCTCAATAATAGACTGAAAATATTTTTGACAAACAGAAAACCTCTTCATTTCCCCTTATTTTCTAAATGCTTTTGTTAGACATAGAATATACATCCAATAGCCTGTCGAGACCATAGACAAATATCCTTATTGGTCTCCAAAAAGGGCAGAAACTATTGAGCTTCTGGTGTCCAAAATGCTTTCACAAGCTGGAAGCACATTCTAAACTTGATACACATGGTTTCCAGGCTTTACTATATTTTGATGTTTGCAAGATGGGGCCTATCTGAAGCCACTGAGAAGTAGGGAAAACCAAAGCAAGGAAAATGCTTAAAACACCGAAGAATTACAAGTAAAACTGGAATCAAACAAAAGTTACAGACCTTTTTTTTCCCTTCAAAAGACAGGATGCCTTAAATTTCTCAAAACTATCATATGCAATCATAGTGTCTTCTCCAAGATGTGCCTTGCAATCACATGCCACTTACAACATAATCTGGAGACTACTGAATATTAGATGTATGGTAATTTCCAGATTTAGAAGCCTAACAGTGTCTTTTCTCTCTTGCATTGCCTATTGCCAGGCTAATTTCTTTAATTGAACTCATATTAATCATATTTTGAATTGTACTCATATATATATATATATATATATATATATATATATATATATATATACTATCTATATATATATATATATATATATATATATATAGGTTGTGAATCCTTGCACCTAGTAACCCACTTCTAAGAGTAGTTGGATATTGGATAATAAGTGGAGTTTTAGTCTGGAACAGTGTCCAGAGCTGAACAATAATTGTCCATGATTGTGTGTTTCTACGAGTTATTACTATTTTAAGGAAAAAACATTATCTAGTGAAATATTTTCCTTTCCAGAAGTCTTGCTAAATATTCTTCATGTCCTATTCTTCACACTCACGTATGAAATATAATGGTCATAGATGAGATCATGAATATGGAAAGATTCAAGGAAATAGAAAAAAATGCTAGTGTACATGGAATGCATTGGATAATATATACATTGAAGAAAAATTGTAGATGAAAATCTTATTCTAGCGTACTTTATTGAAATCCCTAGTTTTTAGAGTTGCATTGAAATGGAAGTAAATGTAGAAAAAGAAAAAAAATGAGGCAATCTATTCATTTTTTCAAGCCATTGCAAGACTTTCAGTGCCACTTGGCATTGCTGAAATTTCAATTTCTATATTAACAAATTTATCATAAAATTCGATAATGGAAAAACCAATCACCACCCATAAAATTTCCGACACTTAGAAAAGAGTAATTAACTATGCTACAACGGAAACCTCCCATGGGATCTTTTGCCTCTTAGTTCATTGATAACTAGAAAGTTGGAATAGTGCCAGTTTAAGTGCAATTGTATCCAACCAACCATGCAAATTACAGATCAATTTCCTCTATCCATTTCAAGAACATCCTTCCAACCACTATTTGAAAAATTCCATTCCTAAGTGCATGAAGATCTTATCTTCTGTGGGTTTGGGGGAAGGGAAGGGAAGGTGGGAAGCATTTTGCATCTATTAGATTTCATGAATTGTAACCACATAAAGCATATCACATGCCTTCATATTCTAAAGTACACGTATAAAATCAGTAGACTAACCAACAGTGTATTCAAAGTAAAAATAAGGAAGAATATTTCCAAGCAGATAAGTATGGTAGTTTTATCACATACCATGCTTGCTGATAGAAGTAGATGCCTAGGTGAAATCTGCTCCATTTATTTCCAAAGAGTGTTGAGGTCTGTGTTTTCTTCTTTTAAAATTCTATCAAAATTCAATTCATCACCATTGATCCTTAAATCCGATATCATATCTTCATGGGCCTCAATTTTATTCTCTAATGTAGACCATCTAGTTAAGATAGAAATTGAGGGTTTAACATTTTCAGATTCTATGCTTGCAGAGACCTGTTAAAATGTTTTTTTGGATGTTATTGTCCATTAATTTTTTCTTTGTGGACTCATTTTTAGTTGTAAAAATAGGCTTACAATCAGTATTAGTCCTATCTGGACTAAGATTGAAATTACTTTCATCCCCATATGACATATTCTCCATTTCTTTCCAAATAGTCTCATAATCTGAATTTTCCTTTTTTATAATGTCACGGGAATTTAGGTCATCTGTATTGATCCTTAAATCAGATATTAGATTCTCACAGAAAAAAAAATATGCTCACTATCAATATTAGTCCTCTCTGGACTACGATTGAGTGTATTTTCATCCTCACATGACATTTTCTCCATTTCTTCCAAAAGATTCTTAGAATCTGAATTTTCCTCTTTTATAATGCCATGGAAATTCAGGCCATCTACATTAATCCTTAAAACGGATATGAGATCTTCATGGACAGAAATAGGTTTATGAGCAATATTGATCCTTAAATCAGATATCGGAATCTCATGGACCAAAATAGGCTCACTATTAGTTCTCTTTGGACTACGATTGAGATCATTTTCATCCTCACATGACATCTGCTCCATTTCTTCCAAACAATTCTCAGAATCTGAATTTTCCTCTTTTACAATGACATAGAAATTCAGGCCATTTGCATTAATCCTTAAATCAGATATGATATTTTCATGGAGCGAATAAGGCTTGTGAGCATTATTGATCCTTAAATCAGATTTCAGATCCTCGTGGACCAAAATAGGCTCACTATCAATATTAGTCCTCTCTGGACTATGATTCAGATTATTTTCATCCTCACATGACATCTGCTCCATTTCTTCCAAAAGATTCTCAAAATCTGAATTTTCCTCTTTTATAATGCCATGGAAATTCACGCCATCTGCATTAATCCTTAAATCAGATACGAGATCTTCATGGACTGAAATAGGCTTATGTGCAATTTTAGTCCTCTTTGAACTAAGATTGAGATTATTTTCATCCCCGTGTGAAATATGCGACATTTCTTTCGAAAGAGCCTTAAAATATGAGTTTTTCTCTTTCATAATTCCATGGGAATTCAGGGCATATTCTTAGATCCTTAAATCAAATATCATATCTTCAAGGACCAGACAAGGCTTACAATTAATATCAGTATCCTCTGTACTAATATTGAGACTATTTTCATCCCCATGTGAAATCTGTTCCATTTCTTTCAAGAGGCCCTTCAAATTTGAGTTTTCCTCTTTTATAATTGCATGGAAATTCAGGCTATCTTCATTGATCCTTAAATCAGATATCATATCTTCATGGACCTCATATTCTTCTCTTCTATTGCACACCTACCCAAGATAGGAACTGAGGATTCATCAATTTCAACTGTTGTGCTTGTAGACTCAGGTTGAAATCTGTCTATTATATTATTTTCCACTAAATCTTTCTTTGTGGAGTCCACTTTAGCTGTTAAAATTGGCCCACAGCAAATATTACTCCTCTCTGGACTAAGATCAGAACTATTCTCATCCCCATCTAAAGTATGCTCCATTTGTTCCCAAAGATTCTTAAGGACTAAGTTTTCGTCTTCTAATATGCCAATAAAGTTCAGGCAATCCTCATTGATCTTGAGATCAGATATCAAATCTCCATGGAATTGAGCTTTCCTCTCTATCATTGGATATCGAGCCAAGATAGGAACTGAGGGTTTATCAATTTCATTTGCTATGTGTGCAAAAGGGCATTGAAGCCTTTCTTTAATGTTATTCTCTATTAAACCTATCTCTATACTCCACATTATCTGTTAAAATAGGCTTGCAATGAATACTAGTCTTCTCTAGGCTAAGACTGAGATTATTTCCATCTCTATAGAAAGCCTGATCCATTTCCATCCAGAAAATTTTAAGAACTGAGTTATTCTCTTCTATAATGCCACTAAAATTCAAGCCATCACCATTGATCCTCAAGTCAGATATCATATGGTCATGGATCTCAACTTTCTTCTCTACCATTGAACAACTAGCCAGGAAAGGAGCCGATGGTTTATCAATTTCAATTTCTGTGCTTCTAGAGAAATGTTGAAACTTTTGTTTCACATTATCCTCCACTAAACCTTTCATTGCAAATTCCCCTTTACTTGTTAAAATAGACTCGAAATGAATATTACTCCTCCCTGGACTAAGGTTGAGATTATTGTCATCTTTCCTTGAACATGGAAACATTGCTGCATGTGGAATGTACCCTCTATGCTTCACTCTGTCCTTCAGATATTTTGAAATTTCAATCTCACTGTTTGAGTTATCTGATTTTGTAGAAATTGTATTGCTTATTATTCCTCTAGATTCATTCATATCGAACATCCCTACAGTCACTTCCTGTGTCTCACTCATAGTATTGATCTCCTTAATATCTGTGGTATTAATCTCTTGACATGGTTTCTCACTATTCACATCAATCCCCTTACATTCTGTAGCATCAGACTCTTCTACCTTCTCTGTCAATAACTATTTCCCCTTGTTTTCCTTCTCTCTTTGCTCATTTCCATCTACCTGAGTGGCAATATGGCTTTTATGTCCGTTTCCAAATTGTTTTCCGTGTTCACATAAACACTTGGAGTTCCTTGAGTCAAGTATCTCAATGTGGGGATCTCTCAATCTCTTTTATGTGGATCTTCCCTGAACTACAATTTTTTTGTTTCTGCTGAGCATATTAGATTTCTTCGCCTTGTGCTAGTAAATGGCAGGACTCCCTAGAGGAAGCAATATCTTTCTAGTTCTTCCTCAAGGCATGTTATTGCCAAATCATCCTTACGCTGATGCTGCTTAAAATTTTTTAACTTTCCAATAAACCCTTGATTTCTTCCATAATGTTTCTTTTCTAGTTTGTTCTTTTGTACTTCAGATACAAGATTCTTCTTTCTTTTAATCCTTTCAGACCTCCTCAAGCAAATACTTCCACCTTGAAACTTTCTAGGTTTCTTTGAATTCCTAAAAAATTGCCCTGAAGCTCCATTCGCATTTGGTTGTAAACTTAACTGAGATGTATACAAATTATCTACACAAAAGTCAACATATCTTGAATGTTTATTGGATTGCATAGCTATCATGCTTTCCTGTTCCTTAATCAGAATACGATTGCCATCTTCTTTCCTTTGAAATTTTCGACCAAACAAGTTATCATGGTCCTCCTGGTCACTGATGTAAAATGTATCATCCTCATGCATATAGCGATGAAGATCAATTTCCTTCAATAGTCTTAAATTGATTTCAGCAACAATTCCCTGTTTAACAGATGATGAAATGAGTTCTGAATCTGTGATTTTATAGATTCATTAATAAGTGCTGGCATACGTAGTGATGAAGAATCTCCACCCCAAAACTCTACTTTGTCAGTCAGATTGGGTTGCACATTCAACTGATATGGTGCTTGCAAAACACTAATTTTCTCAATCCCAAGTTTTTTTTTCTTGCTTGCAACTAGTGGCATGTGGTCAATATCAAGCACATCTTCTATACAAGCATGATAAAATTTCACATAAAACTTGCAAGCACAGGAAGGTTGATGCGGCTTCCCATCAATCGAGATGACTCTGGCATCATACCATGCCTGCCAAAGAGGAGTCACATGAACATTATTTTGAGTATAAGATAGCAAATCATTAAGCAAGAAAGTGAAATCTATTGCCAAATAATACTGCACTGCTATTTGTACCCCTTTTCTGACAAGAACCAACATAATAAAATTTCAGGTAATTTTCTTGTTTGTCTTAGGAACTACATCATCATAATTTGCAAACTCAGACATTAAATTTCAACTTTCTCAAGATTCCCAGTTTAATTTTTAGGCATGTTAAGATGTTCTCAATATCCATAATGTGTGAAGTGAGTTCTCAGAAGGAAACAATTTTAAATAATCTGATATTTAGAGTAACCAACATAGATCCATCTGAAGCACGGATCTAACATGAGCCAAGAGGGATCAAATTTCATAATGTGCACACTTATTTAGAGTGCAAAAAACATGCATTTTTTATTTTATTTTTTAAATTGTATTTTTGAATACTATAGAGATTACATAATATGTGCATTGAGCCATTTTATCAATGCACATTAAAATATTTTTTTATTAATATATTTTAATTATATGTCAATATATTAAAATATTTTATTTTTTTTTTTTCTCCGTAAAACTGATCTATTTATATTACAAAAAAGTAAAAAATGTTACAAAAATTACAGCTAGGCCAAAGCCCTGTTTCTTCAACGAAGATCATATACATTACTTCCATGCTGAGAGGAGCGACACATAACAAACTGAGACCGACACGTAACATGCTGTGACCGACACGAAGAGTTCCAGAGATGACACGGTGGATGATGGACAACATGGTGAACATGATGGACGACGCGTGGACTGAAACTATGGCGATATGGACAGAGATTACCGTCCTGAGCTAGATGACAGAAATGCAAAGAACTGAAAATGAAAAGGTCAGAGGAATTCATCCCTTGCTTCCCAGACTTGGCGAGTGCAGCGCTAATCTTCATCCGTGGAATGCGGCTCATCAGAAGCAGGTCCCTTGAGATTTTCCGCAGCTCCCTTGCCCTTGTCTGAGCTTCGTTGCACAGGCTCCCTACCCGGACTCGAGCTTCTGCGAACAGGTTCGCTGGGGCCAGCTTCATCCTTCTGGACCGGGCGCGTGAAATCCACAGTGGGAGTCTCCATTTCGACCCGCGGAACTGTCACCGTGTCCATGCGCCCCCGAACACTGCTGCAATGCTCCACAGTAACAGACACTATGAGAGTATTGTTAGCAAAGGCACAGGGAATTCTGTAGCGAATGGCCGGATGTTCCGCATGGCCACACTCCGGCATACCCCAACAATTGCCTCTGGCATTACGGCCTGGAGACCTGTTTTGCTCAGAGGTGATTTCAAGTGAAGACGGAGGAGAGATTTCAGGCCTCTGGGAGCCTGAGCGCCCTCGAGACATGCCTCTGCGACTGCACATCCTAAGTCGCTCCCTCGGCATATGGCTATGGCCTGCCTCTCCAGCAATACCTCCAGAATCCCAAGCAATTACCCACTCCTCTGGATTGTCAGAATCCCAAGCAATTACCCACTCGACTGGTTTGTGATTCATCTGAGCGGTAAGGATGGCCTCCTTATTAACCGCCTTGCTCCTCGTATGTTGCAGCGCATTGAATGGCGCCTGCAACTCCCTGTACATTCCTCCAACGCTCCTCTGCTCCAGACGAGACAGCCAAACGACATTCCCATCCCCCCGAGACATTGCGAAAATACCAATTGCATCGCCTTCCGGCGAATTTAAGGTTCGAGCAGTTTGGCATGGCGTGGCTTGTCCGGGCTGCCAGAGGCCCATGTGACAAGCCACATGCCTCTTAACTGCCTCAACACGCGGCATAGGCGGTGATGTCACCCGCATCCGGGAGAAGGAGATCTTTCTGCACCAGAGAGATGCAATCTTTCTTAAGTTGATCATCTTCAATCAAGTCCAGTGCTCCTGAGAAATACAGGGTCGACTGAGTCGCTCCTTGATTGGCCAGCCGATCTGCTACCTGGTTCGCTGATCTCCTGACATGCTTGAAGGTTATGTTGCGGGGAGTGAGAAGCAGTTCCTCCAGGGATTCCAAGCGGCTTAGCAACCTCCAACTTTTTGCTATTTTGTCTGCTTTCGCACCTGCTTGTATCCTTTTGGCTGCCTCTATAAGAATGAGCGAGTCCCCTTCAACTTCAAGGGGAGAGAGGTTATGTTCCTCAGCCAAACATAGTCCTTTCCAGAGAGCTTCCATCTCAGCCACATTATTGGTGTTTTTGCCTAGAGAGCCATAGAATAAGAATTGCACAGCTCCTGAGTGATTTCTTATAACTCCTCCGTAACCTGCAGCTCCGGGATTGCCTTTGGCTGCCCCATCAAAGTTGATCTTGTAGGAATTTGAGGCAGGAGGGGACCAGGAAGATGGAGAGTCCGAGATAGAGTTGGGAGCCGATTTGGCTTTGACCAAGGGCTTGAGATCTAGATCCCAAGCTTTCAGTATTCGACATTCTAGAGGAAGATTAGGCCAGTCTGTATCATCCCAGATTCGAATGGCCAAGGTTTCTTGAATATTTTGCTTGAACATAAGCCAAAGATCATCCATGGATCGATAAGTGTTGTTGAAGATACGGTGGTTGCGCTCTTTCCACAGAGTCCAATACATGAAGCCAGGAATGATATCCCATAGGGCGTTTAGAATTTGACACTTGAATGGATTTTTAACCCAGTTTCTTATGTTTTCCGTAATGTCCATATGTCTAGGTATTGCTTTCATATTACAATATTCAACTTTCTCCCAGATTTTTTTTGCTAGTGGGCAATCTTCCATTAGATGACTTATTGTTTCATTATTGACATTGCAGTTTGGGCAGCGGGAGGGCCCAATGAATCCTCTTTTTAGAAGATTGTCCCAAGTAAGGATGCGCCTTTTGCTTAAAAGCCAGATGAAGGTGGAGATCTTGGGCCAGAGTCCTTTGTGCCAGACTTGTTTCCAAATTTGGTCTCTTTCCTCTTGAAGATTAGAATAACGCAGATGGTAAGCTTCTTTGGTAGTGAAGGTACCTCTGGTTGTATATCCCCAACGTAATTTATCCTGCTGGTTAGAGAGACGAATTCTCCTGTCTTTGAGTTCCTGTTCTATTTCTATGTATGTTTCTCCCTTCCAATCGGTTTGCCATTGTTGCGCTGGTTTCCATGTGTGAAGATCGTGATATGAGGAGGCCAGCCAGAACTGATTCACCTGGGTGTGACCTGTTTGCTTCATGTGTGCCTGCCAAAGTGGTTTGTGAAACAAGTTTGCAAGTTTTGGGAGCTGTTGCCAAGAGTCCTCCCAAAATCTAGCATCAGTTCCTGAGTGTATCTCCCAAAAGCTGTGTTCTTGTATGAAACGGCTTTGCTTTTTTGCATTATTCCAGATGAGTGAACCTTGCACCATTGGGTTGATTCTAATGAGATCACTCCAGCTGCTGCCTCTGGCATATTTTGCTTGCCATAGTTGAGCCCATGGGGAGTTTGGTTTGGAAACCCAGTTCCACCATACTTTGGCATTCATTGTATTATTGCTATGTAGCGGATCACGAAGTCCTAGCCCTCCTTCTGCCTTGGTTTTGCATATCTCTGTCCATTTGACAAGTGCCCATTTTCTGTTTAAAGCAGTTGAACCCCAGAGGAAGTTCCGTTGCAGAGTTCGGATGGCCTTTAATATCCCTTTTGGAGCTGCCAGAATGGAAAAGAGATAGAGCGGCATTGCTTGTAGAACAGATTTTATGAGGACAAGCCTACCAGCTAGATTAAGAGCCCTGTAGGTCCATGAGGAAAGCTTTGATTCAAGTTTGTCCAGAAGTGCTCTCCAGGACACTTGTTTGATCGTGGAATCGGATAAAGGGGCTCCTAGATATTTAGCGGGTAGATGAGAAATAGTGAATCCCAGAGATCTAGCTATGGACCGTTGCGTGGAGGGGGGGGTATTGAAGAAAAAGAGCTGCGATTTGGAGGCGTTAATAGAGGTACCAGAAGCTTCCGCAAAGATGTTTAGAAGGGATTTGAAAGTGGCTGCTTCTTTAACAGAGGGATGCCCGAAGAGCAGAGTGTCATCAACAAATTGTTGATGTGTCTGAGGAGGGCGGCCGTGGAGGGATAGACCTTTGAGCGCCTGGGTGGAAACAGCAGATTTGAGAAGCCTACTTAGACCTTCGGCCATCAGGACAAAGAGAAAAGGCGAGAGAGGATCCCCTTGCCTTATGCCCCGAGAGGAATAGAAGGGAGGAGAGGGAGATCCATTCAATAAGACTGAAAAATTTGGAGAAGAAATAAGGCTCATGATCCATCTGGTCCAAGTTGCATTAAAACCAAAAGCTAAGAGCATTTTATTTATATAATCCCAGCTCAGTTTGTCGAAGGCCTTTGAGAGATCAAGCTTGAGAAGCATACCTGGTTTTTTTAGGATCTTTAGAGAATGTATGACTTCATTTGAGAGTATTATACCATCTGTGATTTGTCTTCCTTCGACATATCCTGTTTGCTCTGGGGAGATTAGCATAGGTAGAAGAGGCTTAAGACGATTTGCAATGACCTTTGAAATGAGTTTGTAGATTACATTGCATAACGCTATTGGTCTGAAGTTCTCAGGTTTGTTGGAGGCTGCTTCTTTGGGCACCAGGGCTATAAAAGTGGAGTTGAGGGCAGGGAGGACCCAGTGCATACAACGGGATTCATCCACTAGATTCCATACTTCAACTTTGATGAGCTCCCAGAATTCATGAAAGAAGTTGGCTGTAAATCCGTCTGGCCCCGGTGCTTTGCCATCTTTGAGTTGAGCCATGGCTTCTTCAACTTCCTTCAGAGAGACAGGTTGGAGAAGCTGCTTGTTGTGTTCCTCATTGATAATTTTGGGGATGTGTTGAGTTATGGAGCTAATTGCTTCATCCCGATTGACTTCAGGTTCTTTTAAAATTTCTTTGAAGTAGCCGGTGAATTCTTTTTCCATTTCTTCATGAACTTCAATTCTCTCACCCTGTTGGTTATTGACGAAGGTTATTTTGTTGAACATTCGCCTTTGTATTGTTGTTCTGTGAAAGAACTTAGTGTTTTTTTCCCCTTCTTTCAGCCAGCTTATTCGAGATTTTTGTTTCCAGAATACTTCCTCTTGTTGTTGGCGCTCTTCTATCTGTCTCCATAGGCTCTGCTCTTGTTGAGTCTGTTCTTCAGTGCGTCCTGCCAAAATGAATTTTTGTTGAAGTTCTTTCATTTGCTGTTCTAACTTCTGTTTGCTTTCCTGTATGTTGCCAAAGTGAGTGCGATTCCACCTTTTTAATATCTGTTTCAGATGTTTTAACTTTTCTTGGAACTGATACATCTTGGCTCCCACAGGTGGAATGTATGCTGTCCAAGCTTGGGTTACTACATCCTTTAAATTGCTATGTTGCAGCCAGAAGGCTTCAAAGCGAAAGGGTCGGTTGCAGCCATGACCTGGTCTTGACCAATGAAGCATTATAGGCCAGTGATCCGAGCCACATTGTGGAATAATTGAAGTACTGAAATCTCCTCCTAGATGGATCGCATTGTCAGAGATAAGAAAACGATCCAGTTTTGAGGCTATATGGTGGACTCCTTTTCGCTTGTTGGACCAGGTAAAAATACCATTGGATGTAGGTATGTCCATGAGTCGATTATTCTGAATGAATTGCTTGAAGCCCGAACTATCGCTGTCGAGACGGACTCTGCCACCTTGTTTTTCCTCCATTGCCTTTATGATATTGAAATCTCCTCCTCCGATCCACAAAGGGAAGCGTCTGTTTGAGTTGAGGAAGGAGATCGTATCCAAGAGATCCAATTTTTGCTGAATGGATTGAGGGAAATATACATTGGTGAGATGCCCATGGATGTTGGTGCCTATAAGATGGAAAGTGGCTTGAATGAGATGGAGAGTGGCATGAAAGTTGTCCAACGTTACTATCTGTGGGTTCCATAGAATAGCCAAGCCGCCTGACGCCCCAGAAGCATCGACCGCAATTGACCTGCTGCCTGCCCACAATTTGTTGCCGAGTTTTTCTATCATTGAACTGCTACTTTTAGTTTCTTGGAGGAAAACTACTGCTGGTTGTTCTTGCATAATCAATTTTTTTATCATTCTGTGTTTTGAGGGACTGTTGAGTCCTCTAACATTCCAGGATGTGAGCTTCATGGAGATTTCGTTGAGGGTTTGAAGAACTGTGTCAGCTTGGGGAATAGCCCAGAATCCATTAGTATTTCCCCAACTTCTATTGTTCTTTGAAGGTCTGATTTCCGGCCTCTTTTCTTTGAGTCTTTTATGATTTTTTTTCCATCCCAATGGCTGCCACCTTGAATACCCAGACTCTTGTGGTGATGTACTCGTGACAGGACTCCTTCAATTTTATCAATTTGCCAGGGGGGAATTGATTCATATTCTTTTTGTTTGCATGCATTTTCCAATTTAGAGATATCCAGCTTGGAAATATCAAACTCTTTTAAATTTACATCTTCTCTGTTTTCCTCCATAATGACCGAGATGCTTTGCTCCATTTCCTCGACATTGTCATGAAGACTTAAGGCGAGAGCGGCGTCGAGATCCATATCTGAAGCAATTTGATTTTCATTCAATTTGGATTTCCCCTTAGAGGGGATAGGGGTTTCGAGACCAGAGACCAATTTGGTTAGCACCAAAGGGGAAGCTTCAGCGAGTTGGGAGAAGGAGGGAGCTGAGGTGGTCGGGGAGGTGGGGTGGATGGAGGGGACATCGTTGGGATTTTGATGAGTCAGGTTTTCAGTTTGGGATGAAATTGGTGAATCCTGAGAGGCTAGAACAGAGAATCGGTTCTGGATGTTCATCTTGGGTCCTAGATCAGGAATGGTTTGATTTTTCTTGGCATGCCTGCGTCTAGAGGGGACTTTGATGTAACCATCTTGATCCTTATTTGTCTCATGTAAAGGGATAGACGGCTGAACATTTAAGGGACAGTCACGGAAGAGATGACCGTGCTCATGACATTTTCTACAGCGGAAAGGGATGTGTTCATAATCTAAAGACTGATTCCATTCATAATCATCATGAAATAGACTTACCGTGTCTGCAAGCGTTTTGGTAAGGTGCATCTTGACGCAAATCCTGGCATAGGAGGTGTATTTGCGAGATTTTGTTTCGGATGCAACTTTGATGAATGTCCCCAGCTTGTTGCCGATATCAGCCAGAGTCTCTTCTTTCCAATACTCCACAGGAAGTGAGTACATTCTGATCCAAACAGGGGCCCAGCTAAAGTCTTCTTTATCTGGGTTGAATCTTGGCTTCCATTCAGTTAGATACAGCCCGGAGGAGTTGAAGAAGTACGGGCCGCCTTCAAATACTTTTGTTTTGTCTTCGAGACAGTTGAAGATAGCTGTGAAGAAACCCTTTGGGCCAAGCTGCAAAGTCACTTGTCCTTTGGGTTTCCATTTGGAAGCTATCCAGCCTTGTAAGGCTTTCTCTGTGGGCCAGAATCCCAGAAATTTTCCAATGAGAGCGTAGTCCTGCATGTATTGTATTTCGCTGTTGATACGGTGGCTGGGAAGTTCCACTTTGATTGATTCAGCCGCTTTGGGTATGCAAGTTCTGGAGGTCGCTTTGACCTTGGAGGATTGCGCATTGGTATCTTTGTCCTTATTTTCTGTGTCTTTCGTAGTCTGGTCTGCATGCTGCTGTTCTATCTGCGTCCTTTGCTGTAAGTCCTCTGTGTCTGAGCCTGTGCCTGCCGTGGTCTGGAGTACAGGCTTTTGCTTATTGTCAGTCGTATGAGTATCCTGAGGAGGGGAAGCAGAGCTTTCCCCTCCTACGTCTGGTGCCATGTGCGGCCTTCTATGGAAATACCTGCAGAAATAATGGCAGGTCAAAAATGGCGGCTAGGTTAAAAGTTGTTCTTCTAGCGATTCGCATCAGAGCGCTTGCTTCTATGAATCTGGAAGTTTATCCTCATATTAAAATATTTTATTAATAACCCACATTGGATATTTTATTTTATACAACATACAATATCTAACGTTTAAACATTTTACTAACATATTTTTTGAAATTATATCAGGTCATATGGACAACTAATTAAAAATGCATAGCATAATTTTTTTCTTTTTTTATTATAGCCGACATTGTTGTTCTATATATTAGTTCATATGGATCACTTCAGTTGATAGGATTATTACAACTCCACCCATAAAGAGCCTCAAATGGACTCATCCTCAAGGATTCTTGATACACATTGTTATATGCAAACTCTACCAATGGAAGATACTCCTCCCACTTCCTCTGTCGATGCATGACATATCTCAACATATCCTCAAGAATCATGTTAACCCTCTCTATTTGTCTATCTTTCTGTAGATCATAAGTTGTGTTGAAAGCTAACTCTATCCCAAGCCTGCAAACAACTACTTCCAAAACTTAGAAATGAACTTGGCATCTTTGTCTGATATAATCTTCTTGAAATCACCATGCAACCTCACTATCCCCCCGATGAAGATCTGAGCTACCTAACTAGTTGAATTCATAGAATTCACTGCAATGAAGTGAGCTACCTTGCTCAACCTGTCAACCACAACCATGAAAGTATCATTTTGCTTCGATGTCCTTGGAAAACTTGTAATGAAGTCCATGGAAATGACCTCCCATTTCCATTCTAGAATTGGAATAGGCTGCAATAGACCAGCTGGATGCTTACACTATGCTTTCACCTGCTAAAAGTCCCAACATCTTGCAAAAAACTCAACCACCTCTTTCCTCAGACTCTAACAATAATAAAACTTCTTAACAAATGTCAAAGTCTTTTGGTATCCCGAGTGGCCTAAATATGGCTTCACATGAAACTCCCTTGAGATAAACTTCTTGAGCTCACTTTTATCAGCATATAAATCATGTTCCTGAATATCACCAAGCCATATGCCATGAGGTGATACTCTTCATTCCTATCACCTTCACCCTGCTATCACAATATTTGCTTCAGTTTTTGTTACCTCTCATCATGGTGCCCTACATGCATGATCTGCTCCTACAAATTTGTCCCATAAGAGCTCACAGTTAAAATGTGATTCACCTACACTCTCCTACCAAGAGCATCTGCAACCTTGTTCTCGTTGCCCTTGATGTACCTGATCTCAAAGTCAAACTCACTGAGGGCAGCCAACCATCTAGCCTGCCTGGTATTCAGAATGGGTTGGTCAAACAAGTACCTCAGCCTATTATGATCACTCATCAGAACAAACCTCCTACCAAGAAGATAATGTATCCACATTTTCAATGCAAGAATGATGGCTACCAACTAAAGATCATGAGTCACATAGTTCTTCTCATGCTCATTCAACTTCCTTAATTGATAACAAACCACCTACCCTTCATGCATCAGGATTCCACCAAGTCCTTCCTTACAAGCATCTGTAAAAACCACAAACTCCTTATTGGGATCTGCAATCTTCAAGGCTGAATCATTTGTAAGAAAATGCTTCAAGAGCTCAAAACATGTTGCACACTCCTTAGCCCATTCAAGCTTCTTCCCTTTCCTTTGCAAAGATTTAATAACATAGTCAATCCTAAGAAATTTCTGATGAACCACCCGCAATAACTTGTTAGTCCCATGAATGATCTGACCTCATCCACATTCGTAGAGTTGGCCACTCCATGATAGCTTTGATCTTTTTCGGGTCTAATGTTATCCCCTCCTTGGAAACAACACGTCCCAAGTAGTGAATCTGAGACTAAAAAAAATTGCACTTGCTGAGCTTGGCATACAACTGATGTTGTCTCAACAATATCGACACTGCTACTAGGTGCTCTGCATGCTTTTCCTCATTCTTGGTGTATATCAATATATCATCAATAAACACTATCAAAAACTTGTCTAGGTAAGGACGCAACACATTGTTCATCAAACACATGAAAGTGGCTAGAGCATTGGTAAGAACAAAATGAACCACCACAAACTCATAATGTCCATACCTCGTTCGAAATGCAATCTTGTAGACGTCTTCTTCTTTGATGCACACTTGATGATATCCTAATCTCAAATCAATCTTTGAAAAAACTGCAGCTCCCTTCAATTGATCAAACAAGTCATCAATCTGCAACATTCGATATATGTTTTTTATCATCACCTTGTTTAATTATCGGTAATCAATGCACAATCAAAGAGTACCATCCTTTACAAACAATACCAGTGCACCCCAAGGTCACAAACTTGGCCTTGTGTATCCTTTATCAAGCATTTCCTTAAGTTGAAACTTCAATTCCACCAACTCTGGAGTACTCATCATGCAAGGAGCCTTAGATGTTGGTGTTTCTCCTAGCATCAACTCAACAGAAAAGTCCACTTCCTTATGGGGAGGCAACTCTAGAATCTCTACTGGAAACACATCTTGAAACTACTGCAAAATAGGATACCTCTTCAAGACTTCATCATCCTCAACATCCTTCCCTTTGTCATTGGAAATATGCACTTTTTATAGACATTTTTGTGCCTTACAACTCTAAGCATGAAATGTCCATAAACCAAGGGATCCTAAGTCCCTAAAAGTGTTGTTCCGACCCCTAGAGGAACAGGGTCAACAAATTACAGCTTCTCCCAAAAGTTCTCCACCAGAAACTGCTCAGAATCAGTCAAATCAGGATCATTTCAGCTGCTCCACTAGCTAGTTGCGTTGCATAGCACCCAAGTACACTAGCTAGGTGCATTTCAATGCACCTAAATGCACTACCAGGGTGCGCTGAGCGGGAAATGACAAATGGCAGTGTCATTCCGCGAGGTGGACAGACAATGGAAGCTTCCAAAATCTTCCCCAATGACACTTGCCTCACTGAGTTCGACCAAGGATGAGTAAGAGGCTCTCAGTCTCCAAGTGGAAGCAAGAACTGACAGAGAGAAGCCACTAGTCAAATCATAAGCCGACTCATCCTCTTTGCATACATCTATATATGGATCCCTCATCCCAGAGATCCAGAGGCTAGAATTTTGTACATTGCAGAGAATTGTTGTTGGTTTTGAGATAGAGATCAAAGTATTGGGTGATTTATGATTTGTTGGAGGTGAAGAGGGGATTCCTTTGCTGGGGGGTTGATGCTGGATCAGGAATCATCGGTTGTAACTCCTCCTGGATATTCTTGTTATATCAATAAAAATATTTGAGTTTCTCCTACATGCTTGTGTATCAATGATGTTTTGTTATATTTGCATGTTTAGCTTAAATCTGATTCTAAGCTATTTATGAATATAAATCCATGTCTTTTTGTAGTTTTCCTCTTCTGTGATCTTGCAGGAACTTGGTGAAGCTGGGCAAGTAAGGGAGCAGGTAGCTGGAAGCTGTCAAAGAGGAGAGAGATTGGATCAAAGGACTAGCGCAAGACACAGGTTGGTTCATTCTATTCCTCTTCGTTTATAGTTCATAAAGAAGAATACGAAAGTAGTTTTCTCTGTTTGTTTCTAAGGTAATGTCACACCTTAGTGGGATAGGGGCGTTCTGATTAGACACTTTTCCCATTAACCAAAATGGCAACTCCGCTGGGGATCGTGTCTAGTTAGTTTGTTTGTGTTTCTCTTGTTGTTTGTTTCATAAACACAGAAGTAGAAATCGAACTGCATTTGCCATTATCAAATGCAAAGTAGACACATGCTACTTCAATCCATTCACTGGATTTGTTTATGATTTGAACAGCTGATTCACAAATGATCTGATTACCCTTTGTGATAGCTCTTAGACCTCCTTTAAATCCACCCTCTGATTGTGCATTACTAATTTCTTTTACTCGGCCAAAAACCATAGATTAAACTGCAAACCGTGACCCAGAACCCGAATAGAATTCTCGTTTCTACCCCAGCGCAGGCTCTGTGAAGAGATTCTGCATTTCAACGCAGTTCCCGAGAGGGCTACCTGTGCTGCAATTCAGTTTCTCTGTGTAACAGGTGCGTTGATCAGCCTAGCCCTGTGCAGCTGAGGTTCTTTGCTTCATTCTTTTAGTTTTGTCTCTGATTTTTGCAGCCTTTGATCAATGTGTGTCTGTTTCAAAACCCCTTTTCTTTGCCTTAATTCTGCCTCCTTTGTACAAAAAGACTGTAGATGTTCTTTGTGTGTTTGTTACATCTTTTACAGTTTTCCATTGAAAGAGTATAATAGTCACACTGTCATCCTTGGATTTAGATCTATCGTAAGTGTCGATTTTGATTTTAGGAGAAAGTTTATTTGCTGTTGACAGTCGATTATGCTTTTACTTTTGCCTTTGGTTTGAATTTGTCACTTTCTAGTGTCGAAACGAGTGTTTATTTCAAAATCATAAAGTGTCGTAATCTTCTCTACCTTTTGATTTCGAAAAGAAGCTTGTTTGTGTTTGTCACTTGAAAGCAAATTCAGATTTGTACATCAACTTTCTTTTTAGGCATCAATATTAAGAAAGTGAAAACAAATACATGCATATGTGCATTTGCATATTGATACTCTATTTGGCTTGATTTAGGAAAAGTGCACCTACAGTGTGCTCTTTGCTCTTTGAGAAAAGATTGTGTCTTTCTTTTCCCATTGTAGCTAGGATTTTCATTGCTGAAAAGAGATAAAAGTTTGCTTATCATCTTTAGATTGCATTCTAGGAATTACATCTACATCTCGTGGTGATCCCAAAAGGCAAACTTCTAAGAAAGATCAACTTAAAATAAATTGAATGAATCTAACAACGCTTTGGAACTTAACGCACAACATTTAGAGGTCTAGGCTGGAGACGTATTCTAGCGTCGTAAAGCCTGGTAACTGTTGTCCTCACTGATGGTTGGGTGATTCCTCCACTTTGAGACGATAAGTGCCAGTATGGACTTGTGCTCCCATGTACCGTCAAGTATATATTGGGAGACCCCTATAGGCTTAAAACCTTTTATCCATAGGAAGCCGTGTCGGCCGCCCTACTGATCGCAATGCACCAAACACAACATTCGGGAAGATTAACTGTCGTACCGTAAAAAGTATTCTGCAGTTTTACGATTGGTTTGGTACTCCCTCTACCTAGATCTCCAGAGCAGTCCCTTTCGTTCCTTTTCAGACTCCTTAAGAGAAAAGGTCCATCTGAGCACTTGTCACTTCAGGCTCATTAAAAATCGAAGGAGACTAGAGTCATCTTTTGTTTTTTCTCGACTCTTAAAAACTGAAAAAACAAGTTGTGTCAAAGCGTCTTAAAATTTATTTTAAATGGAATATTCATACCCTTTTCCTACGTTGATCTTAGGTTGAGAAAATGGAGTCTACCAACCAAGGAATTCCCCTTGGTGGAAATCCTAGTCCCTTCTCCTCTTGGGGAGATGTTGGTGCACCCCATATGGCCACATTGTCGCTTCCAGGACTGACAATTGGCTTGCCAGTATGGCTCTTCTCAACCAATGTCGTTCAGAACACCACTATTCCTGAACAATCGAATCAGCAATTAGACGAGTCCAGAGTTGCCCACCAACCTTCTACTTCCTCTAATTCTTCCTCTCCTCCTTCCTCTTCACTTGATGGGGATGGCAAAGCCAAAAGTCAAGTTCCTAAGGAGAAGAAGGAGAAGAAGAAGAAGGAGCCAAAGGTGAATGGGGGAAAACGAATGTCGTCTAACGAAAATCCACACACTACACCGACCAGGCCTAAATCGCCATGTGTCATTTGCAAAGGAGACCACTTTCACAGAGATTGTCCTTGCATCCCTCGGATACTAAGGGACTGGTCTCCTCGTTTGCACAATCCGATGTCATCAACCTCTGATGATCATGTTGAAAGCACACCGTCAACTAGCGAAAGTGAAGCCCCAGGACAAAAAGGGAAAGCTAGATTTCCCTGTAAACTGTGCAAAGGCAATCATGCCGTCCACCGTTGTCCCTTCTTAGACGAAGCGAAAAGAGTTTTGGATGATCGTCCGATCTCGCCGTTACGACTCCCTCCTGGATATAAAAAACTCTTGCCGAGTCCGTCGCTAGTTGAGAATCTAGCTGGCCCGCTCAAGTGGTCGGCTGAAGCGCCTATCATCGAAGATAAACCATCTGAATCCATACCAGACGAAAGTCAAAGGGTCGAGGCGGCAGTTGACCCGGTCTTGCCTTCAGAGGTTTTATCTTCGGATGATACAGTCACTGAAGAGAACAAGGATGACACCGTCCAAATTCTCTTCATCAACACAGACTCCGACGAACATGGGGGCAATCTACCCATTCCCTTACCGCAGGAGGGAAGTTCGTCAAAGACATACCCGGCCGTCTACTCGGTCCCACCTCCAAGCAACCTAGTTGTCTCCTTCGACTGGAATCAACTAGGAAGACCCCGTTTACCAGCAAGCATACCATTCCGAATTATCGTTCAAATATATAGAATGGTCATGGTTGGTACCATCATAGATGAGGGGGCTTCTGTGAGTATCCTTTCCTCTATTGCTTGGAAAGCGCTTGGTTCACCATCGTTGTTGCCTGAGATGAGAAATCTTACAGGCTTTGATAAAGGAACCAGTCGACCTTTAGGGATCCTTCCCAATGTGCCCATAACATTGAGAGGGAAGACAGTTCAAATGAACGTAATGGTAGTTCAAGGACCCTTGGATTATAACCTACTCCTTGGACGAGACTATATTTATTGCATGGGAGCCATCGTCTCCTCACTCTTTAGAGTAATGTGTTTTCCGCACGAAGGAAGAGTGGTCAAGCTCGTGGACCAGCTTTCATTTCCCGGATCACGCATAGCAAATAGTCATATACCATCCCTAAATGGTCTCTTCATGCAAGAAATGTCTCAATCCCCAGTCCGTCCTCCCGATGAGCACGAATAGTTCGGAGGGATATGACTGAAACCCAGGGGGCAGGCGTCCTGGTCTGCTTTGGCAGGAAAACTTCAGGTATAGGGTAGGTTTCCGTAGGAGAATATGACTAGTCTGTACCCCGTCCGTCAGTGGAAGAGGGGTTATTCTAGAATAAGATTCTCTTGTCAAAGTTATGTGAGTTGACAGAACTGAGTCACTCTCCTTTGTTTATCTCAGTAGACATCGTCGAAGAAGTGTTCTATTTGCACCGCAAATCGAGCAATCTTTGGGTAACCTGTAAGAGGTAGGCCTCTCCCGGTAAAACAAATGTTTTATTGGACTAAAGAAGGGGTAACCTTGAAACCGTACTTTATACCTGGGGGCATGCAAACCTTTTGGAGTGCAAGCGAGGGGCGGCTATTTATTTTTTAAATTTTTAGGACCTCTAACCCTTTAAACTCGTAGGATTAGTCGTCACCTAACTTGCATAAAGAAAGTATGTGGGGCAAAAATCTAAAAGTTGCCGTTTTATATGAGACATTCTTACCATATGACTGGATTAATCGAGCAGTTTTAGCACATAGTTCAAGCTCGTTAAAAAATAAACATAAGACATGAGCAAATGTTTCCACCCGCGTTTAAGCTCGTTAAAAAATGAACTATTCTCTGGTAAATAACCACCGTGAATGAAGCATTTCAGCCATTAAAGCCTTGGTCGTGTTTGCACCGTCACCTCCACTTTTCCATTGGCCGATCATTCACCTCCATTTGATTGTTTACCCATTTTGAGGAACAGCTGCGACGAGTGATTTCACTAGCCATCCTTGTGACACTGCCGTGATTGGAAAATTCCAACCCTTACCTAGAATCAGCTGCTACCCATTTTATCACTCGTTCCTCAAAAGATGAGTCTTCTTTAAGCTCTTTTCAACTGACTCGTAAAATATGAAAAGATTGCCGAGTTTTGGCCTTCCAGCTCGTTAAAGCGACCGGAAGTGCTATCCCTCCTCTAGATTTTAATATTTTTGGACCTGAGGGATTATTGCACAAAAATATCAAGCGCTTGTTTTGTTCAGCTCGTTAAAACTATCGAAAATTCATCCCTTCTGTATTGTTTTATAATTTTTCGGACTTAAGGGATTAGATGACGAAAAAGGAATTTCAGAGTTACCTTTACGTACCTTTTCAGACTCTCTAAAAATGAAAAGGACCAAGTTATCTTTGTCGTTAAACTCGTTAAAAAGATTAATAGCGACAAACTTGTCTTTAGACGAGAACGAGTTTCACTATCGCTAGGCTCGTTAAAACATAGCGATGGGTTTGCCCGAAGGGAAAATTATAGAACAAGCATATGTTATCCTCCTCAAGCTTGACAAAAATAAAGAGGTACTGGTCAGCAATGACTGGGGAAGAATTGGGAAGAAACTCAAAGAATCTTTATTGGTAGCAAGTCGCTCTTGAACATGACACTTCCATTCCGTGCCTAAGTCGGGTTGGGTTGTTTCATTCACCGGTCACATCACCATGGTCACGCCATAACATCCACATTTGGGGTAAATGCTACCAATCCATCACATAAGTGTCGCCGACATGTTCAAGAGAAGTCATCCAGAGAAGTCACCCGTGTCCCATCCACTGCCATACATTATACTTCATTCCTTCATGACCGCCATCTTGAACCATATATCATCAGATCGTTTTCACCTCCATCAAAATCATTTGCTCCGTTCCGTGTCATTGATGTGGGATTCATCAAGGCCCTCCTTTGACGGATCGCTTCTTGTCGACATCAGCTCATTATCCAAGAAGTTGATCTAGGAACACCCCATTCAGTACTTTGAAGCTTGCATGCCTCAATGGCAAGTTTCCCACTTCCGGCGACAGGTATACATCAATGACCTTCGACCGAAAGATTTTGCATGGTGTTCGACGCCAACTCCTTTATTCACACCACGTGAATTGTACTGCAGTACCTTGAGGGTCATCATCATTATCGGTGATTCCTCTCGCGCTTGTTAACAGTTTACATCATTGACTGGTAATCAAGCGATGTCTTTCCATGTTCGACTTCAAAACATTTCTCTCATGGATCGACTTGTACTTCGAGTGAAGATCGGACGAGATTGAAGACCCCGGATCTAGTTTCATCCATCCAGGCTGCGATATTAATTCAGAAGAATAAAGACATTGAAATGTACAGCGTTGCAGCACAGATAATCATCCTACCAAAAGGATGATGGCTCTATCAGAATCATCAGTCTACCATCAGACGATTGTCTGTCCTATGTACATGAAAATGAATTTATAAAGCTGAGCATGGGAATGCCCGCCTCAGCTAGATCATGAAAACAGTATGAAGATAATGTATTGTATTATATCTTATTACAGGTCTCCTCCCAACATTGAAAGAACTTCGGATCCTCCTAATAAATCATTTCACCCGATAAACGGCCTCATACTTTAGGGGGCAACTGTTATAGAAATTTTTGTGCCTTACAGCTCTAAGCATGAAATGTCCATAAACCAAGGGATCCTAAGTCCCTAAAAGTGTTGTTCCGACCCCTAGAGGAACAAGGTCAACAAATTACAGCTTCTCCCAGAAGTTCTCCACCAGAAACTGCTCAGAATCAGTCAAATCAGGATCATTTCAGCTGCTCCACTAGCTAGATGTGTTGCATAGCACCCAAGTACACTAGCTAGGTGCATTGCAACGCACCTAAATGCACTACCAGGGTGCGCTGAGCGGGAAATGACAAATGGCAGTGTCATTCCGCAAGGTGGACAGACAATGGAAGCTTTCAGAATCTTCCCCAATGACACTTGCCTCACTGAGTTCGACCAAGGATGAGTAAGAGGCTCTCAGTATCCAAGTGGAAGCAAGAACTGACAGAGAGAAGCCACTAGTCAAATCATAAGCTGACTCATCCTCTTTGCATACATCTATATATGGATCCCTCATCCCAGAGATCTAGAGGCTGGAATTTTGTACATTGCAGAGAATTGTTGTTGGTTTTGAGATAGAGATCAAAGTATTGGGTGATTTATGCTTTGTTGGAGGTGAAGAGGGGATTCCTTTGCTGGGGGGTTGATGCTGGATCAGGAATCATCGGTTGTAACTCCTCCTGGATCTTCTTTTTATATCAATAAAAATATTTGAGTTTCTCCTACATGCTTGTGTATCAATGATGTTTTGTTATATTTGCATGTTTAGCTTAAATCTGACCCTAAGCTATTTATGAATATAAATCCATGTCTTTGTGTAGTTTTCCTCTTCTGTGATCTTGCAGGAACTTGGTGAAGCTGGGCAAATAAGGGAGCAGGTAGCTGGAAGCTGTCAAAGAGGAGAGAGATTGGATCAAAGGACTAGCGCAAGACACAAGTTGGTTCATTCTATTCCTCTTCGTTTATAGTTCATAAAGAAGAATACAAAAGTAGTTTTCTCTGTTTGTTTCTAAGGTACTGTCACACCTTAGTGGGATAGGGGTGTTCTGAGTAGACACTTTTCCCGTTAACAGCACTGCAAACAATACACATCCCTTCTTAGAAATGTGTTTTGCCTGCATAACTATAACTGCTCTCACCAATATAGGGTTCATCTTTTCCTACAAGATTCTTCTTTCCCATCATCATCCAAGCACTCAATAGCCTTGTCATAGCATTCCACCTTGGTCTTGTGAATGAAAAACTAATCCATGCCCAAAAGAATACTATATGATCCCAAAGGAAGCACATTTAGATCTGCTAATGTAGACATACCATTCAGCTTGAATGTACAAGATCACACCTAATGATGAACTCTTCTCTTGGTCCCTATACCCAACTGCACCAACCAATATTCTGCATGCACTTCTCTATTCAAGCAACACTTATCCACTAGGTCAGCACTGATATAACTATAATTAGATCTAGGATCAATCAAAATGGAAACAACTCAATCATGGGGTTTACCTTCCATCTCAATAATGGATGCTTGATGATCAGCCTACATGTTATCCAAGGAATACTCTGACCAACATCTCCAACTATCTGTGCCTCTTGAGCATTATAAATCTTGGGTCTACCACACTACTATAATGAGCACTCACTCCTACAATGATCTCCACCACAAGTTCAACATCTCAAAGGCTTCCTACCATCGCCCTTATTCTACACCTCAGCGTGAAATCCACGTCCTCTGGCAACTGCATTGAACTTCTTATATGACGCTACGTTCTCCTTGTCCCCTACATCGAGCGGTCTTCCTCGCTTCTTAACCCACTTTCCTTTAGTCTTCTCATTCCTTTCCAATCCCGCTTAGGCTCACACTTGTGCTTAGATTTTTCATAACAATGCTTCAACTTCCCTATTGTTCGAAATACTGGGAGGGGGGTGAATCAATATTCCTTAGCAATTAGTGTTTTTAAATCTTTTTCAGAGCATTAGTTTATATTCAATTATTATTAATGTTTATAAAGTAACAGTAAATAAAAGAACACAATAGAAAAAAGAATTTTAGGTGGAAAACCCCCTCCAGGTCAAAAACCACCGAATGTTTTTCTAATAAATTCTTTAATCTTCAGCCCCAACTAAAATGAAAGCACCAACTCCCTGAATTCTAGGAAAACATTCTTCTCCAACTCCCACTAGAAGGATGCCCCAATGCCTCAGTTTCTTTAGTAATCAACTAAATAGATGCCCCAACACCCTAGCGAGCCACAAATCGCACTAGCACCACCCTACCACCCTGAAGTGTTCAGAGGCGCCAATCTGTAGGCAACTTCATACACCTTCCTGGCAAGTTGAAATGAGACAAGAGTGTGGATTCCCGTACCAGGGACAATGATCCACGATACAATATGATCTACAATGATTTTGACCGAACACCCAATCACACTATAACCTGCAACCCAACCATTACATCACCCCAACAGAGGCTCCTATACCTCCCAATAATTCCTTTTCGACTCTAGACATATTGACTCTTTTACAATAATGACTCTTCCAATGTTGACACTTTTATAAACGATACTTTTACAACTTTATAATGATGACTCTTGGCCTTGACACTTCTTCACAACATACGATTGGTTGTCATGTCTTCAAAGGATATCCAACTACAATGCTTCCTTTGATTTGATACTCTGTTCTTGAATTCTTGCTTGAATCTTCTTCTACCTAGATGCAAAATTTTCCTTGCAAAACCAATCCCAAAACAAAACAAAATACCCTTCAACTTACCTCTGCTTGCAAAACACATTTAAGTGCATAATAATGAATAAATACAAATTAAAATTACAATGCGTACCTGAAGTGTGTCTGTCACTTTTGTTTTTGACTTGTTGCAACAGTAGACAAAGACTCCCACTCTTGATATAGGCTTGGACTCTATGCAAGACTATAACCCAAAAATGACCTAAAGATATATATAATACATTATCGACCCTAGATTTGTGATGGACCAAGTTCTAAGTACAACAACATAGGCCATTCTATCAACTATGACAAGACAAGTAACATGAACATACAACATCATATAGATTTAGCAGACTTGGTGTAGCATCAAGAATATGTAGCGTCAAATGTGTCGTATCAAGAATAGGACATCCAAAATGTGGTATCAAAACTAATTGTGACATATAGACATAGAGATATAACCAAGACCCTGTATATACTTACGTTGTCCTGCAAAAACATATGTCAGAGATGATGCTCATATTTGAAATATAAACACTAACCATACATACCTTGTTGTAGGAGACTTACACCCTTGACTGTTGATGTTTGGTCCTTACTACAGTGATCCTTGAATGCATGCTTTTTCTTGCCTTCTAGGAGCTCGATATTGAATTTGTTGTATCTATGTAATTTCGGATCTCCAGGGTTTGAAATTTCATCCTGTGGTAGCCCTCTAAGTCCTCTTTCCAATCGAATAGGTCTAATTAAAATTGAAATCTTCAAGAAAGAGTTATGCCCAATCTCCCATGATGACTTGATTATAGACTAGTTCAGTAGAGGGAACTTGTACGAAGTGCCATGTGTCACTGTTGCGACCTTCCACCTTGAAAACGATAATCAAGAAACTACAATCCATCCTCTTTCTATGAATATTTACGAAATCAGAAACTATAGTGAACCAAGATCTAAAATTCGTTCACGAGGTTCATCAAGATTTTAGCTCAAATGGATTTTAATTTCAACTTTTGAAGCTTTGAGGAAAAAAAATTATAGCGAAAATGCCATGATGACCTGTTTGAAGCCACAAAATCCCTACTAGAGGAGGATATGAGGCTGTTAATTTTAGGTATGTTCTATGCTTAGAGTAATTTATTTTAATTTTCATAGTTAGCTGCATGTCTTTTCCAGATTAGCAATAACATCAACATTAAATTAAACTGCAGATAGAACATAAACATAAATCACAGAAGACTCATCTCATCCTACTCCTAAACGTATCTCATCCATGCTTTTGACCAGCATTGAGATAGCTATAGCTATGGCTAGATGTGACAGCGTATGAGGTCATATTCATGTATGAGATAAGGGAATCTTTAAGCCTCCTTGCTGCGGCTTGATATCTCAATAGACAACAAATTAGGTGACTCCTTTTAGACAATAGAATAGGGCTCTTAGGTTTGTGGATAGGAACCTTTCAAGATAGTGGAATAAGGTCTCCTTTAACAACGTTTAGAGGATCTTCTTTGGCTATGGATTAGGGCTGCATATGAAGCTCCCTTGTACAGTGAATAGGTCCTCCTCATAAGTCAGCTGCAAGGGCTTCCTTCAACTACGTCTAGGCTTCATGATTGTGGCTAAGTCTCCTTGCTAGAACAACAGCTAAGTCATCTCCTCTAGGACTGTGTATATATCCTCTTTTTTATTGCGGATAAAGAGTCTCTTTCTTGCTGCGTATAGGGTCAATAGGAAACAGATTCAGGCCTTCATTTAGGTCCTATATTAGCCCTCCTCTCATCTATGGATTGAGCCCCTTGAGACAGCGTATAGGGGCTTATTTATGCTGCACATAAGTCTCCTCTTTTATGCATGTAGATCTCCTCATAAGCCCATGGTTTACTGTGGCTAGGGCATCACTGCAGCTAGGGTATCATCTGCGGCTAGGGCATCAGTGTGGCTAGGGCATCACAGTGGCTAGGGCATCATCTTTAGGCCAGCGTATCCCCTTAGTGTCTCTCCTTCACCAAAAATAAAAGACATGGAGAGGAGGAGATCACATGAAGAGTTAGTGTGACAAATGACTTCAAGTCCTCTTTTATTTATACTAAAAACTTAGAGGTTGAATAGACATGGCTGTTGGGCTTCTAAGCCTACATAAGTTGCTGGTCGACTTGACAATTTGTCCATAATCAAAATAAATTCATATCTTCATAAATACTTATCAGAATCGGATGACCTTTAGATCAATCCTACACCTCTTAATGAGAGGGATTCAAGAAAAATATCATCTACCATAAATAAGATGACCCACATGGAGTTTGGCCCTAGTTACCAATTTTAACAGAGGGTCATTATTTATATGAATGTCTTGAGTTGAGAGGGTCCTCAACGAGTGAACGTTGGAGGGATTTTAGGAGAAATTATTATTATTATTAATTATTGACTATTGAATGACCGCAACCAATTATGAGTGTCATGCCACAACCCCATAGGGTTTAGCCCACTAACTGGGGTTACTAACTTCAAACAGGAATATCTCTCAAACCGTGAAGAATTGCATGGTGTGTTTTATTATTATTTAATATTGACTATTCAATGACCACAACCAATTATGAATGTCATGCCACAAATCCATAGGGTTTAGCCCACTAACTGAGGTTACTAACTTAAAACACGAATATCTCTCAAACCTTGAAGAATTACATGGTGTGACATATATCAACGGAAACATCTCGACAAGTAGAATCCATACAGAAGATCATTGACTTGGAATAGAGTAAGTTGTCAAGTCAAAATTCCCATGCAAGATCGAGGTAGCCCCTAGTGCTACTTGGGTTGACATCAATGAAAACCACTGATCAACACCAATGAATTCTTCCAATGACCAAGGCTCATCATACTCAATATGATCTTTAAATGCTAAAGACAATCCATAGATGAAGCTTTGGAACTTTGTCTTCTCATCCTTGAGGTAGGGCACATACCTACACAGCTCCAACAACTTGCTCATGTACTCTTCATCCATCATGGAACCATATTCAAGTCCTAAAACTCCTTTGACCTTTCTTTCATAATATCTCTTAGATAAGTACTTCTTGAATCATCTCTCAAACTCATGCCAACTAAGCTCTTCTAACCTAATGACTCTGGCATGCTTCACATCCTCCCACAAGATATCTACTTTTCCATTCAGACTGAAGATCACTATCTTGACTTTCATATTCTCTGAACAATCATGTAATCTGAAGAAGTTATTCATCCCAAGCACCCATGCTTTTGCATCTTCTAATTTCTTCACATCCCCACGAAAAGTAGGAGGCTTGGCTTTGTTGAACTCTTTTGGCAAACATTACTTCTCACTCCTACTATAAGGATGTTGGTGGTAATGACGATGATGTCTCTCAGAAATGGAACTAGTATAAAATCCATGAGTGTTAGCCCATCTGTCAAGTGTATCCAAAGATTTGCCACCTCTGACTATGTCATCCTTGTCCAACCTGTATTTGGATCGAGACCTGCTGCCATATGCCCCTTAGTCTTTTCCTCTTGTCCATAATTGGTCCTCAACTATCTCTACTTCTACAAAACTGAAAGGCTCTAAAGGATAACTACATTAACCTTTGCTTGCTTTTCTTGAGCTCTCGAAAGCCTTTCCAGTGCCTCAATCAACCTATTATTCTCTACCTTACAAATTCTGATTTCTTCCTTAAAACTTCTCAGTGTATCTAACATATAAGGAAAGTACTCTTCTCCTTGTTGCTCAACTAACTTGTCTCATTCCATTGAATACACATCAGGCCTGTAAGGGGAGTCATGTGAACTATAGTCCACCATTCTGCTCTTCATCTTCGATCTTTTATCTACTGTAAACATGTCATGTTAGATACAACAAATAGAGACATAATCAAAATCATAAATTAGTGTATTTCAGGGGAGGTTATCTCATCTACACAATCAATCCATATTAGCATGACACAGATACATAATGACATAAACATCTCAATCATCATGCATGATAACACAAAACTACAATAAATGGCCATATGCATAATAACAATAACCACCACAATGCATCCATAGCAGACACATACACAATTAACATGCATGCATAACAATATTCATTTAGCCCAACCAGTTAGAGTGCTTAAACCTAGAAGCCCTCCCACATTTACCCACTTTGAAAAAATCCCTCTGGGGTGAACATGCGCTGAGTGTCATTATGATATGACCTAACCTTAAAATTCTAGTTATGGAAATGGGGCGTACAAACCAAAAGTAAACTGACATCCCACAAGAACTGTAGACCACTAAGGACCCTACCAACCACCCCAAGTGATCAATCCCTTAACTGGAACTCTTTTTCACCAGGTTTACTCCCCAATTGCACACTCGACACTATGCATGTGGTTATGAGGCTCAAAGCGCACTCATAAGCCTACTTGCATGCGGTTGTGACCCAAATTCCTCAGTTCAGTGCATGTGATTGCGAGATCTATGCCACTTTTTTAGGCTAGCCTCGATACCACTGCCCAGAAATCCCTGCAAATTTCTGAAATCATGAGAATGATGACAATAATTCTAAACAATCAAAACTTCAGCAAGACCTTAACCTAGACATGCCTAATGCAAGATAGACATTTCATCAAACATATGACAAACATATAAGTTAGAGGTCAAGAATGCATATATGATCATAACCTTTTGAACTTCATTTGCGGATTACCTAGAAGGATCTATCAACTCTCTAGGTAGCTGAAATAACACTTGTTAGGCCATGCATTCATCAATCATCTAGTAACTTATCAAATCATGAACAAGAGTCATATCTAGAACACATCATAATACCATAAATATGAGCATAATACAAACTGTGACAAATCAGCTATAAAATCACCATAAGAACCAGTACGAGCGCTCATAGAACACAATAGAAAAATAGCTCATATTAACATATGAAAAGGCCAACAAAGTTAGGGACTTCCATGTACCACCGGGACATTGATTGGGCTAAACCAAATATCTCTTTAAGTTAATCACCCCCACGCTATATTCCAAGATTGAATGTGGGATCATAAGGGTTAAACCAAAATAAACCAACCAAGGCTTCCAGAGGCCAAGCTACCTCAACCCTCAAGCACAGTGACCTCACCTATACAGTCCAAAAATCACTAACATCAACTAGATTGGTCTCTATCCAAGTTTTCCAAGGCTCTACGAACTAATAACTCAACCCACAACCTCCAAGGAACCCGCATTGTTTCAGGGCTCCAGAGTGTTTGTCCCAACCCATAGGCTCTAGGGACTAGTAACTCAACCCACAACCATAGGAAGCCCAAGTTGTTCTAGGGCTCCAGAGAATTTTTTCCAACTCAAACACACCTATAGAGAACATAAGAACCAATTAGAAATCCAAATGGGAAATCCACTACACCATAACTATCTAAGAAATGGTAAGGCAAGGCTGAAGCCACTGTCAATCCAGGAAAATATCCATGCCATTGACAACACATAACCAAGTAATCACATGCATATACCAGGCATCCAAAAACATGCAAGGAGATCACACATGCAACCTGTTACCTACAAAGTTAGTCTGTTGTAATTGTTGATCCAACTATCTCCTTACACTTCCTTTGCTTTCCTTTACTTGCTGTTAAAATTGGAAACTAGGGCCAAACTCCATGTGGGTCATCTTATTCATGGCTAATAATATTTTTATTAGATTCCTCTCGTCAAGAGGTGTAGAATTGATCTAAAGATCATACGATTTCGATAAGTATTTATGGAGATATGAATTTATTTTGATTATGGAATAATTATCAGGCCGACCAGCAACTCATGTAGGCTCAGAAGCCCAACAGTCGCATCTATTAAATCATCAACAATTGTGTATAAATGTAGGATGTCTTTTCCTCATTTGGAATCACTCATCTCATCACATCTCTCTCTATCTCTCCTGCACAGAAAAGAGGCTCTTCTCCTACTGCGCAAAAAGAGACTCTTCCCTCACATGTGTGGAAGGAAGATGCAGAATTTAGGGCTGCAACTGCAGATCGGAAGTTTGACTAGCATTGACCATTAGACTCTCTCTCAAAATTTTGTTGTAGGTGGAATTGACTCTCCTCTGAAGGCCACATTTTTTGGTGAAGGAATCAAGTTGATCCGACGGTCGGTTTGCAAGATATTGTCTGTCGTAGTTTAGGGTTGATCTAGGGTTTGCTACTACTGATGTAAATCAGATTTATGTACTATTTCTCTTTGCTGAATTATTGAAGATAAAGGAATATTTGATCAAAGGGTTCCCCATATTGGGGTTTTTCCCTAGCTAGCCGCCATGTCTTGTGTCTCTTGTCTTGGCTTGTTTTTTGTCGATCGTTTAATGTTCTATCTGTACTTTACTTTATGTACATGTGATTGCTAATCTTTGGATAATAATAAGAAAGATAAATAAACTACTCTAAGCATAGAACATACCATAACTTAACATGGAATCAGAGCTGAGGTGAAGACAAAGCCCGAGCAAGAGCAAGAGCAATCATCGAAGAGAAGATTGGCAAGAATATCCTAAAAGAACTATGGGGTCCTCAACACTCTTCCCTACCGAAGACAAGCTCTGTGAGAAAGATGACTATCACGGATGGAAGATGCCTCTCAATCTAACCTTAGAAGATCAAGGAGTGTTGGACCATGTGAGATGCAATATTGTTGAGCCTCCATCAAATGCACCTGTTGCTGCCAGGAACAAATGGAAAACCGGCGAAGTCAAAACAAAGAAGATCATCTGGGACTCTATCGATAAGCGCTTAGTGGCCTACATCTCTGACCTGAACACCTCCAAGGAAATCTATGATAGACTGGTGTGTTTATTTAAAGTTAATGATGCAAATCAAGTCTTGTTTTTTAGAAATAAGCTGGAGGAAATTAAGAAGGGAAAATATGAGAGTATGCAATAATACTTCTTAAGAATCACCGAGATTAGGAACGATATCCTATCTATTGCAGAGATTATTACTAATAGGGAAATGGCACTCATGACTCTTGGAGGATTACCATTTGAATGGTATGTGTTCAGGACTACTCTTCTGAACAATAATGTAATTCCTAGTTTCGAGGAATTAATGGCAAGATGCATTCAAGAAGAAAGAAGGGTAGAAGAGCAAGAAATGTCGATGCCTAAAGGTCCTCCTACTGCCTTTTCTTCTCATGCTAAGAAAAGAAATAATTCTGGGACAAAATAAAAAAGAAAGGCTAGACCTAAGGGTGGAAGAAAAGGACGATGTTACATTTGCGATAAAGAAGGTCACTATGCAAGGGAGTGCCCTGATATAAGGGACTCACACTGGGACGATGACCAAAATCCCTCTCATGGAAATCAAAGGAATGGAAAATCTAATAGCAAAGGTAAAAGGAGTGTTGGAAATCAAGGAAGAGGACAACCATTCAGGAACGCTAGAACTTCTAGGTATGAATCTAACATTGTAACAATAAGCAGGATGAATATTATCTACCAGCTGCTTTATCTACCTCTGCTCCTTCAGACTCACTGGGAATTTGGCTTATTAATAGTGGTTCCTCAAGGCACTTCACTAGTTACAAAGAAGTTCTCCGTAATCTGATAGAGAAAGAAACTAACCTGGAAATTGTCCTTGGAGATAATATGAAATATCCCGTGAAAGGTGTAGGCAATGTCTCTCTTAAATTGAATCAAGGTAATACGATCCACTTACAGGATGTATTATATGTACCTGACCTCAAAAGGAATTTGGTGTCCATCTTGGCAATGGAAGACAAGGGCTACAAGGTGACCTTCAGTGATGGCAAGGTACGTATATGGAAAAATATGTTAAAGATTCCTTCACTCTTGGGTTTTGAGTTGATTCATTATATCAAGTCGGTGGAAGTTCGGTAGGTGTGATTTCTTATGACACATCTCTTCAGTCTGAACTTTGGCATCGGAGGTTTTCCCACCTTCACTATACAGTTATACCCGATGTAAGACAAATGGTAATAGGGATGCCCGAATTCCGAGTAGAGAAATAAAGTGTATTTCTGGGATGTGCTGAAGGAAAGCTCAAAAGGGGACCATTCCCCTCAAGCCAAAGCAAGACCTCCGATATATTACAACTGGTTCACTCAGACATATCTGGTATGATGCCTGTGAACTCCTTGGGAGGATATTCATATTACCTTACTTTTACAGATGACTATTCTCGAAAGATGTGGATATACTTCTTGAAAAAGAAGGATGAAGTGTTCTCTTGGTTTCGACACTTCAAAGCCTTGATCGAGAATTAAACCGAAAAGAAGATCAAGATCTTAAGGACTGATAATGGGACTGAATATGAATCTAACGAGTTTCATGACTTTTGTAAAGAGGCTAGCATTAATAGGGAGACTACTACACCATATACTCCTGAATAGAATGGTGTGGTGGAAAGGAAGAACTGTACGATTGTGGAAGCTATCCATGCCATGCTCCATGATCAAAGACTTCTGAAGTTTCTATGGGCCGAAGCTGCAAACACTACCATATATGTACAAAACCAATGCCCTCATCAAGCATTGGGTTCCAAGACTCCTGAAGAAATGTTCATCGGTAAGAAACTTGACGTATCTCATTTTAGAATTTTTGGAAGTCCTGTATATTTCATGTGCCGAAAGAGAAAAGGAATAAATTGGGTGCATCTGGAAAGAAAGGAATCTTCGTGGGCTATGGTGCAAATACTAAGGGTTATAGAATCTATGTAGCTGGTCAAAGGGAAGTTGTGATTAGTCATGATGTCACATTTGAAGAAGATATGGCTCTCAGCAAGGTGGACAATCTTCCGACTTTGAGGAGCTCTCAAGAAGTCGACACCAGGGAACCGAAAGAAAAAGATGATGAAACAATGCCTGATGTGGAAGAACCCATGGATCCTATGATCCACCTGAGCCTTCCTCTTCTAGGAAGAGGCCCTCTTGGCTTAGGGGGCTACTTGATGATGCTGAAGGACACACTGCACCCCGAGGAACCTTCTGTGAAAGTAAGAAACCTAACAGGTATCAGGGATACTTGACCATCATGAACATGATCATACAAAATGAGCCTTCATCATTCTCAGATGTTATCAAGCATCAAGTATGGAAGGATGCTATAGAATATGAGTCTATTATGAAGAATGATGTCTTGGAAGTAGTTCCTAGACCCTAGGAAAAGATAGTTGTCACTTCTAAATGGCTTTACAAGATAAAGCATGCAGCAGATGGAAGTACGAAAAATCATAAGGCTTGTTTTATCGCTCGTGGCTTCTCCCAGAAGGAAGGTATAGAATATGACGTGATATTTGCACCTATTGCCAGATTACCACCATCCACTCAATCATAGCCCTTGCGGCTTCACAAGGATGGAACCTACATTAGATGGATGTCAAGACTGCATCCTTGCATGGTTCGATCAACGAAGAGGTCTATGTGGAGCAACCCGAAGGATTTGAGATGTATGATCGAAAATCTCATGTATGCAGGTTGAAGAAGGCTCTCTATGGGTTGAAGCAAGCACCCCGAGCATGGTATGAGAGGTCGATAGCTACTTAATGAAGCTGGGATTCACTAGGAGTGAAGTCGATCCTAACCTTTACTTTAAGGTTGAAGATGACAAACCACTCATATTGGTGCTGTATGTGGATGACCTCTTTCTAACAGGTGTAGACCCTCTCATTCACAAATGTAAGAGGGAGTTGGCTTCTGAATTTGAAATGAAAGACCTAGGATTAATGCACTATTTCATAGGACTTGAAGTGTGGTAGAAGCCAAGGAAAATTTTCCTATCTCAAGAAAAATATGTGGTGAAGATATTGGAAAGATTCGGTATGGTGAACTGCAAGCCTGTTACTACCCCGATGGAGCTTGACTTTAAGAAGTTAAGCGGTAGCACTGCTAGACCTGTTTTATGAAATGCCACTGAGTATCGTCAACTCGTTGGAGCATTAATGTTCTTAGTGAACTCTCATCCAGATATATGCTTCGTAGTCAACACATTGAGTCAACATATGGTTGAACCTCACCACATGCATTGGATTGGTGCCAAGAATCTGTTGAGATATCTTCGTGGCACAATTACTTATGGGTTAAGATACACTGTCGGAGATGTGAGACTACTTGGATACACTGATGCTGATTGGGCAGGCAATGTGGAGGACTGTAAGAGAACTTCCAGGTGTTGTTTCTCCTTGGGATCTGCTTTGATATCCTGGATGAGCAGGAAGTAGAATTCGGTGGCTTTGAGCACCGTTGAAGCAGAGTATATTGCTACTAGCATGGCCTCCTGTGAGGCAGTCTGGTTGCAAAAGCTCTTTAGTGAGATGTTTGGATTTACATTGGATACCACCGTGATCCTATGTGACAACCAGAGTGGGATTCGTTTGTCAGAGAATCATGTATTTCATGATTGCTCCAAGCATATCGAAATCAAGTACCACTACATTCGAGATATGGTGCAGCAGGTAGCTATTTGGCTCCAGCATATCGGTACAGATGAATAGGTCGCTGACATTCTGACAAAGACCCTAGGAAAGCTCAAATTTTTGACTTGCTGAGAACAACTTGGTGTCGTTCAAAAACTCTCTGATGAGGGTCTTATATGATGTATTTAGCTCTGGGAGCTCCGGTGGGGTTCGGGGTACTTCTTGGAGCAACATATGACCACAGGGTGACTTACCATCCCATGGTGGTGTATGTGTATAGGATAAAAGAATCAAAACTTTCCTTCTGACACCCTGTGGCGACTATATAGCAGGATGATTAGTTCTCTTGTGAGGTCTGGATGATGTGTTCTCCATGACGATTATGTAGCAGGATGATTAGTTCTCCTATGAGGTCTAGATGATGTGTTCTGCATGATGATTGTGTAGTAGGATGATTAGTTCCCCTATGAGGTCTGGATGATGTGTTCTCCATGACGATTGTGTAGCAGGATGATTAGTTCTCCTGTGAGGCCTGGATGATGTGTTCTCCATGGTGATTGTGAACAAGATGATTTGCTCTCTTGTGGGACAGGATGGTTCGCTCTCCTGTGGACAAGATTGATTAGTTCTCTTGTCGAGGCATCCTACCCATGCAGTCTGGGACTCATGGGAAGTACCTCTCATCTAATCAATGAGTAGGGAAATGAGGATAGGGACCATAGTAGTACCGATGGATGCATCACTATATCTACCATCCTCCCTATGCTAGGATGACCTTCATTGATCTGGTATCAATGGTAATAGTCTAAGACTAATGGTAGGAGTTGTACCCACTATGACACTGACTTCGGGTCGGTTGAGGACTGGTCTGGGACCAATGGTAGGAGTTGTACCCACTATGACACTGACTTCGGGTCGGTTGAGGATTGGTCTAGGACCAATGGTAGGAGTTGTACCCACTATGATACTGACTTCGGGTCGGTTGAGGACTGGTCTGGGACCAATGGTAGGAGTTGTACCCACTATGACACTGACTTCGGGTCGGTTGAGGACTGGTCTGGGACTAGTGGTACACACTCCGAGATTGACTATAAGTCAGTGGAGGATTGTATGATACATCCTCGGTCATTTCTTCCTCTTCATAATTCAGACAAAGCAGAGCAAAGAAAAATAGAGCAGAGAAGAGGAGATCAGAACAGGGCAGAGCAGAATAGAGTAGAGCAGGGAGAATAGAGCAAAGCAGAGCAGGGGTCAAGTTGTGCAGGGCAGTGCATTTGATGGATGAATAGTAGTGACCAACAAATGAATTGCAGATGGAGTTCTCCCTAGTTGAGAGGGAGTGTTAAAAGTGGAAACTAGGACCACTCCATGTGGGCCATCTTATTCATGGCTGATAATATTTTTACTAGATTCCTCTCATCGAGAGGTGTAGGATTGATCTAAAGATCATTTCTATTCCGATAAGTATTTATGGATATATGAATTTATTTTGATTATGGATTAATTATCAAGCTAACTAGCAACTCATGTAGGCTCAGAAGCCCAACAGTCGCATCTATTCAAACATCAACAGTTGTGTATAAATGCAGGATGTCTTTTCCTCATTTGGACTCACTCATCTCATCACATCTCTCTCTCTCTCTCCTGTGCGGAAAAGAGGCTCTTCTCCTACTGTGCAGAAAGAGACTCTTCTCTCACATGTGTGGAAGGAAGACGGAGAATTTAGCGCTGCAATTGTAGATCGAAAGTTTGACCAGCATTTACCATCAGACTCTCTCTCAGAACTGCGCTGTAGGTGGAACTGACTCTCCTCTGAAGGTTGCAATTTTTGGTGAAGGAATCAAGTCGATCCGACAGTCGGTTTGCAAGATATTGTCTGCCCTAGATTAGGGTTGATCTAGGGTTTTCTGCTACTGATGTAAATCAGATTTATGTACTATTTCTCTCTGTTGAATTATTTATGTAACATCTAATTTAATCAAAGATGTCTTCTTTTTATTTTCAGGGCTATTAGAAGGCATGAGAATTTTTTCTTCTTTCCCGTTACCTTTAGAGTGGTCATGGAGGAGAGATTCTTCTACTCCTTTGTCCTGTTTGGAGTTTGATGAATCTTCATCTCTATGTTTCTTAAAGTCCCTATACATTTCCTCCACCATGGATCTCAGGGCCATAAAACTATCCATGAACTGGGGGTTTGATTCCAAGGGATTTTCTTCTGACATTTTCCTCTTAGAGTAGACTCTTCCAATTTCTGGGTTAGTTTCAGCCAATTCTCCTTCTCCTAATTTAAGCTTTGATCTAGTTAGCATTCAAAAACAAAATCCAGCACAAGCTTGTCTAACCTTAGTAACCCTATGCTCTGATACCACTTGATATGGAATTTATCCTGGATAAATTCCAGATCATCCACTTGCCTTGGTGCAGGAGTTGGCCAACCTTGACAACCTGATATAGTTGAATCTTCTATTGGCGAGTGTTCTCAACCTGTGTGTCCATAATTTGATCAGTTGTTTCATGTTCCATGCATTCTGGGTTTAACTCTGTTGGTGTGAGTTGTTATGCAGTATCTGATTTGTCCAGTAATAGTGGGAAGTATGGCTGAAGGTGGTCCACATTGAACACTGGGTTCAAGTAAAGGAATGGGAGAATATTGAGCTCAAAAGCATTGTCTCCCATAGCCTTGGTAATGGTGTAAGGACCATATCAAAGTGGTCTGAGCTTTTGATGGGCTCAGGTAAGGCGTTCTTTCTGCAAATGAAACCAAACTTTGTTGTGCACCTGAAACTTGTGTGGCACCCAATGTTGATCATGCTACTATTTGTACTTGGCATTTGACTTGTCCAGGATGTTGTGAACCCGTTGGCAGATGTTTTGGATGCATTGAATAAATCTTATCGCTTTATCAGCCTTGGACAATACATGTGTGGATTATGTTTGTGTAGTCGTGTGAGGCATGGCAACATCAATCATACACAATGGATGAAATCATAGACCTACTTGAAAGGGAATGTGATCAGTTGAGCTATGGAGAGCTCTATTATAACTATGTTGCACTTATGGAAGACTCTCATCCCAAGTTCGAGGATGCTTGGAGTTGTACATGCGGAGTATATGCATTATCATCCTATTGACGACCTCCATCTAGCCATCAGTCTGGGGATGGAAGGTAGTCAACTTGGTGAGCTTAGTGTTCAATAATGTCTAGAGGCTCGACTAGAATGTGCTTAGGAACCTATTACCTTGATCTGATATAATGGTCTAAGGGATTCCAAAATGTACCCATACTCGTTCAAAGAAGACTTTGGCAATGTCCTTTGCGGTGATACTCTTCTTGCAGGTCGCCAATATAGCCATCTTAGAAAATTTGTCCGTGACCACAAATACAAAATAATTACCATGCTTAGTAGAAGGGAGGCCAGACATATAATCCATGGATATGGATTCCCATGTGTTACAGATCCATTTGGGAACATTAACCCCGACTTACAGATCAATACTATTATGGCCCATCAAACCCTAATTCAGTTGTTACATGCCCTAATGAAGTCAACCATCAGAATGCCTCCTTCCCAAGAGATTCCATGATTGAAATCATCTAAAAACTACCTCTAAGAATATCAACAATAAATTTTCTAATTCCAATATTAGAAGTTGAAACATGTCGTAAAACACCAAAATCAACAATCCTAGAGAACAAAAATAATGTGCAAATTATATGATCCACAGCTACACATAGAACAAATTATATGCTCAAATAGATAACGATGTTATGAAACCAACGCACAAAAATATAGATCAACGCCTTATAAATAAGCCTCTTCGAGGGGGAAACCTCTTTTACATTACACAAATGAACAATTCTTGGATGATACAAATGACAAGACCTCCTTTCTATATATAGGAATCTAAGGGGTCATAATATAGTCAGAGTCAACATAACAATAATAATGTAAGGGCACGATAATAACAATAGTGGGTTTCTATGGGGCACAATAATAACAATATGGGGACTACATGGGCACAACAATATAATAAGGGGGTCGTACTAATAACAATAAGGGGTTACACTAGTAGTATAGGGACCTAACATGCCCCTTTTCTTCAAAAAGTTTGTCCTCAATGCTTGAGTAGTTCTTGATGGTTTTGTATAAAATTCTTGTCCTCCCATGTGGAATTTTCAGCGGGTAAGTTCTTCCACTTGATGAGATACTATGAAATTGATCGATTTCGTCGCTGTTGGGTTATTGTTTCTATAATTGCTCCAGGTTCCAATATGATTTTTCCTTCCTCATCAAGTTTTGGCAATATTGTTTGAACTGGGATCTTCTGCAACTTTTGAATGAGTGGCCACACTTCTTTGTCCTTCTTCCATTCATCCCTTGCTTCATTTATCCAATCTGGTTGGATAATAGAAATAACACAAAACAATTCTTCCACATCCTCATCCTTTCTTGAGAGTGCATCTGCAACAACATTTTGCTTCCCTTTTTTGTAGATGATTTCAAAGTCATAACCCAACATATTTGTGACCCATTTTTCCTGTTCTTCTAAAGATAATCTTTGGTCTAAAAGGTATTTAAGACTATCATGATCCATTTTTACTTTGAAGTGTCTTCCCATTAGGTAAGGTCGCCATTTCTTAAGTGCATGTAGTATTGCCAACATTTCCTTCTCATAAATAGCTTGCTTGAGATGTAGCCGTAAAAATACCCAATCGCCTACATCAAAACTTCTTTCGCTACGATGTTGATCTGCATGTTGTTTCATTCGAATAAGCACCAAAGTGGCATTATCATTTAAAAGTTTGAGAACTTGTTGTTGATGCTCGATGGTATCAAAGCCAAGTTACCGAGCCAGGGAACTGTGAGAGCATGAAGATTTGAGGGACTGTTGTCAGTAGTGAAGGGTTGAGGGATCGCTATCGTAACATAGTGGAGAGCCAAAAGATTTTCGGGTCAATCTAATGACTTTGCGGTTTCAAAAACCAGCGCCTTGCAAACATCGGTTTCAACAACCAAATTTTTTTGTGTACAAACAGTCATATTCTACCCTGTAGCTGCCACAAATTCTAGTTTGATTTTTTTTCCTAACCATCAAACAACTACCAATTTCTATCCAAATCCAGTCGTACATTCGTCAAACAGTTGTATAGGTTGTACAATTGTTTTAGAACAGATTGGATATGTTTGTACTTGATTTGTGGCCCAGATTTGTAGATCTCATGTTTTAGTTGTTGATTTGTACATTTTCAGTGGGTTTTGAGGGGGAATTGGTCGATTTCGTAACACATATACCTAGTTTGACTTGCAGAGATGGCTTCTTTGACAAATATTATAGTGGAAGGTAGCTGAAAATTCTTTGGGAATAACTACAACACTTGGAAACAACGAATGTTGGAAATCTTTGAAAACTTCATCTGGATCATTATCTTTGCCCCTCTCTAGCCCTGCCTCCCCTCTATGGCTCAAACTCTACTACTGGGTAGCTCAAACTGCCTAAGGAACTCGTATACTGTCAAAATCTTTTTTAACTTCAATAGACTTTTCACAATTCATTTCTAGCCCTTTAACTACTATATTTGTCCATTGTATCTGTTCACTGGCTTTATGTATCCTACCATCAATTCCAAGGGAAATGTCATCTTTTATGACCAACAGAATGGCTTTAGCACTGTTTTGTGCATTGTAAGGAGGGAAGGTGGTAGGAGTCTCAATTTTACTACCATCTATGGCAATCCAAGAATGTTTTGCTACGAATGATTCAACATCTGCCATTTGCACATTTGTATTTTCTTGCTTCCTCTTCCATTCATAAAAAGACAACCAACCATTGTTCTTTTGCATGTATGTTTTCCATTCATGGGATAATCTGATTTTTTCTGGGTATAGAGTGGTAAGGTCAAAACTTTCAGCCTCAAGATGAGCATATAAATCCAAATTAAGCATATTTTTCATCCATTGATGATCAATTGTATGCTTCCTACATCCTTCCATAACAAAAAAGAACTTGTGCATTTCTGATTTTGACAGCTTCTTACAATCAGAAGGCACAAAGTTGTCAAATCTGGATTGAGGGATTATCTCATCAAGTTGTGATGCAGGAGCATCAAGAGTGTTTTTTATTTTGTAAATATGTTAAAAGGGGGTGTGATAATTTTTAATATTTTATTAATTAATTTGAATAAAATAGGAGAAGGTGGGGATTTTTGTAAATATCTTTTTATTTAATAAAAGGATATGAGAGAATTTAATTAGTTGAAGGATTTTAGGGATAAATATCTATCCTTTAGGGATTTTGAAATATTTAGGGGTTTGTTGAGAAATTGAAGGGATTGAGCATTTAATTAGTTCATTTTTAAAATTGTATAAATTCATCAAGCCTCAAAGGCATGAGAAGGTGTGAGTGAGTGTGAGAAGTGAGCAAGGGTTCTCCTTGGAAGCCTTCGGGCAGTTTGTAAAAGGGCCATAGATTTGCATATCTGGCCATCGATAGAAAGCTCTTTGTGAATTTTTGTTTTTATATACATATGAGTATGCTGAATTCAATTCTTTATGAACATGTTTGCGTTTAATAAATTTTGAGATATGGTTCTACACATAGTTGCAGAAATCGATATTATATAACATTGAAATTGCAGTGGTTAGTTGGAATAATAAATCCGTGTGAATTAATGTGTGTTGAGACTCTACACATGAACTGAAGAATCGATGTTATTAATTGCCAGAGGAAAACTGGGTGTGTTGAATAAATCGATTGCTTTTCTATTTTGATTGGTAGTGAGGGCGCACGGTAGTCATAAAGCTGCATGAAATTACATTGAAAGTCAATGCAGAATTAAATATACATCGGGTGAAGTATGATCTAATCGAAGTAAACCGAGACAGAGTTCTGTTTTAATATTAACGCAGAGTTCTGTTTTAATCATGTCAATTGAAACAGGTTTTTTTACCGGACGTTCTACAAATGAAATGAAGGATCTACTGTGAGGCGGTGTTGAAGAAATTATGTTATAAAGTACCTGGAGTGAATTCTGAATGTGGATGCGTTGAATGTTAAAGTCCACGTGTAGCCTGGAGATGTATTGGTAAGTCGTGGTTTACTGGCTTTTGATTAAATCTGAACTTTATGAAATTGCCATAGTGAAGAATGTAGCGTGAAGCATGAAGGCGCAGGTTTGAATGGTTTTAAACTCAACAAAAGACATGCAGTTATTACAGAAATGGGAGATCGATTGAAGGAATAAGCATCTGCGCCATTGGCTCTCCTGCTTTATTTGTCTCTGTTCTGCATCAGAAGCAGAGGAAACGTTTTTCTCTGAGAAGAAATCGTGGTATTTGGCAGCACATTGTATCTGCAAAGACAGTGATTGATATAAGTTGAGTTGAATGGTTCGATTCATAGGAATCGACATCAGTTCTTAAATCAATGTTGGGTTTAGCAATTGCCTTAGAATGAAGGTTAAATCCAATTGACATTTGCTATCAGAATTTGTTCCAGGTTTGGACGCAAATGAATGATCTGTAAAGAGTGTGTGTTGTAGTTGACTTGGAGGAAACGCAGAGACATTCAGATGCAAACTTATGCCATGATGACAGCGTTTCAATAAACAGGTATGTTTTATGACAATGGTCTTTTGAAACAGATAAATCTCATGAGTCGAATAGTTCGATTGTTGAAGAATCTGAAGGGCGCAGTCTAGAATGAGTAAGATATAAGCTATAAGCATGAAAATGATTGCCAGACACAGTCTTAATATATGGGCGCCTTTGTTTATGGAGGTTGTTTAAAAATCCGTGTTGTAAAACCATATATGCAGGTTGCTGAAATGAAAAACTTCGAGCTGTTTTGTTAATAAACACTTCGAGCTGTTTGTTGTTTGAAATAAGTTAGTGGGCAGACATATGAGGAATAAGCATCGAAGTTTAAAGGTAAGGGTGCACTCTTTAATTGAATCCAGCCAATATATTTTGAGATTGTTTATGGGAATGTCCGAAGAGTTTCAAGATTTGAATTTGGGATGAAAGGTTTTTATGTGAGATTGAAATGGTAGCAGGGCCGCATCTTTTTATTGAGTTTTGATTTTAAACTCTCGCGTTATAAGAATGAAAGATGGGAGTTGGAATTGAATGAAATTTATTGGTAGAAGATTAAGATGCATTTGTATATTCAGATTGAAAAGCTTTGTTGTCTTGGAATTGGTTTAGATAGAAAGAATTTGAGTTATGAATTGGGTTTAATTCCAAGCATGGTTTTTATAAATCATGAGATTACAACATCATGAAACAAGCTTCCGCAAATTTTAGTGTAAACTCTGGCGTGTATTGAGGTGTATGTTTTATATGCATGGTTGTCGGAGGATCCTGGTATTTGCAGGCCTTGCCTACATCAAGTTGTTACAGATATCCTAGACTATAGTGAGGCATACTAGCAGGATGCATTTTGCTAAACATGTCTTTGAGGTGAAGGTCTTCATTTTCCAAATATGGAAGCTCATGAATCATTAATACATGATTAGTATCATGAGGAAGCGGTATTTCAAAACACTTAGGATTTGGACACGGGGTGACAGAAGTTGTAGGAGGAGATACTCCTATCCTTGGATGGTGGTTCTAATGTATGACATAATCAACAAGGCTACTGGGATTTATCTTTTGATTGCAGCGTGGGAAAATGACTTGTAGGGATGAAAAATTTACAATATGGGCATATTCAAATAGATCTATATGCGGGTAATTTATAGATGGTGTAAAAGAACTGGTAGTATCTACTAATTGTGGATCAATATAAATGGATGATGCTTTGCAAGCTAAATCAATTCTTCTGCGATCTATTGTAGATCTTCTAGGAAAGAACACTACAACAGATGATGGCCCTTCTTGTATATTAGCAGAAGTAATCTTTTGCATTGTTGGAGGTTTTCGATTATCAACAACCCAATGTTCTAGGAAACTTAGGTCTTCCATTTTAATAATCTGATGTTCTAACTTTTGATTTTGGGTATCTGTTAGAACAACCACACTAGATTTGAATTCTTTACTGGGAGCATGGAGAACTACAGGATAGAGGGTATTTGTGTGTCTAAAACAACCACGAGTTTGAATGGAAATATTATTTCTCTTTTTCTTCATATCAAACCTTGTTGTTTGAATCTGTATTTGTAAAATATCGTTGAGGTGCTCATCAAATATATATAAAGGAAAGTTGGGATAACAATCAAAGTATACAAGTCCATTTGATAATGGAGCAACCATTCCTCCTATCAATGAATCCAAATACTTGTTATGTGTCAGATATCTGACTGTAGCAAGAACAAAAGTATTCAGTCCTCTATGGACTAAGGGATTGATCCTACCCTTATGCACCCCAAATGAAAATATTTAGTTCCCAGTCTTTTAGATTTAGCCTGAAGTTTCTTAGTGTCAAGAAGAGAAAGTGTTTGTAAAGAATCTGAATTCTCTTGTATTTGACCAATACTTTCTTTGATAGATATTATAGTTACAACTTTAACATGGAACATAGATAATTCAGCATATACTTCTGACGAGGAGACACTGGGTAGACACCACTTACATGTAGGCTAACATTCAAAATATTCAAGTTCTGCAGAATTTATAACCCTTTTAGATGAAGAAGAAAACATATCTCTTAATGGGTTTTCTTCAGCTTCAAGCTCTCTGAAATAGACTAATCTTCTAGAATTATCCATTTTAGAGACATATTGTTGTATCTGTTCTTTAAATGAGATTGGCACCATGCCCTATGTTTTTACTGTCCTTTTCTTCTTTGCAGCTTCAAAGGATTTCTTTGCTTTATTTCTCTTAGATTCTTTTGACAAAGGACAATGATTGGAAGTATGTACAGAGCCAACAAATCAATTTATTCCACTGATCTTTCTTCTGCGTTTGCATATGAATATCCTTGGGTTCATAGTAATGTGTTTTTGGCACATATTTATAGTATCCTTTCTTGGTTCCTTTTCTTTTCCTCTATGGATATTTTATGGATTCTTGTATTTTTTCTTTCTTAGCCTTCTTTTTAGCTTTTCTTCTTTTTACTATGGGGTCATCTATAGCAACACCATACTTGTTACAAATGGATTTGCTGTCTGGTAATCTTGACATCTTCTGCATAAATTTATTAACTTGCATACTAGTGCATAAATTTACCAAAACTTTTGTTATGATGCTATATATTTCTCCCCAAGTAAAGGATTCAAAAGGTAACTGAAAAGCATCTTGTTGTCTTAGATAATCTACAAATTTTGAAGGCAATGCTGCTAAGTAGATTTGTTTCCATAAGATATTTTTGTTATCTTTAACCTCATATATTCTTTGAATCCAATCTCTATGAAAATCTCCATAATGAGACATTTTATTACATTTAATATTCATGAGAATAATCTCATGCTTATTGGAAAGTTCAAGTTCTCCTCCACACCAATTTTCTAAAATAAATGAAGTTAGTGCCCCAATCATATTTCTTTGTGGAGCTCCATCAGAATTATGAATGATATCTCCCGCTTCATCTTTCAAGATCTCATTTTCCATTTTTTCCACTATTTCTGGTGAAGACTTTGTTTCCCACCTTCTCAACAAAGTTCCAGTGAAGAACTGAACAATAGATTTACAAGCTTCTATTTCATTTTTTCCCCTTAGGCACATGAGCTTGTATTCTATAAACATAAGATCTTTCGTCAATCGAAGAGATGTGGCTCAAAGCTCACCAAAATTCAGAGAAGTGCTCTGAGTCTCGTGACTAAAGAATCTTCATACTAGGTTACACTATGGAAGATTTGAACAAATCCCACAAAAAACATTATACTGTAAATAACTTTTACAGAGTGGATTCTTTTAAACAGAAAATCCCACAAGAAAAATGGTCACATTTAGTGTTGTGACTAGACATCATTATTACACTGTGGAAGCTTTAAGGACAAGCCTAGGAGAACCATTATTCCCCCAAGGGTGCGGCCCCTAGAAATCTTATCTGAGAATATCTACAAGAATCCCAAGCCTTTGTATAAATTCTTTGTACAATCCTAGGCTTTCTTAAGACGATTTGGTGTTTAATATTAGTCATGACTAACCATTCATGGTGTCTTTTCATAAAGTAACCAAGAATTTGACTGTCTTGATAATTATTGACATCTCCAACAATTTTACATGGAGAATGCCAAAATTCAGTTAAAAATCCACAAGTGTCACATTCATGTTGAAAGTCACGCTGGAAGAAAAGAGGATCCATAACAGTCTTGTTGAAGGGGAAATCGTTCCACCATTATTGAAGCCATTCACATTGTCATTGTCTTTGTGTGGTCCCTGTGGCCCCAAATTTTACTTGTTTAGTGAGTTTCGTTTTTTCCATCTACATTCATGATGTCCCACCACAAATTTTTGTAGTCTAAAAAGTTGTAAATGGTATCCAGGAAGATAATGCTTGGATTGCCTTGTGGCCACATTTCTGGTGTTCCTCAGACCTCGGGGAACCTCCGGTGAACCTCTTGTCTCATAGATACTACCTCAATGGACACTTTTAACACATGTGTAAATGAAAAATGTACTCAAGCGGAATGTATTATGCTCAGAAAATGGATACTCATATATTTATGCAGAAGTTTCTTTACAAATTCAAAGAGAAATTTTGAAGCTCTTTTCCAGAGATAGACTGTTTAGGCATTTATCAGATGTTGCGACTTGTCAAGAAAGAAGTTATCTGAAGGCTTCCTGGTTTTTCACAGGCTCTATATTAGAAATTGAATTCTTATGAAAACACACATACTTCAAAAACCTAAGAATATAGCCACTTTAGGTTCTCACCAGAGCTCTCACTCTGATGTGCAAGCTTCTTAGATCCGACTCTAAAGAGATGGAAGCAAGAACTTCCTCCTCGGGCTCAAAAACTCAAAAACATAACCAAAATCACACTCACACTCTGAATGCCCCAGACTGATTTAGATAACTGCCAGTGTGAATCAAGCACTGAATTAGAAATCTCATCTGATGAAGACGATGTTTTGTAGAAACAACCCATTGACCTCTTCTTATAATCTCTAGTTGGGACTCCAACGACCAATATTAAACCTTAATCGATGGCTGATAACATCTCCATGTTGATCAATGTGAGTTTCTAGAGAATCCTCACCTTTCTCAATTAATTCCTATTAATTAACTAATTTTCGTAAGTTAGACTTAGGAAAAATTTAAATGATTGTCAATTAATTTGATTGAGCTATCTCTAGGTGGAATTTCCATAAACGATTTATGGGTTTTGGAGGACTCCTCTATTTTAGCCTCTCCACAAAGTTTTAAGACTAGAACACCGTCTGATGCTACAAAAACTAATAGACGACTTTGAAATAATAATATTTGAATGCCATTATGCAGGCTGTCATGTGATGCAATCTTGTACTCCAATTGAATTGTAAACTCGCTCATCTGATCAACCATTCTAAAATTATTATCCCTATCTTGCACCATTGGTGTGAAAATTTGACAAAAATATTGCTTATTGCAATCAACCAATAATTATCCAATGTATTTAATTATGCGCAAAATTATTTTACTGAAAATATTGAATAAAAACACGATTGCAATATTCACCAAAAATAAACTGCGGAAACTAGAGAAAAATCAATCAAAAAATGGACACAATATTTTTGGACAAAATGTCCCTACAAAAACCCAAAGGAAAAACCAATTCTTCCGATCTCTGGGTTAACTATAAATTCCTCAACAAATTTAGAATCTACATAAACCGCCTGCCTAACACTAGCAAAGCTCCCGCAAGTTTTTCTTCATTTCTGAACAAATCGATTTGGGAAATTACCTTATCTCCCTCTACAAATCAACTCGGCCCTTCCCTGCAATCACAATTTCATGCAATCACACTTTCTAGTAACCGCGAATACCTGCAACTATGAATTCTTGTAACTACGAATTCTTGCGATTATGAATTCCCGTAATTGCAAATTCCTACGATTGTGAATTCCTGCAACTGCAAATTCCTGTAATTGTGAATTTTTGTAAAGAATTTCCTCCAACAAATCTCTCCTTACTTTCCACTACTGAAAACCTCATTGGTGTCAAACCCCAATAATTATGATCATCATAATCTCCAAGGCTCCCCCCATCAATTTCTTATATAATTTCTTGTTGAGAAATCAACAACCAAGATCTAGATATGAAATGATCTAATCGATGGCTAAGATCACTTAGAAACTTTACTAGAAGGCTCCTGAGGAAAATTGAACATGTCTCGGTTATTACTAATTAATTAATTTATTCCCTAAGTTAAAACTAATTAAATGATTTAATTAGACATTTCCATTCAAAATAATAACTTGCGCTTGGAGATATCTTCTACTCTTGTGGTCCTAGCCTCACTGACACCACCAGAGGCTAGAACACCCTTCCGAGCTAATATCAACCAACGCTCCATCTTAGCGAGGAAGGTGTTCTATGTTTTACACCATTGTTCTTTGTGCTCGCATCTAGAACACTTGTCACCTTGAGTACCCCATGGCCCATTCCACTAAGCCACAACTTTCCTATACTGTTGTTGCACGCTGTGAATGCAAACTCATTCTCTAGTTGACTAGAAAGCTCATATGTGGTTGTCACTATATGTTTCTCACCCTTGTCCCCTTCTTGTGTGGGCAATTACTACAATAATGGCCAAACTAGTGATAGCCATAGCACCTGATCTTCGACATGTCCTTCTTTTTTTCCTCCTTGGAGTTGGACCCTTTACTCAATCCCTTCTTTGCTTTGCCCTTTCTCACAAGAGCAACATTCTCATTGACATCTCCCTTCTGCTCGAAATTGTGCCTAATACCACTATTACCTTTCACAAGGCTCAATCAAAGTTCCTCCTGTGTGAAGTCGTTCCACAAGTGCTCCCAAGTAGGAAAATCGGCTCTTCCACTAACCACTTGCATGAACACATCCTATTGCTTTTGAAACCCATTCAAGGTTGTTCTCAAAAGTTCTTCATCATCAACCTTCTCTCTAATGGCTGCTAGTTCATCTCTGACTGTCCTGATGTGGGTGAGATAACTGACGATGTTCTCTCCCATAACTTTTGTTGATGGTACCCCCACATCTTCTTGGTTTTATTTTCTTCCGCTAAATGTGGAATAATGTGGTCTTTGACCCCATCTAGAATAATACTTCCAGCCTTGGCATCATCTTTTTGGTACTCATGCAACATGATAGGATCTTTTCGTACAACAACATGTGTTGTAGAAAACTCCTTCATCCCATGCTCTTCTAAAACAAGAAGGCACTAGACTTTCTAGACACCAAATTTAAATTCACCATCCAACATATCTTGGTCCCTCAATCTTGTTGAAGCCATTACTGAAGCACGTGAGCAGAAATAAAAGAGAAAATATCTCTTTTACTAGCTAACAAAAGTACCTAGAAAACCTCACTATCTCCCTCTACAAGTGATCTTGGCTTCTTTGAGAAGACTGAAAATCTCAGCCTATCCTGCAAAAAATAACACTAGTAAAAATTCATCCAAGTAAATTTGGAACAAACTAAAGAAATCAATATGGGTATTAAACCCTTGGTTTCCTCTTTCAAACCCCTGCTCTAATATACTCCAGTAAACCCCAGCACTTCAAATCTACTCTAATACCATCTTAAAAATCAATAAAAATTATCACTTATTGCAATCAATGGGTAACTATTAGTTAGTAAATTGAACATTAAGGGAGGGTATTAAATTATGTAATAATGGTCAATTATTGAATAGACTTAAGCATTTAACTTTATGTTATATTTTTGCTCTTATGTCTTATTGATCAATCACACATTCATAAAGTGGATTGACTTGGTGCTATTGTAACCTATATAAGAAAGTCTTCACTCTCTTATTAATTACATCGAATACAAAGAACTCATTACTTTCAAGTTATTTCTTAGTTTCTCTAAATGCTCGTGTTTTCGTTATAAAAAAGGTGTGACCAAAAACTCACGATGATCTTCATGAGTGTTGAATGTTGTTTTTGGAATGTCTTTTGTCTTCATTATAATTTGATGATATCTTGAACAAAGATCCAACTTGGTGAAGTAAATTGCCCCATATAATTCATCCAACAATTCATCAATGACAAGAATGGGAAATTTATTTTTAATACTGATCATATTGAGCTCTCTATAATCCAAACACATACGCCATGATCCATCTTTCTTGTGCACCAATACTAATGGAGAAGAGAAAGAAATTTGGCTAGGTTGAATAATACCTTCCTCTAGTATTTTTACAACCATACGTTCAATTTCATTCTTCTGGGCATAGAAATATCTGTAAAGTTTGATGTTTGGAGGAAAACTTCTTGGAATCAAGTGAATAGCATGATCATGATAACAACTAGTTGGGGTACCTTCGAGAGTCTCAAATATCTTGGAATGATTGTCAATGACTCTTCGGAGATATGGTGAAATTACCCCTTATTGATCCTTCTTCAAAAGTTTTTCATTCCATTAGGGCTTATTATCTTATCAGGTTTCTATGCAATACCCCTTAAATCAATTTCCTTTCATTTCCAGAAAAATTTCAAGAAAAGTTTTTGAAATTTGAAATTTATCATCTTCAAAGATTGTAACCATTGGACTCTTAATACAACATCAACACCACTTATCGGAATGGAAAGCAATGGACTATTCAATACATATGCCACCAGGGTTAGACTAACTAATATGATGGAACTTTCCTGAGAAATTTATAGTTCCTCCATTTGTAACCATCAATTGACACTCTGGTGCTGAATATAAAAAGCAATTCAAATCCTTGGCTATCTTACAATGAATAAAATTATGGGTACTACATGAATCAACCTGCATTATTGCCATTTTCTTCTTGATATATTCTTCCATCTTAAGAGTTTGAAGAGTGGTAATCCCCCCCAATGCATTACAAGATATGGCCAGATTAATTTTTTCTTTTTCAAATCTTTAGGTTGGTTCTTGGTGTATATCCTCTTCTTTTGATGTTTCTTGTTCTCAACACACTTACGAACTTTAGTGTATTTGTTATCACAATTGTAACAAAGCACTTTTTCTCTTTTTTCCTCTAGTTGGCATGGTGTCATCCTTGTAGGTTGTGGGAAGCTAGGAGCAAAAAAAATTTCATATTTGTAGTTGCGAGTGGTAAACCTCCTTGTTGCCATAATTTTGCTTTCAATTTTTCTTGCCACCCTTAATGCATTTTCCAATGACCTAGGCTCCCAAATTCATCAGGGAAAAGTGCTAATCAATGGAAACATCATTTAATAAATGAAGAAAAAGTTATTCAAACAAATCAACAACTAATTCAATACTTTCAAAGATAAACTAAGTTGCAGGAATTTTCACCTTACAGTTTGATGGGTTTATGGCAGCAAGTTCACTTATTAATCAAGAAGTAGGAATGCATGTCAAGTCAAGTAGCTGGTTTGATATCAAAAACATCTTTGATTGTCTATGTCATTCTGCAAAATAGACTGTTAATACATGTCAATGGTATTGAACAATATCTTGTAGAGATTGTTTTCAAAGTTGATTATGAATCACTAACTCGTGGTTCTTCATTGAATGAAATCAATTTCCATGTTCATAGCAGGTTGTTTGACCATCGTAGCAAGTTTTTCATACTGCATATGGATGGAACAGATCACCAACTCAAAATGTGCCATGGTTAGCATCATCTGAACCATCACTTGTAGGTGATTGATTGAATGTATTGGTACATAATCAGGGAAAGGATGAAAGTGAGGGATTTCTACCCTCATTGACTATTTGTTTAGTCAAACTTTTGTGGTAAAAAATATTTCAATTGGAGAGGATTAATCTAGGAGGATCTCGTCAGATCAGTTGCACAGGTTCATTGTCAGTGTGTAATGTCATCATTAGCAATTCAGTCTAGTGTCGTTTAGTTTTGACAGTGTTGTTTATGGTTCAGGTTGTTCAGGTGATGTCTATGGTTTTTCATGGTGTTACGTTGATATGGTTTTGTACTTGGCCGTTGACATGTGTTTTTGTCAAGATTTGGTCATCAACATGTGTTTTTCATTCCCCTCGTAGGATTTGGGTTTTGTTGTCCATTCACAGGTTGATCATCAACATGGGTGTGTCATCCATTGCAAGGGTTTGATATGGTTTGTCATCATGTGATGACGTCGCAAAAGTGGCTTTGTGACGAAGATGTGTGTTGGGTGAATGTCACTTTGTGACAAATGATTGTAATCAAGTTTTGATGAATACTATGTATTCAACCCTAAAACTACATCTAATCCAAAACCTAATCCTAAACCCTAACCTATCAAATTCATTGTATCAAACCTATGGTGAAAAACCTAAATGCTAAAACCATGTATCAAAACCCTATGCTAGACCTAAACCTAAGTTCTAAACCCTAACCATATTACAAATACAAAACTATGTATTAAAAATACAAACCCTAAGTTAAATGACTCTCAGACTATGAAATATGTTAAAACATTAATAAACATTATAAATGTTATAACTGTCCCCTGATCGCTGGAATAAACTAAGATATATACAATAGAAACTGATGATAGACCCTAGACTTGTGATGAACCAAGTTCTAAGTACAACAACAAAGACCATTCTATCAATTATGACAAGACAAGTAACATGAAAAAACAACATCATATAGATTTAGCAGACTTGGTGTAGCATCAAATGTGTAGTATCAAGAATAGGACATCTGAAATGTGGTATCAAAACTAACTCTGACATATAGATACATAGAGATATAATCGAGACCCTATATATACTTACGTTGTCCTGCAAAAACATATGTCAGAGATGATACTCAAAATTCAAATGTAAACACTAATCATACATACCTTGTTGTAGGAGACTTACCCTTGACTGTTGATGTGTGGTCCTTACTGCAGTGATCCTTGAATGCATTATTTTTCTTGCCTTCTAGGATCTCGATATTGAATCTATTGAATCTATGTAATTTCAAATCTCCAGGTTCTAAAATTTCGTCCTGTGGTAGCCCTTTGAGTCCTCTTTGCAACCCCACAGTTCTGATCAAGATTGGAATCTTCAAGAAAAGGTTATGCCCAATCTCCCACAATGACCTCATTATAGCCTAGTTCAGTAGAGCGAACTTGTACAAAGTTCCACATGTCACTGTTGCAACCTTCGGCCCTAAAAATGCTACTTAATAAACTACAATTCATCCTCTTTCTATGACTATTTACAAAATTTAAATCCAATGCTCAGAAATAAAGTTATGACGATTTTCCCAACATCGCCTATTTGACATGGAATTCAGGAGCCTACAAAAACCCTAACTTCCTTGGATCATATCTTCGAAAATATGGCGAACCAAGATCTAAAATTCATTCAACAAGGTTTATCAAGATTTCGGCTCAAATGGGTTTTAATTTCAGCTTCTAAAGCTTGGCACGGAAGAAAAAAAACAACTCATAGTCATCTATACAATTCAACTCATACAATTCCATACTACAACCATCATAGTCTTCTATACAATTCTTAAATTTTGATGGAAATTCTTTGAGATTACAACAACAACCTAGGATTAAAATTGATTAAAAAAGTACTCCTTTAGTAACTAGGAAAATCATAGATAATAACTCCAAATTGAACAAACTATTGTAGCAACGTAAAGAAATAGATTCTCAATGCAAAATGGTTGTAGAGGATCATAAATAATTCAAGAAAATTATGGATAAAAACCATGAGGCGAAGGGTATAGATTACACAAAACATGGTTAGCTAAAACAAGAATTAATTGATTGTTTCTCAAGGAGGAGATCACAATAGACGTGAGGGAAAATGAAACAAGGCTTAGATAAGCTAAAACAAAAGATAACACAAGAGATCAAGAGATAGCTTAGTGTAAGTATGAAGGATGAAATGTCATTATGCATGGAGAAATTAGAGAAAATCCTCAAAGAAAAAGAACTATTGACCCACACAAATCCTCCAAGTATAACCAATCCATAATCGAGTATGTCCCAAAATGGCTTAACAATGATTAATATCAAACAATCATCACCCTATAAAAATCAATCAATTAATATATAAGTACCTAATGAGGGTAAAACTAAAGTTATCAAAATATGATGGAGATGAAAAGCAAAGTGTGGTTTGGATTAACAAAGCAGGAGAGTGCTTTGAAATACATAATGTTTATTTCAAGTAAACACTTATAATTAATACATATAAGGAAGTTTGCAACTAGGGTGTGCTCTATCAAAGAAGATACAAAAACATTTTTTTTAATAGGCTTCAAGGGATGGTAGAAAAGATGTTTTTGGAAAACGCGTAAATATACAACAAAAATATATGTAAAAGAATACAAACATGGATGGGAGACATTAGCTACACAAGTATTTAACTTATCAAATGATCAACTACTAAACACTATTCTGTACAAATTAAAGCCACACATAAAGGATGAATTATCAATCATAATATCACAACAATGGAAAAACTTTGACATATGGAAAAACACTGTAAAAAATTAGCTAAAAGAGTCCACTCACAATTATTACAAGGTTTATTCAAGGAAAAAGCTACCTTAAACCGCATTTAAGAAGAGGGAATAATTATAGTTTAGAAGCCCAATGACAAAGGGAGGAAAAATGCAAACATTGTGGAGACAAGTGATCACCAAGGCACAAATGCAACAATTAAGTTGTATGACCATACAACTTAATTATCATATGGCATTGCTACCAAACACAGTGCAAACAACATAATTTTTGCTATGGTAGTTTACTATATGATATATTGCAATGTATAGATATACAACAAGAAGACGAATAATTGGCAATTGGGCATAAAACAACATAGTAAGATGACAACGGTCCATGGGGTCTTGGATAGATAGTGATGTTCTGATGAACCTCATGATGATATACATATATGGTAAACTTGTGGTCTTTAACCTTCCATTAACCTAATTATTGTTATTGTCACAATGTCTCAAATCAATTCATTGTAACATTGTCATTCCTAAAATCTTCACTGGGTGGCTTATGTATGGCACCTTGAAATGTTTTAATCATTTACCCATGGATCTTTCATCCACTTTCAATAGCCAATACATTAATTTATCTAGTGTTTTCACATTACTAAACTATAATAACATGAGATCCAATCTTCTTGTATCATTGAAACAAGGGTCCAATAGATCTTTCTTGAATGATCTTAAATGATTATGTAAAAACATCTACTCTCGTAAAACTTCAATTCAGTTTAGCTAGTCCTTTGATATCTTTACACATTAGTTGAAGCCTCATACATATCTAGAGATTTTGACTTAATGACCACTTTCCTAAGAAGATATAATAAAAGAATGTCTCAAATACAAGTCAAAGAATATTTGGGTTGGCATGGTTAATCATGATATATAGAATCCCATTGCACTTGTGGATCATAAATTCAACCTTGTCAACAATAATCCTATTTAGACTAACAATGTTAAAAAATAAAACTCACATATTAGGAATTAAGTCTTAGTTCCTAATGATGTGACTTGTGGAAAAACCTTGGTTCTTAAATATGTGAGTTATGTCTCATAACAAGAAAAAAACATAGAAAATTTTCAAACAAACAAAACCCTCCCATCAACGCATCCTAATGAGAAAATTTAACTTTAAATTAATTCTATTCTAAATCATTACAAGTAAATCCCCTCAAATAGAAATGGCCGGCTCCACGCAGTCGAATGGCCCAAATACATCCAGATCTGAATGGCCATTCACCTGCAGGGGCTTTTGTTACAAGTTCTCACGCGATTATGGATCGGGAACGGAGCATAAGTCTTCAGCGGAACGGGGCGAAGACATGGACGGAAGCCCCCATTTCTGCGTGGTTATTCGAGGAGGTTTCTCTCTCGCGAAAGGCTGAGACCCCAAACCGCGCCCCTGAACAAAGAAATCTGCGTGAAGTATGGGGTTTAGAGGCTAGGCCTCGTCCAATCCAGTCCGCATGGAGAATCGACAGGGGGGGACTGCATGGTGCAGATCCGCCCCCTCCTTCAACACACGGGCCCAAACAGTGTAGTTTCGGCTCAGATCTACTCGATCTAGCCTCCATACGAGCACAGTTCGATCCCAAGCAGCAGGGCGAAGGCACCATCCATAGATCGAGCAGAGTTCACGCAGATCTTGACATGCAAAAGGAAAAACGAACAAAATCAGGGCCAGATCTGGAGTTTGGCCTACAACCAGAGCAGGTAACAAACAATTGTTTTCATATTTTGATTAAACCCCCACAAGGAAAAACTCGGTTAGTATGGGTCCATGCAGGAAGTCCCTCCTTGCAACTGAAACAACAAATATGGGCAGAAATGGGATACCCAGTCCAGATCCAACATCTGGTCAGTGGAAGGCGGTCTCTACAGGATTGTAGATCGATGGAAAGCTATGAGATTGGGCCAGGGTCAATCATTTCTTTAAACCTTAGATTGAGAGGAGGGGCTCTGCCTAAGGGACAACAAAGCGGAGACAAGGGAAAAAAAACTGCACCCCAGCACCAACCCAAGGGAGGGTTATCCTACAAAAATATTCTACAGGGCAGCAGAGATTCAGGGTCCCCTCCAGATCAAGGCGGCCATATACCCAGGCCATACATAGTAGAACAGGCAGAACAAACCCCAGCCTTAAACTTAAATTCTTCTGGGCTGGACGATTTCGTAAAGTCCTATGAAACGCAAGCTCTCATTTGCCGTTTCAACAGTTTTTGGCCAAAACCCCTAGATCTATTCCATTGGATCTTCACCAGCTGGACCATGGAATGTGATATTCATCTATGCTCAAAGGGGTTTTTTATAGTTAGATTTACATCCAAGGAAGTCAGAGATACAGTCATCAGTGCAGGACCATGGTTTTGGGGAACATCGGGGCTGTTTATGACCCCATGGTTTCCAGATTTTGACCCAAACAAAATGACTGTAACCAAAATTCCAGTCTGGGTTAGACTATATAATCTACCTCTACATTTTTGGAATGAACGAGTCCTGGAAGGCATTGGGAACAGCATTGGGAAATACATCAAAACAGATCTGGAAAGGATTGATGAAAGGATCTACACTTTCGCACGTATATGTGTGGAAGTAGATTTAAGTAAAGGGCTGCCGGACAATATAAGGCTAATCTACAAACAACAAAACTGGCTGCAAATGCTAGATTATGAAAATATCGCCTTCAGATGTAGACTCTGTAGGCAGACAGGACACTTACAAAGCTCATGCCCAGAAGCCAAGAGTAAAAAGAAGCAGAAAGGGAAGCAGAGGAAAGGATGGCAATTCTCACCGCCAGCTTCAGAGGACGAAGAATCAGAAGCAGAGGAGGAAGAGATCCATGCAGAGAAGACCGAGGCAGCTCAAGAAATGGAGAAACCGAAAGGAACCACATCAGACAACAAGGCAGAGATGACAAGTGTGGACCATAGCGTAGGTGGCACCAAGCGACATCACCACTCAGATACCTCAGATTCAGACAAAGAAATTGGCTCACAGAATGCAGAAACACAGTTAGTCATTGCTTCGATCGAGCCCACTCAAGGAGAGTGGCGTAAGGTCGAAAAGAAAAAGGGGCGAAAAACTTGAACTGTCGGAATTTTCAGTTTTCTGCCTCTTTTCATACTCTCTTCCCTCTTCTCTTTTTCTTATTTCTTTTTGCACGTTAGTCTTCTAACGCTGCGTGGGGTGCGAAAGCACCCGAGCCCTTGTGGCAGATCACAACATGCTTCATTGCATCAGCAGATGTAACTTTTCATTATCTTTTTAATAAAAAGTTACGGTTTTTTCTTCGGAAAAAAAGTAAATCCCCTCAAATAATTATAACTAAATCCCCTCAATAAAAAGGCCTTCGAGCCTCATTGTAACACAGTTCAGAGGCATGTAGCCACCACATCTCTTCTCAGAGATAAGCTACCATCACCCTAGTTGGTTTATTTCCATTTCTGTTTGTAAGCATATTTCAGTATTTTACATTAATGAAATGAAGTATTATTTCCATTGCATATCTGTGTTTATGGTTATCTCTGTATTTTTTTGCGTTCCTATTTAAATCTAGATTAGTGGTATCAGAACGGTCTGCTTTTTCTTTGTTTTTCTTTGCATGTCCCCAACGAGGTTGGGATATAAGGAGTTAGGGCTTGAATTGGTCGAACCTTTGCAAGACCAGCCACACAAATACAAACGACCTCCCATGGTGGATGAAAAGAAAGATGAGGGGGCAGGAGATCCTATCAAAATCTTGCTCGAAGAAGCTCTCGAACGGCAAAGGAACGTGTTGATGGACAACTTTGCCCGGATCCTTCAGCGGCTACCCAAAGGCGACACATCGACTTCCAACAGCTACTCTGGAAATTCCACACCCTTTAAGGTACAAGTTAATTTTGAAATTCCCATCTTCGAGGGCCAAATAGATGCAGATGTCGTAGATAAATGGTTAAATCTGCTAGATGGGTATTTTTCTGTTCATGAATTTTCAAGTCGGGAAAATATTGTTTTCTCTCTTCTCAAAGCAGCCCCCCATGTCAAGGACTTGTGGGAAACCTACTGTGAGCAGAAGGATGAAAGTACAGGCTCACTATTTTCAGCCGCACCCACTTAGAATTCCTTCTGGGATGCCATCAAGGAGCAGTACTACCCTCTCAAAGTCTATGAGGGAAAATACATAAAGTGGACACACTGCGGCAAGGACGGGACCAAGATGTGCCGGAGTTCACAAACATTTTTCATACCCTTCACACACAGTTGGGTATCAAGGACTCTGAGCTGCATTTGGTACTCAAATACTGCGGCTGCCTACACAAATACATCCAGGAAGAGATGGAGTTCTTGAACATCTCCTCACTCGGCACAGCATACCGATATGCTGTCAAAATCGAGCAAAAGTTCAAACAAAAGAAGCGAGACTTTGGATCTGCAAATCAAAAGACCAAAGGAAAAAACCAAGGCGGGGTGATCCAAGACAACCCGTCGAAGCTGCAAGAAAAGAACAACACCATGAAGTCGAAGAAGGACATAGGAAAGTGGTGTGAGTTCCACAAGAGTCCCACTAATAACACAAGTGAGTGTTGAACCAAGCAGTTGTTGGTGGTCGAGTTGAAGGCTTCAGAATCAGATGCATGTTCCGACCTTGAGTCACCTGACAAGGGGAATGGAAAAGGGAAGCAGATCATTGATGCAGAGCCCAATGTCACTGTTGCCACCGCTAAGATCTAGAAGAATGAACCTGAAGACCCAGAGAAGGGGGAGCATATTTTCCACTCACAGATGTGGGTGAAGGGTTCACCACTGCAATTCATTGTCGACAGTGGCAACCAAAAGAACCTCATTTCAGCAGAGGTTGTGAAGCGGTTGGGCCTACCAACTTCACCACACCCATAGCCATACAATATCAGGTGGTTTCATGAAGGACAAGATATCAAATTTCACCAGCAGTGTCGCCTTCCCTACAGCATCAAGCCCTTCACAGATGAGGTATTGTGTGATGTTACACCTATGTATCTTTGTGATGTACTATTATGCCAACCATACTTGTGGAGGCAACATGTTGTGTATGAGTCAAGGCCTTGTGTTGTCATTATTTCCTTGGGTAATTCATCATACAGGATGCCAGAGGTAGCCCCACCTACCGCCACTTCTTTGATCACTGCCAAGAAAGGCAACAAGCTCATCTCCTAGACTAGGAAATTCATTTTGTCTGGTTCACTCCCAAAGTAAGGGGAAGATCATCACCACGTCCATGACCCCCACAAAGGGTTCCTCCATGCAGCAGAAGCAGCAAAGGGATACAGTCATGAAAGAACACAGGGAGAACTTCTCCTCATCCACAAGGGTACCACACAAGTTTCAGGTGGGCGACAAAGTTTGGTTACATTTGCACAAAGAATGCCTTACAAGAGCCCATTAGAAGCTCAAACCACTCCGACATGGTCCTTATATCAGTACCAAGGATGTGGTGAACAATGCTTTGGAGCATAGAATTCCTCCATTCCTTCGCCTGCAACAAGTGTTGAATGTGGATTGTCGTCAACCATGCTTCCCACCATTACTAGACACATCAGAGATTGCAGAACAAGTTTAGCAGATGGAGGAACTCAATGCAATGGGGACCATTGATTCCTAATGTACGAGGAATGATCCAGGTGGATGTTGGTGGCCACCCACCTATCCCATTTGGACCCCCACAACTGTCTCTTTCAGTTTTTTTGTTTCCATACTTATAGCACAATTTACTATTTTTAGCAGTTTTTCAGGTCCTGAACTTCCGGAGCCATTTTGAGGCCCTAAATGACAATGTTTCTCTTCCCAAAGTTGTAGTGCTCGAATATATCTTTCTAACGAGCTATTGTATGAGTCAAACAAAGATCGGGTGCCAAAGTTACGACCCTGGGAAGTTGATGTACCAACTTACCCAAAACGGGGCCACAATTTGGTGTTTCATCTTCTAGGGTTAGGTTTTGGGATGTTAATGGTTTTCCATTGTTTCCCAACAATAAATAGGCCTTCGAGCCTCATTGTAACACAGTTCAGAGGCATGTAGCCATTACATCTCTTCTCAGAGATAAGCTACCATCACCATAGTTGGTTTATTTCCATTTCTGTTTGTAAGCATATTTTAGTATTTTACATTAATGAAATGAAGTATTATTTCTGCTGCATATCTGTGTTTATGGTTCTCTCTGTATTTTGTTGCATTCCTGTTTAAATCCGGATCACCAAGCAAAATGTTATTGGCACGATTAGTATACAACATGGCTTGCTAACACATAAAACAATTAGTCTTCCTTGATGTGAAGTCGCTGGTTCAATTCCCTGCCCCGATCGGGGTGATATATTGGACATGATGAAGATGTAGTCCTACCAAGATTACAAAAAAAGAACATAGTAAGATGACAATGACTATTGTAATAAAGTGCATATGGTAGATGTGTATGGAACAACAACATGTGAGTATAGACTATATGAACCATTGCTAGAGGTATTTCTAACCTACAATTGAATAAAAGCCTGGTGTAATACCAAATGGAATAAAAAAATCATGTTTTTTTCCATATTGATTAAGTATTTTTACAATCTATAAGATAGAATATTGAATAAGAAATTACTAATATGAATTTTGTGATGTTATGATGAACCTCATGATGATATACATATATGGTGAAAGCCTAGTGGCCTTTAACCTTCCATTAACCTAATTATTGTTATTGTTATAATGTCTCAAATCAATTCATTATAACAATGTCATTCCTAAAATCTTCCCTTAGTGGCTTATGTATGGCACCTTGAAATGTTTTAATCATTTACCGCACGGAGCTTTTGTCCACTTTCAATAGCCAATACACTACTTTATCTAGTAATTTCACATTACTAAACCATAATGACATGAGATCCAATCTTCTTGTATCATTGAAACAAGGGTCCAATAGATCTCTCTTGAATTATCTTGAATGATTATGTAAAAACATCTACTCTCGTAAAACTTCAATTCATTTTAGCTAGTTCTTTGATATCTTTACACATTAATTGAAGCCTCATACATATCTAGAGATGTTAACTTAATGACCACTTTCCTAAGAAGATATAATAAAAAAATGTCTCAAATACAAGTCAAAGAAGATTTTGGTTGGCATGGTTAATCATGCTTTATAGAATCCCATTGCACTTGTGGATCATAACTTCAACCTTGTCAGCAATAATCCTATTTAGACTAATAATGTTAAAAAATAAAACACACTTCGTATTTAATTGCTATGGAGAAAAAGTACCAAAGAAAAACTACAAAATTCTTCCCATAATAATCCTTCAAAATTCTACAATTTCTATTAAGTCTTAGTTCCTAATGATGTGACTTTGGCAAAACCTTGGTTCTTAAATATGTGACTTATGTCTCATAACAAGAAAAAGAAAAACAAAAAAATTTCAAACAAACAAAACTCTCCCATCAACACATCCTAATGAAAAAAAATTAAATTTAAATTAGTCCTATTCTAAATCATTACAAGTAAATCGCCTCAAATAATTATAACTAAATCCGCTCAACCCTTCAGACCTCAAACTCCAAAGGCACATGTATACTAAACAAGTAAATCCCCACCACCCTTTAGACCTCAAACTCTAAAGGCACATATATACTAAACCAACAAAATGTTATTGGCACGATTAATATACAAGATGGTTCGCTAACACATAAAACAATTAGTGTATGCTCATTCATTGAATTCACATACGAAAAGGAAGTAACATTTAAGAGAGGTGAATGTATTTATCTCATGGCCATATGGTGTTTATATGTGTCTAGAAGTTCATGAAATTAGTTGTTTATATAGGGCTTAAATATGCTACTTTATGTGTTGTTGTGGCCAGCAACACCCCCCCCTTGTTCAATTAAGTATCAACCATGATACTGAATGAATGGGGACCCTTAGTTAATTTTTAGGAAAAAGCAAGAGTTTCTTTTTGAAGTTACAATCATACGCTTAGAAAAAGCCTCTTGGATATTTTAAGCCTAAGTCTATGATAAAGAGAAAATCTTTAAGGTCGCATTGCAAAAGGATAGGAAAAACCTTCATTTCCCTTTTTTTATGCGCACCACCCTCGTGTTAATAATGATATCGCATCGCAACATAGTAATGCTCATAAAGAAAAACTTAAAGATTTGCCGATCTGCGATAACGCCGATCGCTAGATCGCATATCGCAGAAATGAGCCAGGCAAGATTTGGTAAACATCAAATTTCTGCGATATTGCGATCGCTGCGATGCCACATTCATGCGATTTGCGATGATGCAATTAGCGATTGCACGACATGCGAGGTTACGTCAGCAAATCATAAATCACTTCGGTACGAATCCTTCGGGCACGCCATTCAAAGAAAAACCACTTACTATAATATGACCCGAAATCATGCGCTTTTAATGATAGTAAATGAATTAGTTGTCAGTTATTAAATGGATTAAAGACGCGTGCCTTGGTAGAGATTTGCTTCACGTAAGGTGGCATATTTGATTTATCTGTTGCATTTAAAACTCTCCCATCACCTTTCTGGATCAGTCATTTCCATTTCACTTGTAATCTGCAGGAACAAAGTGCTAAGACGACTCAGACAGAAACGCAAAGAGAAATGGGAAAGAAAAATAAAGCTCAAAGCTCCAAAGCGAGGGAGAAGACCAAGGAGATGGCGCCCCTGTACATAGACACAACCTGTAACAGAGACGCAGGGATATCAACATGGGAAGGCATGTACAGGTTGCTAGAGGAAGAAAAGCCTAGAATAATGAAGGTGACTGCTGTCGCGGGTGCACCACGCTCTTCTGAGGCGTCCTTGGAGGACCTAGCATGTTCATTCCTTCACAAAATAGTGGCAAGACCCAAAATTCTACCATAAACAGATATGATCAAGTGGATACTGGATGATGCAGAATTGAAAAACAGACAATTCAAAGTTCATGGGCATGGGCTCGTGGGATCGTTTGCTGCGCAAGATTTGAAGCTTATGTATCATCTTCCTGAACCGCAAGCGACCTATAATGCACAATTTGTTAAGAATTTCACGGCGGAGAATCCAGATCTATCAGACACCACTAAAGAATGGTCTAGAAGAGACGAGCCGCTAAAAAAGGATAAAAACGGTATGTACAGCACTGGTTCCCTCACCTCTCCATATTGTTTTGCTGCAGCCATGCTCTGTAGGTTATTTGGGATGCCGGATATCAACAAGTTTTCATCTGAATGGCTGCCATTAATTGATGCTGCCACAAACGCCGACTTAGTAGATTGGGCCAAAATCCTTTCTGATACTCTATACACGGCTGTTGTCAATTACCGGTCTAAAAGATCCTTTTCAAAAAGGGTCTACCCTCCTTTTTATTTGGCTGCATATGTTATGGATTCTGTTTGTCTTGTATCTAATTCTCCTACCATGGGTTGGAAATGGACTACCCAAGACCCATTGCCCATCCATGTTTATCATAAGGTCTTATGGGATTCCCAGTTTACCCCTCACTTTTACCAGATTTTCCATGGGCTTATTTTGCCCCTATATAGAATGATATATGATAAGGACCCCCCAAGGTGCTCTCCCGAGGCCCAAATCGACATCATCCCCATCGCGAGATGGTTTGGGGAAGAATAGTTTACTTACATTAGAGTTTTTGGAAGCACTGTACCTCCACATGTCCTACCCCTATATGTCCCTGATAAACTTTTGGCCCATGAAATCGCTTATCAAACTTGTTCTAAAGGCGGCCTGACCAAAGACATAAAGGACAAGAAGAAGGCCATATGGCCTCAATTTCCTGTAATTTGTGGGGCCTTCTCTTTGTTCGATGTAGGACACGCTTTTGGCGAAGTGGAGAATGTGACGTGTCTTCAATTATTTAAGTTCCCAGCAAGGCCATTCGACCCAAATGATGTGGCCCAAGAATTCACAACGAACGTCAAGATAAGAGTGTTCTCTGGAAAGAAAGATCCGTTTGATGATTTGTTTCAGAGTAAGAGTTCGCTCAAAGAAATTTTGTGGGAAGCTCAGTCGAGGTTGTCTCCAGGTGACCTCCAAAAATTCACGTTATACAGAGAAAGAAGGCTGGCCAGTATTCCACTAGAGAGGCTACGACTACCTACTAGAGAACCAACTCCAAGCATCAGCCTCAGTGAAAACTCCACCACTTCCAGATCTAAGTCCAACGCCGTGCAAGAAGTATCTGAGCATCCTGAAGAGTCTGTTCACGACCAAGGAAAAAACGAAGAAACAACCAAAGATACAGCTCATTCAAGTGCAATGTCTCAGCAGCAAGTTATCGCCTCACCACCAAGAGATGTCCCCCCTCCTGTCATCGAAGCACCACTTGTCACGACAGAGCTAGATAAAGAGTGGGAAACCTTCAATGAATTGATCAATCTTGAAGGGCAAGTCCCGAAAACACCTGTGAATAATACACAGGTGATGCAAGAAGTCGTTTCAACCATAGTCACTAGTGCCACAGAAGCAGAACACCTTCCTATCGCTTCAACCTCATAACTTCTACTTAACGTAGAAGAAATTCCCCCACTGGATGTATTCTATAGTCCCCAACACAAAGCAGTTGTAAGGAGACAGAGAAAGAAAAGAAAGCTTGAGAATACACTGTCTCAAGATGATGAACATTTGGATGTCTTATGGAAAGACCCCAATAATAATCCGACTGAAAATCTTACGAAGCTGTCTCAGATTGCAGGAGCATATGCTTCTGCAACTATTGACAAGGCCTCTGAAGTTCAACAACTATTAAAGGAACAAGAAAATCATATACAACTGCTACAACAACAGTTGCAACAAGCCAACGTGAACACTGAAGCTTCCAGACAGCTCGAAAAGCTAAATAGGACTTTCAACAGATGAAAATAGGCTATCAAAGGAGTCTCGAAGAAAAAGAAAAACAACTGCAGACTTTGCAAGAAATGCATAAAGATGAGCCTAAGCTGGCAGAGTTTATTTCAGAATCTATCGATTTAAACGAGCAACTACTGCAGCAACAGGAAGAGTTGGGACATAAAATATCACAGTGGAGTCACTATTCTGCGCTGAGCGACAAAATCACCAGTCAAGTGGTGGACTTGCGGAGTGACTATGATCAGAACGACAAGAGGGTGACAGAATATTTGACTTGGCAAGATGATGAGGAAGGGAAAAGAGCAGGTGCGCCCAGGATTAATGAAAATCATAAAGAGTTGCTCTTTAATAAATGGGACGATCAAATCAGGCAGGCGGAGCAAGCAGCAGAGACAGCGACGACAATGGCAAGCATTCTTATCGACTGTGTAAATGAGAATTTACACAGGGAAAATTTAATTGCAGAGACCACCCCGAGGTACCTACCAAACAAGTTGCAACTGGAAACAGAATGGAGGCAGAAAGCACAGGCAAAAGGGAAATCAATCCAAGCATTGGCCAGGCTGAATTGGGAATGTTACTGGACGTATTTGGTTAAACCACACAGCTAGTGGATGACGGTGAAATGCATTACAAACGCAGCCGAGAAGTCAGCGCCAGCTCTCGTAGATACCGTTTTCGCAGCCCAGCTCAGCGCAGAAATCAGTCAGCCGACTCTTCTCAAGCCTATGCTGGACACTTGCAACTTTAAAGACCAAGTTCATAAGTGATTTCATTTAGAATGTTGTTTTTTTTCTTTTAACTAGATTAGAAAAAGTACGGTCATTTGAAAACCGTATCCTAAAATTTTGTAATGATACTATTATTAGAATTAGGAAGTAGTATTTTAGCCCTTCTCATTGCATTGGAGAAGGGTCCAGAAATTTGTCAAAAACTTGTCCTCGGAACATGCACTTCTGCACCCTCAGAGGAGGTTTTGATGAATGGAAGGATTGAGATTTATTTATGTTTGCATTTTAATGTCTGCTACTGATGTTGCACTTCTGTACTCTTGGTAGATGTTAGAACAAGTAGAAATAAATCATTATTGCTTGAAGTTTATGAGTGAAATCAGTCATAAATGGTACTTTTATCTCTTGACCAATTTCTGCTTATATTCTTAGAGTGATATGCAGTTTTAGTTGTTTATATGTTGATGTATGAATGTCTGGGTTACCATTTGGCACTTCTGTACGGTGGAATCATTTGTTTGTGCTTGACATATGAATGACTTATTATGCGATATGCTGTTCACAACTGTTTTGCCTAACTTTTTATGCAGAATGGTTCATCTTAATTGGTTTATATTCTTATGATATCTGAATGATCTTCATTACCAGTTATTGTTCGAAATCTTTTTAGATCTCATGATAGAAGAGATATATCCCGGGTTAGCATAGATTATATGTGTTGTTTTCATTAGATTACAATAGCATAGAGTCAGTTTACAAGTTAGATTTAAATTAGCTCTAAAATACTTCTAGAATCAGCATAATCAAACTCTACACACACACATACCCCCTTGTATTGGGAAACTGGTCCCATTATCCCCAGTCGGACCCACTATACCAAACGGACAAGGAGCCACCAACCAGGTTCCGGACCGGGTGGGTATCCCCCTTGTTGTTGACCCGATTTCCGGGCCCTCAACATGTGTATGTACTTTATCTAGAATGATAATATCTCCTATGAAGATCACAATTTTGTCTTTTTTTTTTATTAAGACTGGTTAAAGTTGAATTATAATGAACCAATAACAATTTTGTAAGAGATTTTCTCTCTTACAAAAAGCATTCTTTTATAAAAATTGATTCGGATAACACAAAAAAACACATGAGAAGTTTCCAAAACAAGAAAAACCTTTTCATCAACACATCCCTTAAAGCTCAACCTAAGTTGCATGAAATGTTGAAATGTTTCAAAGTTTCCAAAATAGGTATATTTAGAAACGTCACCTCCAAAAAAAGGAAATGTCAGGCCAGGGTAACTCCAGACTTGGCAGAAGAAAACTGATTGCAGTCTGTCATGCCAAATCTATTTAACAAATCTCCAATGTATTTCTTTTGAGAAAGAAATATGGATTTTGGATGTTGGGTTACTTCAATGCCAAGATAATAATGAACATAGCCCAAATCAGTCATTTCAAAACTTTTCCTAATTCTTTCTTTATGGATGCAATATAGCTTTCATTGTTCTCTGTCATTAAAAGATCATCTACATATACCACAAGATATACAACTGTTTTGCCAACTTTCTTGACAAATAAAGTTGCATCATCAAGATCAAAATGATTGAAGTTGAGTTTCAGAAGATGCTCTGTTAGTTTTTCATACCAGGCTCGTGGTGCTTGTTTGAGGCCATACAAGGACTTCACAAGTTTGCATACTTTATGTTCATGTCCTTTCACAGAAAATCCTTCAGGCTAGGACATAAAAACATTCTCTTTTAGATCTCCATTCAAGAATGCAGTTTTTACATCCATTTGATGGACTTTCCAACCTTTTTGAGCAGCTAGTGCAAAGAGTGTCCAGATGGTGGCCCATTTTGCTGTGGGGGCAAAAGTTTCCTCATAATCGACCCCTTCCTTCTGTGCAAAACCTTTTTCCACAAGCCTAGCTTTGTGCTTGTCAAGTGAGCCATCAGCTTTATATTTGTTCTTGTAGACCCATTTGCAGCCAATTGGTTTGGTTCCAAATGGAGGATCAACCAGCTTCCAAGTGCCATTCTTTATGAGGGCATCATACTCCTTTTGCATCGCTTCTTTCCATTCATCATGAGAAGCAGCTTCTTTGAAGGAAGTTAGTTCAAAATCTGTAGACAATTTCAATTCACAATCATAAGTAACATCCATATCAACAAGTGAATTAGAGTCATCTACATCACCTCCATCTTGTCGGTTTGTATTTCTGGTTCCTGTTTTTCCAATTTCATCAGGATGAACACTTTCAAGTGTCTTTGTCAGCCACTTTGGGGGACCTTTCTGAGATGGTCCAGGCTGCTCTGTTGATTGAGTTGGGACTGAATCAAGATTTAGTCTCCCAATTCTATCAATTACATCACTTAAAGCATCATCCGTTGTTGGAGTTTCATGCAGGGGAGGTTTTTCTTCAGAAGAAGATTCCACATGTTGTTCTATTATAGGAATCCCCCCTTCAAGATGTGGAATTTGATTATCAAATTCTTGAAATGATTTTGTTTTTGTGAATCTATCCAAGCGATCAAGTTGCCGCTCAAAAACATTGTCAGATTTGGATGATTCGAGAAAAATGACATCTCTAGATAAAACAAACTTTTTATTTACTTCATCATAGAGGCAGTATGCTTTAGATGTGTTTGAATACCCCAGGAAGATACACTTACGACTTCTAGCACCAAGTTTGTTTCTATGTACCTTTGGTATTAAAGCATAACAGGTGGAACCAAAGATCTTGAGATGTTTTACCGAAGGAACATGTCCATACCACAATTCATAAGGAGTCTTGTTTCTTATAGCACTAGATGAACATCTATTCTTTATAAATGCATCACATAGAACAGCATCAGCCCAAAACATTATCTTTACATTTTTGAAGAAAAGCATGGATCATACCATATTCAAGATTGTTCTATTCATTCTTTCTGCTACACCATTCTGTTGGGGATTATAAGGCACAGTTGTTTGATGTTTGATCCCATGTTGGCAAAGATAGTGTTCAAATTCATTTGATGTATATTCTTTTCCATTATCAGTGCGTATAGACCCAATATGAGATTGTGCATCATTTTCAATCCATTTATGAAAATTCTTGAATGTTTGAAAAGCATCAGATTTGTTCTTCAATAAATAAACCCAACACATTCTGGTGTAATCATCAATAAATGTCATGATATATTTATTTCCATTTGTAGAAGGAACAGGCATTGGACCACATAAATCTGAATGAATGAGTTCAAGCTTCCTATGTGCTCTTGAATGTGAATCATGAAAAGACTGTTTGCTATGCTTTCCTAGAATGCAAGCATCACATTGCTTATGTTTTCTAGGAATTGTAGGCAAACCAACAACACCATTTTTCTTCAATAAGCGGAGACTGTCATAGTTTAAATGTCCAAATCTAGCATGCCATAATAAACTTGATGGAAGTGTACCTTCTTCATGATGAGAAATATATGAGAAATGTTGTGCATGAGCAGAGGTTCCTTGCAGTTTGAGAAGTCTTTCTTCTTCTATTCCCCTCATGACAAGTGAGTGGTTAGATGCTTTTCTTACCTCAAGCTTGCCATCAAACATATGAATGGAGTGACCTTGTTGGCGGATGTGGACCAAGGACAGCAAGTTTCTCTTGAGCTGTGGGAGATATAGAACATGATCCAGAAGAAAGTCTGGAAGACTAGGCAGTTTAAGCCTGATTGTGCAAGCCCTGATGGCTTGATTTTTGACTGATCTGCAAAGTATACTGCTCCATCAACATTGTCAGTGAAATCTTCAAAAAAATCTTTCCTATGAGTCATATGACAGGTTGCTCCTGAATCAAGCAACCAATCATTTTTCGAAGAAGCAAGTGAAGCATTAAACAAATCTTCATTTACTCCAATGTTACATTGTGCCTCAATATAGTGAGCGGATTCAGGTGCTTTACGTTTGTCTGTATCATCAGTTTTACCTTTCTGCTGGTTTCTTTTCTGCTCAATTTTGTCCCATGGTAGCTTGCATGTAGAAGCATCATGTGATCCATTTCGTTTGCAGCGAATGCAATGCAGATCTGCCTTTTCTGCTTGAGAGTGTCTGCCCCCTCTGCCTCTGAAGTATCTTCCTCTTCCTCTTCGTCCACCTCTTCCTCTTGTAGAATCATGAGCAGGATGCTTTTCTTTATGAGCAAGGCAGACAGTCTCTTTAGAAGATTCAGGGACTGTCTTCTTTCCAAAGGCTTTCTCTCTTTCAGCAAACTTTTTCACAAGAGAGTCAAAGGTTATATCTTTAAGATTTCCATTTCCTTGTAAAGACTCAAGATAATTGGAGTAAGTAGGATAGAGTGCCTTGAGAAAAGCAATAAGAGGGATATCCAGCTCAACCTTAGTGGATTTGATATCATGCATTATGGATTTAACTTTAGATGCAAGAGCAAGAGGATCATTATTTTTCAGTTCAAGGGTGAAGAGTTTAATCATGAGCTGAACAACTTCAAGTGCAGAATGTGAGTCATAGAGTTCTTTGAGTTTTTTTAAAGCTTCAAAGGTAGTTGAATATGATGAAATATGGCGACTTACTTCTTCATTTACAGATGATGTGATTAATGCATATGCTTTGTTGTTCTTGTTATCCCAAATGACAAGCTCTTTGTCTGATGTAGGCTATACTGGGTCATTGTCTCCTTCTCCGACACACACTCCCTTCCACAACTCATTGAAGATGAGGGTGTGTTTTATCATCCGGGACCATTCAGGATAGTTCTCCTTGCCAGTGAGAACTATTCCTACCATAGAGATGATTGAATGCATTCTGTAAAAACACTTCTGCTGATGGAAAAATACTTTTAATGGCAAAAAGAATGTGCTTTTGTGAAAAAAAAAAATTTGCTGCTAAAAGAATGATTCTAATTCTGCTACGCCATTTATATTATTGACTATTGAAATGAATGTTGATAACATTCTACCACTGTAACATATATCACCACATGAACAATTTGAGTGCTTGTGTTAAATGCTGCCACTGTAATATATGAGCAATGCTATCACCGTACTATGTATTAGAGCGTATATGTGTCACATAAAAAATTTGAGCGCATATATCAGAGCGTATATATATATATATATATATATATATATATATATATATATATATATATATATATCACATGAAAATTTAAACGCTGCATATATCACCGAATCATCATAGCATCAAATCATCAAATTTGCATAACAAATCCCGCTCAACTCAACCGTAGCCCAGCGCTCTAGTTTAGAGCCAAGCCACAAAGGGAAGAGCCTTCCAAACAACTCTTCAAACCACCGTTCCAAAGCTGGCCGACAGAGGCATTCTCCAAAGTTCGAGCTTCAGTAACTCTCCAAGGGCATCCCCAGCAACGGTGCCAGCAGTCGGCAATATTCCGCAAGCCGGATTTATTTACAGCCAAACGTAGGATACAAACGGCCAGCGAGGGATAAATGTACAAAAAAATCTTCGAAAGGGAATACAATTTTTTTTTTTACAGCAACCATACTCTAAACACCTTTGTACACAAAGTCGTTCTTCACCGCGGCAAATTTTCATTCTTTCATTTGCAATCAAAGATTAAAATGATAAAATTGTATAAAACCACTAATTTCGCGAGGGTTGGAACTGAGACCGTAACCTTTGGCCGTCGTCTCAGCCGCCAGAAGCCGCAAATTCAAGCCTCCTTTAGAACTCCGCGTCGAGCCGGAACAGATAAAGGAAGACTAGTTTCTCTACGCCTGAGAGGATTGGGCTCCTTTGCCTTTCAGATTCAAGCTTCTAACCTGAATCCCGGCCGCATTTTTTAGTCTTTTTCTGTAAAAATGCTGTAGCAGAAGAATGGTGAGGCCGACGGTTTGAATGCTGGTGCGCAATTTTTGTTCACAATGGAGGGCACGCAGGCAGACAGTTTTCGTTCAGAAATGATTTCAATCACAATCACAGTATGGACAGCTAGAACTGGGTGGGAGGAGAGCTCGGTCGGTTATGAATTTCGGTGATGCAGCGTAGGTTTTGTTTAGAAAATGGTAGTAGCATAACAGTAGCCGTCTTGACAGAAAATGTCAGAATCTGGCATCAACGGATATATGGGCAACGTATTGCAGGGAGTAGGCTTTGTATGGAGCAGAGGAGTTACAAGGCACGCCAGAAAAAAGGAATCTGGGACCTGTGCTTTGATACCATGTCAGGCCAGGGTAACTCTAGACTTGGCAGAAGAAAACTGATTGATCTATTTCATTAGGTAACTATTGCTTATATACAGGAATGTGACTGAACAATTCATCTACTTGATGACTGTTCACATTCCGGGTACACCCAACCGATGAGGATTAGGTGTCAACGTATATATATATATATATATATATATATATATATATATATATATATATATATATATATTACAAAAAGCATTCTTTTATAAAAATTGATTCGAATAACACAAAAAAACACATGAGAAGTTTCCAAAACAAGAAAAACCTTTTCATCAACACATCCCTTAAAGCTCAACCTAAGTTGCATGAAATGTTGAAATGTTTCGAAGTTTCCAAAACAGGTATATTTAGAAACGTCACCTCCAAAAAAAGGAAATGTCAGCTGAAACGACATATATATGTATATGTATATGTATATGTATATGTATATGTATATGTATATGTATATATATGTATATGTATATATATATGTATATATATATATATATATATATATACATATGTATATATATATATATACATATGTATATATATAGATATACATATGTATATATATAGATATATGTATATGTATATATAAGTGAATAACACATTATCTTGCAAGAAAAAGGGTATAAGACCATAAATGCCAATTTAAAAGGAAAACAAGGCTATATTAACTTTAATAGATGATTACATGATGGTCGAGTTTCGGCCAAGTTTCGAGTTTCGGGTACAGGTACGACCTGAAAGGTCGAGTTCTTAAAAGTTTCGTGCAACATAAAGCTCAACCTTTAAAAACACATCTATACTAATAAACAAAATGTTGTGCACGTGATATGTATATAGGATGGTCCACTCATATTTCAAAAATTATTTTATTAAAATTAACATTAAATAATTAGTATATACTCATTCATTGAATTTAGATGGCAAGAACACAAATTGTTTGCTTATATATACCTTAAACATGCTACTTATTTGTATTTATTTACCTACCTTCAAAGGATGATAAAGATCAAAACTTTGTCATTTTGGGTTAAGATTGTGTTGAAGTTGATTTATAATTGGATAATAAAAAATTTCTCTCTTTACCAAAAAAATCTTTTCTATAAAAGAGAATCATTTTTTTAAGAATTAGTTAAATTTAGACAATAAAAACAAGTTTAGAGGTGCTTCAGAACCAAAATTGGATGATGGATGATGCAAAGGGGAAAATTCTATAAAAAAGAAAGGTCGATGGAGCAGAAATTAACCTCATATTTTTCAAAAACTTTAAAATCCTTTTCTCAGAGTCCATAATTCCATAAACATTGGGCTCTCAACTTACTCAAATCTCCCATAACGACCGTAAGGTGAATGCCAATCGACAACTCAACTTACTCAAATCTCCCATAACGACCGTAAGGTGAATGCCAATCGACAACTCACATGAGCTTCTCTTCGAGCATCCTCTTAAGCATTGAGGGAATACCTCTCTTTTCCTCTTCCATCAAATACATGCATAACTTCTCTTGAGATTCGAACAAAGCCTCCTTTAAGGGAATCCTATTATTTAAACCCATATTCATGGGTTATTCAATTTGTTATTCCTAGTCCCATTTAATGCAATAGTGATGTTACTCTTTCCTCGTGCTATATCGTAACATGGTGAGTAATTATTATAAAATATATTACTTAGGTCTAGTTTAAAATATTGAAAAAAATTATTTTTTATTTACTTTTTAATAATTAACTAAAATTTTATATACTTTATAAAACATATTTTATTTTTATAAATTAAAATATTATTAATATAATTAATAATATATATATAAGTTAAAAATTAAAGAAAATAAAATATATACATTTTAATAAATTTTAGTAATCAAATTATTATGTAAAAACAGTGTTTTGTTTTACAAACAAAAGATCTCAATATGATGTATGACTTCTAAACTTAAAAATAAATTATTACTATTATAACATATTCGATTTACTTATACAAAATTCGTACAACTTATTCACTTTTATATGTACAAAAGTCGTAAAGCTTGATCACTGTTGCAGTAGGGTTGCCAATTTTATACATTTAATTTTGATAGGTTGATGTTTCCGTTTTGAAAAATATATATTCTATATAAAAAGGTTTTGTTTTCCAAACTAGCAAGGCATTAGACACTCACAATTTAAAAGCAAAATATAATAAAATAAAGATGCAACATTCCATTTATGTTTCCTTCTTGCATTGTTTTCCATCCCTATATCAGAAATGTATAAAACCAATAGCAATATAATAAAATAAACATGCAAAATTCCATCTATGTTTCCTTCTTGCACGGTTTTTCCGATCCCTATATCAGAAATGTATAAAACCAAGAGCAAAATTATGCTTTTTGTGAGCTCCTTGGGAATATGTGGACTCATTTTTCCTATTAACTTTAACCCGTGATCAGAAAGTTACGTAAAAAAAAAAAAAAAAAAAAAAAATAAAAAATTATTAACATTCAAAGTTAACTATAACCTTAACATCAATTTCATAAACTACGAAATGATATGAGGGACAATTTTCATCACATTAAACAATCCCCTCACTTCAACGTTTGACTCAATCTAACCTATATTTAACTTGTAATTTCAAATTTTCATTGGGTGTAACTTATCCTTAGCTTTTTCCTTTCTCTCTTTCTTCATATTTCTATTTATTTTTATATTGTATTCAGTGTAATTATTATTTAACTACAATTCTGAGTAACTTAATAACATTCTTGTTGATTTATCATTTAATCATAAATAAATCACCACTAAAGGTTGTTGTTTCCCTTATCTTGTAGTTGGTCAATTATCTGGTATTAACATGGATGCAACTTAAACCATGATTAAGATAAGATATTGGGAATACCAGAGTGATGACATAATAATAGAGCATAATTAAAGCAAATGTATAATACAAGAAGTCATAAGAGTGTATCTAGATGGACAATATTTTTTTGTTGAATACTTCTGTAATGTATTGTAAACATTCCTTAATTGCTAAATAATATATTGAGTGTGCATTGGAGTGTTCAGATTTTCTCAAAAACAGTTTTTACTCATAAATCACCATCTAATGGTGGTATGTTTCTTTGTTGTTTATTACTATAATTGTGTTTATTAATTTTCTAAATATTATTCTCTCATTTGATTAGTGTATAAAGTGTATTCACATATTTTTGTTCTTTTTCATTAGGTATTAGAGCCTTATCACCTAAGATCCGAGGTTACAAATGAAGTTTTTTAATATAATTTTTTGTTTGAATGAGAGTTTGCGTTGAAGGAAATCTTGTTGCAAGGAAATAATGAGCACATATAAATTATAAATGGAGAAGTTTAATGGCACTGACATTAAGCTATTGAAGCTCAAGAGTATTTACTCATATATCGAGATCTTTGAGTTGCAATATCTAGAACCAAACCTACTAACATAAAACATGGAAAGTGGGTAGTGTTGGAGAGAAAGCCAAGAACCATTATGAGGCTATGTTTGGCCGATTCGATGTTATTGAAGATTTATAAAGAAAAACCACAAAAAGTCTCTAGAATAAGTTGGGGGATTTGTACAAGGCTAAATAACTGGTTAATAATTTTTTTGGACATAAAAAAAATTCACATTGAGAAGGGGTGATTATTTCTATAGCCAAGCATTTAAATGTATATAATACTATTGGGGCCCTGTTGATCTCAATTGGAATGAGAATGGATGAAAAGGACCCACTATATGACCCTTTTGTGTTCTTTGACAAATTCATGGAACAACATAGTAATGGACATTAAAAGCACTATAGAGAACTTGGTGTTTGTTGAGGTTGTGTCTACTTTACTCCCATAAGAGGTGAAGTAGAAAACATGTGAATCCACTAATCAAGCCTTGATTGTTAAAATAAGATTAAAAGAGAAAGGCAAAAAGAGGAAAAAGCACAAATGTAAATCCCCATTAGAGACCTATGTCTCATAGAAAGTTCAATGAAAAGTATTGGAACAATGAAAAGGTCAAGCAAAAAAGTGATTGCAAGGAAGAGAACTAAAACAAGTTAAAGAAAGCGAATGAATTTGATGATTATTTTTAAAGATTTTGTAATGAGGATGGTGTAGATGCCTTTGTTGCAACTTTGACAACCCACACACGCCAAAGTGCATGCTTGATAAATTTTGGAGCTTCTTTCCATATGACTTCCTGTGAGCATTGGTTTTCAATCTATGAGTAATATGATGGTGGCATGGTACACCTCACCGATGACTCTCCTCTCAATATCATCGATTATAGTAGATTCTTGGTCAAAGTCCTTAATGGCAGAGTGAAGAAAATCAATGCAATTTCTCATATTTCAAGTTTCCCATAGAACCCACTATTAGTAAGCAAACGTAATTATGTGGTTGTGCAATTTTTTTTATCTAACAAAGGGTGTAAGGTAGTCCAAAGAGTTATGGTGCTCACTAAGGTTGTTCATGTGGGTATTGTTGTTGGGAAAAGTATCCAATACGGAATGACCCTATCCCACTCTAAGGGTGATAGTACCTCAGCAACAATCAAAGCAAAGCTATTTGATATTACTTCTTTATGAGATGTAAGAGAGAGGAGGAAGAGATCCACTAACCGCTGTCTTCCGCTAATGATTGATCCAATCTTCTCTCTTTGCTGCTTGCTCCCAGCTCCTTGCTCTTTCACTGGCCCAGCTACACCAAGATCCTGCAAAATCACAAGAGAGGGAAACTACAAGAAGCATACATTCATAACTGATTCAAGGATTAGAATAAATCAAATATACAAGTATAACAATACACCATTGAGACACATGCATATAGAAGAACCTCAAATGCTTTATTAATGGAAGAAGTAAAGTTCAGGAAGTGATACAACCATAAAAGGCCCAATCCAGCATCACCTCCCAGCAGAAAGAAATCTCCTCTTCACCTCCTTCAAGCAAATCACCCAATAGTTCTATACTCAAACCAACAACACTTCCTTACATTCACAAGATTCCAGCCTCCTTAGACCTCATGAGAGAGCTCTATATATAGGAGTTTTGGAGAAAGGATGAGTCAGCTTGAGGCTGGCATGAAGCTGACTAGTGTCCTCTCCCACTTTAGTTATTCTTCAGTTCTTGAGTCCACTTGGAGGTTCTTGCTTCCACTTGGAGATCTAGACCCTCTTACTCATCACTAGGCGAATTCTCTGATCCAAGTGTCATTTTGGAAGCTTCCTGGGCATTGACACCTTGAGGAATGACTGTGCCACTTGGCCAAACTCGCCCAGCGCAGGTAGCCTTCTTTGCAGTTGACATTCAGCGCAGGTACATAGTGGAGCAGTTGACATTCAGCGCAGATGCTCAGTGGAGCAGTTGACATGATCCAGAATTAGCTTGTTTTTGAGTGTTTTCAGGTGGAGAACTGATATTCAGTGCTGTGGTTTGCTGACCTTGTTCCTCTAGGGGTAGGAACAACATGTTTAGGGACTTTGGATCCCTTAGATTATTGAAATTTCATGCTTCATGCTGTTAGGCACAAAAATGTCTATAACAGTTGCCCCCTAAAGTATGAGGTCGTTTATCGGGTGAAATGCTTTATCAGGAGGATCCGAAGTTAATTCAATCGCTGAGAGGTGACCTGTAATAAAATACAATACAATACATTATTTTTTCATTCTGCTTTCATGATCTAGCTGAGGCGGGCATTCCCATGCTCAGCGTTATAAATTCATTTTAGTACATAGAACAGACGATCGTCTGATGGTAGACTGATAATTCTCTGCTGAAATTATCATCCTTTGAATAGGATGATCATCTGCTGCAATGATGTACATATCAAACGTCTTTATATTTCCTGAATATATATCGCAGCCCGGATGGATGAAACTAGATCCGGGGTCTTCAAACTCGTTCGATCTTCACTCTAAGTACAAGTCGATCCATGTGAGAATTGCGCTGAAGTCGAACATGGAAAGACATCGCTTGATTACCGGTCAATAATGTAAACCGTTAACAAGCGCGAGAGGAATCACCGATAATGATAATGACCCTCAAGGTACTGCAGTACAATTCACGTGGTGTGAATAAAGGACTTGGCGTCGAACACCACGCAAAATCTTCTGGTCGAAGGTCATTGATGTATACCTGTTGCCGGAAGTGAGAAACTTGCCATTGAGGCATGCAAGCTTCAAAGTACTGAGGGGGGTGTTCCTAGATCAACTTCTTGGATAATGAGCTGAAGTCGACAAGAAGCGATCCGTCAAAGGAGGGCCTTAATGAATCCCACATCAGTGACACGGAACGGAGCTAATGATTTTAGTGGAGGTGAAAACAATCTGTGAAATACAATTCAGGGTGGCGATCATGGGTGGATGAAGGATAATGTATGGCAGTGGATGGGACACGGTTGACTCTTTCTGAACAACATCTCTTGAACATATAACGACACCGATGCGATGGATCGGTAGCATTACCCCAAATGTGGATGGTTTGGCGAGGACCATGGTGATGAGACCGGTGAATGAAACAACCCAACCCGATGTGATACGGAGGAAAAGTGTCATGTTCAAGAGCGACTTGCTACCATTAAAGATTTGAGGTTCTCCCAATTTTTCCCCAGTCATTTCTGACCAGTACCTCTTTATTTTTGTCAAGCTTGAGGAGGATAACATATGCTTGTTCTATAACCTGCCCTTCGGGCAAGCCCATCGCTATGTTTTAACGAGCCTAGCGATAGGGAAACTCGTTCTCGTCTAAAGACAAGTTTGTCGCTATTTAATCATTTTAACGAGTCTAGCGACAAAGATAACTCGGTCCTTTTCATTTTTAGAGAGTCTGAAAAGGTACAGAAAGTTAACTCCAAAACTCCTTTTTCGTCATCTAATCCCTTAAGTCCGAAAAAGTATAAAACAATACAGAAGGGATGAATTTTCGATAATTTTAACGAGTCGAATAAAACAAGCGCTCGACCTTTTTGTGCAATAATCCCTCAGGTCCAAAAAGATTAAAATCTAGAGGAGGGATAGCTCTTCCGGTCCTTTTAACGAGTTGGATGGCCAAAACTCGGCAAACTTTTCATATTTTACGAGTCAGTTGAAAAGAGCTCAAAGAAGACTCGTCTTTTGAGGAACGAGTGATAAACAGGGATAGCAGCAGATTCCAGGTACATGTTGGAATTTTCCAATCACGGCAGTGTCACAAGGATGGCTAGGTGAAATCACTCTTCGCAGCTGTTCCTCAAAATAGGTAAACAATCATATGGGGGTGAACGATCGGCCAAATGGAATGGAGGTGGCAGGTGCAAACACGACCAAGGCTTTTTATGGCTAATAAATTTACGATCACAATGGTTATTTACCGGAATAGGTTCATTTTTTAATGAGCTTAAACTCTGGAGGAAACTCTTGCTCAATCTTATGTTTATTTTTTAACGAGCATGAACTATGTGCTAAAACTGCTCGGATCTCGCTTTTCTATTTTTTAACGAGCATAAATTCCGCGGTAAAACTGCTCTATATACCAGTCATAAGATAAGAAATGTCTCCTGTAAGACTCCATTTTTTATAGAGCTTGCGCCTCACATAAGTTATGCTCCCTCTCATCCTTTCTTTATGCAAGTTCGGAAACGGCTAATCCCAAAAACAGATAAATAACCGCTCCTAGCTTGCACTCCAAAAGGTTTGCATGCCCACAGGTATAAAATACAATTTCAAGGCTGCCCCTCCTCTCCCCCACCTCTATTTTTCTTTGGGTGTTCACAGCTACTTGTCGTCTTGCTAGTCTAATGTTAACGATACTTGTCTTCTCGTTATTTTTAACGGGTCTTATGCGGTACTTGTCTTCCCGTCAGCCCAACTTTTAACAGATCTTTTGCAATATCGCAAGAGAACAGCTACTTGCGACAAGAGAGCAGCTACTTGCGACAAGAGAAGAACACTACTCAAAGACAAAACATTGGTGTTATTGAGGGAGGCTTGCCTCTTTCTGGTTACCCAAAGATTGTTTTGTTAACACCATCAAACGAAAACATTTCCTCGGCACTGTCTACCGAAGTAGACAATGGTGAATGACCTTTGTCAAACAAGTAACCTTGACAAAAGAATCCTATTCTAGAACAACCCCTCTTCCATCCACGGAGGGGGTACGGACTAGTCATATTCTTTCGCAGAAATTCTACCTTATACCCAAGGTTTCCTCTGCCCGAAGCAGACCAGGATGCATGCCCCCCGGGTTCCAGTCCCATCTTTCCGAATCACTCGCACTCATCGGGAAGGAGGACTGGGGGTGGAGACATTTCTTGAGTGAATAGACCATTCAGGGTTGGTATTTGACTATTTGCGATGCGTGATCCCGGAAATGAAAGTTGGTCTACGAGCTTGACCATTCTTCCTTCGTGTGGAAAACACATTACTCTAAAGAGTGAGGAGACTATAGCTCCCATGCAATATATATAGTCTCGTCCAAGGAGTAGGTTATAATCCAAGGGTCCTTGAACGACCATCACGTTCATTTGAACGGTCTTCCCTTTCAATGTAACAGGCACATTGGGGAGGATCCCTAATGGTCGACTGGTTCCTTTATCAAAACCCGAGAGATTTCTTATCTCAGGTAAAAGCTCCGGGGAACCCAGTGCTTTCCAAGCAATAGAGGAAAGGATACTCACAGATGCCCCTTCATCAATGATAGTTCCAGCCATTACCATTCTATAAATTTGGACTATGATTCTGAATGGTACACTGGCTGGTAACCTGGGTCTGCCTAGTTGGTTCCAATCAAAGGACACAACTAGGTTGCTTGGTGGTGGGACCGAATACACGGCCGGATATGACCCTGACGATGTTCCTTCCTGCGATAAAGGAATGGGCGCATTGCCCTGACGCTCATCAGAGTTTGTGTTGATGAAAAGAATCTGGATGGTGTCATCCTTATTCTCTTCAGTGAGGGTGTCATTTGAAGATGAAACCTCTGAAGGAAGAACCGGGTCAACTGTCGTTTCGACCTTTGGACTTTCGTCCGGTTTGGATTCAGTAGGTTCATTCTCAATGACTGACGCTTCAGCTGACCACTTGAGCGGGCTAGCTGTATTCTCAACCAACGAAGGACTTGGCACGAGTTTTTTGTATCCAGGAGGAAGTCTCAACGGTGAAACCGGACGATCTTCCAAAACTCTCTTCGCTTCGTCTAAGAAGGGACAACGGTGGATGGCGTGATCGCCTTCACACAGTCTGCAGGGGGATCTTGCTCCCCCTCTTTGTCTTGAACCTTCACTTTCGCTGGTTGACGGTAAGCATTCAACATGGCTATCAGAGGTTGATGCTCCCGAACTGTGCAACCGAGGGGACCAGTCCCTTAGTATCCGGGGAATACAGGGACAATCTCTATGGAAGTGGTCTCCTCTACATATGACACATGGCGATTTAGGCCCGGTCTGTGCTGTGTGTGGATTTTTGTCAGATGTCTTTTGCTTGCCCCCAGTCGCCTTAGGCTCCTTCTTCTTCTTCTCTCTCTTCTTCTTCTCCTTCTTCTCCATGGGAGCTTGGCTTTTGCCGGCTCTACCTTGCGAAGATGAAGGATTGGAGGAAGAGTTATAGGAAGTAGAAGGCTGGTGGGCAGCTCTAGACTCATCTAACTGTTGACTCGACTGTTCAGGAACCATGGTGTTCTGAACTACATTGGTTGAGAATAGCCAAATAGGCAGGCCAATTGTCAGTCCTAGAAGCGACAATGTGGCCATGTGGGGCGCACCAACTTCTCCCCAAGAGGAGAAAGGACTAGGATTTCCATCATGTGGAATTCCTTGGTTGGGGCGTTCCATGTTCTCAACCTACAGATCAATGCAGGAATAGGAGGTGATTATGTTCCGTTTAAAATAAATTTTATAACGATGCTTTAGACACAACTTGCTTTTTCACTTTTTAAGAGTCGAGAAAAAGCTAAAGATGACTCTAGTCTCCTTCGATGTTTTAACGAGCCCGAAGTGACAAATGCTTGGATGGACTTTTTCAGTTATAGAGTTTGAAAAAGGCCAAAAGAAACTGCTCTGGAGATCTAGGCAGAGGGTGTGCCAAACCTTTCGCAAAACCACAGAATACGTTTTACGGTACGGGTGGTCGATCTTCGTGAATGCTGTGTTCACTGCATTGCGATCAGTAGGGCGGCCGACACGGTTTCCTATGGATAAAGGCTTTGTTCCTATAGGGGTCTCCCAATATATACGCGACGGTACGTGGGAGCACAAGTCCGTATTGATACTTATCGCTTCACCGTGGAGGAATCACCCAACCACTCAACGCTAAGATATCACGTTTAATGACGCCGGAACACGTCTCTAGCTTAGACCTCTATGTGTTTGCGTTATGTTTCAATGCGTTGTTGTGTAAATTCAATTTATTTTAAGGTTGATCTTGTTTAGCAGTTTGCCTTTATGGATCACCACAAGATGTATAGTAACACTCCTAAATGCAGTCTAAGATGATAAGCAAGCTTTTCAATCTTTCAACTTTGAAAATCTTAACTACTAAGGGAAAAGAAAGACAACATCTTTTCACACAGATCAAAGAGCACACACTAATGCACTTTTCCCTAAATCAACATGCAAACTGTCAAAATGCACATGCACAATGCAGGTATTTCTTTTCTCTTTCTTAATGATGGTGTAATACAAAAAGAAAGCTGTTGTATAATTTCGAATTCAATTTCAAGTGAAAGCAAACAAGCTTGTCCAAAATCAAAAGACACCTTAAGATTTACTTGTTTCGACACTAGAAATGTATGAATTCAAACCATATGACGAAAGCAAAAGCTCAATCAGCTATGAACAACAAATAAACTAACTCTTAAGATCAAAACGACACTTATCACAGATCTAGATCTAAGAGGCCACAGCTAGACTAGTTCACTTTCGTTATGGGAAACTGTAAATGATATAAGAAATACACAAAGAACAAACACAGTTTCTTTATACAACCGAGGCGGAATAGTGGCAAGGAAAGTTGGTTTCAGATAGGTACATTGACTGGTAACAGGCTGCAAAAACAAGGGTGAAAACAGGGCAATAAACAGGAGGGAACCCCAGTAGCACTAGGCAAAACTGGTTCAGCGCAGGTAGTACACTGGCAGTTTGACCTTCAGCGCAGGTAGCCCCTTCAGGAACTGCGCTGAAATGCAGACTGTCTTCACAGCACCTGCACTGAAGAGACAAACTTTCATTTTTCTCAGTTTCCGGGTCACAGATTGCTCAAAAATTCACAGTTTTTGGCCAAATCAGAAGCTATCAGTCAAGTACACACTAAGGGATGAAAAGGAGGATGAAAAGCTATCACTAAGAGCTATTTAGAGTCCTTGTGGATCAGCTCTTCAAATCATAAACTTGCCCAGAAACTGAGCTAGAGTAGCTGCCCTCTACTTTGCATTTGAAAGATCCAAATGCAGTTCGATTCGGTACTCCCTGTGTTTATGAAATGAATAGCAAAAACACAAACAACCAACAAGACACGATCCTCAGCGGAGTCGCCAATTTTTTGTTGGGAAAAGTATCCAATACGGAATGACCCTATCCCACTCTAAGGGTGATAGTACCTCAGCAACAATCAAAGCAAAGCTATTTGAGATTACTTCTTTATGAGATGTAAGAGAGAGGAGGAAGAGATCCACTAACCGATGTCTTCCGCTAATGATTGATCCAATCTTCTCTCTTTGCTGCTTTCTCCCAGCTCCTTGCTCTTTCACTGGCCCAGCTACACCAAGATCCTGCAAAATCACAAGAGAGGGAAACTACAAGAAGCATACATTCATAATTGATTCAAGGATTAGAATAAATCAAATATACAAGTATAACAATACACCATTGAGACACATGCATATAGAAGAACCTCAAATGCTTTATTAATGGAAGAAGTAAAGTTCAGGAAGTGATACAACCATAAAAGGCCCAATCCAGCATCACCTCCCAGCAGAAAGAAATCTCCTCTTCACCTCCTTCAAGCAAATCACCCAATAGTTCTATACTCAAACCAACAGCACTTCCTTACATTCACAAGATTCCAGCCTCCTTAGACCTCATGAGAGAGCTCTATATAGGAGTTTTGGAGAAAGGATGAGTCAGCTTGAGGCTGGCATGAAGCTGACTAGTGTCCTCCCCCACTTTAGTTATTCTTCAGTTCTTGAGTCCACTTGGAGGTTCTTGCTTCCACTTGGAGATCTAGACCCTCTTACTCATCACTAGGCGAATTCTCTGATCCAAGTGTCATTTTGGAAGCTTCCTGGGCATTGACACCTTGAGGAATGACTGTGCCACTTGGCCAAACTCGCCCAGCGCAGGTAGCCTTCTTTGCAGTTGACATTCAGCGCAGGTACATAGTGGAGCAGTTGACATTCAGCGCAGATTCTCAGTGGAGCAGTTGACATGATCCAGAATTAGCTTGTTTTTGAGTGTTTTCAAGTGGAGAACTGATATTCAGTGCTGTGGTTTGCTGACCTTGTTCCTCTAGGGGTAGGAACAATATGTTTAGGAACTTTGGATCCTTTAGATTATTGACATTTCATGCTTCATGCTGTTAGGCACAAAAATGTCTATAACAAGTATTTATTCCATGTTGATGTATGCACTATTTAATGTCATAATTATTCACTTTTACAACAAAGGGATTTATAAAATATACTACAATTCCATAATCAGAACTTATATCTACTTTTAATGGCCAAGTCTTCAAGACACCTAAAGATAACTAAACAACTTCTTTATTGAAAAATCACGTTACCTACAAAGAAGACAATGTTATGGAACCAGAGAATAGACCGTAGGTGAGAAGGGATTATATGCATTGAAAAGAAAAAAATATGTTGATGAATTGAATGGATGTGCTTTTGAATTTTACTTTTACGACCATTGCATATATGTAAAACAAAAATGTGTTTAACTTTATTTTAGTTATCATAAATCTTCTGAGTGGTTGGATTTAGTTTATTCTGATGTATTTGGTTTTGTTAAAGTTTATTCAGTTTTTAAGTTTATCATTCGTTGATGATTTTTTAGGACATGTGTCAATTGACTTTAGCTTGGGTGTTTCGGTGAAATAGTTGTTATCATTGCCACCTAAGTTTAAGTCTTATAAGTTGACATGTTTGCATTCTTGAATAGGGTAACTATGTTGTGCTCTTAAGTGAATCTATATTAAGGGTTGACCTATTACCAAAAACCTCTCTCTTGACTATGGGTTGAGAGGGAGGCTAAATTTCTTCCCCGAGCAAAATATTCTAGGACATGGGTATATTTTCCTAGAATGATATCTGAAGTTTTTAGTTGGTTCAAGCAATTTAAAACTACGTTGGAAAATCTAATTGGTAATAAGATTATGGTGTTGAGGAGCAATAATGGTGATGAGTTTTGTTCTAAGGGATTTGATAAATTTGTAAAGAGAATGGCATTATAAGATGTAAAATAACTCCACATATCCCTCAATAAAATGGAGTTCCAAAATGGATGAACAAGACGTTGATGAAGAGAGTATGCTTAGTGGCATCAACTTAGAGTAGAAGTTCTAGGTAGAAATGGTGTGTTACATGTTACCAAATTAATGAGTTTCCACATTAGCTCTTGGGGATAAGACCCTTATGGAGGTTTGGTATGCAAGAAGCCCTCACTTCAATATCTTCATGTTTTGGTTGTGAAACAATCAAAATTGCATAACAAGGCTATAAAATGTATCTGCATTGGCTATTCCACTTGTGTGAAAGGTATAAGACTTGGGATTTGTTGTCATGCTAGAATGTCCCACCAAACAATAAATGGATTCAACCCAAGGAGGAGGCCCAATTAAACTCTTCCTTCTTTCATATATTTGCATCGTCCAAATTGATTTCTCAATAACCGTCTTCATATGGACTTTAAAAAGTGATATTATTTTGGATATGTTCTATTCTTTTCTAAATTAGTGCTAACCTAATTACTTCTTCAAGACACAAATTAACCTAAAACTATTTGTGAAAGAAAATACGTCAACAAACCATAATTAGTTTATGGTTACTAAACAATAATACTTGAAATATTATTAAAATTGTAACTAAATAAAGATTATTTAAATCAAATGACATTACACTAACTATTATAATTTAACATATTCAAGTGATTTTTCTAGTATACGTAAGAAAGTTGTAGTACACATCAGAAACAAATGTACACAAAGTAAAGTACTAAAGTGAGACATACATATCTCTTCAACACATCCATGGAATTGCAATTCAATAAAATCCTCATGTGAAAAGCCACATAGCACCATTAGCTATCTTTAGCTTTTGGCTAGTATTAGCTCTCAATATTAAAGAGTCTCTTAAAAATAGTTCTTGCAAATAGTTCTTGCAAGACTCCTCACATTGATCTACACCATCCTCTTCTATCCTACCTCTAACAAAACAGTATTCAAAATCTCCTTATAAGTTTACTAAAATTTCAACTGTAGACACTCGTTGGATGTGGAATTAAATTCTTCATCAAATGAACCCAATATGCATACTTTTGAGAAGATCCACATTGACAAAAATTGAAGATACATTAAAAAAGCGCGTTGAACATGTTTTTTTAATGTATATTCAATTTTTGTCAATGTGGGTCTTCTCAAAAGTATCCATAATGGGTACTCGTTAGATGCAGAATTTAATTCTGCATCCAACGAGTGTCTACAGTTGAAATTTGAGTAAAGCTATAAAGAGATGAGCCAAAAATACAATTAAAAAATGTAGTTTTTCTTCTTTTCCCTCCAAAATATTTACATGTACCTCTTTTTAAATTTAAAGGATTTTGATTGGTTTACATATTATGACATGGAAATTATATGAAAATTTCATAGGCACTTTTAGAATGAAATTTCCTCTAATGACTGTCCATATATATACACTTTCAAGGTAAAAAAAATTGCTGAGATGACCCTAACTTACAACTGACACAAAATACTAAAGTTAGTGATTGTGGGGATGAAGGGATGTTTCCTTTGTGCCCCACAAGGGCCTCACACTGGTTTTGGACCTATTTGATCAACTCCACCCAAGGAGGAAACATTTGCTCCATCACTAGCTCACACTCACTTAGAATTTGGGTAACCTAATCCAACATTGTTTTGGTGTCCTTATCAAAGAGTGATAGATGGATGACCTTCTTTGAGGAGGAGGTGAGGAGGATTGATAGGGACATCGAATCCACACCTCTCAATTCTCGAATTGCATCCTCTTTCTCTTGAACTTTTTGGTTGGAATCTTCAACAATACCCTAAGTTTGTGCTTGATTTAACCTTATTATGGAAGACACTTCACATTTATTAGTGATTTGTTTTACTATCTCCTCCCATAGGATGATGCATTTCTTAATGGTCCTACATAGATCATCTTGTATATCCTAGATGATTTCAATCTATGCACTGATCCTTGATTGATTTTTAGATTAATTCCCTCATCCCTCTCAAGGATGTAAGTTTCGGGCTCTGACAATTTCAACTGGTATTCCTTAATTTTCTGTTGGGCCTTCTATGATTCCACCTGGTCCATTATATTGAATGTTTCATTGTGGTGGACCTAAAGGTCCTACATCGGGACAAAGAATCCATTGAAGGCTTCATTCAACTCCTCCAATGTTGTGAGGGCCAAGGGCTTGCATTCTTATGCCCCCCTTTGTTTGAGCACTTGAGCCTCCAACTACCCCTTAAGCATGCATAACTCCTATTGGTGTTGTTTTGCTACCTCCAACATTTTTTCCTTGCAACTCCCTCATCACCGCTACACACTAGCTAAATTCTTCTCTTACAGTCGTGAGCTTTTGTTGGTATATTTCATGTATTGAAAATATTGTGTTGATGGTGCTGGAAATTTGCCAACCAAGGGGGTCTCCCCGATGTGAAGTCCCAATTAGACCTCACACCATTTGGAGTAGGAACTCCATCTGGAGTATTAGCTTGAATGCCATATTTTCTTATAGATTTGTCTCGACATATCTAAGATCTTCCACTGCAAAGGGAGGAAAGGTGAGCCTCTAAGAGAAACATAATACTACCACCCTAGTAGAAGTGCACACAAGCGAAAAGATAACCGCCTAACATCAAGCATAATAGTTTGCATAGATGCGGCAATTTTTACAACCATTACAACACATTCTCAATCAAATAAGCACTAAAATAACTGAAATAGTTCAACTACTTTAGTACAGGTGAAAGAAAACATGAATCATAAATATTCACATAAAAATCTTACAAATATTCACAATCCATGCATGAAAACATGTCGATCATCAACTTCAAGTATTAAGTAAAAGTCTCAAGATACATGAATACAATGAGCATCACTAGCTCCAATAGTGGAGCATTGGAGCCACGACTTGCTCCCCAAAAGTACTAACTTTGTCTCTTTGATGCCTTATGGGAGAAGCGAAGGTGAAAATTCCTTTGCATGAATAATGAGGGTGTATATATAACAAATAGGGTGATCCTTCACTTCCCTTATGACTCTTGTACTACCCTCATGATTGTTTGACTTCTCATGACTTTTCTACTTCCTACATGACTCTTCACATTACATAGATGACTCTTGGACTTCCACTTCACATTACATTTTCTAATATAGAATTACATAGTCCACGAATGATGTGGCACGTGATGGCTCATGTCATGACATGACATGACACTGATGACATGGACTGCATGATGACATAGCAATGTTAAGTCACATTTTGTTGTTGCTTTCTTTGTGTCCACTTGAAAAGATGGTGCATGTTCTTCTTCTTCCTCCTCATTATGATTTGAAGATAAAGAGTCTTCAATGGGGTCTTGATGTTCCATCTTGTGTTATAGTCCGGTGTTCCTTCATTTTCTTGCTTGATGATCATCTTATCTCCTCAGCTCCTTAGTTGTCTTCTAGCATGTCCTCCTTCTCCATCTCCTTAGGTTTCTTTTTCATCATCTTGTCATAGCATGATAGAGTACCTACATCTGCAATCCACTCATGACAATACAACATTAGTCTGATAAACCCCCAGTCTAAGATGGTGCATGTTGATCCACTAACTGAGATGAAACCGGGTTGCAGGATGAGGGAGAGGCTCAGTGACTGCGAGAATTGTGCAGCTCAGACAATCAAGGGTGAAGCGTGAGCCTTAAGACTGCGAAATGCGGAGTTCAGGCTAGACTCGGCAGGCAGATTGCGTAGTTTGGGACTCAGTGAGCTAGGTTGAGGGGTTTTGCAGAGTTTCAACCAACTACGCACTTTTGGGAGACTAGGAATACCTAATAATTGTGAAATTTCACAACACAGGAGCTCAGGGGCTGAGATTAAGCTCAGAGAGTGCACAATGCGTAGTTGGGCCAGGCTGGAGGGATGAATTGCACAATTTTGGAGGCCTTTTGGTACGAGCTTCAGCACTGGAACTACGTAGTGCATAGTCCTGGGATGCAAGAACTATGAATTGCGCAGTGTCAAGGGGCAGGGTTGCAACTTGAGGGTTGGAACTGCACAATGCGCAGTTGAGGAGGGCCAGATGAGGCTAAGTTGCTGGGAAATTTCCAAAATTTGGCTAAGTGTGGGATCAATGAAACTAATGTGAACTGTGATATGACCTGACTGTGATCACACACAGAGAAAATTTGACAACACAGCAACATAGATCATCCAAAGACACGTGAACAACATGCTTCCCTTAATGCGATAACTTTGCGATGACTTACGATAAGTGTGACACTAAATATACACTTTGTGACAACTATGATGACACTTGTGCGACAATGCTTAAAAATTTGGGAATGAGTGCGATAGATATTTACATGGTTAGATCAACTCATTTACACAATAACAAGCCCTTGAAACTACCAAAACAAGCTTATACACATTTTGCAACAATTAACATGTGAAAAGACAACATTTACTATATGAGGAGAAAAGGGGGAACAACACTTGCGATACGCAAACAACAATGAAAGTGACACATGCCACAACAAAAATAACATCAAAGCAACAGTAATTAAAGTGAAAGAAATAAAAAGTGACAGTCGAAAACATGAAAATGACACTCGCGAAAGCAAAGATGCACAAAAGTGAAAGATTTGAAAACTCACCAAAATGGAAGTACAAACGTAGCCAAAAGTGAGGGATTGTTAATAGCAATGCTCACTAACTATCAACATGGGTTGAGCATTGCATAAACATTGTATTGACAAATTGTGCTATGCTTGTTCAAGCTTGTGTAGATGAATGCATTCATGAACTCGTTGCAAACTGAGCATGTGTGAACAAGTGACTTCATTCGATCAATAAGTGACCACGGAACGACCGATCGCAAGATCCACAGTAGGCTCCAAAATTCAAGTGTAGGTAAAGTTTCGTAGGGTGTTCGTCGCAGCAACAACATACTGAAATTGGGGTGAATCAATATTTCACTAATAATTACTTAATTATTAATTTCAGAGCATTAGAAGAAAATCAAACAAGAATAATTTTCACATCACAAGATACTCTAGAAAAGCATTCAATTTATCAGGAAGATCTAACTCCCGAAAGGATGCTCGAACACCCTAGTTAAACAAATTCAACTGGAAGGATGTGCCAACACCATGGTTTTATCAGCTACAACTAATAAGATGCTCCAACACCTTGCAAGCTCTAACTTTCCCTAGCACCACCTTGCCCCCATGAAGTATTTTCAGGATACAACCTGATGGAGACTTCACTCTCTTGCATTACACCACCCAACCACCCTGAATATATTTATAAAATAGAGAAACAATGTGTGGGCTCCTGTACCAGGGACAATGACCCACTTACAAGAATATTCAATGAAACCTTTTCTGCTAATGTGCTCTTCAAACTATTAGACGTCTTCAAGCTTCAATATTGCTACTAAATGATGTACAATATGACTAAGCAACAATTCATGTACCTTAGAGATGCCTTAAAATATGTTTATGCAAAGTGTATCACAATTGGTCTTAAAGATGTCCTCCACTGTAGAATTGTCTTTACCTTTATGCTCTTATCTTGCTTTTAATGTACTGATGCTACTGCCCTTTAATTTCACTGTTGTAGATGAAACCTTTTTCAAAAAGAGGCCTAAACATAATTTGTATTTACAATTTCTTGATTTTGAGACTTTTGGAAGAATTCTAAAATAGTCCACAAGTTAATGACGAGGTCTTATATACCCAATGCACCCCTTTTTCAACCTAAAGTGAAAATAAGGAGACTTGGCTTGATATAGAAGGGATCAGGAGCCACTGACAATGCTAAAGAGTAGTCTTAATCCCACACGAAGTTTCTCAATTCGAACTTTAGATTATCTATACCACAGGCCTTAACATTTCAAATATGCTTTTGCAATTTAACTAGAACTTCAAGCCTTCGAAAAAATCTTTGTAACATTTCATACCTTGAGTAGTGTATCATTTATCTATATAATGCAAACCACAAGAATGGAGAAGAATATTCAAGATATATCCATGCAATAACAAGTAGCTTTCGTACAATTGTCCGATGGGTCTTTCAGCCAGTGAAAAATATGAGTTTTAGTCTCAAAATTTGTCAAGAGGACTCTTCCAAAAAGGGACTGAATAGGCCTTAGATTAACGCTACCGCCAACCAGAAATTATTCTTGTAGATGTATCAATGAAGGGTTAGCAAATGATCTCACTTCAAAGATTGACCTTAGAATAATTCCACAAAGTTGATCTGAAATTTTCCTTAGAGCCCACAAAAACTTCGGATTTGCTTCAGAAAAGGAGGTTGAATACCCTCAGAGAATATCTTAGACTTTCCTTTGGCATTGACCTTGATTCGTTGCTCAGAAAACCTCATGCTAATCATTGATTAAGAGAAAACTTTGAAGCCTCAGGGTATGCACACCTATTTCAGGAGTAACCGCGGAAGATGTGTGAATATACCCTTAAAAATGAGCTCAGATTAGGATAGAATGGAGGTTGAATAGCCACAAATACTCATCCGTACTCCAGCGAAAACCATAACCAAAAGCATAAAAACTAAACCCAAATAAGAGCTTCAAACTTGGCTCCTCTTCAGATATATCGTTACTCCTTAGGGCTGCAGATGAATATTTCTTATGCACACTTCTTTGATTGGTATTTTGGAGGGATAAAGTGCCCTATTTATACTATATGTGGAGGCTTTTAGGAGGGAGGATGACCTAGACTACTGAAGGGAAAAATAATTTCCAAATGTGAATTTTAAATTTTCATTTTAGAGCCAAAATCCCCAATAATATTAGGGTCGACATACCCTTCAATTATGTGCCCTTTGTAAGATTTGTTTTTGCACCAAGATTGTCCTTGAAAATATTTGATTAATTTTTTAATGAATAATCCTCTTAACTGCATGAATTAAACAATTATTTATCCAATTGTTAAGCTACCACGTCATCTAATTTTGGGGACTTTGACCACGAGACGGGTGAACAAAATTTGATTGAGCATATCTCCTCAACCGTGAGGAGTTATGAGGCATGCCACCTATCATTAGAGTTGGCATGATGAGGACCATCAAATGAAGGTGATATTGACCCCAAAAATCTTGATTTTCCTTTTCATCTTTGTCATCAAAAGTGGGGCTTCTTCTAGTGTTGCTTGGGTTGGCATCAATGACAACCAAATTTCAACAATCTCCCCCTTTGTAATTGATGGAAACACACATACTCCCCCTAGGATCATTCCTCCCCCCCAACTCCATGCTTATGATCTTCTTCCCTTGATTTATCTCCCCCTTTGACATCAATGACAAAGGATAACTCCCCCCTGGCAAGGAATCTTCTTCTCTCTTCCTACAACATGCCTTTCTCCCCCTATCTGCTTGGATGGATGGAATGTATATCAATGTGAACCTGATAGAATCCCAAGCTTTTGTCGAAGATACTCAAAGGTCTCTCAAGGTAGACGTTTAGTGAAGATGTTGGTTATTTTCTCCTTTGTCCCAATGTATTCTACCTTGATATTATTTTCTATAACCTGCACCTGAAGAAAGTGATATTTAATAGGGATATGTTTTTTCTTTTACTGCATGATAGGATTCTTGGAGATACTTATGGCATTGGCATTATCACAGAACATTGGAATTGTCTCATCATATTTCACTTGGAGATCCTACAGAGTTTGCTTCATCCAGAGAACCTGAGTACAACATTTGGTTGTTGCAATATATTATGCTTTTGTGGTGGACAAAGAGACTGAACATTGCTTCTTGCTCAACCATGATACAATACAATCTCCCAAGCAAAAGCCTACTCCACTGGTTCTTTTACGATCATCAACATTGCATGCCCAATCGAAATCTTTACAAGCTACGATTGTAAGACCATTTCCTTTCGTATACCATAGCCCAAAATCTCTTGTTCCCTTGACGTATCGAAAGACCCTTTTAACTGCAACAAAATGGGATTCTTTGGTGCTACTTGGAAACATGCTCTCTGTCCAAATGTCTCCATCACATCTAGTCTCGAAGTTGTCACATATAGAAGGTTGTCAATCATCGATCTACAGAGTCTTTGATCTGCTTCCTTGGATATATCGTCCTTGCTTAACTTACAATCGGTCACCATGGAAGTGCTCACTGGCTTACAATCTTCTATATGGAACCTCTTCAACATTTCTTTGATGTACTTGATTTGAGAGATGAATATGCCATCATCTTTCTGAGATATTTGGAGTCTGAAAAAGAAGGTCAACTCACAAAGTAAGGACATCTCAAACTCATTCTACATGTCATTGGCAAACTTCTTACTCAACCTGTCATCATCACTTCCACAAATGATATCATCCACGTCTACCTTAATGAGAGTCAAGTTATCTTGTTCAAGTTTTATATATAGGTTGTTATCAACACTTCCTCTTTTAAATCCTTGTTGTTGCAAGTACCTGTCCAAGCGTGCATACGAGGCTCTAGGGGCTTGTTTAAGACCGTACAAGGCTTTCTTCAACTTGCACACATAGTCTTTCTTGTCTATAAGCGAAAATTCTTCTCACTGCTCTATGTAGACCTCTTCTTCCAATTCTCCATTTAGATAGGTTGATTTGGCATCCATCTAGTGCACCTTAATCTTTTTGGACCAAGCATAAGCCAAGAACATCCTAATAGCTTCCATCCTAGAAATAAGAGAAAAAATTTCTTCAAAGTCTATTCCCTCAACTTGCACATATCCTTTACAACTAATCTTGATTTGTTCCTAGTTACCTGTCCATCTTCATTCAACTTGTTCCTAAAGACCCATTTTGTGCCAATGACATTTTTGTCCCTAGGTCTTGGAACCAATTCTCATGTTTTATTCTTTTCAATCTAATCTAGTTCTTCTTCTGAGGCTTTGATCTAATGCTCATCAAGGTTGGATTTTTCAAAGTTGGTAGGATTGTAAGTGGATAATAGCACAAGAAATCCTTGCTCTGGCCTACTTATTCTAGTGTTGATTCTTACATTAACATCACCAATGATCTGATCTGATGGATGATTCTTTTGATACCAGCATTTGGGATCTTTAGAGGATTCCTATTGACTATCTTCTTGATTGATAGTTGGTTCCACTCTCTTATGCTTCTTCTTCCTTAACTCTTTTTTCTTGCTCGGGTTGTTGTGTTTCTTCATTCCTTGAAGATGAGGATCCTTTCTTTGTCTTTGAATCACAAATTTCATCAAAGGTTACATTAATGCTCTCCATGATCTTGTTGAGCCTCTGATTTTAGCATTTGTATGCCTTGCTCTTTTGTGAGTACCCAAAAAATATGCCTTAATCTACCCGAGAGTCAAATTTCCCAATCTTCTTATCTTCTCTGTTAATGTAGCATTTTCTCCCAAAGATTCTAGAGTGTTTGACATTTGTCGGTAGCCCCTTCCATAGTTCGTACAGGGTCTTGTCATTGTTTCTCCTAATAATTCCTCTGTTTAGAATATGCACAATTGTCTCCACTACATGAACCCAGAAAACATCACTCAATTTGGAATTTATCATCATGGTCCTAGCCATCTCTTCTATTGTTTTGTTCTTTCTTTTGGCAACTCCATTTTGTTGTGGTGACCTGGTCGCTTAGAATTTTCCTTTTATTCCTTGTTCCTCACAGAAATGTTGGAATTATTTGGATGTGAATTCACCTCAATTGTCAAATCTTAAACATTCGATTCTCAGTTCAATTTCATTTTCAACCATCTCCTTGTAGATTATGAAGCATTCAAAAGCTTTTGACTTATTTTTTAGAAAACTAACAATTGTCATTCTGGTATAATCATCGATAAACAGTATGAAATATAGTTCACCTTCTAGTCCTCTAATTCTCATGGGACCACATAGATCAGTGTGCACTAAGTCTGATGGTCTCGAAGTAGAGTGTTCCTTGGTCTTGAATTCAACTCTTGTATGTTTTCCATGCCTGCAGTTCTTCCATGATGTGCTAGTTGGTTTTGAAACCTCGACATTTCTCTCACAACTTCCTTTTTACTGATTCTAACAAGGTTATCGAAGTTTATATGTCCCATACTTTTGTGCTCGAGCCAACTTTCATCCTCTTTAGCCAAGAAACAACCTTCTTTTCCGATAGCATCCAATGTGTATATATAATTTGGAGTCCTTGTTGTAGTGGCCACCAACTTTCCAAATTTCTCCCTTCTTGTTTCACATTTCTTTGAGTTTAATAGCACTGTGTGTCCTTGATCACACATGCTCATGCTTAGTAGATTATGGTTCATGTTTTCGATGAGTAACACATCCTTTGTTGTAGTATCCTTGCCTCCAAGCTTAATGTTCAAGTTGTTAGTGTCAGTGTCTTCACACTGCCATCAATGATCAAAATTTACTCTTTTGCATTCATGTTAGGAGTCCCACTTTTAATTAGCTTAATTCCATTAGGTCATGGATCAACTAAAGGTAGATGTTAGCCCAGTTTTTACTCCTCATCACATGATATCTACTGACCTCTTTCAGTCATCATTCAATCAAATGGTTTATAGTCAATTTTCATCTTTGCTCCATTTGCTTTAAAGAAGTCTTAGGTCTTAGGGTTTTCAAGAACATTAGGTATTAGGGTTTCATTAAAGTCACATTTGCAGAAAATAAGGGTCATGCAGACATGTAAAAAGATATGAATCTTCAGATATTTTTGAATTCTCAGCATATGTAAAATTTAATAAGTCTTCACCTCAAACTCAGTTTGAGGTGAAAACAGAGTATTGTTCCATTTTTGTAAAAATTTCATGTAATTTAATTGTTTCTATATGTAATAAGCACTCAGTAGTTGTTCCTGGTTACCTTGCCAACTCCTGCCACTGCAAAAACAAAAGCATCAAGACATCAGTCCATCAAATTGCCAAGAAAAAGGGTCAAGCTTCACACTGAAAAAATAGAGTTTGTGAAAAAGTTACCAAGACTTTAGATAAGTGGGTTCGAAAAGAAGAAAAATCAAAGTGTAAGGTATATAAAGAAAAATCATGATAGAAAGGCATTCCATTGTAAAAAAAGTCAAGTGGAGATCTAAAATCACGTTTTGAAGGAAGAGTGAGCAAAAAGGGAAGAAAAATCCAAATTTGGTACAATTTTGCCTAGCGTTGCACATTGGGAGCTCGGTGTTGCACATCAAAAGGGCTTTGCGCATCAGAACTAGTTCTCCTTCATTAATTTACACTATCGCTACACATCAGAAAGGTGTTGTGCATTGGGTTCAGCGCACTGCACATTGGCCAATGAGGCTTCAAAACCATCAAACTTCACCTCAAATCACCCTAATTGCTGCATTTCTCTTCTAATCAAGTAAACTCAATTTTGATCTCAGATAGGGTTTTATGCTTTAATTATGGTTTTAGCCTCCTAAAAATCAAAATCCTAGTTGTCTTCTACCTAATTTCTCACCATCGCAAGCTCTTGTCACTTGTCAGCATTTTCCCATTATCATTTGCCCTAAATTTACCTTTAAATCCCATCTCACTTAACCCATATTTCCTTCCCCTATTTCCCTAAGAAACTAATCCCCATTATCAAACCCTAAGTTCCTCATCCATTAAAACCCTAGCTCCCCAATCCCTCCCTTCATTCCCCTACCTCATCTCATTACTATTGTTCCATTTACAAAATCTCTTCATACTCATATTTTTGTTCCCACCTATTATCCATTATTCACCATATCACCACCACATTATCTCATAGAGACAAGCATTGAAAGAGGTAGTGAATCAGATTTTGAAGAGGACACTCTTAGTGATAGCTCCAAAGAAAGAAATTTGTAGCAAAGGAAGCCTCACAAAGGTGGCATAATTATCAGGGAGAAACCTATCAGCATGAGTGAACTTCTTGCTTTCCCATTAGCCATCACATGTTTTAGATATCAGTCCTGTTTTGAGTTTTGTGAGATGGTTGAGAGGGTTAAATTTCACCATGAACTAGCAAGACAGTTTGTGACAAACATGGATAACAATATGGTACATCTTGCTGGGGTAAACTTCACTCTTTCACCCACTATCATTGTCGAGGCCACAATAATTTCAGATGTAGGGGAAAAATGGAATAAAAGGCAAAATATCGGCAGGCGGCATTTGAGCCTTACATCAAGGCTAAGTACCATGGCAAACTCAGTAGGGTGTTTCCTTTTAGATTCCTGGAGGACCAGTATGTTCCACTCATGAAACTTATCATCAAATACTTTACATGTGAGGGTAGGTTTTCTAGACTTTATGCCTACCACATCAGATTGCTCATGCACTTCACCAGGGTCAGAATGATGAGCATCCCTTATTTCTTATGCAAAGACATAGAGAGGATGACAATTATTTCAAAAACAAAACCACATCCACAGCAACTCAATAGCATTTACCACTTTTCTGTCATCAAAATTATTGTTTTTCATTAGCTCACTCAGTTTGGAATGCCATGGGAAACTTTCATTGCCCATGAGAGCTTCAAGGGGCCTCAAATATTTTCATCAGATCCCCAAGAGGAAGGTGAGCCTTCTAGACAACAAAAGGTGCTTGAAACTAAAATAGAGGAGGTTCCTATATTTGTCACCTATGAAAGAGGCACTAGATTGATTTTTGCAGCTACCAAGCGAGTACTATCTCCACAAGGAGTGGAAGGGGTCTCGCCTTCATCTACAGATCACAATCAAATGCTATCTCCACCTAAAGTGGAAGGGGCTTTGCCTTCTTCTCCAGCTAAGAAAGTACAGGTTGGGAAGCACGGCAAGGAAAAAGGTAAAGCCAAAGGAAAAATGCAAGAGGTGCATCCTAATGATGAGCAAGAGAGGGACCTTGACTTCGTTGTTCATGAGGAAGTACAGGGAATTAATGTCATTGATTTGGAGACCCAAAGTGCTAAGGATACCTTCAAGAAACAAGAGGTTGACATTCAAGCCTTATTAGTAAATTTGGAAAGAGAAAAATAGATCATTAATTACCTTGAGCAAGAAAACAAGCAATTAACTGACAAGCAGGTTATCATGGAGTTGCAAATGCTTAGAGAAGAGAAGCAAAAGGCAAAGAAGGCAAAGGTCAAGATGACCTCCATTGAGCAAGAAATTGAAGATGACCGAGAAGCTTGGTTAGAGAGGGTGAACATTCACCTTGAGAAGCTACTTGAGAAGGCCAATAAAGAGAAGAAAATGCTTCACCACATGGCCTATCACTATATGGCCTGGAACAAGATATGCAACATGAGGATTAAGCAACTTAAGGCAAGATTAAGGAGGGCCTTAAAAAGCAAAAAGAGGGGTGACAAACTTGAGATCTTTGCTAATGTTACTTTAGCCCAAAAAATTAACCCATGATGCAGCTTTGAGCCAAAATTTGGCAAATTTTGAGACAATTTTATCATTTTTCCAAATTTTGAATTAGAAACACAGAAAATTCTGGCTGATGCGCAGCGACACTGGCGTTGCGCATTGAATTGGTGCATCCTCTTGAAAAATGGCTTGTATATTTGGATTCAGCATAAAAAAATAAGTAAACCCAGAAAGTTTCATCAATTTTGGAGAAGATCTTGGCCACCAAAAGGGCAAAAAACACTCAAAAAAGCCCTCTCTGCCACTTTTTAGACCCACAGGAAGCAGTCTTGGGCGAATTGATTTTGGAAGTGCCAAATCAACTCCAAATCAAAAAAATCGAAGTGTTCCAAAAACTAGACAGGCATAGCTTTCCAACAAGCTATCTTGGGCCTGATTTGGTTGAGTGGAAGGCCTCCAAAAGCAGCCTTGAAGCGGCACTGCGCATCAGGCAAATTTTTGTCAATTTTGCCTAAAAGTCAAATTTCTCCTAGTTTCTTCAACAGTTGACTTCTTCTTCTTGTCTTGGTAAATTTTGCATGGTAAATGATGTAACATGATGTAAATGTTGATTTAAAACATTTGATGGGGTATATACATCAAATCAAAGGTGATTTTAAACTGAATGTATCAGTTTCCTTAGTTTTAGAGGCAAGTTGTTCCACTGCCTATTTTCTGTTCCTAGTTTAGATGTTGTTGAAACAGTTCCTTGACTCATGAATTCGACCCTTGATGGATAGCTCAGATGGTTTTGAGGTATATATGTTGTCTTTTCTTAGTCATTTGTAAAGGTTGGACTCTTGTGGAAGCTCTGAGCTCTATTGTATATCTCCACAGCAATTTGGCAAGGAATAAAACCAGGTTTTGCAGCTATTTTTGTGGGATTCTTGTGATAATGAGTTTATGCATTATTTCTTCTTCTGTAATGAGTTTTTCTTATGTGTTATATGTTTCCAAATCTCTCTTTTTCCTCTAAACTAAATGAATCAAGATAGATAGACAAAATACACTAATAACAGTGCTTTGTCTTGAGAATGCATTTGGTTTTTTATGTTTTCAACAGTTTGAAGAGGATTCATGGTTTCTTCATGCCCTCCTCAGCTCCTCAATAGTCTTAAATCCATCATTTCATCCAATTACTAGTGCCTAAACACTTATCTATCTCGCCACACAGGACATGTTTGTAAATTTGGCTTGATTTCCCAGACCCAAGATGCCTGCTCCATTTGATCCAGCAAACAATCATCAAAATCAACCAAAAACTCTTGAGCTACTATACCTAGCCTAAAATCTAAATTCAATTCAGTCATATCAAGCTGTAATTACAGTCATCCTTACTGAGATTGACAAGGAGAGAGCCCTCTCCCGACCTGGTAGGGCTAGCTACCAGGTTAAGCTTGGTTTGTGGTTATCCTAGGATTGCCTCCCTTCAGCCTGAGGTCAATCTAGGATCTAACACAAGTTTTTGTGGGTTCTGAGGCAAATTTCAGATCATCTTTGTGGCATTATTCTAAGGTCAAATTTTGAAGTGAGATCTCTAGTTTCCTTTGTGGGGATCTTCGTAAGAAGTGTGATTAGACTTGTGGTATTCTAGCCCTCCAAAAGTCTTGCATCTGAGGAAATTAAAACATTTGAAGTAGTTTAGTAATACACAGTCTCGGCCCCCTCTTTTATCAACTCTCTAAGGCCTAATTCGCTTGATCATTGGAGATAACTCATGGAATTTTTGAAGCATATATCATGAAGCTTCAATTTGACCCTTCTAAAGAAGTTATGGGCTGATTTTATAGCCAATTTTGGGCATCTTCCTTGACCATCAATGGCAAAAGCTCCTCCAAAATCATAAGATAGTTATTTAGTTGCTTACCTTTCAAATAGTTGATGGGATTTTCTAAAAATATCCAAACTAACAATCTCTAAAAATATCTCTCAAAAAATGACTTCGCTTGACAACTATCGGATTTGACCAGCGAACAAAGGAGGTTATTTTTAACACTACCTTTTAATATCAACTATTACATTCGTCAACACTAAAAACTCTTTAATTAAGACCACTACTGCTTATTGGTCTTAGTCCCAGCTACAGTTACAACACTAAATCAATTCAAAACCTTGTTTTACTTCTGTATGTTGGCACAGGTTGTTCTCATCACTATGTTGTACAAGCTTTTTCTTCTTTTTACTCCAAACTTTATACTCTACATTTTTTTTTTCAATATTTCCTTGTTTTCATTGTTGGGTTCATCTAATTCTTCATCTACATTTGCTTGTACTTCAGCTACTATTGATTGAACTTCTTTGTTGACTTGTGTAAGATTAAATATCTTTGTGTTCCATTATCTCCACTTCTGTTGTTGCAATAGCTTCAACACCTCTAATAATTTTCTTCAAATTTTTTGTTCCTTCTTCTGTTGTAGTTATGGTAAATTTTCCATAACCACTTTCATCTTTATCATCATACCTAATCTTTGCAAACTACTCTTCAAAAAAAGCTAATTCAACTTTCACTACTAGGTTATCCTCACTTGTTGTTGCTACAAAGGTGGTTTCAATTTCATCATTTTCAACATTAATTTCATCTTCCACACATGTATCTACACAGTGTGATTCACTTTTTGCATGATGTGGATACTCTGAATCTTGTACAAATTCACTTTTTTCTTTTGTAATTTCTTCAAAATTTTATGTAGTGTTTAGGTCAGTTGTACTCTCCATATCTTGCATATCTTCTTTTGTTTTTCTATCTTTTCTACGATATCAAAATCTCATGCTTCTCCTGTTAGAGTGGGCACTTCATTAACACATGTAATTCTCTGTGACTTAGCTCAATGTTGGTCAATGTTGCTCCCCCTTTCACTATATGTCATTTCTAGAATATTCAAAGCTTCTTTAGATGTGGTTGCTATGGAAATCTTGCAAAGAACATTGTCATCCAAACATTTTTGAATGAGAACCAATGTTATTGCATCCTCCTTCTTGTTCACAAAGAGTTGGTCATTTTGATCTTGTCACATAGCATCATAAGGTACTTGACTTAAGGGTTATTCAAATCCATTCGAAACAATGTTTCTATAAACCATTTATTTGTTATTTGGTTCTCATTTTAATGGCCAATAATTCATAATTAATAATCAAAATAGATGATCGCAGATAAAAACCAATAACAAGTCCATACTAATAAGTTGTGGCAGATAAGAATCACTAGGTAAATAGGTATTGATGAAGAACAAAGACTACCACGGCATGAATAAGCTACTCCACACTACAACCAGCTCTTTTTTATTAAAATGACGATAAACCAAAACTCTTATTTTTCAATAACCTCTACTTAACCCTTTTTTAAAGAAAGGTCCGTTAATTTTTCAATTCCCAACCAATAATTAATCCAAACTAATTATTATTACTCCACAAATGTAAATGCATTATGCATTACTCCCAATAAAGAAAGAAAGAAAGAAATAAAATTATTTTAACATCCATGAGGCTAAAGATAGCCTATGCGACAAATTGCTTTTTCATTTGGTTGATGTATTCAACCCTTTTCCTGCGAAGCCTCACAATAAAATCTCCCAACTTCTCGACAAACCCCTCACTAAATATATTATCCCAAGAAGTAGTTGCCAGAATATCTACAAACTTTCCTTGTTGTCTCTGAAGGCCTCGCATTCTAAAATGAAATGTTGTTCTGTTTCCACTTTTCTCGAAGAACAAAAAATACATACTCTTCCTCCCACACTTCCTTTGGCCTTTTCTAGCGCCCATTTTCACGATGGAGTTGATGAGAATTAGTCATTAACTAAGCAATAATAATCTTGGCTCTCCAAGAAATATTGGCCTCTATGTACGCTTTTTGTTGATGACTATGAGTGGGATTAAACTCTTCAATATAGTATTTTTTCTTTCTCCCTAGCTCCTTATCCCAAGTACGCTTGTGGAACTTATCCATAAGAAAAGATTTTATCTCTTTACTGCTTATAGGACACGTGTTCAAGCAAATACCCCATTTACTAAACCATTTGTTATTTTGCTGCATCTAAGTCTTCCTTTTTTTGCACAATACATCATTAAAGACAACCTTAGGCCATCTGCCCTCTTCCATTTTCTCAATTGTTTTAAATACCTTTTGACTCACACCATAGCAATTGTTTCAATAGGAGCAACCCCTGTTTCACTTAACAAGATAGCATAAGGAACTGCACTTTTAATTTTAAATTTGTTTGTAATCAAACGCTTTTGAATTTTCTCAATTTATTTCCACTGCATGTTGGATGTACTGCTGTCCCACAGTTCACAACCATAGAAAATCGTCGGAATCACTAGAAGCCTAAAAAGAGTTTGATTGGTTTTCAAGTCCCATAACTCTGCCTCCCTCTACACCTATTTTGAAAAGCATAAAATGCTTTCCAACCCCCCAAAGTTCTTTTCTTTCTACAACCATCCCAGCGTAGATTTGTGTTGAAGTCAATTCCAAGGTATTTGTAATCCACAACTTCTTCCAAAATGTTGCCTTTGGAGTAGAACTTATGCTCATTATGTTTTCTTTTTTATAGAAAACCACTACTTTCGTTTTGCTAATATTTACTTTTATCCCCACCCTTCTACAAAAATGCTCAAGGGATAGTAAGTGTTCTTGCAAACAAAGAACAGATTTAGCAATCAGAATAAGGTCATTTGCATACAAAATAATTCTTATAACAAACTCACCCAAATGGATGCCATCACCCCTTGCAAATTTAACCACTCCTCAAGCTTGTCGATATATAAATCAAAAAGGGTAGGAGACAATGGTCAACCTTGCTTGACCCTGATATCACTTCTAAAACTTTCATAAATGCTTGTTGAAGTTCTAATTTTGACTTTCACCTCTTGATACAACCTATGCACAACTGCTCTCAAATGTTTAGGAACCCCAAGTTCCTCCATTTTGTGCCAAAGCTTATCCCTAAGAACCGTGTCAAACACTTTTCTGAAATCAACAAAGCAGCAAAAGACTCCTTCCTTTTTCTACCAAAAAATTTCAATGATGTGCCTTAAAGTTATAAATGATCAACTGTGGAATGTTTAGGTCTAAAACCTGCTTGCCCTTTAGCACACTTATCTCTTTCTTCTACCCACTTGCTGATTTTATTTTCTAGCATGCTTCCAAATAACTTTGCAAACAATGGATTTGTCATTATGATCCTATAATTGGAGAGATTATTGACGTCACCACTCTTGAAAAGGGATATTGCCAGACTAGTTGTCCAATTTGTGGGGAACCCTTGTTGTATGATGTTGTTGAAAATTTTTGTAATGTGAGGTGCAAGAATCTTTGAGCCCCACTTTAGATACATTGCTTGGAGTTCAGCTAAGTCCTTTGTTTTCCAACACCCAACTTCTTGATACCCATCTCTACCTCTTGCACCGTGAAGAGTTCAGTATCAGTGTTGACCAAGGGGGTAGGGTCAACCTTGGGATCCTGCTCATAGAGTTGTCTTGCATAGTCAAACCCTTTAGAAGTTGTAATATTATTTTCAATTTGCATCTTTCTCGGTTGGATCTCCTTCCAAAATAATTTGGGGTTATTTTTCCCAAGGAAGATTATTTCTTCCCTCCTTGAAACCATGAAATCAGCTTTTTTCTTTCTTAATCTCTGCTTGTAAGGTTTGAGCTTTATGTTATCTGTGTTTGACTCTTTCCACATTCTCCTTGCCTTTTTGCATTCCTCATCAAACCAAACATTAATAGGAAAGCAATTTGTTTCAAACTTCTTAATTTTTGCTCTTTTGCACTCCGCAAGTGCGCTTTGAATTAAATGTGTTAATCGTGGCTATGAAGACCATGAATTGGGATTTTCTCCTTCTCAAAGAGCCTCTCTAGCGTCATTTTGAAGGTATTACAATTTTCTGGAATCAAAATAATTATGCCCTTTGGGAGATTTTAAGTCCCAAAGTTGATTTCCAATCAAAACTTTCTCCATTTTCTCACACAAACCATGCAAGCAAATTACATAAGACTTTACCCATCTAGTCAAGCCATTACAAATGACTAAATTGAAGGCCCCACATAGAGTAAGTAATTTTTCACCAAAGATATTATATCCCTTGTCCTCTAAAATTATTTTCCACTGATGATTACTCTCTTCTGTAAGCCAAATAAGGTCGCAATCTTCTTTACAACAAAGAATGCTAGCTTGATTACTTGCAGTCCTAGCATTGAAGTCACCCATTATAAGGACTTCACCTAGCTGAGAATATGTTGCAATATCTATTTATAAGGTTGTAAAGGGATCATTGTGGTCAAGCCCTCTACTTTTGTAGATTTTTGAAACTTGCGGCGTAAAATAGCATGTTGCAATTCTGATGTGATTTCCATTTTCTAATATTTTAAACCAAATGAATTGCTTATTTGAGTCTTCTTTTTCTAACTAAATGAGATGACCTTCTTTCTTCCTTACTGAAACCATGATACCCCCATGCCCTTTTCCATTCCTTGCTGCCTTGTTACACGCTTCCATCTTCCAGTATCCTTCAAACAAAGGTGTCTTGCACCCTTCATGCTCATGTGTTTCTATGAGGCAAATTATGTATTTTGTTGGGAATAATACTGGGGGGGGGCATGAATCATTGTTTATCAAATCAATAACTTTTTCATTTCATACTCAAATTTATATACGTTACTTCAATGAAGGGAACTCGTGTGTGCACGCAACTGTCTTTAAGGCAACCAACATATATCCAGTGAACTTATGATTCAGTTAATTCATCATATGTTGATCTTTAATCAATACTTTATTAGCCATTTAAACAGTAACCATGTGCAGTAATAATAGAATAAACCATCACACATAAGAAACACACATGAACACCAAGATTTAAAGTGGAAACCTAATGCGGGAGAAAAACCACCTGTTGTCGTCGTCTTTATCTTCTTTTAATATAAGAAAAACTTGTTTACACTCTTGTACTGTCGCAGACTCGTACCAGTACGTAGGCACCCACCTACAGAAGGCTACAACCTTCTCTCATTCTATAGCTTCTACTAGAATGGAGAAACAACCCCCCTAGCTCTTGTACTAGCTGATATGTTTACTAGTATGTAGGCGTTGGCCTACAGAAGGCTCCAACCTTCACTCGTTCTTCAACTGCTACTGGAAGGGAGCTACAACCCCCTAGATCTTGTACTAGCCGATATGTTTACCAATACGTAGGTGTTGGCCTACAGAAGGCTACGACCTTCTTTCTTCCTCTAGGGACCACGTTTCATAAATTTTCATACTAGATACACCTGGTACACAATACATAATATGAAGGCCACATTTCATCTAATTTTCATACTGGACCCATCAACAACATTGAAGCTCAAAATCAATCACCACTGCAATATAACCAATCACTGAAAACCCATCAACACTGACGCAAATCACAATCAATCAATCTGAACATTCAGAACACTGCCACCAGAACACAGTCACCAAAACAGAGAGCAGAACCAAAAACTCTGCATCAACAACCAGAACCAACTGCAACTTCAAACATCATATCTCATAATGTATACGCTACTTTTAAGTACCGAATTGGCATGTATACGCGCCTTGACCAAGGTGAACCAGCGTATACATCTGCAAATACTAACTAAAAACTTCACAACTATTCCAGACTTCAGTCATACCCAGATCATAACATTTACAGAATAAAACATGTGTTAGCATCCAGATCTAGATTATCCATGATCATACCACATAATGATAATACATTTCAGGTCTTATGATCCTGATCCATCATCAGGTCTCATCCATCATCAACCGCTTAGGTTCATCCTTAGTTCAGATCAAGCAAAGCACCAAAAACCCATAACATGCATATTTGCTCTTCATAAGATATTCATTACTTGCACACTTAGCCTTTTGATCTTCTCCTTCTTATATACTTAGATCCTTTGTCAATACCTCAGACCAAAACCTCGGACCAATAACTCAGACCAAAACCTTGATTTTCCATCCCATACGTGTTTTTCCTTCTATGAAAGTGTATGCATACGTATACACTCCTTTTGTTCTGTTAACCCATGTGTGTACACTGCTTGGACAAAGTGAACCAACATATACTTCTTAAACCATTCTCTTTCTTCAATCTCTGGAGTCTCGTCTGTAATCCTTTGTTGTTAACTTGTAGCACTGTGAACTGTTATCATTCATCATATATGTGAGTTGCCATCAAGGACAACACCCGTATCATAATGCCAACATCTTTATCTTCCGCAATAGGCCCTAACCCAGGCCTTTGCTATTTATTTTAACATGCAAGACTCACAGTTGAGTCTTTGTCCCTGTTTTCTCATATTGACCTTGCTTCTTGATTTCCTATTGAAGAGTTTGTTGCCTTTCTTTATTACCATCTTGTTGCTCTGTTTTGGAAGGAGGTCCAAATCACGCTATCAAAGCTTTACCTTTATAAATCCATGCTCTCTTGCCTTCATCTCTTGCTGCCCTAACCTTTGACATTTCCTCCCTCCTTTCCTCGTGTTGTCTTACAGTTAAATCTTCTTCTAGAAAAAAGTGAGAACCCCTCAAGAGATGCTTCTTGCTTAAAATGATATATTTATCACGCAAGCTAGACATGATGACTTTTATGGCCCTGCCTCTCTCACCATTAAACTTACCCACCCTCCATGCTTGGCATATTTGTCCTTGCCATAGCAACTTGTATTTCAAGAAGTCCCTTGCAAGGTCAAGAATACATTCATTTTTCCCATAGTCTTTCACCCCTTTAATAATTATGTTTGCTGCTCTATTTCGTCTTTCCTTTCTTTCTCTATCTTGCATGTTGCCAACCCGAATGTTTGTTTCTCCTTCCCTATTAGCAAAATTGCTAATAACTTGAGCCCAAGTTTTAGAAACTTTTGTGGAATCTACTTTCCTTTCTTCTCTTGCTTTCTATTCATGGTTGTCTATTTGGGCAACAAATTTCCCTTTATCTTCCCATGGTTTAACATTCAAATATAGTATAATAACCTTTACATGAATTTTTGCATGACTACATTGAAAATAATTGCGACTGACCAAAACCTTACGTGCTATGCTTCAGTGGAAAAAACGCACGTCTATAGCGGCTCTCCCTATTCCACAACGACTGTTCTATAAATAGTGGTTGGATTCCTTCAGCTATGTACGGTGTAAATATGGCAGCTCTGAAGACCAGCGATGGTGGCTAGGAAATAGTGGCTTTGTATTACTGCAACGAAGGTAAGAGGGCTCACTCACTACCACAAAAAACCTTCACGCTACGAAATTCAGATTTGCTTCTTCACGATCTGAAATTAGAACCCTTAGATTTTATGATCTGCTCTACACTAAAAAGTCTAAGAACTACTCTGATACCATGGGCAGATTTACAAAGAGGCAGACCACTATGTGAAAAGTCTTAGACCTACTCTGATACCATGAACAGATTTACAAAGAGGCAAAGAGAAAATGAGGAAAAACGCATAGAGTTGAGAAGAGCCTATCAGTATTAAGCAGTGTTTTAAGAATCGGCCGAGCAGACTTCGAAACGGTCGAGCCAGACTGAACCAAATGCTGGTCGAGTCAACTCGGTAACAACCGGTTCGGCTCAGCGGGCGCGACCGAAAAGCATTTTTTTTTTTTTTTTTTCGGGGACCCCAAAAGCCAATTCTTTTCTCCCTTTGGGTTCTTTGGGGTCCATTTCCCTCTCCCAAACCCTATAAAAGCTACCCAACCCCTCTCATTTCCTCACAGCTATCTTGTTGCATTTGAGTGAGAAATTATGAGTTTATGAAGAGTTGTGGAGTTTATTTTTGGAGTAGCAGTGAGGAGTCTTGGGAAAGCATTGGAGTAGGAGTGAGGAGCTTCTTCGGCATCCATTGGAGCAGCATTGAGGAGTTGGTTTGTTAGAGCAACTTTGAGGACGCAGTTTGTGCCTAGAGGTATTTTTTTTCACTTCTAAAAATATGTTTTTCTTATTTATTTATTTTTGAAAATGTGGAAATTGAAAAGGGTGTTTTTTGTGAAAGAAATGAACATTGAAGCAATGCTATTTTTTTTTTTTCATTTTCAGAATCTTTCCTTTCATTTCCAAGTCAAAAAATGGCTCCTAGAGTTAAAGATGTTGCTTGGGCATATGTTGAAATGGTTGATAATCAAATACATTGCAAATTTTGCCATAGAAAAATTAAGGAGGGTCCTGGGGGCATTAATAGGGTGAAACAACACTTGAAAGGGATTAGAGGCCAAATTAATCCATGTGAATCACCACAAACTGGGGAGATTAAGAAGGAGTTGTTAAATAACTTTGGGAAGTTTCAAGAAGAAAAACCTAGGAAAAAAGAAATAGAGGCTGAAATTGGGAGGAAGAGGAGTATACAAAAAATGATGTCTACCAACCCCCATTTTGATTTTGAGGGTTCTTCTTCTATCCCTTGTACTGATGCATCCAACACCTTCTGCTATGTTCCTCCCTCTTTGGATCTATTCAAAAAAAGGGTAAGGGTAAAATGAAAAAGAAGGGTGATATGAATATCAAAATTTATTTCGCTGTCACACCCTCCTCTCCATTAGATGCACATGGCCCTAAAGCTAGTATAACTTTGCAACCCACTTTATATTACCATTGGAAGAAAGAATTGAGGGGAGATTGTTTGTGATTACATATCTAGATGGTGGTATGATGTTGATATCCCCTTCAATGCTTCCTGTCCACCATATTATGAGCCTATGTTTGATGCCATATTTGTTGTTGGAAAAGGCTTCAAAGGCCCTATTATGCATGAGTTAAGGGGGTTTCGTTTGCAGAAAGAAATTTCCTCCATTAATGAGTATTTGAAAGATTTCAAAAACTCATGGGAAAAAACAACATGTACCATCATGTTAGATGGATGGATTGATCAAAGGAACCATACCATCATAAACTTTCTTATCTTCTTCCCACAGGGAACCATGTTTCTAAAATTAGTTGATGCATCTGATAGGGTGAAAGATGGACAATTGTTGTTTCAGCTATTAGATGAGGTTGTTGAGGAGGTGGGAGTGGCTAATGTTTTTCAAGTCATCACAGATAATGCCTCTAACTATGTTCTTGTTGGTAAACTATTAGAGGAAAAAGACAAAACCATCTTTTGGACCCCATGTGTTGCACATTGCATAGACCTCATGCTTGAGGATATTGGCAAATTAGATTGGGTCAAAAACATTGTAGATCATGCCAAAAGAATAAAAAAATGTATCTACAATCATTCATAGATTTTTAGTCTAATGAGGAGATACACAGGGAGCATGGATATTATTAGCCCTGCCATCACTAGATTTGCAACTCATTTTTTGACATTGTAATCTTTTCTTTCATAACATAGAAACTTGCAAAAGATGTTTTCCAGTGATGAATGGAATCAAAGCCAATGATCTCTCAAATAGGAAGGAAAATAATTGAAAAAGAAAGTTAATGAAGAAATATTTTGGAGACAGACAGTAGAGATTGTGAAGGTTGTTGAGCCATTGGTTAAGGTTTTGTGGTTGGTGGATGGGGAAGGATTGGTTATGGGCTTCATTTATGAGGCTATCGATCAAGAAAAGGAGCAAATAAAGAGGGCATACAAGTATAGAGTGGCTAAGTATGGGCCCATTTGGGCAATCATTGATGAAAGTTTGAACAATAAACTCTATTGCCCTATACATGCAGCTGGCCATTTTTTGAACCCAAGGTATCATTATAAAGCTCTGGTGGCAGGAGCTTTGAGTGGGGAGGTTAGAGATGGATTGATTGACTGCATTGATTGCATGATCCCACTGGAGTGTGATCAATTGGAGATACACTTACAGATCATAACCTTCAGCAAAGCCACAAGTACCTTTGGGAAGAACCTAGGAAAGATTGCAAGGGAAGCAGATGAGCGAGGTAAATAAAAATTTCAATTTTCAAATTCTTAATACTTATTTTGTTAAATTTTTAATAATTTGAAAGTTGGATATAATTTGTTGAAAGTTGAAACTTGAGCTAACTCATTACACTACGATGTTTTTTGCAGCACAGTGGGAGTCTTTTGGTAGCCATTTTTCCTCAATTGCAAAAGTTTGCAATTCATATTTTGAGTCAAACTTGCAGTGCTACTGGGTGTGAGCACAATTGGTCTGTCTTTGAGAGCATCCACATGAAGAAGAGAAAGATTTTGGATAAAAAATGGTTAAATGATCTATTCTATGTCCAATACAACCTTCGGCTCATATGCAACCAATTGTTGAACAAAAAACCTAATTCAGATCCCATTGTGTTGGAAGATATTGATCCAACATCAGATTGGGTAGTGGAGGGTCATCCAACAGAGTTTGATTCTGATGAGGATCTTGATTTGGATTTACAGGCGGTGGCATCACTTGAACAAAATGTTTAGTTGAATGCAGATCCACTTGTACCAGCCTCAGGCCCAGCCCCAAGTCCTCCAGTTGCAGGCGCTTCCTCTGCTCATCCACAATGAAAGCGCATATCTCATCTATCTCAGCGTGCAGTTGTTGCACAGCCTGCTAGTGCTACCACTACTATAATTACAGTTGGAGATGATGATGAGGAGCAACCATGGGTTTCCTTGTCTGAATTTGATTCAGAGGTTGAGCCAGATGATGTTGGCTCCTCTAGCAGTAGCCAGTAGCAATGGTCAGTGGTGACTAGTGATGTTTCACAATTTACTTTTGTTGTAGAGGCCATTTCTAGCCTCCTTGGTTATGTTTTTTTGTTTGAATCTCTATATCATCATCATGTATGTAATGGACAGTGCACTGGGTGCCATTTCGATATAATGGATATATTCATGAGCCTACTTTGATCATATGTTGTTTTCTATCTATATGTTAAAGCTTTGTTTTTGGAAACATGAATGAAAATCTTTAAAATTATGTTTTTTTCTTTTTTAATCAATATTTAATGTATTTTTTACAACGACCGAGTCATTGAAATCAAACCATCTGAGTTGATATGGAGTCGGAGTCGGAGTCGACCCTTGACCGTTTCCAAGGCGGAGTTGGAGTTTTAATAAATTGGTATTAAGAAGTAAAACAAAGTTTAGAATTGATCTGTTTTGTAAGCTTTGTTGAGACTTAGAAGAGCAAACAATTATAATTAAAGAAGAGTTGTTAGTGCTAATGAATATAACGATTAAGATTAAAAGAGAGTATTAAAAACAATTTGTATTGTTAACTAGTTCAACAGTCAGTGAAAATATTCTAGAATTTTTTTTTTATGTGATTGATCTAAAAGCAAGCTTCAAACATAAATATAAATCACAAAAGTCTGGAATCAAATATTTTTAAAGACCATTAATTTAGTTATTTTTTAAAAATCTTAAATATTTTGGATATTAGACAAAAATATTTTATCTAATATTATATATAAGATTTACTTGAGATTATAAGTATCTAATCTAGGTGGAGTTGAATAGTGGGATAAAACTCCTCTGGCTTTTTCCTAACCAATTAGGATTTCTCCCTCACATGATTATATACGAAGCCTCTAGCTAAATGGATCTCTAGGACCATGATCTTTATACATATTTGCGATATTTTTTAAACTCATATGAATGCAAAAGTATATTGTTATCTCTCACAATGGTGCAAGACTCAAGCTGAATATGGCCAATTATCCATTTCACCATGTCGTAATAGGGTGGGATGACTAGCCTAGACGCTACATGGTAAATACATGACCTTCTCATGTCTTCAAACACCTCAGAGTCCAAGTCGCCTTTAAGAAGATCTTCATCATTAGTGTATCCATCCACTGTCACCACATTGACAACACCTGTGCGCTTAGGGTAGTCCACATATTTGAAAATTTGATAAATTGTTGGCAAATCAGGTGGGTTTGCTATCCTGGTGATTCCGAGAAGAATCTTGAATTGGGTTTCTGGTTGCCCTCTACCTTTGGATACCTCAGCTTTCATCTTCTTTCCCTTTCGACTGCGAGCTTTCGCCATGGTTCTTTCAAGATTACTACACAGTAAAGAAACCCTAAAACTTGTGAGGAATGGAATTGTTGAATAACACCACCACCAAAAGCATCACATAATGAGAAAAATTGACTCATCGATTGCAGATTTATGACCGTGGGTGTCTCCTATGTCTCCATGCACATTTTGCAAGCAAAAATTCATTTCACTTTCTTTCTAGTTCATTTGTATCGAAGCCCATCAAACCGCTTAGACTCACTTGCGGGGTTCTGATTTCGAAAACTAGAAACAAGCCACTCATATAAATTGACAAGCGTTGTGCCTTAACCAAGTTGGGATCATTAAGGAGCGAGGATTAAAATAATGGATGCCGAGCTCTGGGTCGCTCGATTGGCTATCGATTTTATCTTTGAAGTTTTTTGTTGATGAGTAGCGTGGACAATAGTGTGAGCAGTGTGGTCAGTAGCGTGGACAACAGTGTGAGCAGTGAACAGTGAGCATCATGAGAGCAGGGAGTTTTTATGCAGCATAAGTATCAAGCATCAAACAAGGAGTAGCCTGTAGCCTAAGCAGGGAGCAGCGATAACCTGAAAAGTGGAGAGCAGTGCGAAGTAATCTTGGCATTTTATAGACCTACATCTTTCTCAAAATAGGGTGGACGGAAAATGCATTCAAACATGACAACGGGACAAGAAATTTCAAAACATGTGGAGACAAATGATTTAAGACAAGTGAAAATTGCTTCATCCACCAAAGCTGGGAAGTGGGTTTGGGTCAATGCCAAACAATATCGGGGCATTTTAAAACGAAGACTAACTCATCTAAAATGGGAGTAGACAAGGAAAAAATGGTCTAAAAAAGAAAGTACTCTAGCCCTTCGCAAAAAGAACTCAAACAAGTCCCCTCTATAAGCACGTGGCAACAAGAAGTCCAGAGGAAAAGTCCTTGATGATTCTGCCTTATATAGTCCCACATCCACACCTCTTAGCTGGTCATCTGATCTTTATGTGAAAGAATTGTTAAATGCAAAACAAAGGTTAGAGGTTTTAGAAGCTAAAGAGCAGGAAAGAGATCATAAAATTCATCTAATAACAACTGAGAACAAGGCTTTAGAAAAAAGCAATAAAGTTTTAAAAGAACAAGTGGCATTGCTACAAGGATTTCTCCTAATATGGAAGACAAAATGGCAACATATGAAGGCGGATGTGCAAAACATAAAGAAATATGTAGTCGAATGTATAGAGGTGGTGGATGCGAAATCATCCCAGAATAAAGGGAAAATGATTGCCCAAATAGACAATCATGAAGAGAAAGCAAGAGAAGAAAGGAAAGGAGATTCCACCAAATTTCCAAAACTTGGGCTAAATTTATTAGCAATTCTGCTAATAAGGAAGGGGAAACAAACATTCAGGTTGACAACATGCAAAATAGAGAAGGCAAGGAAAGACAAAATAGAGCACCAAACATAATTATTAAAGGGGTGAAATAATATGGTAAAAATGAATGTACTCTTGACCTTGCAAGAGACTTCTTGAAAGACAAGTTGCTATGGCAAGGACAAATATGCCAAGCATGGAGGGTGGGAAAGTTTAACGATGAGAGAGCCAAGCCCATAAAATTAATCATGCCTAGCTTGTGTGATAAATATGTCATTCTGAGCAAGAAGCATTTCTTGAGGGGTTCTCGCTTTTTCATAGAAGAATATTTAACTGTAAAACAACAAGAGGAAATGAGGGAGGAAATGTTAAAGGTTAGGGAAGCAAGAGATGAAGGCAAGAGAGCTTGGATTTATAAAGGAAAATTTGTGATAGCATGATTTGGACCTCCTTCCAAAACAGAGCAGCAAGATGGTAATAAAGAAGAAGCAACAAACTATTCAACAAGAAATCAGGAAGCAAGGTCAGCATGGGAAAGCAAGAACAAAGACTCAAATGTGAGTCTTGCATGTCAAAATAAATAGCAATCAAGTCCCAAGTTTCCTTAAGATTAGTTTTTTGGAACTGCAGAGGTTACCCAGGGAGACGAGGACCTGGCTTAGGGCATATTGCGAAAGATAGATACATAATTTGCCTCATAGAAACACATGAGCATGAAGGGTACAAGACACCTTTGTTTAAAGGATACTGGAAGATGGCAGTGTGGAACAAGGCAGTAGAGAATGGCAAAGGTCACGGTGGTATCATGGTTGTAGTAAGGGAGAAAGAAGGTCATCTTATTCAGTTAGAAAAAGAAGACTCAAATAAGAAATTCATTTGGTTTAAAATATCAGCAGATAGAAACCACATCAGAATTGCAGCATGTTATTTTGCGCTGCAATTTTAAAAAATCTACAAAGGTAGAGGGCTTGACCACAAAGATCCATTTGCAGCCTTAAAAATAGATATTGCAATATATTAGCAACTAGGTGAAGTCCTTATAGTGGGTGATTTCAATGCTAGTACTCCAAGTGAGCAAGCTAGCATTCTTTGATGTAAATATGATTGCGATGTTATTTGGATTACAAAAGAGAGTAATCATCAATGGGAAAGAATTTCAAAGGACAAGGGCCGAAATCTCTTTGATGAAAAATTGCTTACTCTATGTGGGGCCTTTGATTTAGTCATTTGTAATGGCTTGACTAGATGGGTAAAGTCCAGTAATTCCACTTTCAATACTTACAATAGAGCAAGTGTAGTAGATTATGTAATTTGCTCACATGGTTTGTATGAGAAAATGGAGGAAGTTTTTATTGAAGATCAGTTGTGGGACTTAAAATTGGATACAAGCCAATTTATTTATGTTTCTCTTGGACTAGAAAGAAACAATTAGAGTAAAAAATTCAACATGTCCAACAAAATCTCCCACAAGGCAGAGTTTTTTTGACTCCAAAAAATTGTAATACCTTAAAAAGACGCTAGAGAGGCTCTTCGAGAAGGAGAAAATCACAATTCACAACCTTCATAGTCATGAATTAACACATTTAATTCAATGCACACTTGCAAAGTGCAAAAGAGCAAAAATTAAGAAATATGAAACAAATTGTTTTCCGTTTAATGCTTGGTTTGACGAGGAATGCAAATAAGCAAGGAGAATGTGAAAAGAGTCAAACAAGAATAACATAAAGCTCAAATCTTACAAGCAGTTATATTAAGTAAGAAAAAAGGTCGATTTCATGGTTTCAAGGAGGGAAGAACTAATCTTCCTAGGGCAAAATAATTCCAAATTATTTTTGAAGGAGCTACAACCAAAAAGGATACAAACTGGAAATAGTATTACAACTTCTAAATGGTTTGACTATGCAAGACAACTCTATGAGCAGGATCCCAAGGTTGACCCTCCCCCTTCGGTCAACACTGATACTGAACTCTTTACAGTGTAAGAGGTAGAGATGTGTATCAAGAAGTTGGGTGTTGGAAAAGCAAAAGACTTAGCTGAACTCCAAGCATAATATCTAAAGTGGGGCTCAAAGATCCTTGCACTTCACATTATGAAAATTTTCAACAACATCATACAACAGGGGCTCTGCATAGATTGGACAACTAGTGTGGCAATACCTCTTTTCAAGAGTAGTGACGTCAATAATCCCTCCAATTATAGGACCATCATGATAAACCCTTTGTTTGCAAAGATATTTGGAAGCATGCTAGAAAATAAAATTAGTAAGTGGGCAAAATAAAGAGATAATAACGCTAAAGGGCAAGCAGGATTTAGACCTAAACATTCCACAGTTGATAATTGTATAACTTTAAGGCACATCATTGAAAAGGTTTGGGAGAAAAAGGAAGAAGCCTTTTGTTTCTTTGTTGATTTCAGAAAAGTGTTTGACTCAGTTTCTAGGGATAAGCTTTGGCATAGAATGGAGGAACTTTGGGTTCCTAAACATTTGAGAGCAGTTGTGCATAGGTTGTATGAAGAGGTGAAAGTCAAAATTAGAACTTCAGCGGGCATTTCTGAAAGTTTTAGAAGAGATATTGGGGTCAAGCACTGTCTCCTACCCTTTTTGGTTTATATATCGATAAGCTTGAGGAGTGGTTAAATTCACAAGAGGGTGATGGTATCTATTTGGGCAAGTTTGTTATAAGACTTCTTTTCTATATAGATGACCTTATTCCGATTGCTAAATTGAATCTCTTGAAAGAACACTTACTATCCCTTGAGCATTTTTGTAGAAGTGTGGGTATGCAAGTCAATATCAACGAAATGAAAGTAGTTGTTTTCTCTGAGAAAAGAAAACATAATTGTCATATGTTCTACTTTGAAGGCAACATTCTAGAAGAAGTTGCAGATTACAAATACCTTGGAATTTACTTGAACAAAAATCTAAGTTGGGATGGTTGTAGAAAGAAAAGAACTTTGGGGGGTTGGAAAGCATTTTATGCTTTTCAAAATAGGTGTAGAGAGGCAAAGTTATGGGACTGGAAAACCACTCAAACTCTTTTTGGGCTTCTAGTGATTTTGATGATTCTTTATGGTTGTGAACTATGAGCCAACGGTATATTCGACATGCAATGGAGACAAATTGAGAAAATTTAGAAGCATTTGATTATGAACAAATTCAATATAAAAAGTGCAGTTCCTTACGCTATCTTGTTAAGTGAAACAGGGGCTGCTCCTATTGAAGCAATTGTTATGGTGCGAGTCATAAGGAATTTAAAAAAAATGAGCAAATGGAATATGGTAGAGGGCCTAAGGTTGTCTTTAATGACAGATTGTGCAGCAGATTAAACAAAAATTAAACAATGAAATTAACCAACAAGAAAATATATTTAACAATTAAAAAAAACAACAACAACAACAACAAAACAAAAACAAAAAAACATGGATGTAGCAAAATAACAAATGGTTTAGTAAATGAGGTATTTGCTTGAACGTGTGTCCCATAAACATAAAAGTGATAAAAAAATTGTTATGGATAAGTTTCACAAGCGTACTTGGGATAATGAGCATGAAGAAATAAAAAGTACTATATTGAAGTGTTTAATGCCACTCATAGTCATCAACCAAAAGCATACATAGAGGCCAATATCTCTTGGAGAGACAAAATTCTTATTGTTCAGTTAAGGACTAATTCTCATCAACTTTTTTGTGAAACAGGGCACTGGAAAAGGTCGAAAGAAGTGTGGGAGGAAAGAGTACGCATTTTTTGTTCTTTCGGAAAAGTGGAAACAGAAAAACATTTCATTTTAGAATGTGAGGTTTTCAAAGACAACAGAGAAAGTTATGCAGATATGCTGGCTGCTAGCTCTTGGGATAATCTATTTAGCGAGGGGTTTGTCGAAAAGCTAGGAGCATTTATTGTGAAGCTTCACAGAAAAAGGGTCGAATACATCAAGCAAATGAAAAGGCAATCTGTCCCATAGGCTATCTTTAGCCTCGTGCACATTAAAATAATTTCTTTCTTTCTTTCTATCTAAAGGAAAAATAAGTCGCAGGTTAGATCCATCTAACTCTGGATATGTCATACATATCATATGCCAAAAGAAATCAAATCCTTGAAATGTAAACCTTTCTTCAAATTATTAATTCAAAGTTATTAAATCTAATATTATTAATAATTGTAGAATTTAGGCTTTTGTGATCCATATCAAATTCATAGAGAAGATTGGTTCGAAATGCGTCCACAAATTATGATGTGATTTTTACTGAAAAATATTCTCTATAAATATTAATAGCATTAATAATAGATTTGATAATAATAATATTAAATTTAATAATAAAATTAATATTAATATTAAATTTAATAACAATAATATTATTAATATTAAATTTAATGATGCTTTTTTATATGATAGCAAAATTTATAATAAGATTACATTAAAGTAATATTTTCAAATACTACAATTTTGATGTGAAAATTTTATGTCTTTACAAATTTTAATATAGGGTATAATTTTTCTTTTTAACGATTAATTTTACAAATATTTAATTAAAAGAAATATTAAAATATTTTTAAAGAGGATTTTCAATTTTTTGTGTTAAATTGTATTGTAGTTCTTTTATATATGGTTATTTTCATTTTTGTTTTGGACCAGACATTATTATTTTCTTTTTATTATTATTTTATTAAACATGACATACTTACACATCCTTTATAATAAGTTATAAAATACACCTCTTAACACAATCTAAATAAAACCACTAATTGAATGGTCCCACAAAGACAAAACATGCCTGAACGGAAATGAAAAGAGCCACAATCAATAAAACAAAACGTGGTAGGATGGCAGGGCAGGAATGGAAATGAAACGAGCCACCATCAATAAAACGTGGTAGGATGGCAGGGCAGGAGCTTGCAAAGCAGAAAAGAACGAAGACAACAACATAGACTATTAAAAGAGAGGGAACCCAATTATGAGATACATGGAAAGTTGGCCACGACTCATAAGTGATGGGAGGGAAACTGAAGGAAGAAAAATAACTTTGAAAAGAAAAAAAAAAACCTTAAAGCCGAAAAATCAAAGGGAACACTTGAAATTTTACTTGAACAGGAATTAATATTTTAGGTAAATTTAAAATAAAATAAAATAATTACTATTTACAAGCTACAAAGCTACAAAATCAAATGAAACCTAAGAAATTTTACTGGAAAAGGAATTAATATTTTAGGTAAATTTTTAAAAATATAAGAATACTATTTACAAGTGGTACCCATGAAAATTTGTAATTTTAAGGAATTTTCTGGTGAGAAAGTTTGTACAGGACAAAAAATATTATTTAAAAAATAAATAAGTATTTTCTCATAATTATACAATTAAAAAATGATTAGAAGAAAAAGTTAGTTATCCCCTACTACACATGATTGATAAATCTAAAACTAGAAATTAACTTCAAAGAAATCAAATGAAGAAAAAACTGCACCTCAAACATTAAAGAGATCCACTTTATAAATAAATAAGGCCAACAAAACAATAAAGTTACACTCTATTTGATTTGAGACGTACATTAAATTTGTCTACAAACACTAACGAGCCTATTTACAAGTGGTACCCATGAAAACTTGTAATTTCAAGGAATTTTCTGGTGAGAAAGTTTGTATAGAAAAAAAATGTTATTTTCAAAGACGATAAATATTTTCTCATAATTCTACAATTAGAAGATGATGAGAAGAAAAAGTTAGTTATCCCACTACCACAAATGAGGGGAATTTTTTGGTGAGAAAGTTTGTATAGAAAAAAAAATGTTATTTTCAAAGAAGATAAGTATTTTTTCATAATTGTACAATTAAAATATGGTGAGAAGAAAAAGTTAGTTATCCCACTACCACGCATGATTGATAAATCTAAAACTAGAAATTGACCAAGAAGTTGATAATTGATTTGATTCGAAGAAGTGGGTTCAAAGAAATCAAACGAGGAAGAAATTGCACCTCAAATATTAAAGAGATCCACTCTATAAATAAGGCAACCAAAACAATAAAGTTACACTCTATTTGATTTGAGATGTATATTAAATTTATCTGCAAACACTAACGAGCTTAGAACTATGAAAGGGGCAATGTAGATGAATGATAAGGATTGTTGGGGATTGGCCAAATGTAGATGGATGATGAGGATTGTCGGATATTGGCCATAATTGAAGAAGTGGGTTCAAAGAGATCAAATGAGGAAGAAACTGCACCTCAAACATTAAATAGATCTGTAGTGCCCCACTCTAGTCGACTAATAGTGATATGACATTAACATTTATTTAGCCCTAAGGCCCACACTTTATTCTTTGATGACCTCAAGTTGAAGATCCGAACATGTGACTCTATTATTAGTGGTTGTGGTGTTCATGTATGTTCTCCATTGATATTATGATGATTGTAGCATCAATGGTTATGCATGTTCTCTTTGATATTATGATGATTGTAGCATAAATGGCTATGATTGGTCTCTATTGAATTTATGATGATGATAGCAATAAAGGATATGTATGCTCTCTATTGATATCATGATGATGATAGCTTTGATGGATAGGTATGTTTTCTATTGATGTTACGATGTTGATAGCTTTGATGGATACGTATGTTTCCATTGATGTTATGATGATGATAGCCATGATGGATGTGTCCCCTATGTTACCTACTTGCATTAGTTCTAGTTCACAATGAACAATGATGCAAATGACTAGGTGATGTTGATGATGCTATTATGACAATGACTAACACTGAGAAACCTTGTTACCGATGATGATTGAGTATGGCAAGAAACCACCAAAAGAACTCACATATGACGAGTTGACAACAACTGGTTTGATGAAAATTATATTTTGTCTTTGAAATTCTAAGTCAATTTTTAAACTTGTTATATATATTTATCTATATTCTAATGATATGTTAGTGGTTGCGGGCATAGATTAGTTGCTTGGCCGAATGACTTACATATGGGTGATGGGGTTGTACAATTGGATGGAACTGCATGGGAGGGGTTGGAAAATGTCCTTGGTCTCACCCACTAGCACTCCCGCCATGACTTGGGCTAGAAATATTGAAACACCTTCCCCTTGAACATCACTAGGTCATGGTGGCAGGTCCCAAAGTTGGGTCGCTCATGAGGATTTTACTGGGGGGCGTGCATCAAGGAAAATTCCTTGATCCTCAACACAATTAGTCTCACTATAGCAGGCAACATAAGAGATGATAGTGTTCTCTGTCGTTGCAACTATACTTTCCCCTCATAGTCATTGAATGTTTGAAGGGCAGGTGGCGGGGCACCCTTGGAACTTCAAGGGAATTTCTTGAAGGGCACAACCAACTTGGCACCCTTGGCATCACAAATAAACTGTTGGGCGTGACACCCTTGGAACTTAAAGGGAAGTTCTTGAAGGGCACCACCAAACTTGGCACCATTGGAATCATTAAAAATAAATAAATTAATAAATATAATAAAGATATGAAAAAATAGGTAAATTCACATCGAGGGTAAATGATGTTAGAAACCGAGGTAATTAAAGCAAGAATAATACTTGGGTTAAGAGAATCATAGGAGGAAAAAAATATCTTACCTTAAAAACTCTACCCTTCCCATGTTGGAAAATATTAGGTAGATAATGTAAATTAATTAGGTAAAAAGGGGAAAGATGGACATAAATGTAAGGATATATATTAATCCTAAAATAGTTAAACCTACCCCTCATCAGGCAATATAGGCTCAAGGTGGAGGCCGAGCTGAGCGACATCTGTGACATCATCCTAGGGTTATTGGATGGTTATCTCATTCCCTCTGCTTCTTGCGGGGAGGCCAAGGTCTTTTATCTCAAGATGAAGGGAGATGACAATCGTTATCTCGCGGAATTTAAGACCCTGGATGAGAGGAAATAGGCAGCGGATGGCACACTGGAGGCCTATAAGAATGCATAGGGTATTGGTCTGATTGAGCTAGCCTCAACACTTCCTGTAAGGTTTGGACTTGCACTCAACTTTTCTGTGTTCTATTATGAGATCATGAATATGCCAGAGAAAGCATGTGCCCTTGCTAAATAGGCTTTTGATGAGGCCATTGCTGAGCTGGATACACTAGGTGAAGAATCTTATAAGGATAGCACACTAATCATGCAGCTTTTGAGAGATAATCTGACACTCTGGACTTCTGACATGCAAGAACAGTTGGATGATTCCTAGTGAAACAAATAACTAAGAAGGTGCATGATCCTCTGGTTCAAGTGAGATAGAGGTGCCACACTCATTAGTAGGTTTATCATATGGAGGTGGACTCAATGACAGTTTGGTGGTTTTATTCATTTTAGTGAGTGGAAGGAGAGGCCATTTTTACGGGTCTGCCACAGTAGTTGATGGTCCGGCAAATGGTTTGGATGATGTATTAGTGGTACATTGTTGCAATAATTTTATCCAGAAATTCATTAGTAAATGATAACTGGACACATGTGGAAGGATTATCATATTTTGTTGGATTACACTGTTTGTTTCAATGTAGTTTGAGACTTTGTGATCCAAATCAAGTTTTATAATATTATTATTCATAGACAAAAAAAAAAATAGTTAAACCTAATTAAAATAAGAGGATGGTGAATTAAAATAAGATTAATAGGTTAAATTTTAGAGAAATTTAAAGAACCTCCATGTGTAAACAACCAACATAAGATATTCATCTAAGAGACAACTTGAGTTAAATTAGGGAGTAGATAGGGGATAAAATCTTAACTTATCAATTGACTTTAGTAATGAACACAAATTAAGGAGTAAAAAAGGGGATCAATAGACAACTAAGAGAAGAAATAGGAATCTTGTTGAGGTAAAAAAAAATTATTATTTTAAAATTAAAATTTAAGTAAATAATTTTGGAGATCCTTGATGAGAGATTGACACATGGGTGAGTGAATAATCAAACTATTGGATTAACAAAAATAATTAATTATGCATGAAATGTCAAGTGTCACCTATGAAGACCCCTATAGAAGAAGGGGCAAGCCATGGGAGAAAGGACTTTTTCTTTACCCTATTGTTGGATGGATGAGACTATGTCAGAGTAATGACTATGAGCTATAGTGAGTTTGGTGAGGTAGAGGACTTTGGAGAGGGGACTCTTGAGCCAAAGAGTGCTCTTCTCTACCAACTAATACATTCCTCCATTGTACAATCCCATTGCAGCTCGGTGGTCTGTGGGGCAGGAGAGTACCCAAGGAGTAGGCTGGGAGGTCAACTAGTTGGTCATTGCATTCAAATTAAGCATGTCGACATTCACACTTCAAGGCGACTGACAACAAAAGAGGGAAATTAGCAGCAAGTTAAATTTGAATCTCGTCTCCTCGTGAGCGGTACCTATGTTGTTATAATATTATTTTGTATGACTTCATTATGGATTTAGTTAATTATATGTAAATTAGATGATATGTTCAATGAAGTGAAATTCATGGATGTGTTAAATAGTGCTTAATAAATTTTGAGTTCCCAATGCTATCTTCTTATGGTTGTATTTTTATTTTGATTTAATATATATATATATATGGGGTTGGTCCCTACAAGATCCACTCTATAAATAAGGCAACCAAAACAATTAAAGTTACACTCTATTTGATTTGAGATGTATATTAAATTTATCTGCTAACAAGCTTAAAACTATGAAAGGGGCAATGTAGATGGAATATGAGGATGGTTGGAGATTGGCCATAATTGAGGAGATTGATGCATATATAAAGATTGAAACATCAGATTTGATATCATTGTTTAATGGATGGAAACCTATTGTATATAAATTGGTGTTCAAAAAGAAGATCAATTCAGATAGTAATGTTGAAAAGTAAATGGCTAGATTGGTTGTGAAAGGACATTTTTAAGTTAGAGGGATAGAATTTGCTGATATTTTTTCCCTAGTTGCTAAATTAACATCTATGAAGTTTCTGAAGTTAACATCTATGAGGCTTTTGTGATATATATACCAACAATTTTTTATTAGAGATAGGATAGATGGATGTGAAAATGACATCTGTACATGGTGGCTTTAAGAATGAAATCTATTTAACATAGCCAAAATCTATTTGACATATCTAGAGTGCTATGTTGAAAAAGGTAAAGAGACATTGTTTTGTCAATTAAAAAAGTCTTTATTTGTTCTCGAACAATATCCTTGAATATGTTAACAGAGGTTTAGATTCTTTTGTGTTAGGATTAGGCCTTTGAGATCAAAAATCGATCCTTGTGTGTATTACCAAAAAGATGGTGGTCATTTCCTTGTTATCACTTTGTGTGTAGAATATATGTTAATATTGTGGTAACAATAATGATGTAATTCATGATTTAAAGTCTTAGCTTTCAACATAATTCTATATGAAGGACTTGGGGATACAAAAAATATTGTAGGAATGGAGATCAAGAGAGATAGAGAAAACAAAAAGCTTTGGTTAAGCCACGGTAAGTATGTGAACTTTGCGCTAAAGTAGTTTTATATAGCAGATTGTAAACCATTGATTGTTCCAATTTATATGGGAACTAAGCTTTAAGTTTAGCAATGTCCTACTACATCTGCAAAGATTGAGACTATAGCTTCAATTCCTTATGTTAGTGAAGTTAGTAGTTTGTTGTATGCAATGGTCTGTACTAGACAAAACATTGCTTGGGAGTCTTCAGTCGATTAATGGCTAAACCTGGACATGAACAATGGGATGTAGTGAAGAGGGTTTTCAAGTATTTGCAAGGAATTGAATGCATATTCTATTTGTTATCATCATGATGTTTAAGAGGACCAACACTTAGTGGATATAAAAGGATTTGTGGATTCCAATTGGTTTGAGGATGTAATTAAAAGAAGATTTATCAATGGATATGTGTTTTGACTATTTGGAGGAGTACTAAGTTAGACAAGCAAGTGACAAGTTGTGGTTTCATTTTCATAATTTGCGGAGTTGAAGTATATGACAACTACTCGTGCATGTATCAAGGCCATCTAGCTTATGAAATTGGATTCATATGTAGGGCTAAGTCAAAGAGCTATTATAATGCAGTGTGATAGTAACAATGCCATTTATCTAGCTAAGAACTCAACCTTTCATACAAAGACAAAGCATATTGATATCTAGTACCATTATGTTCACAACATGGTAGAGGATGACAAGGTGATACTAAATAAATTTGACACTTTGCAAAATGTTGCAAATGCATTGAAAAACCAACCAGACATTGCTTGGGAGTCTTCAGTCGATTAATGGCTAAACCTGGACAAGAACAATGGGATGTAGTGAAGAGGGTTTTCAAGTATTTGCAAGGACTTGAATGCATATTCTATTTGTTATCATCATGATGTTTAAGAGGACCAACACTTAGTGGATATAAAAGGATTTGTGGATTCCAATTGGTTTGAGGATGTAAATAGAAGATTATCAATGGATATTTGTTTTGACTATTTGGAGGATTACTAAGTTAGACAAGCAAGCGACAAGTTGTGGTTTCTTTTTCATAATTTGTGGAGTTCAAGTATATGGTAGCTACTCGTGCATGTAACAAGTCCATCTAGCTTATGAAATTGGGTTCATATGTAGGCTAAGTCAAAGAGCTATTACAATGCAGTGTGATAGTAACAATGCCATTTATCTAGCTAAGAACTCGACCTTTCATACAAAGACAAAGCATATTGATATCTAGTACCATTATGTTCACAACATGGTAGAGGATGGCAAGGTGATACTGAATAAAGTTGACACTTTCCAAAATGTTGCAAATGCATTAAAAAAAACAATGTGCATGAATAAATTCAAGTGGTGCTATGAGTCTATGGGCCTTACGATCCCTAGCATTTAGTTCATTGTTTGATGCATCCTCCCTTAGACTCTTGCAACATGTATGACAATTGGTAGAATGTTGGGACAAATGTGTCATATACCTTTTGATTATGTAGTAGAGTTATCTCAATAAATGTTGAGAAATAACAAGAAATTAATGTTGAGAAACAACAATTGGCCTATTAATAACTAGTGGTTTCCAACATGTAGAATTGGAAAACCATAAATAGTTTTTGGTTTTGTTATGCCTACATTTTGAGTGCTTTGCTTGGAGGGACAGTAAGATTTCTTTTACTTACTATTATGCTACCAATTTTTTTCCAAAAACTTTGCACTGTTTAATACTCCTATTGAGAGCACAAAGACTCCATAATGTATTGTAACCATTTGTTTGTTATTGAATAATACATTGTGTGCACTCTAGGGTTTTTCTCTCGAAAAGGTTTTCCCCGAGAATTTGCTTTTAATGGTTGTATGTGTCTATGTTGTTTATCACTACCACTGTGTTTATTCAAATTTTCTATGAATTCTTCTCTCATTGGTTAATGTAGAAAGCATATTCCACACCTCTAATTCCTTTTAGATAAAATGGTCAAGATAAATGCAAGAGCCCCTCAAACAAATGTCAATAATTGCCATTGGCAGTGGGAAAATAGAAAGGTCAAAACAAATGCACAAAAAAGATGCGCTTGAGTCATGTGCAACTAAAAGGATACTGCATACATACTTAGATGATTGGAAAGGAGAAACTATTTCAAATCTTATCATTTCCTCTTACTCCCAACTCCTTGTAAAGAAAGTCACCCACAAATTCACAAACATTATTTAGGTTGCTTTATCTCATGGGAGAGCTTATTTGTAAATCTACCTATGCCAAAAATCATCTATAAGTCAACAAATCTATGCAATGTGTTTCATGGAATTTATCTGCACTTTGCAAAGAATATGTAACTTGTTCATGGAAAAATATATTTACAAACATTGTTTAATTGTCCATACATAGACAATTATGGAAAGCATCGCTAGGAAAAGTTTTGCCATATGAAATCCTTATTTGCATGGTGGTTGAACTATCTTTTGTTGTAAAGACTAAAAATATGAGATCCTCGTATGCATGGTGGTTGAAGTATCTCTTGTTGTTAAGACTAAAACATGTTTATCAGTGATGACCATCTAAACAAGTAACAACAAGACTAAAACATGTCTTTCAGTGATGACCATCTAAACAAGTAAAACATTAGAGTGATCCCTTATGAACCAGTTGATATTCGAACAAATTTTGTGGTGGTTAGTGCACTTTTGGTGAGCTATCAATGCAAAAGATCATAGCCCCTACATGGCAACTATCAGTATAGGGCCAGCTAGCAAGCATGTAGGCTAAATAGAATTGACTTCACCAATGTCGTGTGTGTAGAGTGATATGTGGAAGAATATATATATATATATATGTGTGTGTGTGTGTGTGTGTGTGTGTGTATATATATATGTATATATATATATATATATGTATATATATATGTATATATATGTATATATATGTATATATATGTATATATGTATGTATGTATATATGTATATATATATATATATATATATATATATATATATATATATATATATATATATATGTATGTATGTATGTATGTATGTATGTATGTATGTATGTATGTATGTAGTTTGCAAGGCCTTACATTTCAAAAATGGTCGAAGTATTTTCTATAGGCTTTCGTCATCGGAGGGTAGCGATCTTTGTGACCCTTGGTTTTGTACGAAGCAAAGTGGTGGTTCTACCATTCTCGTATGTTCTAGAACTCAAATCTTTCTCTCTTTTCCATATACTAAAAGTGCAATATAATGTAACCCTTGAAAGGTTAATCAAAGACTTTTATAGTGTGGATTTTCTTTGATTCTTGTACGAGTAGCAACAAATACTAGTTTGTGCTAAGCTATTATTACTCAGGAACTGAGACTGAAAGTACTAAGATTATCCTCTTTTTAACTAGGAATATTGTTTTTTTAACATTGTAAAAGAAACTTTGAAGTTAATTGAAGTTTTCATAATACAGTTCACATAATTAATAATTGTCAATAAAATATTAGCAATTGTTCTTAAAGGTTGGCTAGAAAATGCTATTATAAAATGTATTGAAGATTATGGATGTGAACATAAATTTTCTTACTTAATAAATAATAATTTGAGATAAAATTTAGATAACAATTTTAATCTATTATTAAAAATTGTCAAAGTCATAAATGATACTTTTCATATACTTGGTCATAGCAAGTGTTGTTTAACATGGAGATGTTAAGGTATATTTCCATGTCATTTGTCATTATCTCATTTAAGAATGAAACAATAAGAATTACCTTTGGCAAATAGAGATTCAAAACCCAATAAATAAGGTTCATTCTTCAACTCTAACATGGAACATTACCTAGAAAAGACTTAAAGGTCAATTAAAATTTTTTACTTGATAAATAATAATTTGAATATATATATATATATATATATATATATATATATATATATATATATATAACATTAGAAATATTCAAATTATATATATAATCTATTTTCCCAATTGAAAATGAGGTTTTTTATTTAATAAGAAATAATTTCACTCTAATAAAATTTAGATAACAATTCCAATTTACTATTAAAAGTTGTCAAAATCATAAATGATACTTTCATATACTTGGTCATAGCAAGTGTGCTCAATAAGCTAAAGAACCTTGTTTAACATGGAGATGTTAAGGTATATTTCCATGTCATATGTCACTATCTCATTTAAGAATGAAATGGTAAAAATTAGCTTTGGCCAATAGAGAGACAAAACCCAATGAATAAGGTTCATTCTTCACCCCTAGTTGATACAATCAATAATTCCCAATAATATATTAGCAATTGCTCTTGATGATGCAAAAGTTAAAATATGTTATTATAGAATGTATTGGGGATTATGGATTTAAACTTAAACCTTCCATGATAGGAAATAATTCAAAACATACAGATGATTCAAAGAGTTATTAAAAAAACACTTAATAACATTTCACGTGAAAGTATCAATTTTTTTCCAAAATGAGAAACAATTTCACTCTAACAATAAAATTTAGACAACAATTATTCCAAGTTGTCAAAAGAACAATGAATGTCACCAAGAATGTCTTTCATGCACTTCGTCATACCAAATATGCTCCAAAGCTAAAGAACCCTACTTAAGAACTTAAGATGGGGCATGCTAAGATCTCTTCCACATCTTATGTGAATTACTTATTTAAGAATGAGAGATAGAGAGTCAGCTTAAAGCAAATAAATTAAAGTTCATTTTCACACATCAATTATGTTACAAGGCAACATTATTGATGTTGACTCTCAATTGCTACACCAAACCAAAAACTCTAGCTCAACGAACCCATCCTCTAAAGCATAGGGTGCTATAAATTTTATAAAAAGCATAATATTCCCTTTAACACACACACACACACACACACACATATATATCTATAAAGCATCCATAAGACCATTTATCTTCCACGAAGATGAGGACACTCACCTGTAAAGGCATGAAAACAAATGAATAAACATCCAGACATAAAAGATCTAGTTTAAAAGAATTTAGACTCTAAGGAACAATCAAATCATGCTTGAGAGTTCCCAAAGCAATCGTAAAAACTGTATCAACAAAAACCATGTATTACACCAAGGAAAAGTAAAAGAATATTACCTTAAGAAAAAACAAGGACGACAAAACTTAACCAGCAAGTTGTTTTCCAAAGTAATCTTGAAAATTGTACCAACAAAGCAATCCTAAAATTTGTATCAACAAAAACCATGTATTGCACTAAGGAAAAAAAAAGAATATTGCACTAAAGAAAAACAATGAAGATAAATCTTAACCAACAAGTTGCACTAAGGAAAAACAAGGAAGACAAATCTTAACCAACAAGTGTATTTGTTATAGGGTGGAAACATAGTCACATGCTAGGGTGGAAACATAGTCACATGCCCACTAATGCTAATTATTCCTAGGGTCAAGTATTGCAATAAGGAAAAGCAAAAGAATATTGCACTAAGAAAAACAAGGAAGACAAATCTTAATCGACAAGTTGCACTAAGGAAAAAAAGAAAAACAAATCTAAATCAAAGAGTGTATTTGGTGGAGGGTGGAAACTTAGAAACCTAGTCACGTGCCCACTAATGTTGATTATTCCTAGGGTCAAGGATATGCATAAACTAGGAAATTCACAATTTTACATAAAGATACTACTTGCAAATTTGTATCAACAAAAACCATGTATTGCACTAAGGAAAAAAAGAAAAGAATATTGCACTAAAGAAAAACAAGGAAGATAAATCTTAACCAACAAGTTGCACCAAGGAAAAACAAGGAAGACAAATCTTAACCAACAAGTGTATTTGGTATAGGGTGGAAACATAGTCACATGCTACGGTGGAAACAAGGTCACATGCCCACTAATGCTAATTATTCCTAGGGTCAAGTATTGCAATAAGGAAAAGCAAAAGTACATTGCACTAAGAAAAACAAGGAATACAAATCTTAATCGATAAGTTGCACTAAGGAAAAAAATAAAAACAAATCTAAATCAAAGAGTGTATTTGGTAGAGGGTGGAAAATTAGAAACCTAATCACATGCCCACTAATGTTGATTATTCCTAGGGTCAAGGATATGCATAAACTAGGAAATTCACAATTTTACATAAAGATACTACTTGCAAGAGGACAAACACATCTAATGGATTATAAGTATAAATTTGATATCTTCTTTTTGTATATGGGATAAACTTATAATGAGTTTAAAATTCAATTTCTATGAATATATACATTATAAAATCAATATATATCTATCTTAATTCCAAATTTATCATGCATTGAGAGGGATCAAACCCTTTGAAGTGCAGAATTTTCCTTTAAGAGTCTAAAGTATTCACCTCGAGGAACTTGTTTCCTCTCTATGCATATTGCATCCACTAGTTATTTATATCAGCTTAGATCCACGTTAAACTCATATATATCAAGCACTGAGGAATCAAATTTTTCAAGTGTAAACTTTTTTGGTATTTAATTCATATATATCAAGCACTGAGGAATCAAATTTTCCAAGTGTAAACATTTTTGGTATTTAATTCAAGTCATATATTAACTCTTTCATATTAAATAATAAAAAAATTACACCTTAAGAAATTGGATCAGTGTGAATGCTTGATAGATCTAGACTTAAGATGAATCTAAGCTTATTTTTTTGTATATAGTTATTTATTTTTTGCCATATAAATATATGTATGCGTATTTTGCTTGATAGATCTAGACTTAAGATGAATCTAAGCTTATTTTTTGTATATAATTATTTATTTTTTGTCATATAAATATATGTATGCTTATTTTTTTGGTCAGATAATGTTATCTAACAACATCTTCCTCAAATTGCACTCTCAAACATTATGAAGAGAGTTTAATATTTTTTTGTCTAACAATTAATAAAAACAAACAATTTTTTAATTTCATCAATGACTCATTAACATGAATAAATATTCATTACTTTTTTTATTACAAATTGAAATCTTTGTTATTATTATTATTTAAATGTGATAAACTTTGAGAATATTTTTTGGTTTTAGTTGTAACTCAAACATAAATATAAATTTATTTTAAAATGGACTCGTATTTTCTCTTTACATTAAACACAATTGTATTTTTACTTCAAGTTGTTTTTTTTTTAAATGCTAGTATTCTTTTTATTATTTGTAGTAGTATTCTTTTTATTATTTGTAATTTAAAGATAGCTATTTTACACTAAACTCAACTTGTATTTTTTTTTGAAAGTTGGGGTGTATTTTTTTACTTTGCATCGAGATGTATTTTTTTTTTCACTTTAAAATCCACGTGTATTTTGTATTTTTACTTCAAAATAAAGTTGTATTTTTTTTAATGCAAGTATTCTTTTTATTATTTATGATTTAAAGATAGCTACTTTACATTAAACTCAACTTGTATTTTTATTTCAAAATCTAGGTGTATTTTGTTTTTTACTTTAAAGTCTAGGTGTATTTTCTTACATTATTACCTCTAGACGTAATCATAGGTTCAAATCAAGAGGAGGTTATGGTGTCTACATTTTTACATCATATTTTTTTTAAATGTGATTATTCTTTTTATTATTTGTAATTTAAAAATAGCTACGTTACACTAAACTCAACTTATTTTTTAGCTTTAAAGTCTAGGTGTATTTTTTTCACATCATTTCTCCATTTTCGATTGTAAAGCACCTCTAAATATAATCATAGGTTCAAATATGGTGTCTACATTTTTTTAGATCATTTCCGCATATTGAGTTGTAAAACACTTCTAGACATAATCATAGGTTCAAATCAAAAAAAAATTATGGTGTGTACACCTCTAGAAATTTTAGCAATCAAACCATTATGTGAAGAAAGTGTCATGTCCCACAAAGAAAGAAATCTGATACATAACTATACAATTTGATATTTAATTGGACTCTGATCTTAAAGAGTAGATTATTGTTTATATATATATATATATATATATATATATATATAGATAATATGTTAAAATATTTTACTTAAAATATATATTCAGATATTTGATACTTTTAAATACCAAAAGATATTTTACATCAATATTATTATTATTATTATTATTATTATTATATATTTCATTATCATAATTCTATTAAGAGTTGAAAAAACTAATATATCATTAAAATGTTTTTTAAATAAAAAAATATATATTTATATCAATATTAATATAATAATAAAAATTTTCATTTTCTATGGTCAAAGTTAAGTGGTGAGAGAAACAACCCATACAAGAGAAGAGGCAATATTTTCTCACATGTGAAATTAACACGATGAAACCGCCACCATCTAACATGTCTAATACATAATGAATAGATGTCTCACAAAGCATTGTTCAATGAAGTGATTACCTAGGTCACAAAGCATTGCTTTTCCCTTCCTTGCTCCAAAGATGAGCAAAAGCTTGCCAACTGATCCTTGGAAGCCTTTTTATCAATGAGGCCTTTGTTTTCTTCATTTTCCATTATTTTCCTTCATTTTCCTCATCACATGCAACCTATGACCTTTCACCTTCCCTTTCTCCGAATTTCAATTATTTTCATAAATAAATGTACCAAAAATGTCATTGTGCCTTTCCAAAGCCTTTTCATTGCCTTTGCCAATTCCCTTAGCCATAATAACCAAAATAAACACCCATTAGGCTGTTTTTCCCAACATTAAACTTGGAATATGTGTCTCATGACCTTGGTCTTATATTTTTTTTCATGGATTTTTAACCAGAGTTGTTGTACCAATTTTAAAATAGTTGAATTTATTTTTATTTAAAAATACAATTTGAATCACTAAACATTTTTATCTTATTAAAAATTGTGGCTCAATTCCAATGAAAAATATAATATTTCACCTTATCACAATATATCTAAATTTTTTTGAATTTTATAAAAAAAATATCAATATAATTTAATATATGTAAATTTTACTGGATTTTATAATAATAAATATAGCAATTTAATTTTAAAAATCAAATGAGTTTAAATTGATTTATTTAATTTGTTATAACATTACATAAAATAATTAAAAATTCAAATAGAAAAATAATGTTTTCTAAATATTTTTTACTTGGAACTTTAGATTGAGAGTGAATGGTTACACTTTAAGACATTCCTTATAATAGGCCACCATCATTAAACTAATTAAAAAAAAACTTTTATAACTCAAAACTAACTAAGCATGTATTCTCATAGTCTCATTTCTATAACAAATAAAATTATTATGATCAAAAGTTGTAATAGACTAGAAGTTTAATAAAAATGGTAAGTAAACATTATGATTTAACCCACTTCATATAGGAAAAAAGATATGAAAGTAGTAATATCCCCTATTCAAGCTTGTAGTTGGATTTGTGTTTAAGGATCAAGTTTGTCTTAATTCCAATATTAGAAGTTGAAACATGTTGTAAAACACCAAAATCAACAATCCTAGAGAACAAAAATAATGTGCAAATTATATGATCCACAGCTACACATGGAACAAATTATATGCTCAAATAGATAACTATGTTATGAAACCAACGCACAAAAAGATAGATCAACGCCTTAGAAATAAGCCTCTTCGAGGGGGAAACCTCTTTTACATTACACAAATGAACAATTCTTGGATGATACAACTGACAAGACCTCCTTTCTATATATAGGAATCTAAGGGGTCATAATATAATCAGAGTCAACATAACAATAATAATGTAAGGGCACGATAATAACAATAGTGGGCTTCTATGGGGCACAATAATAACAATATAGGGACTACATGGGCACAACAATATAATAAGGGGGTCGTACTAATAATAATAAGGGGTTACACTAGTAGTATAGGGACCTAACATGCCCCTTTTCTTCAAAAAGTTTGTCCTCAATGCTTGAGTAGTTCTTGATGGTTTTGTATAAAATTCTTGTCCTCTCGTGTGGAATTTTCAGCGGGTAAGTTCTTCCACTTGATGAGATACTATGAAATTGATCGATTTCGTAGCTGTCGGGTTATTGTTTCTATAATTGCTCCAGGTTCCAATATGATTTTTCCTTCCTCGTCAAGTTTTGGCAATATTGTTTGAACTGGGATCTTCTGCAACTTTTGAATGAGTGGCCACACTTCTTTGTCCTTCTTCCATTCATCCCTTGCTTCATTTATCCAATCTGGTTGGATAATAGAAATAACACAAAACAGTTCTTCCACATCCTCATCCTTTCTTGAGAGTGCATCTGCAACAACATTTTGCTTCCCTTTTTTGTAGATGATTTCAAAGTCATAACCCAACATATTTGTGACCCATTTTTCCTGTTCTTCTAAAGATAATCTTTGGTCTAAAAGGTATTTAAGACTATCATGATCCATTTTTACTCTGAAGTGTCTTCCCATTAGGTAAGGTCGCCATTTCTTAAGTGCATGTAGTATTGCCAACATTTCCTTCTCATAAATAGCTTGCTTGAGATGTAACCGTAAAAATACCCAATCGCCTACATCAAAACTTCTTTCGCTACGATGTTGATCTGCATTTTGTTTCATTCGAATATGTACCAAAGTGGCATTATCATTTAAAAGTTTGAGAACTTGTTGTTGATGCTCGATGTGATCTTTCACTACTTGAATATTTTTCTTCTTGATATGTGCTTCTATCTTGAGAGTTTGAGGAGTGGTAATTTCTTCGAATGCATTACAAGATATGGTCAAATTCATTTTTTGATGGTCGATGTGATCTTTCACTTCTTGAACATTTTTGTTCTTGATATGTCCTTCTATCTTGATAGTTTGAGGAGTGGTAATTCTAGCCAATGTATTACAAGATATGGTCGGGTTCATTTCTTCTTTCTCGATGTGATCTTTCACTTCTTGAACCTTTTTCTTCTTGATATGTCCTTCTATCTTGAGAGTTTGAGGAGTGGTAATTCTTGCCAATGCTTTACAAGATATGGTCGGATTCATTTCTTCTTTCTCCAGGGTTGGTTCTTGTTGTATATCCTCTTCTTTTGATGTTTCTTGATCATTTTCTTCCTCCTCTTCATAATCTATGTAAAATAATTTCTTCTCATCACACATATGGCCTTTAGTGTATTTGTTATCAAAATTGTAACAAAGCCATTTTCCTCTTTTTTTCTTTCAATTGTTGTGGTGTAAACCTTGTAGGTTTTGGAAGGCTAGGACAAAAAGCACTTCCATAATTATAGTCGTGAGTGGTGGGATTCCTTGTTTCCATAATTTCACTTTCATTTTTTCTTGCCAACTTGAATGTTATCCTTTAAAGTCCCTATGAAGACATCAATCCTTTGCTTCTCTGGAATATCATTTACCCTTATATTCAATTTTTGAAAGTCCTTAATGTGCTCTACCATTGAACCCTTTTGTTTGAGATTTCTCTTTGTATCCTCATAATGTGCTATCATTTCCTCCATGAAAATTGACCAAGTGACAAGTGGTTTTCGAGAACAAAGCCCTTCATACCATAAAAATTGATTTGGTTCTAAATATAAAGATGCAATATGTACCTTTTGTAACAGTTTCACCTCATGTAGATCAAAATATTGCTCCATCTGTAGTATCCAATTTACCAGATCCTTGCCATCAAACTTCCTCATATCACCTTTTCTTGATTTTAGGAGATTGAAACGACTATAACTCTGTAATTTCAGATCTTCCAATTCTGAAATTACTACCTGCAGTAGCCCTCTGCGTCCTCTTTCCAATGCCACCAATCTGATCAAAATTGGATTCTCCAAGAACGATTTATGTACAATCTCCCAAGATGACCTGATTATATACCTTTTCAGAAGAGCGAACTTGTACGAAGATCCACGTGTCATTGTTTCAGCCTTTGGACCTTAAACTGATACACATAAATCTATAGGTCATCCTCCTTCTATAACTTCTTACGAAAGTGCAATCTGATGCTCAGAGAGAAAGTTATGATGATTTTCCCAAGGTCATCTATTTGGGATGTAATTCGGGAGCTTGCAGAAACCCTAAATGTCTTGGACTGTATCTCCAAAAATATAGCACAATAAAATATGAAATTTAGACCCGAGGTTCAGCGAGATCTTTTCTCAAATGGGTTTTGTTTTAAGCTTCTGAAACGTAGCATAAAAAATTTTACAGTGAAAATTCCACGATGAATTGTTTGGACTAGCAAAACCCTAGAATCCAAAGCTCTGATATCAAATGTTATGAAGCCAGCTCACAAAAAGATAGATCAGCACCTTAGAAATAAGCCTCTTCGAGGGGGAAACCTCCTTTAAATTACACAAATGAACAATTCTTGGATGATACAAATGACAATACCTCATTTCTATATATAGGAGTCTAAGGGGTCATAATATAATCAGAGCCGACATAACAATAATAATGTAAGGGCACAATAATAACAATAGTGGGCTTCTATGGGGCACAATAATAACAATATGGGGACTACACAGAAGCAACAATATAATAAGAGGGTTGTACTAATAGCAATAAGGGGTTACACTAGTAGTATAGGGACCTAACGAACTAAGAGACAAAAATTTGTCTTTAGTTGAAATAATAAAAAAGACGTTGTACATAGTCAAATTCCAAAAGGTCTATTAGATTGCAAACACACGATCACATACATAACTCTTGTAGAACATAAAGGATGAATAGTAATAGCAAAGTTAAGTTGAAAATTTTCAAATGGATGAAGTCATATTTTGAAAAGTTATATGTGATGTTAGAATTAAATATTAATTGCACATGTCAATCATTATTTGAGCTTGATAAGTATAAGTTGAAGTGAAAAATGTACTACCCATGCTTGTCATTTCTTCATATAGCTTTTCAATATATATTATTCAACATGAATCCATTTACATTGGGAACATGAGATTCCAAATGTGAGATATTCTAATCCAAATAAATGGCACACTAGGCTCTATTAGAAATAAAATCATCATGTCCAAGAAGAACACCCAAATAGGTGGGGAATTAAAATAGTGACTTAACATCTAGCAGTGCCTTAATAATGCACATGATCATTATCTATCCAAGACCCCATGGACAATAAAATGGTATTTTTTTTATCAATGAATGTTTAAGTATTTAGATTCAACAAAGTAATTAAAGCATAACAATCTCAAAAGATATTTACATATTCACAATCTTGGGGGCCTTGAAATTCAAACTATGTCTAGTGCATCTCTTTGTCTCTGTAAATTACAAGTTTTCACATAAGATTGTTGTGTACTTTTGTGGTGAGATACAACAAAATCAATATCATGGTTGTAACCATAGTTTGGAAATCATTATTGGGCCTTATTTTATTCTCAATGACCTTAAAAACATGATATTTTTTGTCATAAAATGTATGGGAGGCAAATGCATGTCTAACCTACCACAATATAGATCACATACAAATTCAAAGTTGCATGTCTAGATAAGACACCATATTATCATCTTTGCAGCGTGGGGCGAGGTAAGCTCCAAATAATGAAAGAATAAATGCCTAGAAACATTTTCAGAACTTGTAAAATTTCCAAGAGGTGAAAGAAACAATACCAAAAATTCATTTTCAAAATTTACATACATAATACACCTGCATCATTGGCTAAGTACACCTTTACTCTAACCCAAAAAGGAAAAGAGAATCTAAAATCAAAACCCAGTAACAAGGGTCACTTACATGTTGAAATGCCATGAATTTCAAACCAGGTAGGCATGTGAAATATTTCGTACAACATAGGGTGTACCTCCCCTTAGGTGGAAAGATGCTTCAACAACATTTAGAGAACTTGTAAAACCTAATCCAGAACATAGCAATGCCACTATCATAATGATCCGAACTTAAACAAGAACGCAACAAATTATAGATATAACCATAAATACAAAGATGCAGCAGAAATAACACTTGATTTCATTAATATCAAATATTGAAATATGCTTACAAACAGAATGGAAATAAGACTAGCTTGGACGATGGTAAATTATCTCTGAGAAGAGATGTGGCGGCTACATGCCTCTCAATTGTGTTACAATGAGGCTCAAGGGCCTATTTATTATTGAAAAACAAGAGAAAACCTTAAACAACCAAAACCCTAACCCCAGGAGATGTAACGTCAAGAGTTTGTGGATCTCGTTGGGGTTATTTTAGCAGCCAACTTCTTAGGGTCATAACTTGGTCATATTATCTCTGTTTGGCGCCTACAATACCTTGTTGGAAATCTCTTCGAGTACTACAAGATTTACTGGAGGCCCCTGCCTACGACTATGGGCCTGCAGCGGACCTTAAAAAAATGTTATTTAGGGGATCAACACTATTGATTTTTGGGTAGCATCGGATGTGATCTAGCTATGAAAGTTTATGGAGGAGCTAGAACACATGAGATCTCCAAGACCGAAAAATCATTTGGAGAAATTCCACCTGGATTGTATTTTATTAAAATAATTAATATTTTTAATGGGGTCCTAGTCTAAACTTAGGAAAATTAAAATATTAATGGTAATGAAAATATGGGTGAGAAGCTTCTAAGAGATGAGGATCAAGTCTAATTTAATCTTAGCCATTGATTAGAGACTTAATCTTGAGCATTGATTTCTCAACGGGAAAAGTATAAATGGAGGCTTGGGGTTAGTTGGAGAAGACACGCAGTGAGAGAAACATTTGAGCTAATTCAAAATTCTAGGGCGTGGTTTGCTGACGATTTCGAAGTAATATTCTAGTGCAGAGAAGGAAAGTTCGGTAGAGGTACTTCCGTCCAAGGCCGAAAATACATAGTAGAGAGGAAAAGCAACATCAAGGAGAGACAACGTAGTTCCAGAAAGGGTGACACAGAGGCTAGAGGGCTGGCACAGACACTTAGAGGCAGCGTTGGGGTTTCTGTGAGGTAAATTAGGCAGCAGTTCATCATATCGATTTCTGAGTCGAGAAGGCTCACTAGGAGGGAGACACAACTCCTAAAGGAGGTGATGTAGACTCAATGCAAAGCTTGGAGCAGCCATCGCTACATAGCACTGGGGACAACGCAGTCACTTGTGGGGTTTGTTCATCTTATTACTAGATTATCCAAAATATCTGTCTCTAGATAGAGGTGCTTCTACCGAGTTTATTCTTTGTTGGGTGGGACAAATTTGGCACCCTAGTTGTATTCAGAAATCTGCTTAGTAATAAAACCCTCATATCTGTTGCACCGACTTTCTCACATTGGGTTTTTCAGGGGATGCTTAGTCAAAAAATAAGTGTGTCCTTTGTGTCGTTGTCTCATTTATTTTTCAGTACTTGATATGTATATTAGGGTAGGCTGCAGTGTATTTACGTTAATAGTTTCTAAATACTTGTTAAATCAATTTGTTGCAGTAGGATTTCTGGTTTATTAGTTTCAGAAATTTTCAGATGGTATCAAAGTAATTGCAGATCAAGGAGGACTAAAAAGACAGAGGAAAATATATGTGTGAAGACAATTGTCCCAAGAGATAGCGTAGTTTCAAGCCAAGAGACTAGAGGAGGGGTGACGCAGTCACCAAGGGAGGCTCACCCAGAGCCTGCGTCAGCCTCATTGGGTGACATTGTTGCTGCAGAGGGCAACACAGTGGTTACTGGGCTAACGCAGAGACTGTTGAGTCTCATTTTTCCTGTTGCTGTGGCTAGAGGTGCAACATAGATTTCATTTGGAGTTTTTGGTGGGGTGTTGATTATGTTGGTGCAGAACAATACCTAGTGGGGTAGAAGCAAAGTAGATGGAATTAGTTCCTTAGAATATTTCTTGCCAAGAAATCTAGATCCAGTGTTGAGCAACAACAAAAAGAGATGAGAGAGGGGTGGTTCGACAGTGGTTCGAAGAAGGATTTCCGTGAAGGAAATTGAAATTCAGAGGGAGCTTATTCCTTAAATTACTTCTAGCGCCAAATAAATCCAGATCCAATTTTTTTTGGGGCAACAACGAAAGAGAGAGAAGAGAACGAGTTCGACATTTTAGTGGCAGAGATGGCAGCCACATCTCTAGGAGGGAGGTGGGGTGATTTAGAGTTGTAGTTCGAAAGAGCTATAGAGGGGGCAAGATCCTTGAGGTGCCTAAACTCTTGGATCGCATATGGCTGCGGGAGCCCTTAATGATAGTAGTAGAATGACGGGAGTCAGTTGGTGCGAGAGAATATGAAGAGATAGCGGCAGAGCTAGAGTGCTCAAAGTCTGAAGCAACGCAGTGGAGTGTTGCAACAATGTAGGAGGCACAAAGAAGATACAACAACAGCCCAATAGCATCAGAGGGTCAGCACAAATTAGCAGCAGAGGTAGCTTCAACATCAAGGGGCATCTAGACTAACCAACATGTCAGCTTTTGGGTGGATTTTTCAGTTGCTTACTTCTCAGCAACTGAGTTGCAGTGCACTAGTTAGAAGTTGCAGTGATATGGGAAGCATGATGCAACAATACAAATGCAACAGTGAGAGTAGCATTGTCATGGGCAGTAGTACAGGTTGCGGCAATGTAGAGTACTGATGTTGTGGATTAGTGTGATACTTCTGCTAAGACGTATTGCTAGAGCACATTCCTCACTAAGAGGGAGTGTTGATTTTTTGGTAGCATCAGATGTGATATAGCTCTGAAATTTTGTGGAGGGGCTAGAACACATGATATCTCCAAGACCTAGAAATCGTTTGGATAAATTTTGCCCAGATTGTATTTTATTAAAATAATTAATATTTTTAATGGGGTTCCTAAGTCTAAACTTAGGAAAATTAAAATATTAATGGGTATTAATGAAAATATGGGTGAGAAGTTTATAAGCGACGAGGATCAAGTCTAATTTAATCTTAGCCATTGATTAGAGACTTAATCTCGATCGTTGATTTCTCAACAGGAAAATTATAAATGGAGGGTTAGGGTCAGTTGGAGAAGACACACAATGAGAGTAGTACTTGAGCTAATTCGAAATTATGGGGCATGGTTTGCTGAGGATTTCAGAGTAAGATTCTAGTGCAGAGAAGGGAAGTTCAGCAAAGGTACTTCCATCGAAGGCTAAGAATACATAGCAGAGAAGTAGAGCAACATCAGGGAGAGACAACATAGCTCTAGAAAGGGTGGCGCAGTTACTTAGAGGTATCGCTAGGACTTTTGTGAGGTAGATCAAGTAGCAATATCAATTTCTGAGCCTGGAAGGTTCACTGGGAGGATGACGCAGCTCCTAGAGGAGGTGACACAATCTCAGTGCAGAGCTAAGAGCAGCCATCGCTGCACAGCACTGGGGACAACACAGTCACTTGTGGGGTTTGTTCATCCAGTTGCTAGATTCTCCAAAATATATGTCTCTAGATAGAGGTACTTTTGTCGGGTTTATTCTTTGTTGGGTGAGCCAGATTTGGCACCCTAGTTGTATTCATAAATCTGCTTAATAATAAAACCCTCATATCTATTGCACCATTTTTCCCGCATTACGTTTTTCCAGTGGCTTTTAGTCCAAAAATAAGTGTGTCCTTTCTGTGGTTGTCTCATTTATTTTTTAGTACTTGATATGTATATTAGTGTAGGTTGCAGTGTATTTGCATTAATATTTTCTGAATACTTCTGAAAATAACTTGTTAAATGAAGAACAAAAGTATGTAATCCAAATTATTTTGATGTAGTAGGATTTTTGGTTTATTAGATTCATATTTTTTTACAAAAACTGCTCCGAAAGTTCAGGACCCAAAAAATGCTAAAAATAGTAAATGCTGAAATAAACAAGGAAATAACTAAAATTGACTGGAGTTCTAAGTGGAATAGGTGGGTGACCACCAATATACACCTCGATCATTCCTTCCCCTTAGGAAGCAATAATCCCCATTGTGTGCAGAGCCTCCATTAGGTGAGGAAATTTATGTTGAACCTGGTCCCTGGTGATCCACTGATAACATTGCTAGAATACATAGACACTAAGGCGACCAAAGAAAATATAACAGTCAAACATGTAAACAAGATAATTTTAATAAGGAGTTCACCCATGGCTCCTGGGCTATGTCTCCTAGTCCAGCCTTTCAATGGTGGCCTCTCTATTATGTTTTCAAGCAGATTTTTTACAACAATGAGCTCGATTCGAGACTCACTAAACAAAACAAAGTCAGTAGGAATGGAGTGCACAAACACTCCTTACTGAAACTCGACCTCTTAGGGTCACAGTAGTATGACGGGCCTATGTCAAGGAGTTTGCTTGAACCTCTCAAGCCTTTAATGGAGTACACAGACTCTCTGACTCTCTCTAGCTTTGTCTGGCTCGATGCTACCTTCAGGTCAGCTTGGCTTCTACTCTTTGTTCTCTGCTATTAGCTTCTTGCATCTCTGTGTGTGCCTCCTTCTGCTTTTGTCAGTTCATGGCTTTAAAGCCAGTCTGTTCTTTGACGACTCATTTTTGCTTCCTGGCCTTCTGGTTTCCTTTCCTCTATCCGTTCGAATTTCTCTCTTTGCATCATCATCATTGGGTAACACCTTGCAGGGAGGTGGCCACCTGTTTGCTAACGAACTGGATGTCAGATTCCCTGAATCATACTTGATTAGTCGTTAAATCTATTTACTTCAAGATCGCCCGCGAAAATGAATCATTTTCCAACTCATCATCCACATCGAACTTCAAATCCCCTGTTATCTTTCTTTTTGACTTGTCAAATCCAGTCAGTCATCGGGACACATCTCCACCATCGATCTGGATCCTACGGTCATCCTTCATATCGGGTGGAAAAGTCGCACGGTGTTTACCCATTTGATGCAGGTGATTTTCTCTCTCATCCGCCAGACGCGTGTCGCTCGATGTTTGGCATCAGGAGGGACTTAGTCAAAACTACTTACCACCTCGAAGCCTTTCGATATCCTGTCGGTTTTGGGGAATCTAACGCTACGGAACCGAAACAATTACTTTTTCGAAATTTATAGTGATTTTGGGTCCAGGCACTTCTGGGCTTTCCTTCACTCAGGGGGATGCCCTGCGATACGCGATTAGTGCTTATCGCTAATCACATATCAGAATCCACCTCTGTTTCCAAAATTAGCCTCAGTTTTTTCCAGTTTTGTGCCATTGCGCTTTATCATGGACCAACGGTCTACGCGCTCGACCGAGGGTCCTCGTTGCTCCGCTCTGGCCACCACTGCAACCGTTACTAGGATTCCTTCTGATAGATTTAACTTTTCTATGACTTGAATCTTTTAGCATAATTTGAAACAGTAATGAAAACTTAGAGAGTTTTAGGATGCAATTCGGATCACAACCTTCCCACTGAAAAATCTTTTGGACCACCAAAAGTTGGTTTCCTTTCAAGCATCAATCAAGTGAGGATATTTCTTCCTCGCTTGCTCAATTTCTATCCATTTCACACTGCTTGGCTTTGAACATTTGAGTTTGATTCTGAGGTACTCAACATACCATCTGCGTGTGGTTCTTACCTTCCTATCCATAACTGTATCTTCTAGCAACTCATTAAGATATTTAGGTAACAAATCATTAATAGAAGGCAATTGACTCTACTCTTTGAGATCTTCAATTAATGAAGGTTCAAATAGTCTCAAGCTATCTGAATTAACAACTAAGTAGATGTGCATGTAAGCTGGTAGATCAAGGTGAAAATCATTTTCACCAATTTTCTCAAGTATCTTGAAAGGTCCATACCTTATTGGCTTCAACTTCTTACCTTCACCTTGCATCCTGTCTAATATACAGCCAAACTTGATCAAAAACCTGGAAACTATTCTCCATCCAATGCTTGTCATGCCTTGCCTTGTACTTGGCTTGGCTCTTTTCCAGTTGTTCCTATACTGCTTGGTGAATCTCTTGGATTTGTTCAATGAACTTGGTTGCCTTGTCCACATCATTGTGTCTATCAAGTGCTATGTCTTTACCAAAGACAAAATCCAAGGGAGACCTTGGTGTGCAACTAAAACAGGTCTCAAAAGGAGATCTCTGTGTAGAAGAGTGTTTAGCTCGGTTGTAAGCATGTTGCACATAACATAAATGTGCATCCCAAAGTTTGGGATGCTTGCTACAATAGCCTCTGAGCAACTGGATCATTGTCTTGTTGACCACTTCTGTTTGGCCATCTATTTGCGGATGAAAAACTGTGCTTTTCTTCAGCCTGGTGTCCATCAGTTCCCACAAACTTGACCAAAATTTCCCAACAAATCAGGTATCTTGATCAGATATTATTGAAGTGGGTAATCCAAAATGAACCCATACATGCTGAAAGAACAACTTTGTAGTTTGTTCAGCTGTAATCTGTTTGTTACAAGGCATTAAAATACACATTTTGTTGAACCTATCCACAACAACATATAGATAGTCATGACCTTTCCTAGATTTTAGGCAGTCCTCCAAAAAAATCCATGGAAACACTTTCCCAAGGATGAGAAGGAATTGTTAGTGGAGTGTACAAGCCTAGTTTTCTATTGATGGGCTTGCTTTTAGCACACATGGTACATCCTCTTACATATCTAGAAACTGTCTCATTCATTTTTGGCCAATAACAAAATCTTTGCAACTATGCAACCATTTTACTTACATCAAAGTGATCTAATACTAGAGAAGTGTGTGCTTCTTGAATTATCTTTACTCTTTCAGTTTGTGGAATGCATAGCTTCCCAAAATTATACAAGAGCTTGTTCTTAATATTATAATCCAATTTTTCTACTCGTTTGCCTTGACTGAAAGTTGCATATACATATTTAAAATCTATATCTTGAGCATATTTTTCAATGTAGCTCTCATGCGATACTGAATTATGCTTAAGTATAGTAGATTCATTTATAATTGGTCTAGATAACATATCTGCAACTTTATTGTGTATGCCCCTTTTATATCTGATGACTAAATGAAACTGTTGTAGAAAACCCATCCATCTATAATGTCTTGATTGCTGCAACTTAGTTTGGGAGTGTAGATATTGAAGTGGCCGATGATCAGTATGTATAACTATCTCTTTGCCCATTAAGTAATGTTTCCACTTTTTCACACTCTGTACTAATTCATACAATTCTGTATCATATGTGGGATAGCGCAGAATTAAATGTCTCAAAATGATAACATATGGGTTTACCGTGCTGCATCAACACTGCTCCCATGGCATAGTAACTGGCATCTATTTAAATCTCAAATGGTCTTGAAGATCGGGCAATGCGAGTACTGGTGTTGTACTAATCTTTTCTTTCAAGGTGTCTAAGGATTTTTGTTTTTTGCCTCCCCACTGAAACACCTTTTTCAATCCTGTTAAAGCATGTAAGGGCGCTGCAATTAAGGAAAAGTTAAAAATAAACTTTCTCCGGTATTGTGCTACTCCTAAGAAGCTTCAAACTTCTATAGCAGATTTGGGTTTAGGCCAGTTTACAATGAATGCAACCTTAGAGGGATATATCTTCAATTCACCACCCCCTACTATATGTCCCAAATAATTCAAAGATGTTTTGCCAAATTCACATCTTGAGAGTTTAACATAAAGTTTTTCTCCTTTCAAAACATCTAGTGTCTGCTTAACATGCTTTAAACATTCTTCCCACGTTTTTCTAAATATAAGAATGCCATCCAAATATACAATAACAAAATCATCAAGAAAAAGTATGAGTACATCATTCATTACTCTCATGAAAGTAGTAGGAGCATTAGTTAAGTCGAAAGGCATAACCAGCCACTCATACAATCCCTGCTTTGCTTTGAAAGCAGTCTTCCCTGCATCTTGCTCTGCAACTCTGACCTGATGATAGCCACTATGCAATTCTAACTTGGAAAAATAAACAACTTCTTTTAACTAATCTAATAGATCATCTATGCGAGGAAGGGGATAACGATTTTTTGTCGTTATCTTATTCAATGCTCGGTAATCAATGCACATTCTCCACGAGCCATTTTTCTTCTTTACCAAAACCATTGGAGACCCACATGGTGATGTGCTAGGTCTAATGAATCCTTTCTCGAGCAGCTCCTATACCTGCTTCTTGATTTCTGCATTCTCTAAAGAAGACAACCAGTACATTCCGATGTTAGGAAATGGAGCATCTTGCTGCAAATTAATATCGTACACTATTTCCTTTTTGGGTGGCAGACCTTTAGGTTCTTGAAACAATATATCATATTCTGAAACAACTTTTTCTAAATCAGCTTGTTTTTTAGCATCACAGCCCTCAAATACATTGGTTTTATCAGGTTTCATTTCCTTTATAATCATCAATAAAAATTGCTTGCATGAATTTACAATTCGTTTCATCTGCCCTGAGTTTATGAGAGTATAATTATTCTTGAGCTTATGAGCTCTTACAATATATTTGATTCCATATTTAACAAGTAGATACTTTTTCTCAGCTGTATAGAAAATAGCTTTTCTATCATACAAGTAAGGACTTCCTAAAACAATTCCACATATTATATCCAAAGGAACTATATCTAACTCAACCTCATCTACTAATGCTGACCCAAACAAAAACTTAAGTTTACATTGTCTAGTCACTTGTAGCTTTGCTTTATCACATAGCCAACCTAATGGATATGGTTTCTTGTGAGGTGTGGTTAGTAATCCCAACTTCTTTACAATTGCTTCAGAAATTAAATTTACTTGTGAGCCACTATCAAACAAAGTATCAATCTTTTGATTATTGGAAATAACTCGAATAGGAAAAATCTCACGTCTTTTTCTCTCATTTTATTCATTATCAGTAGATTGTACAGAATTACTAGTAGATGCTTTAGAATTTTACCTTTTATACTTGTGGCTGCGATTGTTGCTTCATCTCCTGAGTCTGACCCCAAATCCCTTTGAATAGCTGCAACAGTGTTCTTCTTCTTGCCCTCGAACTTCTTAGGTTTCAGCTCTGGATGTAGAATCCAGCAGTGTTCATCATCATGCCCATCCTTCTTACAGTGAGTGCATGAAGACTTGTTCTTCTGTACAGTGTTTGTCTTCCTCTGTTTCCATTTCTATTTTCTTTTCTCCTTATTTTTGCTTGCAGTGGGTTGGGATGATCCCCCAACTTCTGGGTTCCCATTCTTACCTCTAGCTTCTAGATGTGTAGCATGAACGGATACCTCATCTATGCTAGTGGGATTAAACATGAGGATAGTGTGCCTCATGTAGTTGTGTAGACCACCTATATACTTCAACAAAGTCTCAGGTGAGTCTAAAGAAATTCCTAGAATCAAAGCTCTTTTCCTAAATTCTTAGGTGTAACCTTGTACACTTTGCCCTTTTAGTTGTCAAAGATTTTTCCAGCTCATCATGGCTTGCTGCATGTAGGCTAGTGGATAGAATTTATTTTTAATGAAGAAACAAATTCACTCTAGACAGAAAGAATCTTACCATGTTTCTTGATGTCATCTTGTGTCTTGCCTTCCCACCATACCAAGGGAGTGCCTCCAAGGCGTAAGCTGGCCAGCTAAATCTTACTCTTGTCTGAATCACTGCTCTACACTCTACAATAAACATCAATCTGTCTAATCCAAGTATCCAGCTTCTATGCATTCAAATCTCCATCATATATTGGTAAATCAAATTTAACATCTAATTTAATCAAATATGTCTTCTTTTTATTTTCAGGGCTATTAGGAGGCATGAGAAATTTTTCTTCTTTCCCTTTGCCTGTAGAGTGGTCATGGAGGAGAGATTCTTCTACTCCTTTGTCTTGTTTGGAGTTTAATGAATCTTCATCTCTATGTTTCTTAAAGTCCCTATACATTTCCTCCACCATGGATCTCAGGGCCATAAAACTATCCATGAACTGGGGGTCTGATTCCAAGGGATTTTCTTCTGACATTTTCCTCTTAGAGTAGACTCTTCCAATTTTCGGGTTAGTTTCAGCCAATTCTCCTTCTCCTAATTTAAGCTTTGATCTAGTTAGCATTCAAAAACAAAATCCAACACAAGCTTGTCTAACCTTAGTAACCCTATGCTCTGATACCACTTGATATGGAATTTATCCTGGATAAATTCCAGATCATCCACTTGCCTTGGTGCAGGAGTTGGCCAACCTTGACAACCTGATATAGTTGAATCTTCTATTGGCGAGTGTTCTCAACCTATGTGTCCATAATATGATCAGTTGTTTCATGTTCCATGCATTCTGGGTTTAACTCTGTTGGTGTGAGTTGTTATGCAGTATCTGATTTGTCCAGTAATAGTGGGAAGTATGGCTGAAGGTGGTCCACATTGAACACTGGGTTCAAGTAAAGGAATGGGGGAATGTTGAGCTCAAAAGCATTATCTCCCATAGCCTTGGTAATGGTGTAAGGACCATATCAGAGTGGTCTGAGCTTTTGATGGGCTTAGGTAAGGCGTTCTTTCTGCAAATGAAACAAAACTTTGTTGCCCACCTGAAACTTGTGTGGCACCCAATGTTGATCATGCTACTATTTGTACTTGGCATTTGACTTGTCCAGGATGTTGTGAACCCGTTGGCAGATGTTTTGGATGCATTCAATAAATCTGATCGCTTTATCAGCCTTGGACAATACATGTGTGGATTATGTTTGTGTAGTCGTGTGAGGCATGGCAACATCAATCATACACAATGGTTGAAATCATAGACCTACTTGAAAGGGAATGTGATCAGTTGAGCTATGGAGAGCTCTATTATAACTATGTTGCACTTATGGAAGACTCTCATCCCAAGTTCGAGGATGCTTGGAGTTGTACATGCGGAGTATATGCACTATCATCCTATTGACGACCTCCATCTAGCCATCAGTCTGGGGATGGAAGGTAGTCGACTTGGTGAGCTTAGTGTTCAATAATGTCTAGAGGCTCGACTAGAATGTGCTTAGGAACCTATTACCTTGATCTAATATAATGGTCTAAGGGATTCCAAAATGTACCCATACTCGTTCAAAGAAGACTTTGGCAGTGTCCTTTGCGGTGATACTCTTCTTGCAGGTCACCAATATAGCCATCTTAGAAAATTTGTCCGTGACCACAAATACAAAATTATTACCATGCTTAGTAGAAGGGAGGCCAGACATATAATCCTTGGATATGGATTCCCATGTGTTACAGATCCATTTGGGCACATTAACCCCGACTTACAGATCAGTACTATTAGGGCCCATCAAACCCTAATTCAGTTGTTACATGCCCTAATGAAGTCAACCATCAGAATGCCTCCTTCCCAAGAGATTCCATGATTGAAATCATCTAAAAACTACCTCTAAGAATATCAGTGTATGCAAGCCTTTATCAGGGTGCATTGCAGTGCACTTGAGCCCTCTTTGGCCTGCGCTGGGCGAATTTGAGTGAAATATGCATTGTGGTTTGGAATATTATTATCCATAGGATGCTTCTAGAAGTTTCCCAAGACTATCCACTCCTTTGGGCTCGAAGTTGGATGAGGGAGGAAGTTAACGAACATCAATCCCTTTATCCCTTCCTCCATGGAACTAAATCCTAAGTTTGGGAGGGCATTCATTGTCATCATTTATGGCATAACTTCCTTCATTCACCTATAAAAAGACCACTCATCTAAGTGACCAGGGACTGGAAATCATTGAATTCTATGGAGATGTTTTTAGTATGAGACTTGAGTTGGTTTCAAGTATTATAATGATGTCAAAATTTCTTGCTTGTTATGAGGAGAGGATGGGATTGAACTGGAGGAGTGGCACTGAATCAAGAAAATTGGGTTGTAACTCTTCCTTTTACTAATAAAGTGTTCAAATATTTTTCCATATGTTTGTATTGTTTATTGATGTTTTCATATGTGTATTATGCACTTGATTCCATTTTATGTTTAATCAATAGATCATTATCATATGCTTTGATCTGTTTTTTCCTTCTGTCTGTGTGCAGGTACTTTTCAAGCAGATTAAGTATGGAAAGGAGCAACATAATTGGTCAAGGGAGATAAGAAGTAAGCAAAAGCTTCAAGTAGGCTTCTTTACTATCTTATTTAATCCATTGGTTATATAAAAAGTAGAGAATGCTTTGCACTGTTGTTATAGACTTAGCTACTAGTCTAGGGGTTTAGGCGTTTATCCATAGACACTAAAAATTCCTAAAATAAATTGGCAACTCTACTAGGGATCGATTATTCATCTTAGTATATTATCAGCCTCTTAAGACATTTTTACATACTGTACTTGTTGTCATTGATTGAATTTCAGTCTTATTTCATTGAAAATTGAGTCAAAACAGTGTCAAACTACCTTAAAAAATGGCTTACTGTCACCAACACAGCCCAGTGAAGGACACAGTGCACTGCAATGCACTTCCCGCATAGAGTCAAGGCACTGAAGCACACTGTCTCTCACTGCAACCTGTGTTGATCCCTTATGGGTGTTGAAAAGTGTGAAACAAGAAATGCTAAATTTAGGAAGTGCTAAAAATAGCAGTTTGGCCAATGAGAATTTTGGCCACCTTGGGTGAGAGGTGAAACGGCTAAAAATAGCATCTTCTAAAAATAGAATTTCTAGGTCCCTTCCAATTTATAGCAGTCCCTGGTCTATCTACAGGAAGTAAATTCGAATTTGGTCTTACTAGCAGTTTGGAATATTAATTAATTAATTCTCTATGAGTTAATTAGTTAAGGAAAAGCAAACTTGAAGTCTTTGTGAGAACATGTAATTATTTCTCCATTGATTGGGGAATGTGTCCTTGATTTTCTCCAGTGATTAAGGAATTAAGGATGAGTTCTATATTGATAGGATCAGTTGACTTAGTTTAACTTAGTCAAGTTCAGTTAGATTAATTTAACAAGTTGTTAAATTAATGAGATATAGTTTGTTGATGCTTGCATGCATGTGACAACTATTATTTTCAATTAACTATGTATTCACTCATGGATAATTGATGCATGTCAGTTCTGTCAGAGACCCAGTTGAGATCAGAGAAGGGACACTGTACTATTAGTTGGATGAATATTTTTCCTATAAAGGAATCTCATCCATGATGAGGATTTATCTCCTTCAGGTTTGTGCAGTTATTTCAAAGGTTAGTGTTGTGTGTGAGGTGAGAATCACACAGGTTGCAGCTAGAGGACCCAAGAAAAACTGTGCATAGAAATAGGAGGTTTGGAGGGCAGAGGAGAAGGTTTGTGAGAAGCCTTTGACTGTCTATGAGTAGCAGAGGTATTGCAGAGAGAGAAAGATAGCTTTTCAGCTGATTCTTTTTGTAATACTGGCTATATTTCCACTTGTATGATAATACAGAGTTGGGGTTTTAGGCCGAGGCTTTCCCTGGGTTATATCTTCTGTGTTATGTGTGATCGATTCCTTCTTATTAGTTATATGTTTTCTTATTGTTGTTGCTCATGTTCGATTAAGCTTCTGCTCAATTGTTGTAGAAGTAGATCAAGTGTCCTGCTTTAGTACATTGCATTACCAGGTGATCTATAGGTGGGAATTTCTACATGGTATCATAGCTAGGTGATTTGTAGAAAAAGTTCTACATGGTATTAGAGTTAGCTGATTTATAGAAAAAATCTACAAAATTCTACAAAGGGTCAGTTTCCCATCTAGGAGCTGAAGTTTTTTGCCAATTTTCTCCTGTTTGAATGATTTGTTGAATGTCAATGATGTCTTGTCTCTAAAAATAGTTTTTCATCTCCTTATCTGGCCCTACTTAGACTAGGATTGATAAATGTTTCTTATGTATTTACTTTTTCATTTTCAATCTATAGTCGAAAGTTAGTTTTTTTGGTCGATTGATCTTTGTCAAAATAAAGTGTCGTAAAATCGTCTTTTCCTTTGAAAATTAAATTGTTGTAAAGTCTTCATTCATGAAAGATCGATTGATTGATGTGTGCATATGATTAGTCTTTTCATTGAAAGTGTCGTAATTCCTCATTTCTTTGAAAATTTAAGTTTCGTAATTCCTCATTTCTTTGAAAAAGAAAGTGTCATAAAGTATTCCTTTCCTTGAAAAGAAATTGTCTCAAAATCGTAATTTTTATGAAAAGAGTTTATTGATCGATTATGCATTAGTTTTCCTTTTTTTTATTTCACATTAAGGGAAATCAAAAAGAAATACATGCATGTTGCATTGAAAAAGTTTGTGTGTGATGAAAGGAACATCTAGGGAAATTGCATTAAATGTGCTCTTTGCTCTTTGTCAAAGATCTGATTGCTCTATCCCTACTAGCTAAGGATTTTCATTGTTAAATTGAATGGAAAGAATGCTTATCATATTAGTTGCATTTTATGAATTTCAAACATACATCACGTGATGAACCTTGAAAGGAAAATTCTAAAGAAGATCAACTTAAAACTTATCTGAATTTACCTAATGGGGCATTGTCATTAACGAGAACATTTAGTGGTTCTAGGCTAGAGACATGTTTCGACATCATAAAACAAAGCAGTTGTCGCTAACTTGTCTGCAATACATCCTGAGTGTGATACCTCATTTCACGTACGTGAGTATATCGTAGCTCGTCCACATACCTTCGGGTATATAGGGTGGTGTTACAGTAAAGTATATGGGAATTCTCTCACTGTGTGGTTTTGCATTAGACAACGCTTATACGAATTGGACCTCCATGTACCTTTGGGTATATATGGGAGGACAAATATAGGTTGCTATCCATCCTTAAGTGACCGAGTCGGCCGCCTTGTAAATTGTGATACACCAAACACAACATTCGGGGAGATTTCCTACCCGTACTTCTTGGTTTGCCAGGAGGTATTATGCAGTTCACAGTTGCTTGGTAAACCTTTTTTGTAGATTATCCCTCTTTTGTTTTGTTATCTTACTTTGATTAAAATAAAATTAATTGACTGTGGATAACATCCTCCATGCTCGCTCCTTAGTTGATCTTAGGTTGAAACATATGGCGACAAATCCGGAGTCCACCGATCAAGGAATTCCTTTTGATGGGAATCCTAGTCCTTTTCCTCCTTTCGGAAATATTGGTGCTCCTTATATGGCTACATTGTCCCTTCTAGGATTTACCATTGGCTTGCCAGTATGGTTGTTTTCAACCTCCTTGGTTCAAAATGTCGTGATTTCTCCGCAATCGAGTACTCCTCCAACTGGACAAAATCAACCTCCAGTTGATCCTAAATTTGACCCTTTGCCTTCTTCCTCGGTTGTTTCTTCCTCCCCTTCTTCCTCTTCGCCTGGTGAAAGTATTGGTACTAGTAACCAGGTGGCTAAGAAGAAGAAGAAAGGGAAGAAGAAGAAGAAGAAGCAAATTCAGCAGAGGGGCAACCAAGCAACCATTGCTTTGAATGCAACATTTTATGAAAAACCATCCATCAAGCCTCACAAAGTTCGATATCCATGCAAAATTTGTGCGGGAGACCATCTTCTTCGAAATTGTCCTAATAATCCTCAGATCTTAGAAGAATGGTCTTCTCGTTCACATCAACTTCTAGAAATCATGCTGGTGACACACCATCGATTAGTGGTAGTAAAGATCATGGAAATAAGGGTAGAGTTAAGTTTCCTTGTAGCTTATGTGAAGGGAATCACCCCATTCACCTTTGTCATTATTTGGATGAAGCCAAAAAAGTGTTGGATAACCATCCTTCCATCTGGTTACAAGAAACTCTCCCTAAATCCTTCACTTATTGATGAATTGACTGACTCAAATCAACCGTCGGTCAAAGAAACTCTCTCTGAAAGTGAATCCTATGAGTCTATACCTGGCCCAAATCAACAGGTCGAGGTAACAGTTGACCCAATTCATTTTCAACTAATTGTACCTTTCTTGAAGAGAGTGAATATGATACCACTCAAGTTCTTTTTGTTTCTTCAGATTTTAATGAGCTTGGGGGCAGTCCTCCTATTCCATCAAGATAGGAGGATAATCCTCCCACTCTCATAACTCAAGGGGTTAATTCTCCTGTTTCTACGATACCCCCTCCAAGTAGTCTGGTCACTTCATTTGATTGGAATTGACTAGCTAGATTTCGTCTTCCTTCTTATGTGCCTTTCCATATCATAGTACAAGTTTGTAATATGATTTCATCTGGCACTATTATAGACGAAGGTGCATCAATGAGCATCCTTTCCTCAACTTCTTGGCAAGCACTCAGTTAGCCGCCGCTTATGCCAGTTACCCAGAATCTGTTGGCTTTTAACAAAGGAACCAGTCAACCATTAGGGATCCTCCCTCAGTTACCCATTACTTTGGGAGGAAAAATCATTTATTTGAATGTGATGGTAGTCCCAGGCCCTTTATATTACAATTTACTTATAGGGCGTGACTATGTTTATGATATGGGAGCTATTGTTTCAACACTCTTTCGAGTGATTTGTTCCCACATGAAGGCAGAATTGTCACCGTTGACCAACTTTCATTTCCCAGTCCAAATATGGCTTCTAGTCAACCATATTCCCTAATTGGTCCTTTTGTACCAATGGTATCAACTGCGCCACGGGTTAACTATGTGGCAACCTGTTCCATACCTACATCAACTGATGACCAATTCAGTGATGTTGTACATCATGTACTGGGGGCATTGGAACCAAATCTCTCCTTCATGACCTCTTATGAGTTGTGATCCAAGGAACATGAGGATAGTTCTTTTATTATGTCAACCTCGTTAAAAAATGAAACGGGCCTAGGAGGATAGTTCCTTGTCTTGTAACCTCGTTAAAAAATGAAACAAGGGTCTATGAGGATAGCTCTTTTCTTGTGTCAATCTCACTAAAAAATGAAACAACTACAATGAGGATAGTTCCTGGTCTTGTGTTAACCTCGTTAAAAAATGAAACAAGCAATATGAGGATACTTCTTGGTCTTGTGTTAACCTCATTAAAAAATGAAACAAGGAATATGAGCATAGTTCCTTGTCTTGTGTCAAGCCGATTAAAAAATGAAACAAGGAATCTAAGAAAAGTTCCTTTTCTTGTGTCAAGCTCATTAAAAAATTAAACAAGGTCCCCTGGAGAAAAGTTCCAATTCGAGTCTTTGATTAGATCTCGTAAAATCCCAGTTGAGTCTTTCACTTGATCTCGTAAGTGAACCTTCATTCCATCCATCTGATAGCCATGAGTAGTCTACTTAGATGAATGTAATGAAGCTTTGGGGCATGCACCTAGTGGTAAACTTAAGTTTCCCTATAGATTATGTGAAGGGAATCACCCCATTCACCTTTGTCCCTATCTGGACGAAGCAAAAAAGGTGTTGGACAACCGTCCTGCTTCACCGTAGCGACTTCCATCTAGTTACAGGAGACTCTCCTTTTCATCATGTTGGGGGCATGTAAACCAATCTCAAGCATAGTTCTCTGTTTCAAGCTTGTTTAAAAATGAAACTGAATTCAAGCATAGTTCTTCGTTTTAAACTTGTGTAAAAATGAAACTAAATCCAAGCATAGTTTTTCGTTTTAAGCTTGTGTAAAAATGAAACTAAATCTAAGCATAGTTTTTCGTTTCAAGATTGTGTAAACATGAAACTAAATCCAAGCATAGTTCCCTATGGTTCAAGCTTATGTAAAAATGAACCCATATCCATTTTAACCCTCATGATTGCCATTCTATCAGCATCTTTCACTAAATGAGCCTTTGTTGTTTTCATCCCATCACCACCATCCCTTTGGCTGATCATATGCGTTCACTTGGTTGCTTTATCCTTTTTTAGGAACATTTGCAATGAGTGGTCTTATTAGCCAGCCTCTTCACATAAATCAACATGTTTTGAGAAGTTCCAACATCACCGGAACCAGTTGCTACCCTGGAAACCACTCGTTCCTCAAAGTGGAGTCCTCTTTAATCTCTTTTCAGACTCTCTAAACATGAAAAGATTGTTGAGTGCTTGTCATTTCCAGCTCGTTAACGAATTGGAATTGATATCTACTTAGTATAAGTTTAACCCTTTTTTGAGCTGAGATAAATTAACTATGAAAAAGGAATGCATTGATCGAACATGGTCAATAGGTTCTCTCTCATATTGTTTTATGCTTTTTCAGACTTGAGAAACAAATATATGAAAAAGAACTTTTGGAGTTTCCTTTACATCCCTTTTCTACCTCTCTAAACATGAAAAGGACCGAGTTATATTTGTCGTTAAACTCATTAAAAACATCAAATACCGACAAACTTGTCCATCTAGACAAGACCGAGTTTCACCATCGCTAGACTCATTAAAGTATCAAATAGCGATGGATTCACCCGAAGGGTGGAATTATACAACAAGCATATGTTATCCTCCTCAAGCTTGATAAAAATAAAGAGGTACTGGTTAGCAATGATTGGGGAAAATGGGAAAAAGGGGAGAACACTTTATGGTAGCAAGTTTCTCTTGAACATGACACTTTCACCTCATCATCGTGACTATGTGGGTTGGGTCATTCAGCTTGATAGTTATCACACCATTGGTCTATCATACCATCCATTACTTTGTTTTGGGTCAATGCTACCAATTCATTTTAGTATCGTTGACATGTTCAAGATAAGTCATTCAGTTCAAGCTTCACACTTTGCAATACCATAAATCTTCATTTTCATGACTGTCATTCATGAACCTTCTGTCGTCAATCGATTATCTTCTACAAAATCATTTACCTCGTTTCATGTCATTGATGTGGGATACATCAAGGCCCTCCTGTGACAAGTCGCTTCTTGTCGACATCAACACATTATCCAAGAAGTTGACTTAGAAACACCCCTTCATTACCTTGAGGCTTGCACACATCAATGGTAGGTTTCTCACTTCCAGAAATAGGTTGATATCACTGGCCTTCGACTAAAAGACTTTGTATGGTGTTCGACATCAAAATCATTTATTCACACCATGCGAAATGTACTATAGGACCTTAAGGGTCATTATAATTATCGGTGATTCCTCTTGCATCTGTTAACGACTTACATCATTGGCTGGTAATCAGACGATGTCTTTCCATGTTCGACTTCAGAGCATCTATTCACATGGTTAGACTTGTACTTGAGCGAAATATTGAATGAGATTGAAGACCCTTGATCTAGTTTCATCCCTCCGGGCTGCGATATTTTTAGGAGTACTAAATCAAATGTACAATGGCCTTACATTCACAGTCATCCATTCATGGGTTTATATCTATAGATGACTATATTTGTACATGTAATGAAAGTTTATAACCTGAGCATGGGTATGCCTTCCCTTAGCAAGTTCATGAGAAAAAATCAAATTATCATGATATATGTATTGTAATTGATGCAGGTCACCTTCCACTTCGAAACCTCCTCTCCACATAGTAAAGTATTTCACTTGACACACATATTTATGACTTCATGCTTTAGGGGGCAACTGTTACAGATCTGTTTGGGCACATCAACCCCGACTTACAGATCAGTACTATTAGGGCCCATCAAACCCTAATTCAGTTGCTACATGCCCTAATGAAGTCAACCATTAGAATGACTCCTTCCCAAGAGATTCCATGATTGAAATCATCCAAAAACTGCCTCTAAGAAGATCAGCGCAGGCAAGCCTTTATCAGGGTGCATTGCAGTGCATCCCAGTACACTGCCAGGGTGCATTGCAACACACTTGATCCCTCTTTGGCCTGCGCTAGGCGAATTTGAGCAAAATATGCATTAGGGTTTGGAATATTCTTATCCATAGGATGCTTCTAGAAGTTTCCCAAGGTTATCCACTCCTTTGGGCTCAGAGTTGGATGAGGGAGGAAGTTGAGGAACATTAATCCCTTTATCCCTTCCTCCATGGAACTAAATCCTAAGTTTGGGAGGGCATTCATTGTCACCATTTATGGCATAACTTACTTCATTCACCTATAAAAACTCCACTCATCTAAGTGATTAGGGGCTGGAAATCATTGAATTATAGGGAGATGATGTTAGTATGAGACTTGAGTTGGCTTCAAGTATCGTAATGATGTCAAAATGTCTTGCTTATTATGAGGAGAGGATGGGATTGAACTAGAGGAGTGGCACTGAATCAAGCAAATTAGGTTGTAACTCTTCCTTTTTACATATGTTTGTATTGTTTATTGATGCTTTCATATGTGTATTATGCACTTGATTCCATTTTATGTTTAATCAATAGATCATTATCATATGCTTTGATTGGTTTTTGTCTTTTGTCTGTGTGTAGGTACTTTTCAAGCAGATTAAGTACGGAAAGGAGTGACAGAATTAGTCAAGGGAGATAAGGAGTAAGTGAAAGCTTCGGGTAGGCTTCTTTACTGTCTTATTTAATCCATTAGTTATAGAAAAAGTAGAAAATTCTTTGCACTGTTGTTCTAAACTAAGCTACTAGTCTAGGGGTTTAGGCATTTATCCATAGATACTAAAACTTCCCAAAACACCATGGCTGGCTGGGAGTAGGAAGAGGAGTGTACAACCCTTGATTCTTGATGGTTAGCTTGGCTATGGTGCAGGCAGCACAAGATCTGATATATTTCCAACATCCACCCGAGTTTGGACCAATACAATTAATTTTGTAGTACAACCACAATTTTCTCCACACCAAAGTGTCCTACGACCCAAATGTAGTGCGCCTCCCAAATCAGCTTGGCATGCTCACTTGAAGGAACAAAAGGTGGCCCAGGTAGCATAATAGTGCTTCCTAGAGGTGGAAATCAAGAAATCTCTTTCCATCTAATAGCATATGGTATGTGTAGGAAAACTATGGATCATTTTGTATAGTTGCGGCCATCCAGTGGTCTCATGACCACAAGAGTTGAGAACAGTAGTCAGTATTGCAATTGGGGACCAACTAAGGTAGTCTACAACTTGATTGGTGTTGCCATTTTTGTATTTAATGTTCGAGTGGAATTGTTGCAAACATGTAGACCACTTCCGATGGCGATTATTCTACAACTTCCCTTATGTCTGTATAAAATGAAGAGTTCGGTGATTGGTGTGGATGACTGTCTCTTTCCGCAGAATGTAGTGCTTCCACTATCAACAAGCCTACATAATGGAATTCATCTCTTTATCATACGTGGGGTACTTCCGAATTGTATTGAAAAGTGTCTCACTATGATAGGCCACTTGATGCACGTGTTGGGTGAGGACTACACCAATAACATAGACTTAAGTGTTTTTGTCGATTTCAAATGGATAATGTAGGTATGGCAATGTGAGTACCGGTGTAGAGCAGAGGTGGTGCTTCAACTCAAAGAATGCCTTCTATTGGGACTTGGACAAGGACAACTTTGCTTTCGCCCTGCCCTCAGTAATCTGACTCAAAGGCCAAGTAATATGGGAGAATCCAAACATGAACCACCAATAAAAATTTTCAAGGCCCAAAAAGCTACAAAGCTCTGTTAGAGTGGTCAAGGCTAGCCAATCCCAAATGACTTTGATCTTAGTCGGGTCCACATGCACGCCACGCTCATCTATGACGTAACCCAAGTATTGGACTTGGCACATGCCAAAGGTACATTTATCCAAGTTTGCACACATTTTGTGTTGTCAAAGGGTTTGAAGGACTTATTGAATGTGTTGCAAGTGTTCTTCCCAAGTTTTGCTAAAGATGAGGATGTCGTCCAGATAAATCACCATGAATGAGTTGGTGAAGGGCTGCAAGATGTCATCCATTAGCCTCATAAACATAGCAGGGGAATTTATCAACTCGAAGGGCATAACCAACCATTCAAAAAGGCCTTCCTTGGATTTAAAGGCGGTCTTCCATACATCTTGGGCTCTATTGGAACCTAGTGATAACCAAAATTCAGATCAATCTTGGTGAAATACTTGGCCCCCTTGACTTTGTCCAGTAGGTCATCAATCTGTGGGATTGGATACCTATTCCTGACAGTGATTTTGTTTAATACTCGATAATCAATGCAAAGCTTCCAAGTCCCATTCTTCTTCTGTACAAGTACAATTGTGCTCCCACAAGGCGAGGAACTTGGTCAGATGTGCCCTTTTTGCAGCAACTCCTGTATTTTTTGCTTGATCTCTTCATTTTCCATAATGGAGCAATGATATATCAACCCATTGGGTAGAGGTGCTCCGGGAGTTAGATCAATCGAATGCTTGACCTGGCAATGCAAGGGTACCCTTGTGGGTGAGTAGAAGATGTCCCTTTATTCTTCCATGATCGTATCCACCCACTTCCATTGCTCAGAGGAACCCTTGATGGGGGCCATGGATGTGCCTATGACCTTCCCCTTACTTTGAGAACGAATCAGAAAGGAAACGAATTTCACAGTCTAGGAGATGACCTTACTACATTGCTTAGCAGAGATCAAGGAGATGGAAGTAGGTGGGGTTACCTCTGGTATCATGTATAACTTACTACCTAAAGAAATAATAACAAAGTGTAGTCTAGACTCATATGCAACATACCGCTTCCATATGTATGGTTTTCCTAATAATACATCATAAAATTTAAGGGGAGAAACATCACATAATACCTCATCAGTGAAGGGCTTGATGTTGTAGGTAAGGTGACATTGTTGGCTGACGCAATGATGTCGTCCTTAGTGGAGCCACCCGATGGTGTATGAATATGAATGTGTTGTAGTCAGTAGGCCCAACCACTTCACATCATCTGCCGAAATGAGGTTCTTTTGGCTCCTACTGTCAATAATGAACTGCAGCGGAGAACCTTTTACCCACATCTGTGAATGGAATAGGATTCCCCCCTCTTCTAGATCTTCAAGATCGATCTTATGGATCTTGGTGGTGGCCATAGTGACACTAGGCTCTGTGTCAATGATATGCTTCCCTTTGTCATTCCCCTTGTCAGGTTCTAACTCAAAGTCGAAACATGCATCTAACTCAAAAGCCTTCAGCTTGTCCACGAGTGACTACTTGGCCAGACACTCACTCGTGTTTTGAGTGGATCTCTTATGGAACTCACACCACTTTCCCTTATCCTTCTTTGTTTTCACGGTGGTGTTCTTTACTTGTGGCTTCAGTGGGTTATCTTGGATTTCCAACCTTATCTTTGCCCTTTGTTCTACAGTTTGGGGGTGCCTTTCCCTTGCTTCAGATTTGCAGATCCAAAGTCTCTCTTTTTCTCTTTAAACTTTTGCTCAATCTTGACAGTGTACCGGTACATTGTGCCAAGTGAAGAGATGTCTAGGAACTCCATTTCATCCTGGATGTACTTATGTAGGCAGCTGCAGTACTTGAGTGCCAAATGTTGTTGAAATATGGAAACACGAATATTCCAATTTAATTTGTCCTTGAATTAAATTGTGAATTAAAATCGAATTTAGTCTTAACAGCTACTTGCAAATAATTAATTTATTTATTTTAAATTAATTAGTTGGAGAAATTCAAGTTAGAAGTCTTTACGAAGTCATGCAAGAGTTATCCCTTAAATTAAGGAGATAAGATTGAGTTATATTTGAGTTGTAATTAGTTAACTCAGTTTACTGAGTTAAGTCCAGTTAAATTAGTTCCAAACTGTTTGAGGAACTAATAGTGAGTTAACAGTCAGTTCATGCATTAATGCACTCAACTAGTGCTACTCTAGTTAACTGAATATTCCCTCATCAGAAACTCGTGCATGTTTATTCTAAGAAAGAACCAGTTGAGATTAATGTTCAAGGACAGTGTACTATCAGTTGCATGTGCTTTTTCATGGAGAAAACTCATGCATGCATTCAAGGATTCATCCTTGAGGATTGCGAAGTTTTGAAGGCTAGTTTTTCCACTTGGTAATAAGCTAATCATCCACAAGGAATAGTGCAAGTAAATAGGAGCTTGGAGGGTAGAGAGGAAGGTTGGAAAGAAGCCAAGATTGCCTGTGAGCATCTGCGAGGATTGTACTGAGAGCTGGATAGTTGTGAGAGCTAATTCTTTGTATAATTCCCATGTATTTCCACCATGTATGATAATATAATAGTGTGGGGTTTTTATCTTAGGATTTCCCCAAAAGTATTTTCATGTGTATTGTGCAATTGATTCTTGTTCTTCTGGTTATATTGTTCATCTCTATCTTTAAGCTTCCGCAAATTGATAGTAGAAGTAGGTTATAGTATTCTGCTTTGATTTATATTGCATTATCGGGTTAACCTATCACAGATTTTCTATTGGCTTTGGTGGGTTATCTTGGATCACCCAGCCTTATCTTTGCCCTTTGTTCTGAATTTTGGGGGTATCTTTCCCTTGCTTCAGATTTGTAGATCCAAAGTCTCTCTTTTTCTCTTTAAACTTTTTCTCAATCTTGACAGCATATCGGTACGTTGTGCCAAGTGAGGAGCTGTCTAGGAACTCCATTTCATCCTGGATGTACTTATGTAGACAGCCATGGTATTTGAGTACCAAATGTTTCTTAGAATCCTTGATACCCAACTTCATGTGAAGGGTATGGAAAACATTGGTAAAATTTAACACGTCTTGGTCTCTTCCCTATCGGAGCGTGGTCCACTTTATGCATTTATCCCCATATCTCCTGACAAGGTAGTACTGCTCCTTGATGGCATTCCAAATGAATTCCAAGTGGGTGCAGTTGAAAATAGTGAGGGTGTACTTTCATATTTATTCTCACAGTAGGTTTCCCACTAGTCTTTGTCGTGGGGGGCGACTTTGAGAAGTGCAAAAGTGATCTTTTCCCAGTTGGAAAAAACAGGAACAGAAAAATATCCTTCTAGTAGATTTAACTATTTATCTACATCATTTGCATCTATTTGACCTTCAAATATGAGGATGTCAAAGTTAACTTGTATCTTAAAGGGTGTGGCACTTCCAAAGTAGTTTCCAGAAGTAGATGTGTCACCTTTGGGTCCGCTAAAGGATCTGGGCAAAGTTGACCATCATTGCGTTCCTTTGTCACTTGAGGGCTTCTTCGAGAAAGATTTTGAAAGGATCTAATGCCCCCTCAACTTTCTTCTCTTCCACCATGGGAAGCCATTGGGATTTGTGAGACTGGTCTTGCAAAGGTTCAACCAGTTCGAGCCCTAACTCTTTATATCTCAACCTCGTTGGGGACATGCAAATAAAAACAGAGAAAGAGAAAACCACTCTGATACCATTGATCTAAACTTATATAGGAACACAAAAAATTACAAATATAACCATAAATACAGAGATGCAGCAGAAATAACACTTCATTTCATTAATATCAAAAATTTAAATATGCTTACAAACAGAATGGAAATAAGACTAGCTCGAGCAATGGTAGCTTATCTCTAAGAAGAGATGTGGTGGCTACATGCCTCTCAATTGTGTTGCAAAGAGGCTCAAGGGCATATTTATTATTGGAAAACATGAGAAAACCATAAACAACCAAAACCCTAACCCCAAGAGATGTAACATCAATATTTTTTGGGCTCGTTGGGGTTAGTTAGGCAGCCAACTTCCTAGGGTCATAACTTGGTCATATTATCTTCGTTTGGCACATATGATACCTTGTTAGAAAGGTCTCTCTGAGTACCACAAGATTTGTCGTAGACCCCTACTTATGGTGATAGTTCCTGCAGCAGACCTCAAAAAAACATTGTTTAGGGGGTCAAAATTACTTCGGAAGTCCAAGACCTGAAACACTACTAAAAATAGTAAATGTTGAAATAAACAAGGAAACGAATGAAACCAATTGAAGGTCTAAGTGGAATAGGTGGGTGGCCACCAATATCCACCTAGATCATCTTCAGAAATGGTTAAGTGTTAAACCAGTGAGACTAGTATGGGAAGTGATAAATATTTGACTGTGATCTAACACTTAGAATACCTAATGACTCAACAACATAGATCACCCATGACACATAAAAAATACATTTTTCTACGTGTGACTGCTCTATGACCAGTTACGACAAGTGTGACACCACATATATACTTTACGACGATAGTGACGACACTTGTGCGACAATGCTCAAAACTTTGTGAATAAGTGCGACAGGTGTTTATATGGTTACGAAAACTCATAAACACAAATATGGAACTTTGAAACCACCAAATTGAGCTTTTATATTTGATGTGACAACCCACATTAAAAAAAGACAACATTTTTCCTAAGTAACAAACGAGACCAAAACACTCCAAAAAGGTACATGAAATGAGTCTTAGTGTTTGTGGCAACAATGGACAGGACCAAGGAAGGCTTTGAAATTAAGAATAGGCCAAAATTTTGGAGGGTGTTCCAACCACTACAACTACAAGTTTTAACCCTGTATAGAAATTACTTGCAAACGAATTCTTAAAAAGAGAAAATATACAATGGTGAGAAACACAAAACAAATACACATATATTTTCCCCTAGATCCCAAAAACCCAATCCATTAACCCTGGATTAGAACATAAACATAGTTCACTCGACTGGATCTATAAAATACCATGCGTAGTAAAGAATCATGCCCAAAATCATGTGTAAAATACATGCAGAAAACCATAGGTAGATCCACCCACCTAATACAGGGTCCAAAAACAAATTCCTGGGGCGCTGCTCGAGACCCCATACTAGGGAGCTACCACCTCTTGAATCCCCCCGACAAAGGGGGTTATGCCCTCCCCTATGAATCCCCTCCTACGCCCGGTGCAATAAATAATGGGGGCTATCATCCCCCCTATGCCCACTCTATAAACGAACAAGGGGGGCTATCACCCCCCCTACGCATGAGACTAGTCGTGGAAAGAATATAACAAACACCCAAAAACAACACTTGGTGACACACTGGTAGAACTCGATATTCTCTGTTTTGTTTAAATATTTCATGGAGGGCCTTGGTTCTCCAGGGAGAATTGATTCATCGTGAAAATTACTTTTCCCTTCCCACTTACCCCACAAACAAAGATGGTCCTCTCTATACCTTCTTGGTTGAACACAACATAAGATTCAACATCATCACAATGCTTCAAGTTGGGAAGAGTAGTGTAGTCCGCAAGCTTAATATTTTCAAAGTATAATTTTTCATCGCTGGTGTTGCTCCGTTGCTAGTAGGCCTAGACAGTACCCCCATGGAGTCACGTAGGAACACAAATATTCTTTCGTTGTCAGCGAGCCTGGAGATGTAATCTCGTACATGACCAAATTATTTATGGCGTACCTCAGTAACAAATGTGATGACTTCTACAGTTGAACACCCTAAATTAAGTTCCATTTGGTGAAGCAAACCAATTGGAAATTTCTAATACTGAGTCCATCACCTCACAGGACATGCAAGGGGGTTCCTCCTCAAAGATAATCTAGTACAATACTTTGAGGAAGTGATCAACCAACTTTTCCATGACTCCTCTATAATTTCACTCTGAAAGTAGTTTGCAATAGATATGAATAGTAGGCTCTTTGGGTGTCCAATTCTAGCCAATAGCAGGAAAAGAATTATGAGCACATATACCATTCAACAGGTACCCAGAAATGTATAATTTAACTTGCTTGCCCTTAGGAGGATTCTTTGCAATGTTCACATTAATCCTAAGTTGTTGAGCCAAAATATCTGACCAGTTAAATATCTTCCCCTTGTTGGAAATCTGATGTAACATGTAAACCCAACCTTTAGGGAATGTTTCAGTACTCTTCTATCCATATATCCGGCAACATAGCATAATTAGGTACTAGAACACCATTTTGAGAGATCTAGTCTTGTAAGTATTACTGGGTGTCTGGTGGAACTTAGCTGCCTCTTTCACCTGTGTCTAGATAACATCCTTGGTGTTCAAATAGCTGATGTCTGCGTAGAAGTGTGAATCCATATATCCCTCTGGCTTAGGCAAGTGATAAATAAAGTGAATATAATGGGCTAAATAGGAAGAAAGTCGCTACCAACTGATACTGTTGAGGGTCATGTTGTTAGTATCCAAGTCTTGCATGATCCACTTGATGACATCTGCACAAGGTAGGACTGGGAACCTTTAAGTAGCTATGTGAAAACCTGACCATTGGATTTTAATGTACACTTGTCTGTCCTCCAGATCTGCCTTGAATTATGTCAATGTGAATGCATCTTTGACTATATGCCATGTGATATCTGAGTCCTTTTCAATGAAGAGTTGAGTATCAGATTGAATAGGAATTGTAAATGGAGTTCTCTTAATTACTTCATTGGTACTGCTCTCTATTATTTCTTTTGAGGCTATCTCTTAGGAGGCATGATGATGGCACTGATGAAAGAGAGATGAGCTCAAAACCTGCAGTGTTTGTAACCAAAAGATGCACATAGGGAAAAAAAACAAATTAGATCAAGTAGATTAGTTCATCAACCAAAATTAAAGCAAAAACACACTGACTAAAGAGAAGGATTATACAGTTTCTTGGCTCTAGGAGGCAGAATGGGCTCTTGAATTGCACACTACGTAGTCTCAATAGACTAGGATGGAGTTTGAGGCTTGAGGCTACGCAATGCGCAGTCTTAGCTAGGCATGAGAGAGAGGAGATTATGCAATGCGTAGTCTTAGAGGCCAAGGCTAAGGAATGAGGCCTGGAACTATTCAATGTGCAGCTGGGAAAGCCAGTGACTGTGCACTGCGCAGTCTTAGGGGCCAAGGAATGGGCTTGAGCCTTGAAGATGTGAAATGCACAGTTGGAAGGGGAAACAACTACTCAAGGATTGTGTGGTTCTTCTCGGGAGAGAGAGAAAAAAACTTTGAGATCTGATGTTGGGGTAGGAAAAACTATAGATTAGCCTTCAGGTGAGTTAGATCAGTCAATAACATGGGCCAAAAAATATCACGCAAAAGGAAAAACATACATGCACAAAAAGGCCCAACAACGACAAATGTTGCTAGTAAAAAAGCAACAATGCGATGCGACACTTATAAAAACTTCACGACAGACTGAAACAACACTTGTACAAGCTAATAATAATAGAAACACTAGCTACCATTAAAAGAAACTGACAAAATAACACTCATAAAGGCAAAAGCGATAAAAAAAACAGCAAAAAGCGACACATGAAAAACTTACCTGGAAAAGCACTACAAACCAAGTCCAAAGCTCCTTGATCTCATGGGGAAGGTTAGAGCTCCAATTTCGAGTGTGTGAATGAGCTCTAAAAGCATCTATTATATGGTTCTAGCCCCCACATGGTTATGTTAGAGTTTATGATGCACATGCCTAAAATCAAGTAGGAAGCAACACTTATCCTAAGATCGAAAGTAGAAACATTGTACCATTTGTCAAACGATGATTGTGCACTCCCAATTTTCTATGGATGCATATTAGCTTACTCTAGGAAACTGCGCAGTCACAGAAGCAGAAGGAATTGTACAATTCCCAGTAAGAAGGGATTGTGTAGTTCACTAACTCAGTGAATTGCGTAGTCTTAACTCTGTGAGAGAGATAGCACAATTTCTAGGCTCAACGACTGCATGTCTTCAAGGTTTGTGTTGTTCTAGTCCTCAAGGCATAACGCAATCTCTAGTGTCAGAGGATTGTGCAATTCCTAGAGGGAAGACTAAAAATTGGTGCAAGATCAAGGCATGAGTTGGCTTGTGTTTAGAAGTTGTTTAGCTTTCGTCGACAGGACTCAGTCATCATCAAGCCAACATAATCAAGTCATCCCAAGGACTGCATGCAAAGAAAAATAATATTGATAGGAAATAATAAGAGGAATACTTGACGACCATGAAAGATAACTTCTTATGAACAGAAAGTGTTAGAAAAAATTATATATATGACAAAGAAATGCAAGACATATAATATGCAGAAAAACACAAACACATAAAAACCAGAGAGACAAAGATATACGTGGTTCACCCAGTTTGGGCTACATCCACCCCGAATAGTCAGTCCTTCCTTTCTATTATCTAGCAAAACGAAGAGACACAACCTACAGCAGATTCCTTGTAATATCCTTTGTTTTCTCTCACAGTCTCACCTCTCTGTTCCTCGCTTGGAGAATACACATCTATTACACAGCCTCAATACAGTTCCCTCATACAAAGAGAGGGGTTGCCTCCTAGGGCAAAAAACCCTAAACTAAACATAAATTCTACCGTCAAATCATCTACCTAATGAACAACCCAGATTGACTAGAAATTACTATACTTTTACAAGGAAATTTTACATATGTTTTTAGCGTGGAGGGGTGTACAATATTCCTGGGGTATACATCCAGCTGAAACAAAGACCTCTAAATAATCATGCTCCACACCCAACAGAAAGTAGGCTCCAAAATCAAGGCATAGGCAAAATTTTGGAGGGGGGTTGTAGCAACTAAAACATGTCTACAAAATATATTGATATGGTTGGAACACATAATTAGTTGTGGTAGCTCGAGATTAAAGTGATTTGCAAAAACAATTATGTCAACAATGCTACTTTGTACACAAAGTTAGTTGTGGTAGCTTAGGGTTGAAACAATTTGCAAAAATAATTTTGTATCAACAATGTTGGTTTAAATGCAAAGTTAGTTCATACTAGCTCAGGGTTGAAAGATTTTTTCAAGATCAATTTTGTGTTAACAATGTTGGTGTAAACACAAAATTAAAAAACGTTTTTTGTGTGAATTTAAAACTACAACAACGATTTCAGTCTATAATAGTGTTCCTATTTTTAATTTTATATACAATGGTTTTCCAAGGCATGAATTGTTGACAAAATCAAAGTGTTTATAGGGTTTTTAATACAAATTTTCCATTTCCAGTTAGGGTAGGACCCTCTAAACCTGAAGTGGAAAAATTACATCATGACACAATGTTTATTCAACAAGAAATTGGATGGTTAGAATTTTTCTCCAAGTTTCATGGGTATAATATTGAAGTAACTAGAGATTTTGCTTAGAGATTTCATGGAGAGAGTGCCACTATAGGCAATATGATTATACACCTTTTTGAACATAAAATAGAATAGGTAACAAAGTTGCCCCAATTTGGGGAAATATGGTTTAAAAATAACCAATTTGGAAGAAAAGACATGGACCCCATTTTTGAACAAATCAAAATAAAAACTCAATTGGACTAGAGGTATACTCGGAACATGCTTGAAGCACCATTACAAAGAATTTTCTTTCTTAATACAAAAATGTATCACATGTGAAGGAAGGTTCTGTGTTATACTCTTGTATAATGTTAGGTTGAAGGAAGACCTTGTGTTATCACTAGTATAAAATGATGAAATTAGTGACTAGGTGACTAAAAAAGTTAGTCACCACAATTATTTCAAGTGAATTACTACTAAATTTGAGCAATTTTAAGTGACTGAACTAAAAATGACTAACTTAAATGACTAATTTAGTCTAAGGATTAAATATACGACTAAATAATAAGTGACTAAAATAAAAGTGACTAACTTAAATGACTAATTTAGTCTAAGATTAAAATAAATGACTAGATAATAAGTGACAAAATTAATAATGATTAACGTAATTGACTATTATAGACTAAGAATAAAAATATGACCAAATAACAAGTACAACAAGTATATGAATTAGTCATTTATGTTAGTAATATTTTATTGTGTCACTCTAGAAATGGTAAATTACAATTTTGATACCGAAGTCTTACATTTCACTACAGGGGTCTCTGAATCCATCTACAATGTTAAAATTTAGAGACAAAGGGGTCTCTAAATCCATCTACAGTGTTAAAATTTAGAGACAAAGGGGTCCCTAAACCCATATACAATGTTAAAATTATGATTACCCTTTTGTCTCTAAAGTTTAGCACTACAGATGGATTCAAAGACCCCCTTCTTTGAATCTATATGCAATGTTAAATTTAGAGACAAAGGGGTCTATGAGTCCATCTGCAATGTTAAAATTTAGAGACCCTCATTTGCAATGTTAAACACTCTAGAAATGGAAATTTGCAATTTTGATACTAAAGTGTTACCTTTCACTAAATTTTAATTCTATATACAAATTCAGAGACCCCCTTGACCCCCTTAAATGGGGTCTCTGAATCCATCTACAATGTTAAAAGTTAGATATTAGATGGATTCAACAACCCCCTCAAAGGGGCCTATGAATCCATCTATAATGCTAAAATTATAACAATTTTATACAATATTATTGAGTATAAGTTTACAATATATAATAGTTTTACACTCCTTTTGGAAGGAGGAATAAGAAAGAGAGTTTGAAACTGATATTGAAGGGTTTTAAGAGTTAATAGGAATTTGTTCCTCACATCTTAGAGAGACAACACACTATTTGTTGTGGGGTTTTTGTGGTGTTGTTAGATACCATGGTTGATTATTGCACTAGATTCATTGAGGCAATATTTATTGTACTAATTTGAATTCAAATTATGTTGATTATTTTAAAACTAATCAATTAATATAAATTTAGATTACTCTAAAGCCATATTATTCTATACATAATTCTACAAACACGTGCAGGGGTTTCAAAGAAGAGCTCAGTTTCCATTCTTTCACCTAGGTAAAAGTTGGATTATTGTTATAGACATTTTTGTGCCTTACAGCATTGAGCATGAAATGTCCATAATCTAAGGGATCCAAAGTCCCTAAACATGTTGTCCCTACCCCTAGAGGAACAAGGCTAACAAACCACAGCAATTCACAAAAGTTCTCCACCAGAAACTGCTCAAAAACAAGTCAATTCAGGATCAATTCAGTGGCTCCACTAGCTGTCTGCGCTGAATGTCAAAGCTAACACTAGCTACCTGCGCTGAATGTCAAAGCCAACACTAGCTACCTGCGCTGAGCGAGAGTTGACATGTGGCAAGTTCATTCCACGAGGTGTCAAAACCCAGGAAGCTTCCAAAATCTTCCTCAATGACACTTGCCTCAAGGAATTCGACTGGTGATGAGTAAGAGGTTCCAAATCTCCAAGTGGAAGCAAGAACCTCCAAGTGGAATCTAGAACTGACTGAGGGAGAGGACACTAGTCAGATCCCAAGCTGACTCATCCTCTCTCCAAACATCTATATATGGATCTCTCCTCCATGAGATCTGGGGGGCTGGAATTTTGTTATTGCAAAGAATTGCTGTTGGTTTGAGATTGGAATCATTGGGTGCTTAATGCTTTGAAGGGGGTGAAGATAGGAATTCCATTTGCTGGGAAGGAGATGCTGGATTGGAGCCCTATGGGTTATATCTCTTCCTGAACCTTGTTATTCATCAATAAAGCTATCTTGGTTTCTCCTATATACTGATGTATCTTTGATGTATGATTGCATTAGTATGTTTAGTTTATTTCTAATCATGAACTAGTTATGAATATGAATCCATGTCTTGTGTAGTTTTCTCTTCTTGTGATCTTGCAGAAACCTCTTGAAGCTGGGCGAGCGAGAAGCCAAGTAGCTGGGAACTCTCCAAGAGAAGAGAAACCGGATCGAGGGACAAACGGAAGACACCGGTTAGTCCATCCATCTCTCTTCATTCTTAATTCATAAAGGAAGAATACTAGAATAGCTGTCTCTGTTTGTTGCTAAGGCACTATCACACCTTAGGTGGATAGGATCGTCCTGCATAGGCATTTTTCCCCACAACAAATTGGCGACTCCGCTGGGGAGATCTGTTTAGTCATTTTATTTGTGTTTCTATCATTGTTTGTTCAATAGACTCGACAACAACAATCGAACTGCATCTGTTATTCCCAGATGCAAAGTAGACAGTTGCTGCTTTGATCCAATCACTGGACTTGTCTATGATCTGAACAATGTACTCACAAATGATTTGATGATCCTTTGTGATAGATCTTAGTACTCCCTCAAAGCATCCTTTTGATTGCACCTTGCTTGTTGCTTTTATTTGGCCTGAAACAGTTGATTAAATAGCAATCTGTGACCCAGAACCCAGTGAGAAACGAGAGTTTCTCATTCAGCGCAAACCCTGTGAAGGGATTCTGCATTTCAACGCAGGTCCCGTGAAGGCAACCTGCGCGGAATGTCAAAACCCCTGTGTTGAGGTTGCGCTAAACCAGTTTGGCCTTGTGCAGCTGGGGTTCTCTGCTCTGTTTTGCCTTGTTTTGATCTCTGATTTTTGCAGCCTGTAACCAGCATAGGTACCAGTCTGATAACTCCTTTTCTCTGCTTAGATTTCGCCTCCTTTTGTACAAAAAGACTGTGAGTGTTTTTATGTGTTTGTGGCATCATTTACAGTTTTCCTTTGCATGAGTGAAATAGTCATCCTGTAGCCCTTGATTCAGATCTGTTGATTGTGATCTTAAAAGAGAGTTCATTGGCTGTTTGCAGTTGATTATACATTTACTCTTGCTTATTGGTTTGAGTTTGTCTCTTTTAAGTGTCGAAACAAGTATTCATTTCGAAAATCGTTAAGTGTTGTAATCTCTTCTACCCTCTCTGATTTCGAAAAAGTAAACTTGTTTGTATTTGTCATTTAAAAGCGAATTCAAAGTTGTACAAAAAGCTTTCTGTGTAGGCATCAATACTAAGAAAGCGGAAAACAAACACCTGCATTGTGCATTTGCATTTTGATAGTTTGCATGTCTGATTTAGGAAAAGTGCATTAGAGTGTGGTGATTGCTCTTTGAGAAAAGATGGTGTCTTTCTTTTCCCTTAGTAGCTAGGATTTTCAAAGTTGAAAAGATATAAAGCTTGCTTATCATCTTTAGACTGCATTTAGGAATTGTATCATACATCTCGTGGTGAACCTCAAAAGGCAAACTTCTAAAAATATCAACCTAAAAAAAATTGAATGAACTTAACAACGCTTTGCAACATAACGCACAACATAGAGGTCTAGGCTAGAGACGTGTTCCGGCATCGTAAAGCCTAGTGACTGTTGATCTCGTTGATGGTGGGTGATTCCTCCTGAGGGACGATAGCGCCAGTATGGATTGTGCTCCCACGTACCGTCGCGTATATATTGGGAGACCCCTATAGGCATAAAACCTTTATCCTTAGGAAACTGTGTCGGCCGCCCTACTGATCGCAATGCACTGAACACAGCATTCAGGAAGATCGACCGCCCGTACCCTAAAAAGTATTCTGCGGTTTTGCGAAAAGTTTGGCACACCCTCTGCCTAGAACTCCAGAGCAGTTCCTTTTGGCCTTTTTCAGACTCTATAACAGAAAAAGTCCATCCGATCATTTGTCACTTCGGGCTCGTTAAAACATCGAAGGAGACTAGAGTCATCTTTAACTTTTTCTCGACTCTTTAAAAGTGAAAAAAGCAGTTGTGTCTAAAAGCATCTAAAAAATTCATTTAATTCGGAAACACACTTTCCCCTTTTGTATTTTGGTTGATCGAGTAATCCGCAATCGTGGAAGAAAGTCAATTGAAACCCCGTCGTTCGCGGAGGCTTACGAGTCAACCGTCTTTGTCTCCGGAATCGAAAACAGTACGGACAAAGCGAACTCGTTTAACCGGTTCGAAATCTCCTATCAAAGTTAGAACAAGTGTTCCAACAACATCTAAGATTCTGGTTACTCCAAACATTTCTGGAAACCCTGCCTCTATAGAAGAAGTTCAACAGCCACAGAGGGACAGTAATACTGATCTTAGTCTGGGAGCAAATACTTGCATTACTGAACCAGTTCCATCTGTAACCGGTTCGAAGAGTCTTGCTCCTCAAACAACTGTCGCTGTCGATTCAACCCCTTCTTCGGCACCAGAAATATTTTACGGACCTGACGGTATGCCTCTTCCACCTAGTTTGATTGCGATAGAGGAAATTGTAGAGGATCCGCAAGCAAGTACTCCAACACATTTTGGAGTAGGGGTCACTCTATTTCCTTCTACATCAGAAGTTAGTCTATCACCAGTGGAAGTTCCTGTAGAATCGCTAGGCAATCTATTGGATAGACTCAAAATGTCTAAACAACTGTCAACATCTAGGACTGTGTCGAATGACACAACGACAGCAAAACTCCCTGCCGTCACTCCGACAATGTTTGTCGATGTACCATCTGTCCCAACTAGCTCACAACCGCTAGAAGGAGTCCACCCAGGGACTATTTCGACAGTGTGGTCTGTTCCAGTTTGTTCCTCCGGAATAATATCCGGAAACTCTTGTGTTGAAACTCGCCAGATTGATCCATTTGGAGGTCAATTTGGGCAATCCAGTCCCCAAGGACAAACAATCCCCTTGAGTTCCGGATTGCTACCTTATGGGGGGCAGTATGCCCTTTCATTACCCCCTCTGGGAGGGTATCCATACGGGAGTTCACAACAGTATTCAGGTTATACTGGAGTTACATCAAGTGGTTGGGTACCTATGCTGCCTCAACAACCAAGGGTTGTGTATTCTATGCAACAATGTGTACCTATGTCGAACATCCCAACCACACCAGCTATTGTGACGGTGTCACAGGTTCAAACGTTGCCTGTTGTATGTCAACCTCAGATTTCTCATGTTGTAATGCAACCGCCCCTTGACCTTGTGACACAACCACAATCGCCAACTGGTGGGGCGACATAGGTCCAAACGGGTACAATTACCCCACACCTTCGTCCAACAGTTAGTATAGCGCAACAGAACATGGCTTCACAACCGTGGCTGGTGCAATACCAACAACCACAATTCCAGCAAGTGTACCAAGGTTCTGAGCAGCAGATCTTTGCGAACAGTGGACAACCGTACATTCAAAACAGTCAAAACCAACCGCTTTACAGTGGTCAAGTCCACCAACCATATCAGTCATACCAACATCAATTACATTATGCTGGTATGCAAAGGCCCACTGCTCAGGCAATTCCATCGTACCTGGGGTATGCTTCACCTAACCTGAATCAACAGTTACCATTCGTGGCAACTTTAGAGTTACCCGATTTACACCGGTTAACAAATGACCTGATTGCTTACGCCCCATGGTGGCCAGAGATTCCTCACAAACTTCCATCGGACATTCCTAAATTTAATGGAAATCCAGGTGAAGACCCATCGAATCACGTGATGACTTTTCATCTGTGGTGTTCATCAAACACCCTTAACAATGATTCGATAAGGCTTCGCCTTTTTCAGAGGACGTTAACAGGTCCAGCGGCAAAATGGTATATTGAATTACCTAGAGCCTCGTTCGACAATTTCAGCTCCCTAACCACGACTTTCTTAACCCATTTTCAATTACCGATAAGGTATGAAATGGGAATGGAAATCTTAACCAACTTCAAGCAGACAACGGCCACTCATATATCCGATCATATACATGAGTGGCGTCGTTGTCGTAGGATGGTGAAAACGTACATTCCCGATCAGCTATTAGCTGAATGGTTTATCAAGTCGTTACTTCCTGCCATAACAGAAGATGTGGCCAAGGGAGGAGTCGTAACGGAGGAGCAAGTTATTGCTCGTGCACAATATCTAGACTTGGTCTACACTCAGTCTGGCACGCTCTACGACAAAATACCTGACGCCCCTAGACCGGAATTCTCAATTCCTCCTCCTCCTAAATCAAATAGTGACTGTCATGCCGGCGATGGTGTGATTGGCACAGCAAACGCGAAATCGACAAAGGCTTCATCTAAGAAAGCCCGTAAGACTTCAGATCAAAATGCAAAAGACGAAATTCTTGCTTCGGAAGTAAATGTCGTATCAGTAGATAAAGGCAAAGAAACCAATAAACCAGGAAGCAAGAAAAAGCAAAACAAAGGGAAGAAAAAGAAATAGGGTGAGTCATCCCCTGAAAAAACTTCTTCAAACCCTCCTGGAAATAGGAAACCCCCTACTACAGGGTTTCAGATATGTGACGAGCGTCATTGGACAGCCGATTGTCCATACAAAGCTGAGCTTAAAAGGTTCTTCAAAAGTTCGCAAACCTCAGCTGTGTTAACTGATCCGTTTCCAAATCCAGGTCAAAATCTGGTTGATAGTGGAAATGCTTCCCCGTCGCAAGTGCTAATGTTGTCGATATCTAAGCAACAAAATGATGCTTTGATTTCGACAAGGAACAAAGATTACGGGAATCCACAGTTGTCGAACGACAAAGGTAAAGATCAACCAAGTAGTTCGACAACAACTTCAACAGAAGTTGTACCGCCCATCATTACTGAATTAACAATAAAACCGCCAAAGAAAGTAGTACACAAGTTGACATTTAATCCTCGCACCAGAGCGGCGCAGCATTATAACATAGTGGAAGATTTGGCCCAATCGCCATCCGCTATGTTGACTCTTGAAGTACTACAAAATTGCCCATCCCAAAGGCAGGCTTTGTTATCGGCCATTGGTGGGGTTGATCCTAAGGATTCCAATCTTGTATCCTTCGACCATAAAGGATACGATCCTCAGTTACCAGCTCAACTAGCTTTCCTTATCCAAGTGAAAGCCCTCAACAAAACTGTTCACCGAACAATTATTGATGAGGGGGCATCTACATGTATTATGTCGATGAGTTGCTGGAAAACTTTAGGATCTCCAACCTTGTCGCGATCTTCGACAACATTAAAAGCATTCGACGGAAGGACCTATACCCCGTGCGGTATCCTTAATAACTTGAAGGTTGAACTAGGAGGAAAAACAGTAGAAATAGATGTTGAAGTCATCGATGGGAATCTTGACTACAACATCCTACTGGGAAGACCGTCGATATATGCCATGGCAGCTGTAGTGTCGACTTATTTTAGGAAGATCGCATTCCCTTTTAAAGGAGGGACTACGATCGTCGACCAACAAGACTTCCTCCCTAATGGTTCACAAGTTACAGGAAGCATTCCCATGATCCACGGAAGCAACCATTCGCTTCAAGATATCGGAGTAGGCCTACTGAAAGACCCCACATTAATGGGAACTTTCGCACTCCCACCTCCAATATATATAGGAGAAGTAGCGTTGGTAGGAGCCTGCAACATGATATCTTCCACGAAGATCTCAGAAAACGATATCGACATGGATCATGCAATGGTTTTGCCCCCAAGCCCTATAGAAATATTGTAGCAATCAATGTTTCAGGCATGGGAGGCGAACCCAAGTCAACGCTCATCAAGAGTTTGGGTAGATAGGTCTAGAGAATATGGTACCCCATTAGATCCTTGGTCGAAAGTACATGGGACTGACGAAGGAATCCTACAATCAATGTTGATTGAGGGGGCACCATGGAATGATTGCCACCATCATTCCCTTCTTCCGGATTATGAAGAAGATACTCAATATGACCTTTACCACCCTTCAGTTTTTGAATTCCTATCAAACACTGTAAATACGGTGGATTTCGAGTGAAACTTATCCAATATTGAAGAGACTATAGCCATAAATATCTCGACTAAAACAAATGTTGTAGAGAATATTTATGTTGGCAAAGGATGTTCTCCTTCAGAACTGGAAATATATAACGCTCTTTTTCGCGAGTTCAGAGATGTCTTTGCTTGGTCATATGATGAAATGCCATGCATTGACTCGAGTATCGTTGAACATGAAATTAAGATGTATCCTGATGTCAAACCAGTAAGACAACGGCTTCGGCAGGTGCACCCCAAGAAAGCCGCTGCCATTAAAGCAGAAGTTGAAAAGCTTCTCCATGCTGGTTTCAACTACCCGATTCCTCTAACTGATTGGGTATCGAATATTGTCCCTGTTATGAAGAAACAGGGGACAATTAGAGTGTGTGTCGATTATAGGGATGTAAACCAAGCTTGTCCGAAGGACAACTACCCTACACCCTTCATCGACCAGATAATTGATGAATGCGCCGGATGTGAAATCTTTTCATTCATGGATGGATTTTTCGGGTATAATCAAATAAATATCCGCCCACAGGACCAGTCAAAGACTGCATTCATTTGTCCGTGGGGCACATTCGCTTATCGAAAATTACCCTTTGGTTTAAAGAACGCAGGGGCGACGTTTCAGAGAGCAATGAATTATGCCTTCCATGACATCAAGAACATAGTTCAACCATATCTCGACGACCTTCTGGCTCATTCGCGAAAGCGGACTGATCATCCGCAGCATTTAAGAGCAATATTTCTACGTTGCCGACACTACAAGATAAGACTCAATCCGCACAAATGTGTATTTTGCGTCGGTTCTGGTCGTTTACTTGGCTTTGTAGTCTCTAAGGATGGGATTCATCTCGACCCTTGCAAGGTTCAGGCAATCATTAATTTTCCTCCACCTTCAAATTTGCTTCAGATTCAGAAACTCCAAGGGAAAGCAAACTTTCTGAGGAGGTTCATTCCAAATTACGCAGAACTTGCTAAAGGTTATACTCGTCTTTTGAAAAAGGATGTACCTTTTGTCTGGGATCAGGTGGCGCAAGCTTCCTTTGATTGTCTAAAAGATTCTCTAGTAAAAGCATCATTAATGTATGCCCCGGACTATCAAAGAGATTTTAACCTGTATCTGGCTGCAGCGGATACAACCATTGCGATGGTTTTAGTTCAAGAAGTAGATGGAATTGAACATCCTATATATTATTTAAGTAAAAACTTGAATGATACAGAAAGCAAATATTCTTACATTGAAAAGCTAGCACTCGCTGCTGTTCAAGCGATACAAAGATTTCGACATTATGTCCTCTTTCGGAAAACTACCATTCTATCATATTGCAACCCCATGACTTATATATTGTCGCGACAGTTGCTGGGGGACAAATATTCAAAATGGATAGCGATCCTTCAAGAGTTTGATCTGGAATTTGTAAAATCCAAATCAAAGAAAGCTTTAGTTTTCGCAGAATTATTGTGCAATCTCCCATCGTCGTCCAACGATGAAACATCCGAAGAATCAATCATGGATGAGCATTTGTTTCTGATATCTGCAAGCAATGAGTGGTATGGAGATATAATAATTTATCTCCAAACCAAAAAATTCAGGCCTAACACCTCTCACTCAGAACAGAAACGTATACGATACCAAGCAAAAGACTACATGATCTTCGGTGATACGCTTTACCGTCGTGGTATCGATACAGTTCTGAGAAGGTGCCTTACCCATGAGGAGGCCGAAAAAGCCCTGAATGAGTGTCATTCAGGCGCGTGTGGGGGGCATCAATCTGGATATGCTACATCAAAAAAAATATTACGAGCAGGATACTTCTAGCCAACCATGTTCAAATATTGCATAACCGCAGTCAGAAGTTGCCATGCTTGTCAAATTTTTGATAGCAAAACCAGAAGACCACCCGCACCTTTACAGCCAATAGTTGCTGTTGGGCCTTTCGCCAAATGGGGCATCGATTTCATGACATGTAACCCCACCTAGACTGGGGGCTGGGTATATTATAGTCGTCATTGACTATTTTACCAAATGGGCCGAGGCGATGCCTACATTAGATAACACTGGTGAAACAGCTGCCCTTTTCTTTTTCAATCATGTAGTCGCCAAGTTCGGCGTACCACAGGCTATAGTTACAGATCATGGATCGCATTTTCGCAATCACATGATGGTTGAATTAGCTGCCAAGCTAGGGCTATCTCACGACAGCTCTACCCCGTATTATCCACAAGCCAACGGACAAGTTGAAGCAATCAACAAGGTCCTGAAGCGTATGTTGCAAAGGATGATCGGAGTTCACAAAAGAAGGTGGCACCTAATCCTGTACTCAGCCTTGTGGGCTTACCGAACATCGGTAAGGAATGCGACCGGGTTCACACCTTTCCAACTGGTGTATGGCCTGGAAGCAGTCTTGCCAATCCAGTGTGAAATCTCGTCTCTTAAACTCGCAATTGATCTCCTCCCCGGAACTTCGGAAGAAGAGGCCCGTTTCTTGGAATTAATCCAATTGGATGAAACCCGTCGTGATGCCGCTTTGGCTAAAGAAACCCATAAGAAACGAGTCAAGGCGCAGTTCGACAAAAATGTCAAACCCCGTGTCTTCTCAGAAGGTGACTTGGTCTTGCTTTATGACCAAGAATCCGATAAATTGGGAGCAGGTAAATTTAATTCTTTATGGATGGGCCCCTATATTGTTAAACGAGTGTTAGCAAAAGGAGCCTACGAGTTAATGGATTATGACAGAATTCCACTGGCGCAACCCCGTAATGGGTTGTACCTCAAGCGTTACTATGCTTAAAAAGTAACCTGTATGCTTTTGTTGTATTTTGTTTTCGCTAAAGTGTTTGTTTTGGTCGAGTAATCCGCCTTTTTACATTTATTGCAGATGTCAAACCTTCTGGAGACATGTGTTGGATATGATGACGGAGCGAGTCGTAGTTCGCGGAACCTGTCCTCCGCAGCCTAGGCCATTTTTTATCCAAGCGGCAAGTTAGTAAGTTTCAGAGGTGTATGTATTGGTCAATCAACGAATAACATCGCTGAGTATAGCGCGTTGATAGAACTACTCTCTGATGCCATCACCCATGGTATACGCCGACTAATCGTCAGGCTAGACTCACAACTCGTAATACTACAACTCAATGGTATATATTCCGTCTGCAACCCAGCTATTTATCGCATGTTCCTAAGGGTTAAGATTTTGGAAAGACAATTTGATTTAATTCAATACCAACATATTTCCAGAAACTTAAACACATTAACCGACTCATTAGCAAACTATGTGTTAGATAGACATTTGCGACATTTATAAAAAGAGACACATCATCAATGTTGTACATATGGATCATATAACTCAATCAGAATAAACCCCGAAAATCAAAATATATATATATATATATATATATATATATATATATATAAGTTGTTTATCGTTTATACATAATGTTCTGTAACCAAGAGAAAAATCGGTCGCATGACCCAAAAACTCAAAATGCTAAGGGGCACCCTAACCTAGTGATGCTCATGATAGCACGTCACGGCCTGTGCAATCATGCGTAAGAGACGAGTCCATCGTCTAGGCACACCAGTAGTATGTCGCTGCAACTGTAAAGGTAACTCATCAATCCTCACATCGGGAATGCCGAGAGTAAGGCTCTCAACCTGCTCCTGCACAGCTGTAAGGGTCTCGGCCACATCAAGGTCACGAAGAATAACCCTCCCAGCAGTCTCCCCTGCTGGGGCAGCAACTGGCACTTTTGGGCGAACTGCTGGATGAATAGGACCAACATCTGCATGCACACATGAGTTTGATTAAAGTCTTGATATAATAAAGCACAAGGACATTATAAATAAAAACAGTAAACAGTGATATGGTCGAAGATTTTACCAATAGCGCCCCACTGTTCACCATCCGGCAGTGCCAAGTCCGGATCACCTCGGAAATCCATACCAACATATGGATACTCGGAAAAGACCATCTCCTGACGCTCGAACCACCTGAAGAAGGTATCAGTGAAAGAAATCTGAGATTGACTAGCATGCCTAGACATGTGATCAACCCATCTCTGCATGCGTGGCTCGGTAGGAGAAGGCAAGTCGAGTGCGATATACTGAGGCTGCATCAGTGGTATCTTCTCCAAGGCAAAGGCAGTCAAAATAGAACCAAATCCAAAGTTCTTCAGCTTCCCGTCCTTTACCTTGGTCAACTGACTTTTCATCTGAAGAAGTACTGCATCACACCAGTTGAATATTTTCGGTTGGAGGCACTCCAAGGCGTGCTGCACATAGGATCTGTTGGCAACATGAAGAGATGCGCTACCAGCCATCCTACAAATAGTATACAGAATGGACCTGAGAGATCTGTCAGCAATCTCACGGATAACGACCTTGTCGTCTCTGCTCGGCTGAGATCCTTCCCTGCAATACTGGCGGACATAATCTCTCACAGAGTCATTCCCTCGGGCCGAACCTGACAAAGAAATGGGAGCACCCCGCCTCGACAAGCCAGTCAAGAAGTAAATGTCTACTACGGTCAAGGGGATAGATTTGCCCCTAATCTGAAATACTTGGTTGAGAGGATCCCAAGCATCAAGCATATACTGCAGTAGGGAGATCTGTGCTCTCATACTAGAGATACGGAAGAACTTCAGCAGACCACAGTTCCGCAGCGCGTTCACCGTGACAGGATCATGGAGGTCAATCATGTCCTCTTCTTCATGTTCTCTTTCTCGCCATGTAAGGGTCATTTTGCTCAAAAGTCCCTGTAAAACAAACAAGAGAAAGAGTAAGATCCTGGATTTGATGAGAAATTGGCAAAATTTTCATCAAAAACTGTGCAGCAAAACTTTTTTTCTATGCCCAACACAACTAGCCAGTGTTCCACCAGCGTTGAAGGTCAAACTGCCTTCATGCAGCTTGACATTCAGCGCAGGTTTCGAGTGAACTACCTGCGCTGATGGCAGAGCGCCCTAACAAAACCCTAGGGGCTCAGGGGAACAGGAAAACAGGGATAGAATGGAAAAAGGAAACCATGAAAAGAAAGAGCTAGGGTTTAGCTCCTACCTGGTCCAGACGGCGCCGAAAATCGTCCGCAGAATCTCCTGGAATCAGCTGATGAAAATCAAGGGGGAAGAGGCACCTCCAAAGCTCCAACAAACCAAGTTCAAATGAAATGGTAAAATGAGAGGTAAAAACACTTTTTAATTGCTTTTTACGTAGTTCAAAGCGAAATATTAGGGTTCTAATCTCATTTTCAAGCAAATGTTGTTCATTTCTAACTAGTTTGATGCAGCAATTGAGGATACAGTACTATCTTTGAAAAGGGCAAAGCTAGTTATGGTAAAAAATCAAAAATTTGACCATATGATATCGAGCAGTTTTAGCACACAGTTCATTCTCGTTAAAAAAAAAAATGCAAGATCCGAGCAGTTTTAGCGCATAGTTCATGCTCGTTAAAAATTAAACATAAGACCGAGCAAATGTTTCCACCTGTGTTTAAGCTCGTTAAAAAATGAACTATCCCGGTAAATAACCACTGTGAATGTAATATCATCAGCCATTAAAGCCTTGGTCGTGTTTGCACCGTCACCTCCACTTTTCCATTGGCCGATCGTTCACCTCCATATGTTTGTTTACCCATTTTGAGGAACAGCTGCGAAGAGTGGTTTCACCTAGCCATCCTTGTGACACTGCCGTGATTGGAAAATTCCAACCTGTACCTGGAATCAGCTGCTAACCCTGTTTATCACTCGTTCCTCAAAAGACGAGTCTTCTTTAAGCTCTTTTCATCTGACTCGTAAAATATGAAAAGATTGCCGAGTTTTGGCCTTCCAGCTCGTTAAAGCGACCGGAAGTGCTATCCCTCCTCTAGATTTTAATCTTTTTGGACCTGAGGGATTAGTGCACAAAAAGATCGAGCGCTTGTTTTGTTCGGCTCGTTAAAACTATCGAAAACACATCCCTTCTGTATTGTTTTATACTTTTTCGGACTTAAGGGATTAGATGATGAAAAAGGACTTTTGGAGTTAACTTTATGTACCTTTTCAGACTCTCTAAAAATGAAAAGGGCCGAGTTATCTTTGTCGTTAGACTCGTTAAAATCATTAAATAGCGACAAACTTGTCTTTAGACGAGAACGAGTTTCACTATCGCTAGGCTCGTTAAAACATAGCGATGGGCTTGCCCGAAAGGGAAGGTTATAGAACAAGCATATGTTATCCTCCTCAAGCTTAACAAAAATAAAGAGGTACTGGTCAGCAATGACTGGGGAAAAATTGGGAGAAACTCAAGAAAACTTTGATGGTAGCAAGTCGCTCTTGAACATGACACTTTTCCTCCGTACCACAATCGGGTTGGGTTGTTTCATTCACCGGTCACATCACCATGGTCTCGCCATACCATCCATATTTGGGGTAATTCTACCGATCCATCGCATCAGTGTCGCCATATGTTCAAGAGAAGTCGTTCAGAAAAGTCAACCATGTCCCATCCACTGCCATACATTATCCTTCATCCTTTCATGACCGCCGCCCTGAATCATATGTCTCAGATCGTTTTCACCTCCATCAAAATCATTAGCTCCGTTCTGTGTCACTGATGTGGGATTCATTAAGGCCCTCCTTTGACGGATCGCTTATTGTCGACATCAGCTCATTATCCAAGAAGTTGATCTAGGAACAACCCCTTCAGTACTTTGAAGCTTGCATGCCTCAATGGCAAGTTTCTCACTTCCGGCGACAGGTATACATCAATGACCTTTGACCGAAAGATTTTGCGTGGTGTTCGACGCCAAGTCCTTTATTCACACCACATGAATTGTACTGCAGTACCTTGAGGTTCATTATCATTATCGGTGATTCCTCTCGCGCTTGTTAACGGTTTACCTCATTGACTGGTAATCAGGCGATGTCTTTCCATGTTCGACTTCAGAACATTTCTCACATGGATCGGCTTGTACTTAGAGTGAAGATCGAACGAGTTTGAAGACCCCGGATCTAGTTTCATCCATCCGGGCTGCGATATATATTCAGGAAAGATAAAGACATTGACATGTACATCATTGCAGCAGATAATCATCCTACTCAAAGGATGATAATTTCATCAAAATTATCAGTCTACCATCAGACGATTGTCTGTTCTATGTACAGAAAAATGAATTTATAAAGTTGAGCATGGGAATGCCCGCCTCAGCTAGATCATGAAATCAGTATGAAAAATAATGTATTGTATTGTATCTCGTTACAGGTCTCCTCCCAGCATTGGATGAACTTCGGATCCTCCTGATAAAGCATTTCACCCGATAAACAGCCTCATACTTTAGGGGGCAACTGTTATAGACATTTTTGTGCCTTACAGCATTGAGCATGAAATGTCCATAATCTAAGGGATCCAAAGTCCCTAAACATGTTGTTCCTACCCCTAGAGGAACAAGGCTAACAAACCACAGCAATTCACAAAAGTTCTCCACCAGAAACTGCTCAAAAACAAGTCAATTCAGGATCAATTCAGTGGCTCCACTAGCTGTCTGCGCTGAATGTCAAAGCCAACACTGGCTATCTGCGCTGAATGTCAAAGCCAACACTGGCTACCTGCACTGAGCGAGAGTTGACATGTGGCAAGTTCATTCCACGAGGTGTCAAAACCCAGGAAGCTTCCAAAATCTTCCTCAACGACACTTGCCTCAAGGAATTCGACTGGTGATGAGTAAGAGGTTCCAAATATCCAAGTGGAAGCAAGAACCTCCAAGTGGAATCTAGAACTGATAGAGGGAGAGGACACTAGTCAGATCTCAAGCTGACTCATCCTCTCTCCAAACATCTATATATGGATCTCTCCTCCATGAGATCTGGGGGGCTGGAATTTTGTTATTGCAAAGAATTGTTGTTGGTTTGAGATTGGAATCATTGGGTGCTTAATGCTTTGAAGGGGGTGAAGATAGGAATTCCATTTGCTGGGAAGGAGATGCTAGATTGGAGCCCTCTTGGTTGTATCTCTTCCTGAACCTTGTTATTCATCAATAAAGCTATCTTGGTTTCTCCTATATACTGATGTATCTTTGATGTATGATTGCATTAGTATGTTTAGTTTATTTCTAATCCTGAACTAGTTATGAATATGAATCCATGTCTTGTGTAGTGTTCTCTTCTTGTGATCTTGCAGAAACCTCTTGAAGCTGGGCGAGCGAGAAGGCAAGTAGCTGGGAACTCTCCAAGAGAAGAGAAACCGGATCGAGGGACAAACGGAAGACATCGGTTAGTCCATCCATCTCTCTTCATTCTTAATTCATAAAGGACGAATACTAGAATAGCTGTCTCTGTTTGTTGCTAAGGCATTGTCACACCTTAGGTGGATAGGATCCTCCTGCATAGGCATTTTTCCCCACAACAAATTGGCGACTCCGCTGGGGAGATCTGTTTAGTCATTTTATTTGTGTTTCTATCATTGTTTCTTTCATAGACTCGACAACAACAATCGAACTGCATCTGCTATTCCCAGATGCAAAGTAGACAGTTGCTGCTTTGATCCAATCACTGGACTTGTCTATGATCTGAACAATGGACTCACAAATGATTTGATGATCCTTTGTGATAGATCTTAGTACTCCCTCAAAGAATCCCTTTGATTGCACCTTGCTTGTTGCTTTTATTTGGCCTGAAACAGTTGATTAAATAGCAATTTGTGACCCAGAACCCAGTGAGAAACGAGAGTTTCTCCTTCAGCACAGACCCTGTGAAGGGATTCTGCATTTCAACGCAGGTCCCATGAAGGCTACCTGCGCTGAATGTCAAAACCCCTGTGTTGAGGTTGCGCTGAACCAGTTTGGCCTTGTGCAACGGGGGTTCTCTGCTCTGTTTTGCCTTGTTTTGATCTCTGATTTTTGCAGCCTGTAACCAGCATAGGTACCAGTCTGATAACTCCTTTTCTCTGCTTAGATTCCGCCTCCTTTTGTACAAAAAGACTGTGAGTTTTTTTATGTGTTTGTGGCGTCATTTACAGTTTTCCTTTGCATGAGTGAAATAGTCATCCTGTAGCCCTTGATTCAGATCTGTTGATTGTGATCTTAGAAGAGAGTTCATTGGTTGTTTGCAGTTGATTATACATTTACTCTTGCTTATTGGTTTGAGTTTGTCTCTTTTAAGTGTCGAAAAAAGTATTCATTTCGAAAATCGTTAAGTGTTGTAATCTCTTATACCCTCTCTGATTTCGAAAAAGTAAACTTGTTTGTATTTTTCATTTAAAAGCGAATTCAAAGTTGTACAAAAAGCTTTCTGTGTAGGCATCAATACTAAGAAAGCGGAAAACAAACACCTGCATTGTGCATTTGCATTTTGATAGTTTGCATGTCTGATTTAGGAAAAGTGCATTAGAGTGTGCTGATTGCTCTTTGAGAAAAGATGGTGTCTTTCTTTTCCCTTAGTAGCTAGGATTTTCAAAGTTGAAAAGATATAAAGCTTGCTTATCATCTTTAGACTGCATTTAGGAATTGTATCATACATCTCGTGGTGAACCTCAAAAGGCAAACTTCTAAAAATATCAACCTAAAATAAATTGAATGAACTTAACAACGCTTTGCAACATAATGCACAACATAGAGGTCTAGGCTAGAGACGTGTTCCGGCATCGTAAAGCCTAGTGACTGTCGATCTCGTTGATGGTGGGTGATTCCTCCTGAGGGACGATAGCGCCAGTATGGATTGTGCTCCCACATACCGTCGCATATATATTGGGAGACCCCTATAGGCATAAAACCTTTATCTTTAGGAAACCATGTCGGCCGCCCTACTGATCGCAATGCACTGAACACAGCATTCAGGAAGATCGATCGCCCGTACCCTAAAAAGTATTTTGCGGTTTTGCGAAAAGTTTGGCACACCCTCTACCTAGAACTCTAGAGCAGTTCCTTTTGGCCTTTTTCAGACTCTATAACAGAAAAAGACCATCCGAGCATTTGTCACTTCGGGCTCGTTAAAACATCGAAGGAGACTAGATTCATCTTTAACTTTTTCTCGACTCTTTAAAAGTGAAAAAGCAAGTTGTGTCTAAAAGCGTCTAAAAAATTCATTTAATTCGGAAACACATTTTCCCCTTTTGTATTTTGGTTGATCGAGTAATCTGAAATCGTGGAAGAAAGTCCATTGAAACCCCGTCGTTCGCGAAGGCTTACGAGTCAACCGTCTTTGTCTCCGGAATCGAAAACAGTACGGACAAAGCGAACTCGTTTAACCGGTTTGAAATCTCCTATCAAAGTTAGAACAAGTGTTCCAACAACATCTGAGATTCTGGTTACTCCAAACATTTCTGGAAACCCTGCCTCTATAGAAGAAGTTCAACAGCCACAGAGGGACAGTAATACTGATCTTAGTCTGGGAGAAAATACTTGCATTACTGAACCAGTTCCATCTGTAACTGGTTCGGAGAGTCTTGCTCCTCAAACAACTGTCGCTGTCGATTCAACCCTTTCTTCGGCACCAGAAATATTTTACGGACCTGACGGTCTGCCTCTTCCACCTGGTTTGATTGCGATAGAGGAAATTGTAGAGGATCCGCAAGCAAGTACTCCAACACATTTTGGAGTAGGGGTCACTCTATTTCCTTCTACATCAGAAGTTAGTCTATCACCAGTGGAAGTTCCTGTAGAATCGCTAGGCAATCTATTGGATAGACTCAAAATGTCTGAACAACCGTCAACATCTAGGACTGTGTCGAATGACACAGTGACAGTAGAACTCCCTGCCGTCACTCCGACAATGTTTGCCGGCGTACCATCTATCCCAACTAGCTCACAACCGCTAGAAGGAGTCCACCCAGGGACTATTTCGACAGTGTGGTCTGTTCCAGTTTGTTCCTCCGGAATAATATCCGGCAACTCTTATGTTGAAACTCGCCAGATTGATCCATTTGGAGGTCAATTTGGGCAATCCAGTCCCCAAGGACAAACTATCCCCTTGAGTTCCGGATTGCTACCTTATGGGGGGCAGTATGCCCTTTCATTACCCCCTCCGGGAGGGTATCCATACGGGAGTTCACAACAGTATTCAGGTTATACTGGAGTTACATCAAGTGGTTGGGTACCTATGCTGCCTCAACAACCAAGGGTTGTGTATTCTATGCAACAATGTGTACCTATGTCGAACATCCCAACCACACCAGCTATTGTGACGGTGTCACAGGTTCAAACGTTGCCTGTTGTATGTCAACCTCAGATTTCTCAGGTTGTAATGCAACAGCCCCTTGACCCTGTGACACAACCACAATCGCCAACTGGTGGGGCGACACAGGTCCAAACGGGTACAATTACCCCACACCTTGGTCCAACAGTTAGTATAGCACAACAGAACATGGCTTCACAACCGTGGCTGGTGCAATACCAACAACCACAATTCCAACAAGTGTACCAAGGTTCTGAGCATCAGATCTTTGCGAATAGTGGACAGCCGTACATTCAAAACGGTCAAAACCAACCGCTTTACAGTGGTCAAGTCCACCAACCGTATCAGTCATACCAACATCAATTACATTATGCTGGTATGCAAAGGCCCACTGCTCAGGCAATTCCATCGTACCCGGGGTATGCTTCACCTAACCTGAATCAACAGTTACCATTCGTGGCAACTTTAGAGTTACCTGATTTACACCGGTTAACAAACGACCTGATTGCTTACGCCCCATGGTGGCCAGCGATTCCTCACAAACTTCCATCGGACATTCCTAAATTTAATGGAAATCCAGGTGAAGACCCATCGAATCACGTGATGACTTTTCATCTGTGTTATTCATCAAACACCCTTAACGATGATTCGATAAGGCTTCGCCTTTTTCAGAGGACGTTAACAGGTCCAGCGGCAAAATGGTATATTGAATTACCTAGAGCCTCGTTCGACAATTTCAGCTCCCTATCCACGACTTTCTTAACCCATTTGCAATTACCGATAAGGTATGAAATGGGAACGGAAATCTTAACCAACTTCAAGCAGACAACGGCCACTCATATATCCGATCATATACATGAGTGGCGTCGTCGTCGTAGGATGGTGAAAACGTACGTTCCCGATCAGCTATTAGTTGAATGGTTTATCAAGTCGTTACTTCCTGCCATAACAGAAGATGTGGCCAAGGGAGGAGTCGTAACGGAGGAGCAAGTTATTGCTCGTGCACAATATCTAGACTTGGTCTACACTCATTCTGGCACGCTCTACGACAAAATACCTGACGCCCCTAGACCGGAATTCTCAATTCCTCCTCCTCCTAAATCAAATAGTGACTCTCATGCCGGCGATGGTGTGATTGGCACAGCAAACACGAAATCGACAAAGGCTTCGTCTAAGAAAGCCCGTAAGACTTCAGATCAAAATGCAAAAGAAGAAATTCTTGCTTCGGAAGTAAATGCCGTATCAGCAGATAAAGGCAAAGAAACCAATAAACCAGGAAGCAAGAAAAAGCAAAACAAAGGGAAGAAGAAGAAACAGGGTGAGTCATCCCCTGAAAAAACTTCTTCAAACCCTCCTGGAAATAGGAAACCCCCTACTACAGGGTGTCAGATATGTGACGAGCGTCATTGGACAGCCGATTGTCCATACAAAGCTGAGCTTAAAAGGTTCTTCAAAAGTTCGCAAACCTCAGCTGTGTTAACTGATCCGTTTCCAAATCCAGGTCAAAATCTGGTTGATAGTGGAAATGCTTCCCTGTCGCAAGTGCTGATGTTGTCGATATCCAAGCAACAAAATGATGCTTTGATTTCGACAAGGAACAAAGGTTACAGGAATCCACAGCTGTCGAACGACAAAGGTAAAGATCAACCAAATAGTTCGACAACAACTTCAACAGAAGTTGTACCACCCATCATTACTGAATTAACAATAAAACCACCAAAGAAAGTAGTACACAAGTCGACATTTAATCCTCGCGCCAGAGCGGCGCAGCATTATAACATAGTGGAAGATTTGGCCCAATCGCCATCCGCTATGTCGACTCTTCAAGTGTCTATGAACTTGCCTATCTATGAAGAAATCAAGTTGTTCATGGGCAAGGATATCACGATGAAATGGCAGTGGCTTCACAGTGAAAAACACCATCAACGGTAGCAAAAGGTAGCACACCTGCATGCGACAAATACAAGAGGAAGGTTGTTGACAGTGCAAAGGCGGAACAAAGTTGCAAGCTCAAGAATATCCACTTGTGATGAAAGCAGCGCTGGAGTTTTAGGCTATGAGGTGACAACGTGACAAGAGGATCACGCGAAGGCAGAGAGAAACAGAGAAGGAGTTACAGGTGCTGAAGCGACAACTCAAGGAAGAATGGGAGTTGTATGGACAACAGAAGGAGTTGCAGCGAGAACAGGTACAACAGGAGGCGCAACATGCACAGACAAATGAAATTGCGCCCATATAGGTTATGGACCCATCCAGCAACTGGCATTGAGCAGACATGGTGAGCAGTGTTGTCGATCGCATTCAAGGGTATTCATAAGCATGGATGTCATTGTGTGCATGCATGTGATCCCACCCATCTGACACACTCACCAAAGCGAAGACAAGAATCAAGTCAGACTGAAGCTGAAATGTTTTTCGACAAGTTGATGCACATGGTCACTAGGGCACACTTGGAGATTAGTACAGACACTATGCAACAGTATGTTGTTGGTACAATTTCACTCAAGACGATGATGCGCATATTATCAAATGAGCTAGACAGAGGAGCCATATCATTGTACCTAGATGCAACAGAGGTAAGAGTTCGCTTTCAACAAGATGTCACCGTTGAACGCACGAACACCACCACGGACGACCAAGCTTGGCATCAGTTTGCCACCATCGATCATCGCAAAGGTGTCAAAGAGTTGTTCTTACCACAACTGTTTGAGTATTAGTGATAGCTTGCATGGCTTGCTCAAGCTTATTTTGTCTCACGAGGGCACACGTGCAGATTGGATGTAACATCTTGTAAAGTGAAGGTCCAAGTGTCGATAGTCGAATGTAATAGTCATAAAGTAGTTGAAGAGTCATGAGGGTAGGTGAACAGTCACAGATGTCAAGGGTCACCCCACCCTTTTCTATTTATAGTACCTCATAACTCATTGTAGAGGCTTTTGGTCAACCAAGCTTCTGATAAGAGTATCTTCGAAAAAGCTTGGAGAGTATTGTAACGAGCCTTGGCTTCTCCACAGTGTAGAGCTTGTATATCTCTTTGGAGGAGTAGGTGACCATGACTGTAATGTTCCACTATTAGAACTAGTGGTTGGTCATGGTTGTAGTGCATGATTGGAAATTTCACTTCTTAATATAACAGAGCCAGCACGTTTCAAGCATATGGTGTTATTGTATTTCATCTATCTTGCTTACTCTAATGATATATGTATCTGCTTGCTTATGCATGCATGTATGGACTCTTTCTATCTATGTATGTATGAATATTACTGAGATGTGTTGTTGGTTTAACTATCACTTTGGATTGTTAGCTTACTTGCTTTCCAATTTGTGATGCAAATTTGCTCGTGTGTACCCTTCTTAGTCGCATGCTTCCACAGGTTTTCAAGGGGCGCACTCACCTCACTTTCCGTGTGTTAGAATCGTTCATGTTCCTTCCTTGAATTGATGCATATGTCACACCCTTGCTACCAACAAGGATATCTTACTTGCCTTTGCGTGCAACCGTGGTCAAGGCGATACCGTATGACCCACTGCTGGGACTTGTTGGGAACGGGATCTGCCAAAGGGCAGTTTTGGGGCTAAACGCCCATGATTGAGTCAAATTTTGTAATAAAATGGTAAAGACTCAGCATTTTGTGGTTGCAGAGCACGTAGGTGTCATAATTCATAAAAGGTTATCCACCCTTATTTTTATAAAGTAAAATCGGTTGTAAGAGATCTACCCATGGTTTGCAGACTATGGGATTATATAAAAAGAGCTAAGCTCTAAGTAGTTTTGGAGAGACACATAATACAGGAGAGTCATAGCTCTAAAGTAAGAAGTCTAAGTTTTGGGTCATAACGTAGGTAGAGGCTCTGCAGCTGAGTACACAAAGGCCTAGGGTAGAAGTCCGCAGCTGAGTGCGCGGACCCCTACTGCTGTGTTTGTAGGGTGAATAGAGTCCGTAATCACTTGGAAGATATCAATAAAGAGAATTATTCTGCAATTTTTGTGTCTTTGTTCCGATTAATGCATCTTATTATTTTGTGTATGAATTTCCTTTATAATTCTTACGTGATGCGCGAATGTGTATGATTATGATGGAAAACTGAACGCATATAAGATTTTTTTTTACACATTGTTATCTGTGAGTATCTAAGAAGATAAATAAGACACTTGGACTAATTTAGGAATTTGCATGGTACGCTGCCTTAGCAGCGCAAAAGTGTCTAGATCGAGGGTTAGGGCTGCGCGAAGGTCAGCCATACCCTTTCGCAGAAAAATTGAAGGATGGAATAAAGGGCTCGTTTGGCAAGCCCTAGAGCAAAGTAACATACGCGAAGGCAGGAATAAAGGGAATAAAATGACATCATGACCATCTCAGGGTGCGGAAACTTCTTTCCAACATCCCCCATATTGATTCAAGTGAGACTTCGGTCAACACTCCACGGGCTGATGTCGGCCGGATAAATCGTTCTTGCAGACAAGACCGATCTCCCTAGTATCAACTGATATCTAGAGACAAGTAGAACAAGCAAATCTACCTTTCTCTAAATATTGCAATTTATAAATAAAAACCAAGAAGTGTTTTAGACCCTACCTTAAGTCCAACACTAGTTTGTGGCAGCCACGCTTCGACCGTCCGAACAAGTTTCCTTTTAAGAACCTACAAACACAAATAAGCACACATCAAATAACACCTGAATAGCTAATATAACTAATCATATTCATCATGGTGATCAAGAAGTCCATGAAATAAACCATAAAAGACAGCTTATTGAGAAAAATAAACTTGATTGTATTAACTTTGAAAATAAGAAGAACTTTACAACCTTTGGTGCCTTGATGTTGTACAAGCTCCTCCCAGGGTCCAAGCAAGAATCTCCTGTACTTTACAAGTCTCACACTCTTCCCAATGAGATCAAAAAAGGTATGTAATCCCTCTTCTCAAGCTCAATTAGGAAGACTAAATTCCAACAGCATTTACCCTCAAAAATATTCAGCTTTCAACCTCCCCAATAACCAGCCCAATGCCTCATTTTATAGTGCAAAGGAAGGAGGTTACAGGTCCACCTATGAAGGCATAGAGTCCTCCTTCAAAGGGATAAGCTCCTCACATCAAGGGTTTAGCTCCTTAAGGTATGGGATGCATGAACCTTAAAGGAGCGAACTTGCCACCTCAAGATTCCCTCTAGAAGCTTCCAAAAATAACCCAAAGTGAGTTTTTAAGAATGTACTTGCACCTTTTTTACTTTTACAGGGGTCCACACCCATTACATAGAAACAAAGCGGTCAGGTACACAGGGGACATGACCAGTGGGTGCGGGACCGCAGGTAATGCTAAGAGAAAGTGCGGAACCAGATTTTTAGAGATTTTTAAGGGCTTTCTTTCATTTTTCAAGGTTTGACATGAAGAACTAAGGTTTAAGACTTGCAAAGGAGGAAAGTATGAGTGGTGATAGACTCACATTGATTGCAGAATTTCATGGTGACAATATTTTTTGCAACAAATTGCCCCCTAAAGTGCAAAGTATGTAATAGATAAGGATAGTACTTGTCATCTAAGAAGAGTGAAGTACTTTATGATTTCAAGGATCATCCTGTGGACAGCTTGGTCGGAACCTATAAAAAAATTCAATACAAAATATATATATGTGATCATCTCATCACTAAGGTAGGCATTCCCATACTCAGATCAAAACTGACTAGAAAACTAACTAAACTGCTCTGATACAGGAATGATTTTGTAATACATCACAAGTATATACATATGTAGACACAGTATGGGCGCAACCATCTGTTTATGAATAGTCTACTGTATAATGAATAACAAAATTCCTCGCAGCCTGGATGGTGGAAACTAGATCCAGGGTCTTGATTTCTGCTTCCCGAACTAGTACGATTCTATCCATGTGAATGAATTTGTCGAAGTTGAACATGGTAGAAACCACTTGATTACCAGTCAATGATGTAAACTGTTAACAAGTGTGAGAGAAACCATCAGTAATGTCAATGGCTCTCAAAGTACTCAGTACAATCCATGAAATGTGAATAGATGAGCTAATGTCGAACATGTCATAGAATCCTTTGATCGAAGGTCAATGATGCAACCTGTCATCGAAGGCGAGAAACCTGCCATTGAGGAATGCAGATTCCAAGGTACTGATGATTTCTAGATCATCTTCCTAGATAATGATTTGAATTCGATAGAAAGTGATCCGTCGTAGGCAAGCCCACAACACGAAATCATAGATCAAGTTTGAAGAAATATATTTGCAAGGACTAACTCAGGGATGGTCAAAATGGATGACAGATATTTTGCAGATGAATGGTTTATTTGGACTGACCTCTTGAACACATAATGACACTGCAGATGGTTTGGTGAAAATTGACCCAAAGCTAATAGCTAGAAACCGGCTGAAGACTTTCAATATGGTTTGATTAACTGTTAGGCAAAGGATTCCCCAACCCAGATGAACAAAAAATGTCGTGTTCAAGAGTGGTTAAATGCTTTCTAAAACACAAAGTATAACAAACAGGTTCATTTTTCTCTCTTTTACCCCACCATTTCTGGCAAGTACCTCTTTATTTTCGACAAGCTTGAGGAGGATAACATTTGCTTGGTTATAAGCTCATCCTTGGGATGAGTCCAACTTAGTTTAAAATTCGAACCCTAAGAAGGAGTGGTCCATTCCTGTTTTGAAATTGAATAGGTCCTTTACTGTTACATTTTAACAAGTCCAGTATAGGAGAAACTCGACATTTTTCAATTTTAGGGAGTCAAAAGAAAAACTTAAGAAAACTCCATGGTTGTCCTTTTTCGTAAATTTGTGTCTCCCAAGCCAGAAAAAGTATAAAATAATACTTGGGAGAACCGCTTGACCATTACGATCAATGAGTAATTTTCATAATTAGTGTCTCTGATATGAAAAAGTAAAAAAGCGACCAACGACACGTCGTTTTGTAACCAATATCAAACTTGAAACGACAAAAGCCCGGCAATATTTTCATGTTTATACAGTCAGAAAAGAGTTGTAAGTGGACTGTCCTTTTAATTCTGTTTTAACGAGCTTAAAAAGAAAAACTCAGCAATATTTTCATATTTTACGAGTCAGAAAAGAGCTTAAAGATGACTCTAATGTTTTTTGTTGAAAATGATCAATTTTTCATGAAAAATCCAATATTCTACACAAAAACTCAAACATTACTCATACCTGTTTAAAATAACTAAAAATGCATAAAAAAGTTACCTTTTTAAAGTGAAAAATAAACAAATTAAAAATTCATTTATTCAAAAAAACTTATATAAAGGGCTTTTGTAAATTCATTTTTACCATTTGACTTCAGAGTGAGAAAAGAGAACTTTTGGGTAAGAAACTTCCTATGAAGATTGCGGAAAATCCATCTATTGGAAACGAAAACTGTCACCTCCAGGTAATCCACATCACTTTAATCTTGCATTTCAATCGTTTGAATTTTGTTTTAGGCTTCCATTTTGATTTTTTAGAGAAAAATTAGTTGAAAATACCGCTCGCGGGGGTCCGCAGGCGCAACATGCAAAACCTGCGGACCCCGACTTTTTCCTACAAAGGAAAGAGCTAGGGGCCCGCACCTGCTACTTGGGCAGAGTGCAGACCTATACACTGTCCCTAGCTAGAGGATGCGGACCCTACAAAATAGGTTTTAAAACTTCAATTTTTTCATTTCCGCCCAAAAAATTTTGAACTAAAATGTTCTAATCTGCCGTTTTTGAAATGTAGGATATACACAATGCTCATTTGGTGGGAACAGGAGCACGAAGATGTGGACCTTGCCGCAATTAATCATCAGCCCTCAATAGATGCATTGAGAGCATGCGGGCTATTTAAATTCTAGGCCATACCTGGGATGAGGGCCCAAGTAGACTTTTTGCAGTGGCTGGTGGACAGATGGAATATACAAGACCAGTGCTTCATTATTGGTGGCCACTGGCTCGAAATGGAGCTAGAGGACATTTATTTCTTGACTGGTTTGCCCAAGAGAGGTGAACGATTGTCTCTCTTCGGGACTAGGCCAGGTGGCCAGTCTGTCGATAGTCTCCGACTAGAGTTTTGTAACGACCAAACAAAGGACAAAGGTATTGATATCAAAACTATCTCCCGTCCTGAACTTAAAGTGATTGCATTTACTGTCACCAGACTCTGCAGAAGCGCAGCATTGCATGTAGCTACTGGATCCCAAATGCAAATGGCAGTAGATTGTTATCGAGGCACCATCTTCAACTGGTGCAAATCTGTGTTGGCGAATGTAAAAGGCCAATTGACTAGAGCAAAGAATGGACAACTAAAAACTTTGGATATGGTTTCTTAGTTGTGAGCTTTGGTCTAGAGAGGGTTCCGATGTTGGTCCCACAAGATCTTTCTGTTGGAGCTGGACTTCCCCAAGAACCTAAGCTAATGCGTTGGGTTACAGTTATGGCTCGTCATCCTTAGGAGGGTTTAGAGGTTGTTCGATTTCCGCCTAAGTATTTTCATTGGTTGGAGAACCAACTTTTCATGGTTCTGGATTTTCCTTATGCTGGGATGGATTATCGTGGTGATCCAGACATGACTCTTCCACTAGGAGAACAGTGGGATGATTCAGGTAAAATCATTTTCAACATTTTCTAAGTATTTATTTTTTTTTGGTTTTAAATCGTCCAAAACTAATAGTAAAAAGTTTCAAATGCAGATGTGGGTCCACGGCGACCAGCCACTCTCCGGCCCTATGAGAGGAGACACCCAGCTGCATCAGTACTGGCCCCACGGGACGAATCTACAGAGACCCTGACCGAGTTGGAAAGTCATCTAGAGCATTTGACAGCAGATATTCCAGAGACTAGCATAGATGATATTCCACTTAGGTTACATCGCTATGTGATTGGGGTCCCAGGACCTTTCAGGAGGTTCCTTTGTAGGGTGGCCCGAGCAATGGTTTCTTATCGTGATCATCACCAGTGATAGGATGATTGCCTTTGTAGACTTATATGACACTTTTTCTTTTTTGTACTATCATTTTTGTTGATCATAAGGTGTTTTTCAACCTATGATCGAAGAAGATGTATATTTGACACACTTCTATGCTATGCTATATCACTATTATTGGTTATCTTGTAAAACATGTTATGGAATGTTTTTAAATTTATTGTTTGATTATTGCAAATGTCTATTTAACATTCGAGAAGCAATTGCATCTACTAATGTATTTAAATAGCTTGGAATATGCTGATATTCAATGTATTCAAATTCACATTCCAAGAGACGAACTCTCAAAAATAATCTTAATAACACTGGATTTCTAATGGCATAAACTCTATTAAGTTGTAATACAACGAGTTCAGAATCTAACCTAACAATCAAACTCTGAATCCCGATGAGATGGATTCAGATAATAACTCAATTACTGCACTATACTCTGCAATGTTGTTCGGTTTTTTACTGAGGCTTACCCCATGCATAGATACCAACTCATCAGAGGGTGAATAGATAACCCAAGTTGCGGAAGAAATGTTTCGTGTATTACGACAAGCACCATCAGCGAAACCAATGTATGTTTGAAGAGACGTCGACATTTGCAATATCAATAGTAAAATCAAGATAAGCAGGAATAATGATAAAAACACTCTCTAAACTAAGCACACTTTTCTAATCTAAAACACACCAGCTAGAAAGAAAAACTAATCTAACTAAAATCTCCACACCTAGATTTAAGCATAATATCTCTTTAGATAAAGACCATTTATGGGTTTACCCAAAGAGACACCGTCAAAATCTACCAATTCATAGGCCCCTTTTGCCAGCTTTCGCTTAACAACATAAGGACCATGACACATAGGTACAAATTTTCCAGCCCCTAGCTTATCGTTTGCTTGATCGTATAGTAAGACTAGGTCTCCTTCCAAAACATTATGAGGTGTAACATTTCGATCGTACTGAGCTTTAATTTGTTTGGCATGAGTTTCGATTGCTAACGCAGCATCACATCAATTCTCATCTATCTGAACTAAGTACAACAAACTTTTCTCCTCTTCGAAAGTGGATAGTAGTAACTCTATGGCTATTTGCAATGATGGAATTTCGCATCCAATGGGTAACATAGCTTCCAAACCGTAAACCAGTTGAAAAGGAGTGAAACCAGTTGATGTTTTTACTGAGGTTTGATACGCCCAAAGCTCTAAAAATAACATGTTATGCCAATTCGACCTATGAATACCAATGATTCGTCGGATCATAATGACTAGAACTTTGTTGATGGCTTCAACCAGACCATTAGCCCGTGGATAATATGGAGTAGAACTATCGTGACGCAGGCCAAGCTTATCTGTTAGTTCAGTCATCATGATTTTTTGAAAATGACACCCATGATCGGTAATAATCACTTGAGGAACACCGAATCTAGTAATTATATGATTGAAAATGAAAATTGCAGCAATTTTGCCATCTACCGAAAATGTAGGCATCGCCTCGACCCACTTAGTAAAATAATCTACCGCAAGGATGATATATGCATGCCCCCCGGACGAGTGAGGGCTACATGTAATAAAGTCAATACCCCACTTTGCAAAATGGCCGACGGAAATTATAGGGTGGAGAGGAGCAGGTGGAGCATGCATCTTTCGATCAAAAATTTGACAATCGTGGCATTTTTGGACCGCATAAATACAATCTTTGAATAAAGATGGCCAGAAATAACTAGCGTGCAATATCTTTTGGGCTGTGGCATACCCAGACATATGACCGCCACTTGTTCCATAGTGATAGTCACTTAGAACCTTTTCAGCTTCTTCATGAGTTAAACAACGTCGGAAAACAGAATCCACCCCACGACGATAGAGTGTATCTCCAATAATTTTGTATTGTTGAGATTGGAATCGTATTTTCCGTCGCTGAGATCGTGAAATTTCAGGCCGAAAAGATTGGGTTTGGAGATAAACAATGATATCTTCATACCATGGATCAAGAGTACTGATAAGAAACAAGGATTCATCTGCAATGGGCTCTTCCGCCACAGTTTCAGTATCAGCACGTGGGAAATCACACATCAGTTCCGCAAATACCAAAGATTTCTTTGCCTTGGATTTTTCAAATTCCAAGTCAAATTCCTGCAGGATAACAATCCATTTGGAATACTTGACCCCTAGAAATTTTTTGTTCAAAATATAGATCATAGGGTTACAGTCAGAAATTACAGTAGTTTTGCGTAGTAAGATGTAATGACGAAATCTTTGGACAGCTTGAACAGCTGCCAAGGCCAATTTCTCCACATGCAAATATTTAAGCTTAATCGGATTTAGAGTTCGACTAAGATAGTAAATCACATGTTCACTATTGAATTCATCTTCCTGAACTAAAACCATCCTGATGGTGGAATGAGAAGCGGCGAAGTACAAGAAGTAATCCTGGTTGTAGTTGGGAGGATGCAATAACATTGCATGGGTCAACGCGTGTCTAAGTGCATCAAAAGATTTGTCAGCTATCTCATCCCAAAAGAATGGAGTATTATGTTTCAACAACCTGGTAAAACCCTTTGTTATGTCGACGTATTTAGGAATGAAACGACGTAAAAAGTTTGCTTTCCCTTGCAAACTTTGGAGTTGGCAAAGAGTCGAAGGAGGAGGCAATTTGACAATAACTTCAACCTTCGAAGGATCGACACGGATGCCGGATTTTGAAACAAAAAATCCCAGTAAACGACCCATTTCTATACAGAAAACACATTTGTGTGGATTCAGCCTAATTCGATAATGCCTACATCTCATAAAGATTGCTCGTAAATGAGTGAGATGATTGGCTCTACGTAATGAATGGGCAGGTAAATCATCGAGATAGGGTTGCACAATGTGCTTGATGTCATAAAACACGTAAGACATAGCTCTTTGAAAAGTTGCTCTTGTGTTCTTTAATCCAAAAGGTAATTTGCAATAAGTAAATGTCCCCCATGGGCAAATGAAAGTTGTTTTTGGTTGATCATCAGGGAGTATGTTAATTTGATTGTAACCGGAAAAACTATCCATAAAGGGGAAAATTTCACTGCCGGCACAATCATCAATGATTTTATCGATATAGGGAGTTGGATAATTGTATTTAGGACAAGCTCGATTAATATCCTATAATCGATACATATTCTTATCGTTCCTTGCTTTTTGTTAACAGGAACAATATTCGATACCCAATCCGTTAAGGGAATTGGATAAATGAAACCTGCTCGAAGTAATTTCTCAACTTCTACTTTAATAGCAGTAGCTTTTCGCGGATGTATCTGACGCAAACGTTGCCGAACAGGTTTAGCATCCGGGTAAGTTTTGATTTCATGAACAACAATCGTTGGATCGATTCCTAGAATCTCCTCAATTGACTAGGCAAATACGTCACAGAATTCTTGAAATAGGGCTTTATAAGTTTGGATTTCATTGTTCGTACAGGAATCACCTATATGAATGTTTTCAACAATTCCAGGTTTAACTGAAATGTCAATAGGAACCGTTCGAGAAATATTTCCCAAATTTAACTCAGAATCAGGATTTTGCAATGGATTTTGTGGTTCTTTGACATAATCAGTAGTAAAAATAGATGAAAAATCATTTTCAAAAGGATCAAACTCAAGTAAGAACAAAGATCGATGATGAAGATCTTCCCATGGTAAATCATCAATAGACAAAATTTCATGAATCTGCTCATCCATATGAACAAGCTCAGAAAAAGTTGTTGAATCTGAGGTTGACATTGAAAGTGATTCTCCATGGACCACATTCATTAGATCAATTTCGGTTGAAGAAGGGTCGGAAAATGATTGTACAGCCTGATATGCAATTTCATAGGGACTCAAAGGCATCGCATCACCAAATGAATCCACCTCAGATTCGGAAGGTACGATCCAAGGATCATCGAAAACAATAGTGTTTGATGAAATCATATGAATGGTTGCAGTAGAAGGCGATACGTTAGGAGGAGGAAAGGAAAAAGTTCCTAGTAAACCAGAATCTTTAACCAATCCTATCCAACATCCTTGTAAGGGATAGTTTTTTTATCGACATGCTAGATACTTTCAGAAGAGGCTGGGTCAGATGAAAAATAAGTCAACTGGTCTATGGTTATGATCTCTCCATTATGAGGAAACTTTATAAGCCGAAAGACTGATGAAACAACAGCAGTCATAGCGTAAGACCAGCTGTGACCCAAGAGAAGGTTGTAATCTAGAGGGGCATCAACCACTTCCACATCTAGATTAACAGTTTTGCCTTCAACCCCTATAGGTAAATCCTGTAGAATGCCAAAAGGATGGAACCCACGGCCATTAAAATCCTTTAGAATCGTCAGGGATTGATTGAGTGTAGGATAACCAAGCGATCTCCAACACTGGATCAACATAATACACATAGAATCTCCCTCATCAATTACAGTCCTAAAGCAAGATCTCTTTTTGACTAACACTGGAATCTGGAAAGCCATTTGATGAGGTAGGCGAGGCGTACTATTTTCTAAATCGAAGATTATAAAGTTCAAGTCCTGAATATGAACAACTCCTATAGCCGACAATAGAAATTTACACTGTGTTGGGCATGATTGCAGCACCTCCAAAGCTGACATTGCTAAAGGGGAAATAGCTAAGTCTTCAACAATGTTATAATTTTGAGCAGCTCTCGCATGTAGATTGAAAGCTGACTTTTGAAGTATACCTTTAGCAGGTGGTTTGATTACTAAGTCTGTATTAGGTTTCTCGATCTATAGCAGATCAGAACCAGAAGGAGTTGAAGTTGATGGGTTTGAATTAGAAGATTCTACTTCCACCAACAGGACTTTTACTACCATAATCTTGCGATCCAGTAGCAATCCTGACATGAGACATCATCATTATGGGTTTTTCTGAGGCATTTGAGGAAAAACTGATCATCTTACTCTCTTGACTATGAAAAGGATCCTTCAAGACAGCAGAAGTTTGAGAACCTTTGACAATTTTTGCAACCTCACCGCGATGTGGGCAGTCTCTTGTAAAATGCTCTTCGTCACAAATGAGACAAGGATATCGAGGTTTATGTTTCTCGTTAGTAGATTCTGTTTTATCTGATTTCTCTTTTGAGTTTTGTTTATTTTTCTTCTTCCCTTTCTTTTTACCGCCGGATTTTGATTTGGCCGTAGATGATTCTACGACATGAATATCAGCAGGAATTTCAGCAAAAGAGTCTCCTATCGGGGAATCTGGTAAAGTTATAATAGGAGAAGAATTCTTTGAATATTTCTTCTTGCTTCTGGTGTTAACTGAACCAATCATACCATCAGCGACATGAGACCCTAAAGGAGCTGCAGTTATTTGATTTTGTTTCGGAAGGTCGGGGATTTTTTCATGTAAAGTACCTGACTGCGTATAAACGAGGTCAAGGTACTGAGCTTGAGCAATTACTTGCTCTTCAGTAACAACTCCTGCCTTAGCTACATCCTCAGTGATTTTAGGTAATAATGATTTAACAAACCATTCTACTAAAATTTGATCCGGAAAAAAACTTTCACTAAACGTCGTCAACGTCGCCATTCATGAATATGATCTGAAATATATGTGGACGTTGACTATTTTAATGAAGTTAATAATTCTGTGCCACTGTCATATCTGACAGGTAACTGAAAATGAGTTAAGAACGAAGTGGCTAACTGACTAAAATTATAAAAAGAGGCTCACAGTAACTCAATGTACCACTTAGCCGTAAGACCAAGAGTGCATTGAAAAAGGCGTAAGTGAATTGAATCATCTATAATGGAATTAGAAGCACACCAGAGGTGATAAGTCATCACATGGTTTGACGGATCCTCTCCTGATTTACCTTCAAACTTTGGGATATCACTGGGCAACTTATTCGGCATTGGCGGCCAAAATGGAAGATAATTAATCGGATTGTTCATAAGGCGCAACAAATCAGGCAAGTCCAAAGTTGTTATAAATGGTAACTGATGATTAGGGTCACGAAAAACCTGGGTCATAAGACCAGCCCCAAGAGGAGGATATCCAGGATAACTTGGAATTGGAATTGCATTTCGGATATTATATCCTCCCGGAAAACCAAGATTAACCGGACCGTACTGGGGTTGTTGAGGTTGCTAATAAGTATATCCAGGGTACGGTTGGTACTGGTAAACTGGGCTTTGCACAGCAGGACCGAATTGGTACTGTCCCTGGTACGGTTTATAAGTGAACTGTCGTTGACTTGTGACAACCGTACTTGGACCAAGTTGTCCTACAGGCATCTGAACCGAAGCCTGAATTGTAGGTCCAGATTGAGGTAAAGATGCTTAAGGAGTTAATGCAGGAATAGTAGAAACCAGAGTTGTTGATACTCCAGAAGTAGGTGGGGTAGATTGAACAGAAGCTGCAGTAGTTGCAGCAGTCGTTTGAGGCGGAGTTCGAGGCGAACTAGGCCCAGACTGATGAGCTACACCAGGTGCAGAAGTTTTAATAGTAGGCTGGATAGGTTGTTGGGTTGAACCAGAAACCAAATATTGTCTAGATTGAGATGACAACTGCACATTATGTTGCAAAATCTGTTGAGTTTGAGATGGATCCCACACCATGTTCATTCTGGGGTATGGACCCATAGAAGGTTGAGCATATTGAGGACCATAACTGGGTTGAGCATAGGGCTGATAATTCAAAGCTACATTTCCAACTCCTTGTACAAATGATTAACCAGAAGGTGGTTGGAAACCTTGGGTTGGGTGCTAATCTTGAGGTTGATAACCTTGAGGCACGTACTGAAACTAGGGTTGACCTTGAGGTATATATTGATACTGGGTTGACCTTGAGGTATATACTGAGTCTGGGGTTGACCCTGAGGAATGTATTGTCCTGAAGGTATGTACTGTCCTTGAGGTTGCCCCCCAAGAGATAACTGTGCACCTTGAGGTTTCCCCCCAGGCGGTAACTGACTAGCTTGAGGTTTCGGATTTGGAATAGTACCAGACATCATAATAATTTCTTCTACGCTCAATGGTTTAGTTCCATTATTACCAGTTGATAGCCCATGTTCAATGGGTTGAGGAGATGCTCCTGAAAAAGTACCAGTGAGTGACTGATACCCAGAAGGAACAGAAGGATCGCCATATAAAAATGCTTCCGGTGATTGGAAAAGCATGGATGACTATCTCAACATATTCAAAGGAGGATAATAACCTCTAGGTGTTGTATGAAAAGGAATTCAAGGTGGTGAAAAACTAAGACCCGGATTTTCTAAAAAGTTGGTCAATGAGAGATACCAAGCATCCCTCCTAGGTGGACTGTAGAAAAGTGATTCACACTCCCTAAGTTCTAAAGTTGGTTGATTTTTGGGGAGACTTATATCTTCTTCTGGACTAACAAGTTCTTCAATAGAAACAAGTCCCAAAGGAAGCTTTTGGGTAATGATCCTTCCTACCCTGGGTGAACCAGGACCACTGGAAGTTGGAGAAGCAAATCCTGAGGATGGAGTAGCAGCAGGTTCAGTTTCAGGCTCAGAAATTTCAGGTTCTTCAGCCAATTCACTAGTAGAATAAATACTACCAGTAACTTCGGAAAATGAAATTGGTTCAGAAATATACTCTGTTGCTTGAACTTGATAATCAGGATGAACAACTAAAGAAGATTCTCTATCTTCTGGTGACCCAACTCTACTGTCACTAGGAGTTACAAGAGCTCGTAGCCCTTCAAGCTGGATTGGTTAATACTCGGGAGGTGGCCCCCGAAGTCTATGAGATTGTCTCGTTAATTCAGCCACGATTAAATATTTTAATTACTTCACACGCAAACAAAGAAAATATCAATAAAACCACCTAAAGTCTCTAAAGAAACAAACAATTGAATCACACACCTAAAAAATATAAGAGATCAAACCACACACAAACAGTAAATTTATGTACCAAAAACACTAGTTGGTGATGAAATCCAACGTCGCGGAATTCAATACAGAAAGGGCGGTTGGAACAGTTACCCCGACAACTTGCTTAATGAAACAGACAGGCACAAGTTTCTTCACAAAACCGTCTCGAGTGAAGAGAACCCCCCAGAGAGTCCAAGTGAGTCTAGTCGACGTCTGCTCCAGGTACAGTGGGATCTTCCCTCCACCGTCACCTTAGGAAAGAAACCTATAGATTATGGTCACTATGGTTACCAACAGAAACAAATATACCTTGGGGAACAGTCTACGATCTGATACACATGCAAGGGTAGAGTAACAAAGCTCAATCCCCTTGAAGGCTCCTTGACATAATCCAAGGTTTACCAACAAGTGACCCCAGGCTCCTCGACAATGGTCAATCTGAGGTTTACCGTTTTTAATACGTGTATATCTGCTATCGTTCCCAATGAGGAAGGATTGATTACCCCACTGGTTCAGATATGATCTTGTGCTTGACTTCTTTAAGAGGAGCTTCCTAGAGCATAGATGCAACAATTGGAATTTATTTCCTATCGCAAGATATAGCTACTTGTTTGTTTTAACTATCTTGGAGAGTTAATTACTCCCTACTCCAAAATACTAGCCTAAGCTATGTTGGTGATAAGAGCCCTAGAAATAAAAAGATTGCTAGATCAATTTTACTTTAAGCGTTATTTTTATAGGTTGTTTCTTAAGTCAATAGGAATGGAGATGAAACTTTATGGTGTGAAGACTCGACTCCAAAACACTAAAAATGCACCTAAGATGATAAACAATTATTTTTCTTCAATGAATTTCTAGCTAAAGAAAGAGTTGAGAATGCAATTCTTTGAAAAACAAATCTTTCTTCAACATATAAACGAAAAGAAAATCTTTTTGTCTTTTTTAATAAACTCAAAACGAGACTACAAATTATGCTCACGAAAAATCCCTTTCTTTTTCAACACTCAAAAACTACAGAAAACAATTTCTTTCAAAATAGATTCTAAAATTTCTAGAAAACACTCAAAACTATAAAAAAACTATTCTTGAGATCTAAAAATTTCTAAAACCTAATTGAAGTAAAAGCTTTAAAAAAATTCGTTTTGAGGACGTTTTACTTAGTTATTGAGCAAACTAAGGACTAATTCGTTCAAAATAACAAATTAATCAAAAAACGCCCAGCTATGTTTTCTTTTTGAAAAATGAAATTCAAAACTTTCAAGCAAGTTCTTTCAAAGCTTTGCAAAGAGAAAAACAAGATCGATTTCTCAACAAGGGCAGATTTCACAAATCAGTCAGACTCATCAAGAATACCAAAAAGACCAGGGTAATCTAAGGTTTCTTATGCTTCTAATCTCTGAGTTACTACAAAGACCAAGCGAAAATTAAACCAAGAACGCAAAACTTCTAGAAAATCACCTAAAACCAAAATGCCAATGGAATTCACTTACAAGGAACTTTTGACAGGACACATGCAGATCTCGGTGGAGGCTAAAAATGTAAATAAATCCTAAGCTTAACTAGACAAAAAGATTTTAGGTTTTTTCAAAAATTTGACAGAGTCCGCAGGCCTCTGGTATAACCAGATGCGGTACCGCTCTGTGTAGTAAAGTAACAATGTGGGGATGTCCGCACTGTGTTACAAACAGAACGTGCGGTCCTCTTTCAAAAATGTGAAAAAACAAAAAACAATTCAGAATCTAAAACCTACCCAATCCCACACACATCAAGCAAAAACCAGAAACAAGAAAAAGTTTCTCAAGTCAAAGTAAAAGTAAAGGCAAAAAACCAAATTCAAGTCCCCAGTATGGTCGCCATTTTGTCCGCCGAATAAATCGTTCTTGTGGAAAAGACCAATCTCCCTAGTATCAACTGATATCTAGAGACAAGCAAAACAAGAAAATCTACCTTTCTCTAAATATTGCGATTTATAAATAAAAACCAAGAGGTGTTTTAGACCCTACCTTAAGTCCAACGCTAGTTTGTGGCAGCCACGCTTCAACCGTCCGAACAAGTTTCCTTTTAAGAACCTGCAAACACAAACAAGCACACATCAAATAACACCTGCATAGATAATATAATAAATCATATTCATCATGGTGATCAAGAAGTCCATGAAATAAACCATAAAAGACAGCTTATTGAGAAAAATAAACTTGATTGTATTAACTTTGAAAATAAGAAGAACTTTACAACCTTTGGTACCTTGATGTTGTACAAGCTCCTCCCAGGGTCCAAGCAAGAATCTCCTCTACTTTGACAAGCCTCACACTCTTCCCAATGAGATCAAAAAAGGTATGTAATCTCTCTTCTCAAGCTCAATTAGGAAGACTAAATTCCAACAACATTTACCCTCAAAATATTCAGCTTTCAACCTCCCCAATAACCAGCCCAATGCCTCATTTTATAGTGCAAAGGAAGGAGGTTACAGGTCCACCTATGAAGGGATAGAGTTCTCCTTCAAAGGGATAAGCTCCTCACATCAAGGGGTTAGCTCCTTAAGGTATGGGATGCATGAACCTTAAAGGAGTGAACTTGCCACCTCAAGATTCCCTCTAGAAGCTTCCAGAAATAACCCAAAGTGAGTTTTTAAGAATGTACTTGCGCCTTTTTTACTTTTACAGGGGTCCGCACCCATTACACATAAACAGAGCGGTCAGGTACGCAGGGGACATGACCAGTGGGTGCGGGACCGTAGGTAATGCTAAGAGAAAGTGCGGAACCAGAGTTTTAGAGATTTTTAAGGGCTTTCTCTCATTTTTCAAGGTTTGACATGAAGAACTGAGGTTTAAGACTTGCAAAGGAGGAAAGTATGAGTGGTGATAGACTCACACTGATCACAGAATGTCATGGTGACAATATTTTGTGCAAAAATTGATGCTGAAAGGGCCAGTAGTGTAGGGATTTGTTTGGCTAATTAAAAATGAACCTAGGTCTGGCCCCCTCAAGCCAACAAATGGTTCTGTTGCTGGGACCGGAATATGCGTAAGAGATGTGTGATGTTGTATCACTGGAATCCAACTAAGAAAGAGACTGGAGACTGATTGGATAGGAAGATCCACAAATTCGCGACGCAGGAGAATAGAAACTCGCCACTGACACAGGAACAGTGGTTGGACAGGTATCTATATACAGTGATCCAAGAGATCTTTTTTTGTTCCTTTCCGATTGAGCTATACGAGTGGATCATGAAGGTAGCAGATACGCGAGGAAGGTGGAAACTTGAAGGTCCTATTATGGACCCCGGAGCTAGTGTGAAGGTTGGAAGCATTGGCGGATAAGATCACCCATGCTGTCGATCATTAGCTCAATCGCGTCATAGGAGGATTTGTAACTGAATTTGCGGTTGACACCTCAGTCAACTACAACGAGGCGGAGTGGCAGTTTTTCAAAGGACCGTGAGGTAAGTGCGTGAAATATTTGAATACCTGGATTAAAATGTTATTGTGCAAAAAATGGGTTATGCATCTACCTTGATGTTTGGAGCTATGCGAAGCGGAAAAACTTACAAAAACGAAGGAAAAAAGGGTCCTGAATATAGTCTGTTGATTTCACCTCCACGAGGTGACGAAGAAGTGATAGCACAGGTTTCTCTGCGAAGTGTTATTCAGTTAATAAAGCAAGGATTCCCACGAATACCACCCCTACTCACACCACCTCCAACTTTACTGCCATCACCTGCGACTTCACCCGTACCACCTCCGCCTCCACCGCAGTTCAGTATGGCAAATTCAGTGAAGCTACCTTTGTTCAAAGGCTTGGGGAATGAGGACCCGGACCAATTTTGGTTCGTAGTAAAAGTTGTATGGGAAACTTAGGGCGTTACAGATGACAACATGAAGAAAGCGACATTGGTTAGTGCTCTGCAGGATCGCGCGCACTAACCTGGTATATCAAGGACGCTAATGATATCCCGAATGTTGGAGTAGCAAACATCTAAACAACACTGAATAGAGAATTCAGTAGGCCTAAATTTGAAGCACAATTGATTGTAGGGTTCAAAGAATCATGATGCAACCAGATGAGACACCTTGGGAACTCGATTAGAGGTTGAAGTGTACAATCCACGAAGCTAACATGAACCTAATAGATGGACAACATCGTGAATGGTTTGTGGCTTCACTCATGCCACACTTAAGGGTTGCGTTATCACAACAGAAGATAACGACTCAGGCGAAGGCCTTGGAAATTTCAATGAGACTGCATGAGACCCCGATGCAAGATCCTAATCTGGGGGTTCAACAGATCCATGCATAGTTGAAAATTCTTTTCCCTGAGATGCAAAGTTTGAAGCAGGACAGAACAGTCCAACCAAAAGTGCATGAAGAGGTATCGTGTCTGAAATCTAAGAGTCAGGGGCATGACAAAGACCATTTTCCAGTCTTTTCGAACTACCTTATAGGAGGAGGTTGTGTTTGAGGCAACAAGCTCAAGCAGGACCAAGTGTGTGGCCTGCATTTTTGTGCGCTATATGTCAGGTAGCAGGAAAACATGTCACGGATAACTGTCATTTGTCGAATAAGTTTGTACAGACACCGCAACAGCTGGTCTGCAACTTCTGTAGATTGGTAGGGCATGACGAGCACAACTGCAGAAGCTATGAGTTCATGATGGATAGAATACCCACCTATAGGGTTTAGGCCAAAACGCGACCCCCTGACCTGAGTGCGAGGATGGCAAAGACAGCATTTCAGGGACACGAACGAGGCCGAGGCAATGGAGGACCTAATAGAGGTTGGAGATAGTTGATTTACTACAATTGCGGAGGACCAAGACATTATGCCCACGATTGTACTAACCCAACACATGCATCATGCAAGTATTGCACGCTATTTCATCATGAAATGGAAGACTGTCCTACGCTGATAGCAAGGATATGTGATAAAGGGTTGCTATTACCGTAGCCTACTCAGAACTTGCAAATGATGAGGTCTGAGCCGCGCGAAGAGGACCCAAATGTTAATATAGTGCTCCGAAGTGAAGTTGCAACACGAGATGACAAAGGGAAACAACCTAAAGACAGTACATGGGTGCGCAAAGCTCCGACGAAGGAGGTTGAGTTCGTTTTGGAGCGCGTAGGAGAAACCTTCATGGAAGCGAAGAAACTTTTCACTGAGGCCTCCACCTCAGGAAGTAAGGATAAGCCTGATCAGGAGATGGACCCTTCTATGCTTAGAACCTTATTCGAAACCTGCATGAAGTTGTTTCGCAATAGCAAGGTTGTGATGGGGCTGCAGGAACTCATAAAGAGATGCATTGGAAACACTTATGTTGAGCCATGCATAGTACAAAACCTTGGTAAGCATAAAAAAGGACGGGATGGGAGATGAGACTAACCACGCAGATAAGAGAGTATGAAATGGATCAAGCCATCTTGGACCTGAGGTCAGACGCGAACGTCTTACGTAAGCAGACTTGGGAACGGATGGGGAGACCCGCATTAAAATGGTCTCCGATTCAGCTAAGGATGACGAATCAGCAAAAGATCATCCCCATGGGGCGACTATAGGGGGTGACTGTGGATATTGAAGGTGGGAGCGCGCTGGCTGATTTTGAAGTGATAGAGATAGTGGATGACAACAATCCCTATCCTGTGCTCCTTGGAATTGATTGGGCTACTGATATGAATAGGGTAATCAAACTAAAGAAGTGAAATATGATATTTGAGAAGAAATCGCTACGCATAATTGTACCCCTAGATCCTGCTGAAGGTTCACATTATACTGAACCAGTCCGCGATTATGAGAGCGATGATGATCTGGATTCTATCTATAAGATAACAGCGCGAGACTAATATTGGGTGAATCCAATAGAAGATGGGTGAATTACATGGGATCGCGAGAGTTCATGAACCTCGAACTCTGATGAAGAACTAGAGCACTGGCAGAATCAATTACATGAAGCAAATACTCTGAGCTGTCACATGATGATCCAGTCGCTGCACTATGTGTCATCAGAGGTAAGGAATCTACCTACTTATGATGGCCTGAATAATGTATATATTTTTCTGGATGCATTTGAGAGGGAGGTACCAGAAAAGCAGTGCCTCCAGGGGATGGATTAGGCACTGCGCGCTATGCCCGCAAGGTGGTGGGGTACGGACAAGGGAAGCTTTAATGATTGACACAAATGTAGGAGAATAATGCGAACTCGCTTTGGGAAGCCGAAGATGAAAATGACAGACAAGTATGATGGGCAGGATGATCCGTGCGCGCACTTGTCCAAATGGGCTCAGGCTTATGGAGAGAAGCCCAAACTTGAGTGGGCGCACTTTTTCTATCATACCTTGGATATTTTCCCGATGAACTGGTATGTAGAAACAGAGCTCCGCCATGGTACAGCCTTACAGGTGAATGAAATATTCTGTGCGAAGGATTCCTAATGACATTCAGTTTTGAAGACGGGTTTGATAGTATTGATGAAGCGCTACGAGAGGTGAAAGTAACAATATTTAGGATACTGCAAGATCCATTAAACCTAATTCAACCTGAATGGGCTACTCAGCTGAGTCACGCACTAGAATGTTATAATATAACTGCCGAAGAAAAGGATGAGGATCTGCGAAAAATTAACATCCCTGAAATAGATGGTCACTGCGAAGTTGAAGGATCGCAGGTTGAGAACCTGGATATAACCGCACCACTGAAAACGAAACAAGTAAACATTGATACAGAGGTCGAGCCCAAATTCGCGAAGATTGGAGATTACTGGGACGATGCGATAGTGGATAAGGTCGCTGAATTGCTTCGTGAATACCAGGATTTATTCCCTACCAAGTTTATGAATCTAAAAGGGATAATCAGGGACCTAGTTGTTATGAATATCACGTTGAAGCCCGACATGAAGCCAGTTAAGAAAAGACCTTACCATCTCAATCCGAAGTATAAAGAGAAGGTCCGCTTAGAGTAGTACAAGATGCTCGCGGCAAGCATAATTGAACTTGTGGAAGAATCTGACTGGGTAAGCCCAATGGTGGTACAGGAGAAGAAGTAGAAGGATGAAATAATGATTTGCGTGGATCTCAAAAAGTTGAATGATGCTTGCGTACATGATCCTTTCTAGACTCCATTCACTAATGAAGTGTTGGAAAATGTAGGTGGCCAGGAAGCATATTCCATCACTGATGGGTTCTCTAGGTACCTGTTGAGGCCTCGAAAATCGCTGCCACAACAAAGGGGATACCACCCGGTCCGGACCTTAATGCAGCTCCTTTTCCGTTTGGAATAGTGGTTCCGACTGGGGATAATGGGACCAGTTTCCCAAGAAGTATAAGTGAATGGGATGGATGAATGACTTATGAGATAAGATGGTAATGAGCGGACAGCTAAACTATAAACAAAATGTAATAACTATAATCGGATCCCGGGACTTATTACTAGGCAAAGCGTAGCGTTTGATGATCTGTGATTTAAGGCAGGCATATAAATGACTCTAACACTTTAAGCATAGACGTTTGAACCGTTTAAACATTGCTCTGCATAATTAGTTATGCAGAGCGATTAGAGCGAATTACTACACTTAATCATTCATATCATTGATACATGCATGAGTGAAAGAGATAACAAATCAACACAAACATTCAATAGTGAAGCGAAATGACGATTCGCTGTTATATCGCATACATGCATTCAACAATAGCAAAGATAATAACACAGCAATTCATATAATCAGAAAGAACACAGATACAGATAATAGTACCATGTAAGCTGATCGATCAATCCAGTACATCAATCACTATGTCGCAGTCCTTCCTTCCAATCGGAAAGCCTTCCAAACAACAGACAGTCGTGCGCAATTGTATAAAACAGCCTTCTAATCAAAATTCAGAACCATTGGTCGAGTTTCACAAAAAGAATATAGACTGAAGCACAATAGTGCAAACTTCAGCCTTTAAGTCTTATTACAAAATTTTACGACCCTTTCCAAAACAATGAAAGGGTCTATAAATACTATACTAATCTAAATATCTAAACAACTGAAAAGCTATTAAATTGGCATCAATAAATATTTGTTCCATCTTTTTTGGCAATCTGGCAGTTGGCGGCAATGCTTCATTCGACGGGTTCTTTGCCTTTACTCCTTAGCTGACATATCGCCAGCATTGGCTCTACTTCTGGTGGAGTGTTGAGACGCGAAGTTAGCTGAGCATCATATGTAGCATCTTGAATGTCGAGGATCAGGTATCCGAGGGCATCTGTTAAACACTTAAGAGTAGACCTTTGAGTATGTGGCTTAATTAGAAAGAGCCAATATGCATCAGAGGTTAAAGTATTTACTCCGGTAATTAATTTCCTCTGTTCCTCCAAGTCAGGATAACTTGATTCTTCAAGCATACCTGCTGTTGTTATGCTTCCAGGTGTGCACTTGGAGATCATGTTCGCCAAATAAAGTGTATCATTGACTAGGTTGATCATATTGCTGGCAATTATTTTACACCTGGAAGCCGCCCTTTCTGCCTTCATTACCTGAGTATTCCATTCGGTGAAGAGTATGTCCTTATACGTTTCATAGATTCGGGACAAATTCGCCGCTTTCCCTTCTGGAGTGTCTTGCCACTCAACGTATTCGGATATGGCTTCTTCGGCCTGATCTAGCTCATTCCTGGCCTTCTCTATTTGCTCACACACTGTTGTAGATATTTCGCATAATTGCTCAGCCTTAGAAAGTTTTTGACATAAAAGTCTGATCTGAGACAGTAATGCGCCATTTATTTGAGTTGCTTCTGCTCTGAAGACTTTCACATTCTGTGTGCTCTTGATACCTTCGAGCTGTGTTGATAGTTGAGCTATTCGCTCATCTTTTGATTTCATCATCAGCTCATTTGATGCTTCCAACTGTGACAATGCCTCCGACAATTCTTTTGCCTTCTGAGTTTCACTTTGGTCTATCCTCTGTCTTTCAATTTGCAGTTGCTGGGTTAAAAAATTGTTCTCTTGCTGTTGAGCCAGCAACTGCTCTTCCACCTGTTCTGCTTTGTTTTTCGCCTCAATTATCTCTGCCTGTAATGCATATATTTCATGGTCCTTAGTCTTCAACAGAAGACTTACCTCTGATGCTTTGTCGATGGTTGCTGCAGAATAAGCTCCCGCGAATTGCGACAGCTTTGTTAGATCATCGGAGGGATCCAAATCCTCCTTCCAGACCATATTGCCCGTGACTGTTTGCTCAGGAAAGATAGAAGGTTGATCAAGCCTTCGTCTTTTCTTAGAGCGCTTGATAACGGCTTTATGCTTTGGGCTATAGAAAATATCCAGGGGAGGAATTTCTTCCACCTGGAGAACAATTTGATCGGAAGGGTCCTTATTGATAATCTCAACATCCTGTGAAATGGGTGGGCCGCTGGTTCCTCCTAGAACCTGAGAAGAAGTGATATCGGGCGCATTGCTTGTTTTAGAGGAGCCTGTGTCTTTGGAGCCTTCCTTTCCACTGATAATGGAATCGAATTGATTCCATTGTTTAATCAATTCAGGATCAATGGAAGATTGCTTATGGGCTTTGCTCCGTTCTTTCTCTTGTTCTAACTTCTGTTGTTCTTCAAGTGATTTTCGTTGTTGCTCCTCTCGCGTTTTCCGCTGCTGCTCCTCCAATTCCTTTTTCTGCCTATCTGCTAGTTCTTTCTTTAATCTTTCTTCTTCCTTCTTCTTCCTCTGCTCTTCTTCCCTCTGTGTCTTTTGCTGCCTTTCTATCTGCTCCTTTTTCTGCCTCTCTGCTTGCTCTTTTTTCTGCTTCTCAGCCTGCAGCTTTTTCTGTCTTTCCTCCTGTTGTTTATCCTGTTCTTTAGTTGTAACCGAAGGTGAATGTATCTGTTGCCGACCAGGCTCGCTTGAGGAAGACGCTGGGGTTGTGGATAATAACTCTAGGGGCAGAGTTTGCAACCTCTGCTCCCTAAGTTTATTAAACTCAGTCAACGCCTCATCGTTGTATTTCATTATGGCAAGCTGTTTGACTTGGCTTATTGTCTCGGCACCTACGAACAAGTCATCAAATGTATCCTCTTGATGATCAACTTTTGTTAATTTTGCTTGTTCTAGGGCAATGTAGGCAGTTTTCTTTGGATCATAGAGTCTGTTTGGGAGAGTGGCCAAGGATAAAGCTTGGATTTTTGCTGCTTCTTTTTCTGCGTGCTTGTAATTAAGCAGAGTAAAAACCCCAATTCTTAAAGAAAAAGAGGGCCAACCTTTCTTCTTCTCTTCTTTGAGAGTTTGTGTGACACTGTCGGCCATAATCTGGTAGCAGATTTCCCGGGCTAACAGCTTGTCTGGGATATACAAAGGGAGGACATGTGGCCTAGCCTTACTCCCAAAAACTCTGATATAGGAGAAATACTCTTCCCCAAACCAACTCGCTACGGCAGGTAAGTCAAAGGAGGCTTCATAAGAAATTCTGGAAATGGGTCTGTCAAAAATAGAATAGTAAATGGGGACCATGAAACCATTACAAATTTGGTACAAGTGGTCCTTGTAAGAGGACTTCCACAATTTCTGATGGTATAAATGAATGGGTGTTGGATCCTGGGTGGTCCATCTCCAACCGAGGACAGGAAACTCAGAATTAAGACACAGGGTATCCATAATGTAAGCAGAATAATAGAATGGAGGGATTTTCCTTTCGGAGACTATAGTTTTGTTTCTGAATTCACGAACAGCTACGACCAATTTATCGGAAAGAATAGTGGCCCAGTCCATGATTATAGAATTGATAGCCGCTTCCATTAGGGGAACCATGTCAATATTGATATTAACAGAGTCATGTAATCCCCACAATCTACACATCATAATCCCCGCATAGCAATAGGGAGAGGCCAAAGAAACGTTGGAGTACTTACCCGAACTTTCATGCTTGTGCTTGGCTGGGTTCTGCCTCCAATCTCGGAGGGGTTCGGATGGTGATTCATTTTCTTTTGCGAATTTCTCCACGAAGGTTCTGTTGTAGACTAGCTCCGGTTCAAGCAGATGATACATTCGCCTCAGGTCATCAGGCTTGAATGACCCGAAAATCCTTCCGTCCCTTGTATGGAAAGTTCTATCAGTGATGGGGATTTCTTCGATTGCCCAGCGCACCACGTCTGTGTAAGGGAGAACCTGCTCTCTGGCCGCTATTCTTGCCATGTGGTTCTATGAAGACCAACGCACGTAGTGTCTGAGATTAAGCCTTTCTTTGAAATTGGAGCAGCTTGACCTGCAACAGATGTTGTAGTAGTACCAGAACTCCTCTTATTTTTCTTCCCCATCATGTTCAGGCTTTCTTCAACAAACGAACTCTACACAAGTGCGAGAGAAATCGTAACACAAGGAATAATGAAGACAAAGCATAATTGGAAAGTATATATCACTTGAAGCGTGGCGCTATTAATCTTCAAAAAGTGGCTGCGGATCCGATCACTGGTAAGAGATTGCATATGCATTAATGGTGATTTTAAGGCTTGCTACCCATTAAATGACCATTTACGTTGTTATTCAGTTGAATGACCACCCAACGCGTGCAACAGATATGATATGCCTTAGACGCAAGTATTCGTTAATCGAAGGGGCAAGGTTATTAAATACGCATGCATTACCTTATCCCTGCATTTAACGGCATTTTGAAATCTGCGCCTTATCAACCGGATTTTAAATATAACTTTAAAGTTTAAAACAATCACTTTTTGAAAATGCCGATTACCGATGAACAATGTCGCATCGCATGGGAGGAGAGTGTTACATTATCGTTTGAAAGTAGCCCTGGCGAACGCCGATTGAGATATCGCATTGGATTAGCATATGAACCCATTGCCAGATGCAATTTAAGTGATTTGCCGAACTCCGATAGCGAATTCGCATCGCATCGGGGAGAGAAGTGGGCGCCTTATAAAAATGCATGGGATACCGCCGACGGCCGATAGCGATATCGCATCGGGTCGGGGTTTATAACTTGACGCGTTTTCTCATAAGAGGCAGTGCCGATATCCGATCGCCGATATAGCGTCGCATCGGGGTGTGAGATATGTGCTCTTTTTGTGTATGCAAATAAAACGCCGACTGCCGATAGCGATATCGCATCGGCAAAGGCCAAAGTGCCGTTTAAGTGCGCCTCTCTTGTCATTGCGATATGCGATCTTGCGATTGCTTTATCGCAATAACAAAAGATTGTTTTATTTTGGAAACATTGTTATTCGAAAAAGGCTTCATTTTACATACTTATTTGATTATCATCCCTTTTTCGAACAAATTCATTAATACCGATTAATTTCTAAAAGGGACCCATTTCATACGTTGATTATTTGTAAATACAGATGATATGAAATGGGGGGTTGTTGTAGGGCACAACAGTACCACCAGATCAAAATCGCGCTAGAGGATAGGAGAAAAACAACCTTCGGGACTGAGTGGGGTTGTTTTCAGTACACTGTAATGTCGTTTGGATTGAAGAATGCACCTGTGATCTTCTCGCACGTAATTTTTCTATGTTCAAGGAATTTATTCATAAGTTCCTGGAGGTATAATTTAATGACTGGACTGTGTTTGGGTTGGTTAAATGCCATGTAGCAAGCTTGCGCCTAATTCTGAATACCTGTTGAAGATACCAAATCGCGCTCAATCTGAAGAAGTGTTTGTTTTGTTTTCCTTTTGGCACCTTGCTGGGTCATGTTCTTTGCAGACAGGGACTGATGGTAGACCCCGCGAAGATCGCAGTGATACTGAACTTGGAAGTTCCAAGGAGTGTAAAGTAGTTGCATGCTACCTTAGGGAATACAGGATATTACAGAAAGTTTATCAAAGGCTATGCCCAGATCACTGCACCTATGGAAAAAATTTTGAAGAAGGATGTCACGTTCTGCTGGAATGAAGATTGTAAGAAGAGCCTAGATGTATTGAAAAAAAGATGGTCACCGTGCCGATCCTAGTCTTCCCGGATTGGAAGAATGAGTTTCATGTCCATGTCGATGCGTCATGTATAGCACTGGGAGCAGTACTGACACAGGCTGGTGGAGAAGACCTGGACCACCCTATCGCATTTGCAAGCAGAAGGTTATCCAAGGTGGAGAAGAACTATTCCACCACTGAGCATGAAGGGTTAGCTATGGTGTATGTGCTCCAGAAGTTTAGACATTATTTGTTGGGAGGTCATTTTAAAATATACACAGATTATTTGCACTAAAATACCTGGTCAATAAGCCCGTGTTGGGGGGGAAATCTGTGAATGGCTCTTATTGTTCTAGGAATATGATTTTGAGGTTATTGTGAAGCCTAGACCACTGAATACGGGACCAGACCATCTATCACGAATCAAAACAGGGGAAGAGCCCACTAATTTGGAGGAAGGATTGTCTGATGCGCAGCTATTTCCAGTGCACATCGCGGATGGTCATTTTGAGGATATAATACACTTCCTAGCGACAAGAACTACCCTGAAAGGATACACTGTCCAACAGAAGAAGGAATTAGTGGTGCACGTAGCAGATTTCTCTGTCATTGCTGGGCATCTATACAAAATGGGATCTGATGAGATATTGTGACGGTATGTACCTAAGTTTAAAAGAAGCAGCATCCTAGCGGACATTCATGGGGACGCCGCGAGAAGGCATTATTTAGGAAGAGAAACTACACAAAAGATTCTACATGCAGGGTTGTGGTGGCCAACCCTCCATTAAGACTCAAAAGCGTATTGCAAGGCATGTGATGTATGTCAAAGGACTAGAAGGGCATCGCGGAGGGACGAGATGTCTTTTAATCTACAGATGACATTGCAACCCTTCGATAAATGGGCAATAGATTTTGTGGGACCCATTTAGCACTAAGGAAAGACGAGAGCAAGGTACATTATCACTGTGATAGAGTATTTGACTCATTGGGCGAAGGCACAACCTGTGAAGGATTGCACAGGCGTGACTGCCACGAAGTTCCTCTTTGAACATGTACTAATGCGATTTGGCTATCCAAAGATCTTGATGAGTGATTGCAGTACGCACTTTTTGAATGAGACGATTAGCGTGCTAATGGAGGAATTTTAGGTATACCACAAAAAGAGCACACCATATCACCCACAAGCTAACAGGATAGTGGAAGAATTTAACAAAGTGCTTGAAAATGCGTTGACCAAGGAATGCTCAGCGAAGTGATTGGGACCTACGCATACCTGTAGTACTATGGGCTTATCGAACGACATGCAAGAAGTTGACTTGACAAACCCCCTTTAGGCTTGTTTATGGCGTTGAAGCGGTAATGCCTATGGAATATATTGTGCCTAGTTTGCGCATAGTAGCGCTCACAAGTATGGCAGATCGCGGGGCCCTAGAGGAAAGACTCGCACAGCTGGATGAACTTGAGGAAGAGAGATTTCTAGCTGGATTTCACCAACAAGTCCAAAAGCAGTGCGAAAAGGCATGACATGATCGACACATTAAGTTGCGCACCTTTAAGGTAAATGACCTAGTTTTGTTATATGATATTAAGTTTAATAAATTTCCTGGGAAGCTCAGGATGCACTGGTTAGGGCCTTATGTCATTAAGGAGATTACCGATGGAAGAGCGGTACATCTGGTCAAATTGAATGGAGATCCCTTCCTAGGAAAGGTGAATGGCAGTCGCTTGAAGCCATACACTGGTGCTCTGACCATGTGACTAGATGAAGGTAGCAGTCTCAGTGCTCTAGGCAGTTGAAAGGAGGTGCATGACTATAAACTACATTGCCCATGTTACGGAGCTGCACGACTGGAGGATTGTGCGAAGCAAGGAAATGTCATAGGGTCCGCGATAGCATGAAGGGAGTTGTGCTACCCAGGAAGAAATTGTGCAGGTCGGTCGAAAAGTGATCGTTAAAGTCACTGTTCATGATTTGACAGTTGAAATGTTGCCAAATCAAGTGAGAAGCCAACATTTAAGATGAAATCTATGGCACTATGATGAGGTTAAGGGCACAACACGAACCGTCGTGCTGACACAGAGACTAGCCAAGCTGCAGGAGGCCAAGCAGCTAAAGGAATAGGTGGACACAACACTACACAAGGAAGCAGTGCTCAAGTCGAGACTAAAGCCCTGGTTAGATGAGCCTTACGCAGTGACATGGAATATCGAAGGCAAGCTTGCGACTCTACACGAAATGCAACAAAAGCTTCAGGCTGACAGCGCAAGAGTAGTGACCAAGAAAACAGTGGAAGACGCAAAGCAGGAGACAGCTCAGTGCACAGACGAAGTTGCGGTCATACGGGTCGAGCTAGAAGGGCTTCGCGCAAAGATCTCTGCACCTAATGAGTGACTCGAAGGCAAGTCACGATGTTTGTGTTGGGGGCCTGTTGAAAACGGGTTCCCCAGAGGGCAATTTTGGGGCTAAAATCCCATGATTGAGTCAAATTTTGTAATAAAATGGTAAAGACTCCGCATTTTGTGGTCACGGAGAGCGTAGGTGTCATAAGTCATAAAGGGTCGTCCACCCTTAGTTTTGTAAATTAAAGTTGGTTGTAAGAGATCTACCCATGATTTGCGGACCATGGGATTGTATAAAAAGAGCTAAGCTCTAAGTAGTTTTGGAGAGACACACAAGACAAGAGAGTCATAGCTCTGAAGTAAGAAGTCTAAGTTTTGGGTCGTAGCGTAGGTAGAGGCTCTGTAACCGAGTGCGCAGAGGCCTAGGGTAGAAGTCCGCAGTTGAGTGTCCGAACCCCTACAGCTGTGTGCGCGGGATGAATAGAGTCTGTAATCACTTGGAAGATATCAATAAAGAAAAGTATTCTGCAATTTCTATGTCTTTGTTCCGATTAATGCATCTTACCATTTTATGTAGAATTTCCTTTATAATTCTTATGTGATGCGCGAATGTGTTCTTATGTTGGAAAACTGAATGCATATAATAATATCTGTTTACGCAATGCTATCTGTGAGTATCTAAGAAGATAAGTAAGACACTTAGACTAATTTAGGAATCTGCACGGTACGCTACCTTAGCAGCGCGGAAGTGTCTAGATCAAGGGTTAGGGCTGCACGAAGGTCAATTGTACCCTTTCGCGGAGGTATTGAAGGACGGAATAAAGGGCTTGTCTGGGAAGCCCTAGAGCAAAGTAACCTGCATGAAGGCAGGAATAAAGGGAATAAAACGACATCACAACCATCTCAAGGTGTGGAAACTTGGTTCCATCATCTCCGCATACTACTTCGGGTGAGACTTTGGTTTGCGCTATGCAGGATGATGCCGAAAGGCCCAGTTAACGCTAATTAACGTTGAACCTGGGTCAAGCCCCCTCAAGCCAACAGGACTCCTACACCAAACAGTCTGAGATCTAGTTGAGACTTCTTACCTGGGAGATGCCCTGACATGTTGGCAGGTCCACCACCATCAACAGAATCCTATCTTCCACTAGAACCCTAATTGGCCAAATCATTTGGTTGGAGTGTAAGTAGAATTGTTGGAGAGCTTTTAACTTTCTTTGACAAGATCATTTGATCTATAACATTTAGGGGTAATGTCCTCTATGCACCAAAGGAGAGCTTGTTAGAAGCAAGAAGAGGGTTGGTTAAATGACAATTACCCCCTTCGAGGTGACACTACTCTCATACTCTAGATTTTAAACTTTACCTTGAGAAGTGAAAAATTCGTTGTAACAATATCTTGTAGAAATGACGAGAAACACATATTACATGGGAATTTGCGTTAAAACAATTTGCTTTACTTGGAAAGCTAAAATAAGTTAAATAGAATGCAAAATGTTGATGCATATCAAAAGAAAACAAAAACATTAATAAATTAGAATACAAAGTATAATTAGTAAGGATATATAACCTCTAGTTTAGGGTGCAATTGATGATAAACACTTTACTCGCATGCCAAAATAAGTTCATCCAATACATAAATTATCGTGAAAATCTTTCTTTAATTTTTTTTTGTATTAAAATTTAAAAAAAAATAGTATAATATTAATATTGTTTAAATTATCTATATATTAAACAAATAAAAATATCATATATATATATATATATATATAGATATATAATTTTTTAATATAAAATTTAAAATGCAGCAAGTCAAAATATATATATATATATATATATATATATATATATATATATTAATTTTAAAGGTCAAAGCTTTTTTCAATTAGGGTGGGTTGGGTAGGCCCATTTAAAGGGACCACACCTCCTTACCAAACTAATTAGAGCCTAATCTTGAGGGTGTCAAGAAGAATTCAACCCATAACCTTCCAACGACAAAGTGCTTTAGCAAGAGGACCTCAACCAATTGAGCTAACCCTCAAAACTATCTTAAATGAAAGAAAGAAAGAAAGAAAATGATTTTAACGTCCACAAGGCTAAATATAGCCTATGGGAGAAATTGCTTCTTCATCTACTTGATGTATTCGACCATTATTCTGTGAATCTTCACAACAAATGCTCCCATCTTCTCGACAAGTCCCTCGCTAAATAGATTATCCTAAGAGCTAGTTGTCAGCATATCTACATAACTTTCTTTGTTGTCTTTGGAAGCCTCATATTCTAAAACGAAGTGATTTTCTATTTCCACCTTTCTAGAAGAACAAAAAAAGCATACTCTTTCCTCCCACACTTCTTTTGGCCTTTTCCAGTTTTCTGTTTCACAACGGAGTTGATGAGAATTAGTCCCTAACTGAGCAATAAGAATTTTGGCTCTCCAAAAAATATTGGCCTCTATGTATGTTTTTGGTTGATGACTATGAGTGGGATTAAACACTTCAATATAGTACCTTTTCTTTCTTCTTAACTCTTTATCCCAAGTACGCTTGTGGAACTTATCCATAACAAAATCTTTTATCTCTTTGATGTTTATGGGACATGTGTTCAAGAAAATACCCCATTTACTAAACCATTTGTTATTTCTCTGCATCCAAGTCTTTTTTTTGTTGTACAATGTCATTAAAGACAACCTTAGGCCATCACTTGCTCATTTGTTTTAAATCCCTTATGACTCGCACCATAACAATTGCTTCAATAGGAGCAGCGCTTGTTTCACTTAACAAGATAGCATAAGGAAATGCACTTTTAATCTTGAATTTGTTTGTAATCAATTGCTTCTAAATTTTCTCAATTTGTTTTTACTGCATGTCGGATGTACTGTTGGCTCATAGTTCATAACCATAGAGAATCATTAGAATCACTAGAAACCCAAAAAGAGTTTGAGTGTTTTTCCAATTCCATAGCTCTACCTCTCTACACCTATTTTGAAAAGCATAAAATGCTTTCTAACCCTCCAAAGTTATTTTCTTTCTACAACCATCCCAACTTGGATTTTTGTTGAAGTCAATTCAGAGGCATTTGTAATCTGCAACTTCTTCCAAAATGTTTCCTTCAAACTAGAACTTATTGTGGTTATGTTTTCTTTTTTTACAAAAAACCACTACTTTCATTTTGTTGATATTGACTTGCATCCCCGCACTTCTACAAAAATAATCAAGGGATATTAAGTGTTATTGCAAACCAAGAGCTGATTTAGAAATCAGAATAAGGTCATTTGCATACCAAAGAAGCCTTATAACAAACTTGCCCAAATAGATACCATCACCCCCTTGCGAATTTAACCACTCCTCAATCTTGTCGATATATAAACCAAAAAGAGTAGAAGACAGTGGACAACCTTGCTTGACCCCGATATCGCTTCTAAAACTTTTAGAAATGCTTGTTGAAGTTCTAATTTTGACTTTCACCTCTTCATACAACCTATGCACAACTGCTCTCAAATGTTTAGGAACCCCAAGTTCTCCATTTTGTGCCAAAGCTTATCCCTAGGAACCGTGTCAAACGCTTTTCTGAAATCAACAAAGCAACAAAAGACTTCTTCCTTTTTCTCCCAAACTTTTTCAATGATGTGCCTTAAAGTTATACAATGATCAACTATGGAATGTTTAGGTCTAAAACCTGTTTGTCCTTTAGCACGCTTATCTCTTTCTTCTACCCACTTGCTAATTTTATTTTCTAAGATGCTTCCAAATAGCTTTGCAAACAAAGGGTTTATCATGATGGTCCTATAATTTGAGGGATCATTGACATCACCGCTCTTGAAAAGAGGTATTTCCAAACTAGTTGTCTAATCTGTGGGGAGCCCCTGTTGTATGATATTGTTGAAAATTTTTGTAATGTGAGGTGCAAAAATCTTTGAGCCCCACTTTAGATATTTTGATTGGAGTTCATCTAAGTCTTCTTCTTTTCCAACACCCAACTTCTTGATACCCATCTCTACCTCTTGCATCGTGAAGAGTTCAGTATCAGTGTTGACCAAGGGGGCAAGGTCAACCTTGGGATCCTACTCATAGAGTTGTCTTGAATAGTCAAACCATTTAGAAGCTGTAATACTATTTCTAGTTTGTTTCTTTCTCGATTGGAGTTCCTTCCAAAATAATTTGGGATTGTTTTTCCCAAGGAAGATTAGTTCTTCCCTCTTTGAAACCATGAAATCGATCTTTTTCTTGCTTAATAGTTGCTTGTAAGCTTTCAGCATTATGTTATCCTTGTTTGACTCTTTCCACATTTTCCTTGCCTTTTTCCATCATTCATCAAACCAAGCTTTAACCGAAAAGCAATTTGTTTCAGAGTTCTTAATTTTTTCTCTTTTGCACTCTACAAGTGCACATTGAATTAAATGTGTTAATTCATGATTATGAAGGCTGTGAATTGTGATTTTCTCCTTCTCAAAGAGCCTCTCTAGCTTCATTTCAAGGTATTACAATTTTCTAGAGTCAAAAGAATTCTACCCTTTGGGAGATTTTGTTGGACATGCTGAATTTTTTACTCTAATTGTTTCTTGATAGTTCAAGAGAAACTTAAATAAATTGGTTTGTGATCTAATTTTAAGTCCCAAAGTTGATCTCCAATCAAAACTTCCTCCATTTTTTCACACAAACCATGTGAGAAAATTATATAATCTACTACACTTGTTCCATTGTAAGTATTGCAAGTGAAATTACCGGACTTTGCCCATCTAGTCAAGCCATTACAAATGACTAAATCAAAGGCCCCACAGAGTAAGCAATTGTTCACCAAAGAGATTGTAGCCCTTGTCTTCTGAAATTCTTTCCCACTAATGATTCTGTAAGCCAAATAGGGTCGCAGTATTCTTTACAACAAAAAATGTTAGCTTACTCACTTGTAGTCCTTATTATATACCTAGGGGGGGATAATATGGGGTACAAAGGAAGATACCCAAGGGAATAATGTAATAATGGGATGGGCCATAGTCATAAATAAGGTGGTTAACCCGTATCATGTAAGGGACCACAAGTAGTTAGTAATAAGGTAATGGGCCCATGGTATTAGTTCGATGGTATAAGGGAACCATGGTAATGATCCATGGTATTGTATGTATAAGGCCTATATAGAGGCTAGAGACTCCACATGGAGAGATGTCAAGGAATATTGTATGAACAGGCATATGGCTTGTGGAGTGTTCTCCTTCCTTAAGGAGTGACTGTATGGTGTTGCCCTACCTTAAGGGTTTGAGATCAATAAAGAAACATTTATATTCTATATTTAGATCTTGTTATTTATTGAGTTATTTCTATTATCATATATTTTTGGGTTAGATCTATAACAAGTGGTATCGGAGCTATAACAAGTGGTATCATATATTTAGATATTGTTATTTCTGGGGTTTATTTGCATTGTCTTATATTTTCATATTAGAGCTATAACAAGTGGTATAAGAGCTATTTTAGTTTAGATCTATAACAAGTGGTAGCAAAGCTATAACAAGTGGTATCAGAGCTATTTCATTTTAGATAAATAAAGAAACATTTCTATTCTATATACAGATCTTGTTATTTATTGAGTTATTTCTATTATCATATATTTTTGGGTTAGATCTATAACAAGTGGTATTAGAGCTATAACAAGTGGTATCATATATTTATATATTGTTATTTATGGGGTTTATTTGCATTGTATTATATTTTTAGATTAGAGCTACAACAAGTGGTATCAGAGCACTTTATTGGGCAAAAGTGGAGAATTTTTCTTTTTTCATTTTTCTTTTTTTTCTTTTTCTTTTTTTTGCAGGATTTCTGAGGCGGCGAGTTTGCAGATCAGATCTGTACATTTTGAGGCAAATATGCAAAATCTAATTTCAGATCTGAATTCTTTGTGAAAAATTACCTGATTAAAAAAAATCGGCTGAATCGGAGTCTGGATGAAGGAGATATCGCTGATCTAAAAATCAATGGTATTGCAGACAATTTTTTGGGGCAGCGAGTTTGCGGCGCAGATCTGGACATCCTGGTGCAATATTCAAAATCTAATTGAAGCTCTGGATTCTTTGTGAAAAAATACCCAATTTCAAAAAAAAAATCAGTCGAATCGGAGTTTGGATGAGGGAGATATCGTTGATTTAAAATTAACTCTCTTTTTTTTCAGAATTTTGGGTGATGGTGGGAGAGTTGCAACGCGGATCTGAAATTCCAAGTGTCTGGATCAAGATTTCTATCACATAGATAAATGAAAAATGGTTGGTCCATTTCGAAAAACAGGTCATAATAGGGATTCTGAGCAATATTGACGGAATTGTGGCCATTTCAAATTTTCACCAAGTAAGTGAATTTTTCTCAAACCCTCTTCATGGAAAATTTTACAGGAAAAGATGATAGCCCTACTATTGAAAAATTCATACAAAAACTAAGGAGCATATATGGGATATTTTGGAAGTCTATAGTACCGATTGGTTTGAAAGAAGAGGCCACCATATGGTGGAACTCACTTGGCATCAAAGACTTGTCCAAATTTTCGAATGAATAATTGGAAAAACTCCTTATGGACAAATGGTATCAGGCTAGAAAACAAGCTAAGGGGAAACATGTGGGGTTATTTCCTACTGGTATATCCTTATTGCAAGTTCATGGATTGATTCAGAAAGAGAAAATCATTGTGTCTATAAATCCGAGTTGCAAGCAAAATCTCATAAATGTCAACTTGGCAAAAAAATTGCAAGTGCGAGCAAAGCACATTGATAACACACAAGTTGATTTTGAGGATGTTCAAGTTTATAAGGATTTGAAGCTTTCTATGGATAAGTATGTGTTGCATGGAAATTTCTATACTTCAGATATGGATAACATGGATGTTATCCTTGGATGGAATCTGTGGGTACTATCAATATTAATATGCAAAAGAAATTCCTGAAGCTCTGGTATAAAAAGAAGAAAATTACATTACAGGATATTTCCATCAATAAATAGGTAGAGTACATGGAGGCTAAAGCAGAAGATGTTCCAAGGACTGACATATCAGATGATGAGCCTTTGATGATCGAAAATCAAACACAAACAGAGGCTGAAGCAGAAAAGGTTACAGGTGTTGATACATCAGATGAGGGCTCAATGGTTGAAGTAATATTGGAAGATAAGACACCACAGCAGGCATCAGATAACAGTCAGGCTCTAGTAAGGGGTGAATTAAAGAAAAATACACCGTGGGTTAAAACTTCAACATATCATCACCCACATCACCCAACAAGACAACAACCAACAAGATGGCAACCAATTAGCCACAAGGACAACAACTGTCGCATGATAAATAGAGCGGAGCGAAGATCCACCTACTACACATCAACATAGAAGAGCTGCCACGGTCAACTTCCATCTCAAGAGAGCGAGGCACCAGCGAGATCGAGGGTTTACCTTTCTCTTGAATGGCTAGATGCACATGCATGGTACCAGTGGACTACTCTTTTGAGTAGATCTTATTATTTATGTTCTTCCCATGTTTCGAGGATGAAATATGCTAAGGGGGGTGGAATGTTATATACCTAGGGGGGATAATATGGGGTACAAAGGAAGGTACCCAAGGGAATAATGTAATAATGGGATGGGCCATAGTAATAAATAAGGTGGTTAACCCATATCATGTAAGGGACCACAAGTAGTTAGTAATAAGGTAATGGGCCCATGGTATTAGTTCGATGGTATGAGGGAACCATGGTAATGACCCATGGTATTGTATGTATAAAGCCTATATAGAGGCTAGAGACTCCACATGGAGAGATGTCAAGGAATATTGTATGAACAGGCATATGGCATGTGGAGTGTTCTCCTTCCTTAAGGAGTGAATGTATGGTGTTTCCCTACCTTAAGGGTTTGAGATCAAGAAAGAAACATTTCTATTCTATATTCAGATCTTGTTATTTATTGAGTTATATCTATTATCATATATTTTTAGGTTAGATCTATAACAACTGGTATCAGAGCTATAACAAGTGGTATCATATATTCAGATATTATTATTTCTGGGGTTTATTTGCATTGTCTTATATTTTCAGATTAGAGCTATAACAATCCTAGCATTGAAATTACCCACTATAAAGACTTCACCTAGCTAAGAAGATGTTGCAATATCTACTTTTAAGGCCGCAAATGGATCTTGTGGTCAAGCCCTCTACATTTGTAGATTTTTAAAATCTCTGGCGCAAAATAACATGCTGCATTTCTGATGTGGTTTCCATTTTCTAATATTTTAAACAAAATGAATTGTTTATTTGAGTCTTCTTTTTCTAACTGAATGAGACGACCTTGTTAACGGGAAAATTGTCTATTCAGAACGACCCTATCCCACTAAGGTGTGACAGTGACCTTAGAAACAAACAGAGAAAACTACTTTTGTATTCTTCTTTATGAACTATAAACGAAGAGGAATAGGATGAACCAACCTGTGTCTTGCGCTAGTCCTTTGATCCAATCTCTCTCCTCTTTGACAGCTTCCAGCTACCTGCTCCCTTACTTGCCCAACTTCACCAAGTACCTGCAAGATCGCAGAAGGAGGAAACTATACAAAGACATGGGTTTATATTCATAAAAAGCTTAGGATCATATTTAAGCTAAACATACAAATGTAACAAACATCAATGATACACAAGCATGTAGGAGAAACTCAAATAGTTTTATTGATATAACAAGAAGATCCGGGAGGAGTTACAACCGATGATTCCTGATCCAGCATCAACCTCCCAACAAAGAAGCCCCTCTTCACCTCCAAAAAATCATAAATCACCCAAAACTCTGATATCTATCTCAAAACCAACAGCAATTCTTTACAATGTACAAAATTCCAGCCTCTGGATCTCTGGGATGAGGGATCCATATATAGATGTATGCAAGGAGGATGAGTCAGCTTATGATTTGACTAGTGTCTTCTCTCTGTCAGTTCTTGCTTCCACTTGGAGACTGAGAGCCTCTTACTCATCCTTGGTCGAATTCAGTGAGGCAAGTGTCATTGGGGAAGATTCTGGAAGCTTCCATTGTCTTTCCACCTCGCGGAATGGCACTGCCATTTGTCATTTCCCACTCAACGCACCCTGATAGTGCATTTAGGTGCGTTGCAACACACCTAGCCAGTGTATTTGGGTGCTATGCAACGCAGCTGGCCAGTGGAGCAGCTGAAATGATCCTGATTTGACTGATTCTGAGCAGTTTCTGGTGGAGAACTTCTGGGAGAAGCTGTAATTTGTTGACCTTGTTCCTTTAGGAGTCGGAACAACACTTTTATGGACTTAGGATCCCTTGGTTTATGGACATTTCATGCTTGGAGCTGCAAGGCACAAAAATGTCTATAACAGTTGCCCCCTAAAGTATGAGGTCGTTTATCGGGTGAAATGCTTTATTAGGAGGATCCGAAGTTCTTTCAATGCTGGGAGGAGACCTGTAATAAGATACAATACAATACATTATCTTCATACTATTTTTCATGATCTAGCTGAGGCGGGCATTCCCATGCTCAGCTTTATAAATTCATTTTCATGTACATAGGACAGACAATCATCTGATGGTAGACTGATGATTCTGATAGAGCCATCATCCTTTTGGTAGGATGATTATCTGTGCTGCAATGTTGTACATTTCAATGTCTTTATTTTCCTGAATATATATCACAGCCCGGATGGATGAAACTAGATCTGGGGTCTTCAATCTCGTCCGATCTTCACTCGAAGTACAAGTCGATCCATGTGAGAAATGTTTTGAAGTCGAACATGGAAAGACATCGCTTGATTACCAGTCAATGATGTAAACTATTAACAAGCGCGAGAGGAATCACCGATAATGATGATGACCCTCAAGGTACTGTAGTACAATTCACGTGGTGTGAATAAAGGGCTTGGCGTCAAACACCACGCAAAATCTTTCGGTCGAAGTTCATTGATGTATACCTGTCGCCGGAAGTGAGAAACTTGCCATTGAGGCATGCAAGCTTCAAAGTACTGAATGGGGTGTTCCTAGATCAACTTCTTGGATAATGAGCTGATGTCGACAAGAAGTGATCCATCAAAGGAGGGCCTTAATGAATCCCACATCAATGACACAGAACGGAGCAAATGATTTTGATGGCGGTGAAAACGATCTGATGATATATGGTTCAGGATGGCGGTCATGAAAGAATGAAGTATAATGTATGGTAGTGGATGGGACACGGGTGACTTCTCTGGATGACTTCTCTTGAACATGTCGGCGACACTTATGTGATGGATTGGTAGCATTTACCCCAAATGTGGATGGTATGGCGTGACCATGGTGATGTGACCGGTGAATGAAACAACCCAACCCGACTTGGACACGGAGTGGAAGTGTCATGTTCAAGAGCGACTTGCTATCAATAAAGATTCTTTGAGTTTTCTTCCCAATTTTTCCCCAGTCATTGCTGACCAGTACCTCTTTATTTTTGTCAAGCTTGAGGAGGATAACATATGCTTGTTCTATAATTTGCCCTTCGGGCAAACCCATCGCTATGTTTTAACGAGCCTAGCGATAGTGAAACTCGTTCTCGTCTAAAGACAAGTTTGTCGCTATTAATCTTTTTAACGAGTTTAACAACAAAGATAACTCGATCCTTTTCATTTCTAGAGAGTCTGAAAAGGTACGTAAAGGTAACTCCAAAATTCATTTTTCGTCATCTAATCCCTTAAGTCCTAAAAAGTATAAAACAATACAGAAGGGATGAATTTTCGATAGTTTTAACGATCCGAACAAAGCAAGTGCTCGATCTTTTTGTGCAATAATCCCTCAGGTCCAAAAAGATTAAAATCTAGAGGAGGGATAGCACTTCCCGTCGCTTTAACGAGCTGGAAGGCCAAAACTCAGCAATCTTTTCATATTTTACGAGTCAGTTGAAAAGAGCTTAAAGAAGACTCGTCTTTTGAGGAACGAGTGATAAAATGGGTAGCAGCTGATTCCAGGTAAGGGTTGGAATTTTCCAATCACAGCAGTGTCACAAGGATGGCTAGTGAAATCACTCTTCACAGTTGTTCCTCAAAATGGGTAAACAATCAAATGGAGGTGAATGATCGGCCAATGGAAAAGTGGAGGTGACGGTGCAAACACGACCAAGGCTTTAATGGCTGAAATGCTACATTCACGGTGGTTATTTACCGGGGAATAGTTCATTTTTTAACGAGCTTAAACGCGGGTGGAAACATTTGCTCATGTCTTATGTTTATTTTTTAACGAGCTTGAACTATGTGCTAAAACTGCTCGATTAATCCAGTCATATGATAAGAATGTCTCATATAAAAATGGCAATTTTTAGATTTTTGCCCCACATCCTTTCTTTATGCAAGTTAGGTGACGACTAATCCTACGAGTTTAAAGGGTTAGAGGTCCTAAAAATTTAAAAAATAAATAGCCGTCCCTCGCTTGCACTCAAAAAGGTTTGCATGCCCCCAGGTATAAAATATGGTTTCAAGGTTACCCCTCAATTTGCAGACAAAACATTTGTTCTATCAGGAGAGGCCTACCTCTTACAGGTTACCAAAGATTGTCTTATTCGCGTTGCGAATGAAACATTTCTTCGGCGATGTCTACCGAGATAAACAAAGGTGAGCGACGATGCCCGCCAACTCACATAACTTTGACAAGAGAATCTTATTCTAGAATAACCCCTCTTCCAATCACGGACGGGGTACAGACTAGTCATATTCTCCCGCGGAAACCTACCCTATACCCGAAGTTTTCCTGCCGAAGCATACCAGGATGCATGCCCCCTGGGTTTTAGTCATATCCCTCCGAATTACTCGTGCTCATCGGGAGGACGGACCGGGGATTGAGACATTTCTTGCGTGAAAAGACCATTTAGGGACGGTATATGACTATTTGCTATGCGTGATCCGGGAAATGAAAGCTGGTCCATGAGCTTGACCACTCTTCCTTCGTGCGGAAAACACATTACTCTAAAGAGTGAGGAGACAATGGCTCCCATGCAATAAATATAGTCTCGTCCAAGGAGTAGGTTATAATCCAAGGTTCCTTGAACAACCATTACGTTCATGCGAAATGTCTTCCTTCTCAATGTTATGGGCACATCGGGAAGGATCCCTAAAGGTCGACTGGTTCCTTTATCAAAGCCTGTCAGATTTCTCATCTCAGGCAAAAGTAATGGTGAACCAAGCTCTTTCCAAGCAGTAGAGGAAAGGATACTCACAGAAGCCCCCTCATCTATGATGGTACCAGCCATGACCATTCTATATATTTGAACGATAATTCGGAATGGTACACTTGCTGGTAAACGGGGTCTGCCTAGTTGATTCCAGTCGAAGGAAACAACTAGGTTGCTTGGAGGTGGGACCGAATAGACGGCCGGGTACGGCTCTGACGAACTTCCTTCCTGCGGTAAAGGAACGGGTAAATTGCCCCAATGTTCGTAGGAGTCTGTGTTTATGAAGAGAATTTGGACGGTGTCATCCTTGTTCTCTTCAGTGACTGTATCATCTGAAGATAAAACCTTTGAAGGCAAGACCGAGTCAACTGCCGCCTCGACCTTTTGACTTTCGTCTGGTATGGATCCAGTTGGTTTATCTTCAATGATAGGCACTTCAGCTGACCACCTGAGCGGGCTAGCTGGATTCTCAACTAGTGACGGACTCGGCAAGAGTTTTTTATATCCAGGAGGAACTCGTAATGGTGAAACCGGATGATCATCCAAAACTCTTTTAGCTTCGTCTAAGAAGGGACAATGGTGGACGGCATGATTGCCTTCACACAGTTTACAAGGAAATCTAGCTTTCCCTTTTTGTCCTGGGGCTTCACTTTCACTAGTTGACGGTGTTCTTTCAACATGATCACCAGAGGTTGATGACACTGGATTGTGCAAACGAGGAGACCAGTCCCTTAGTATCTGGGGGATGCAAGGACAATCTCTGTGAAAGTGGTCTCCTTTGCAAATGACACATGGCGATTTAGGCCTGGTCGGTGCAGTGTGTGGATTTTCGTTAGACGACACTCGTTTTCCCCCATTCCCTTTGGCTCCTTCTTCTTCTTCTCTTTCTTCTTCTTTTCCTTCTTCTCCTTAGGAACTTGACTTTTGGCTTTGCCAGCCCCATCAAGCAAAGAGGAAGGAGGAGAGGAAGAATTAGAGGAAGTAGAAGGTTGGTGGGCAACTCTGGACTCGTCTAATTGTTGATTCGATTGTTCAGGAATAGTGGTGTTCTGAACGACATTGGTTGAGAAGAGCCATACCGGCAAGCCAATTGTCAGTCTTGGAAGCGACAATGTGGCCATATGGGGTGCACCAACATCTCCCCAAGAGGAGAAGGGACTAGGATTTCCATCAAGGGGAATTCCTTGGTTGGTAGACTCCATTTTCTCAACCTAAGATCAACATAGGAAAGGGGTAATGAATATTCCGTTTAAAATAAATTTTAAGACGCTGTGACACAACTTGTTTTTTCAGTTTTTAAGAGTCGAGAAAAAACAAAAGATGACTCTAGTCTCCTTCGATTTTTAATGAGCCTGAAGTGACAAGTGCTCAGATGGACCTTTTCCGTTAAGGAGTCTGAAAAGGAACGAAAGGGACTGCTCTGGAGATCTAGGTAGAGGGAGTACTAAACCAATCGCAAAACTGCAGAATACGTTTTACGGTACGGCAGTCAATCTTCCCGAATGTTGTGTTCGGTGCATTGCGATCAGTAGGGCGGCCGACACGGCTTCCTATGGATAAAATGATTTAAGCCTATAGGGGTCTCCCAATATATACTCGATGGTACGTGGGAGCACAAGTCCATACTGGCGCTTATCGTCTCAAAGTGGAGGAATCACCCAACCATCAGTGAGGACAACAGTTACCAGGCTTTACGACGCCGGAATACGTCTCTAGCCTAGACCTCTAAATGTTGTGCGTTAAGTTCCAAAGCGTTGTTAGATTCAGTGAATTTATTTTAAGTTGATCTTTCTTATGAAGTTTTCCTTTTTGGGTTCACCACGAGATGTAGATGTAATTCCTAAAATGCAATCTAAAGATGATAAGCAAACTTTTATCTTTTTTCAGCAATGAAAATCCTAGCTACAAGGGGAAAAGAAAGACACAATCTTTTCGCAAAGAGCAAAGAGCACACTGTAAATGCACTTTCCTAAATCAAGCCAAACAGACTGTCAATATGCAAATGCACATGTGCATGTATTTGTTTTTCACTTTCTTAATATTGATGCCTAAAAAGAAAGTTGATGTACAAATCTGAATTTGCTTTCAAGTGACAAACACAAACAAGCTTCTTTTCGAAATCAAAACGTAGAGATGATTACGACACTTTATGATTTTGAAATAAATACTCGTTTCGACACTAGAAAGTCACAAATTCAAACCAAAGGCAAAAGTAAAAGCATAATCGACTGTCAACAGCAAATAAACTTTCTCCTATGATCAAAATCGACACTTGCGACAGATCTAAATCAAAGGACGATAGTATGATTATTCTACTTTTGCAATGGAAAACTGTAAATGACGCCACAAACACACAAAAACACCTACAGTTCTTTTGTAAAAATGAGGCAGAATTACGGCAAGGAAAAGGGGTTTTTAAACAAACACATACACTGATCACAGGCTGCAAAAATCAGAGACAAAACTGAAAAAATGAAGCAAAGAACCTCAGCTGCACAAGGCTAGGCTGATCAGCGCACCTGTTACACAGAGAAACTGGATTGTAGCGCAGGTTTCCCTCTCGGGAACTGCGTTGAAATGCAGGAACTCTTCACAATACTTGCGCTGGGACAGAAACGAGAATTCTATCCGGGTTCTGGGTCACGGTTTGCAGTTTAATCTATGGTTTTTGGCCTAGTAAAAGCAATCAGTAATGCACAATCAGAGGGTAGATTTAAGGAAGGTGTAAGAGCTATCACAAAGGGCAATCAGATCATTTGTGAATCAGTTGTTCAAATCATAAACAGATCCAGTGAATGGATTGAAGCAGCATATGTCTACTTTGCATTTGTTAATGGCAAATGCAGTTCGATTTGCTACTTCTAAGTTTATGAAACAAACAACAAGAGAAACACAAACAAACTAATTAGATAATCGTCCCCAGCGGAGTCGCCATTTTGTTAACGGGAAAAGTGTCTATTCAGAACGACCCTATCCCACTAAGGTGTGATAGTGACCTTAGAAACAAACAGAGAAAATTACTTTTGTATTCTTCTTTATGAACTATAAATGAAGAGGAATAGGATGAACCAACCTGTGTCTTGCGCTAGTCCTTTGATCCAATCTCTCTCCTCTTTGACAGCTTCCAGCTACCTGCTCCCTTACTTGCCCAGCTTCACCAAGTACCTGCAAGATCACAGAAGGAGGAAACTATACAAAGACATGGGTTTATATTCATAAAAAGCTTAGGATCAGATTTAAGCTAAACATACAAATGTAACAAACATCAATGATACACAAGCATGTAGGAGAAACTCAAATAGTTTTATTGATATAACAAGAAGATCCAGGAGGAATTACAACCGATGATTCCTGATCCAGCATCAACCTCCCAGCAAAGAAGCCCCTCTTCACCTCCAACAAAGCATAAATCACCCAATACTCTGATATCTATCTCAAAACCAACAGCAATTCTTTGCAATGTACAAAATTCCAGCCTCTGGATCTCTGGGATGAGGGATCCATATATAGATGTATGCAAGGAGGATGAGTCAGCTTATGATTTGACTAGTGTCTTCTCTCTATCAGTTCTTGCTTCCACTTGGAGACTGAGAGCCTCTTACTCATCCTTGGTCGAATTCAGTGAGGCAAGTGTCATTGAGGAAGATTCTAGAAGCTTCCATTGTCTTTCCACCTCGCGGAATGGCACTGCCATTTGTCATTTCCCGCTCAACGCACCCTGATAGTGCATTTAGGTGCGTTGCAACGCACCTAGCCAGTGTATTTGGGTGCTATGCAACGCAACTAGCCAGTGGAGCAGCTGAAATGATCCTGATTTGACTGATTCTGAGCAATTTCTGGTGGAGAACTTCTGGGAGAAGCTGTAATTTGTTGACCTTGTTCCTTTAGGGGTCGGAACAACACTTTTAGGGACTTAGGATCCCTTGGTTTATGGACATTTCATGCTTGGAGCTGCAAGGCACAAAAATGTCTATAACAGACCTTCCTTCTCCCTCACTAAAACCATGATACTCCCGTGTCCTTTGCCATTCCCTATTGCCTTATTCCACACTTCCATATTCTAGTATTCTTCAAACAGAGGTGTCTTGCACCCTTCATGCTCATGTTTCTATGAGGTAAATTATGTCTCTATCCTCCGCATTAGGCCCTAACCCAGGTCCTTGTCTCTATGGGTAACCTCTGTAGTTCCAACAAACTAATCTTAAGGAACCTTGGGTATGACTTGATTGCTATTTATTTTGACATGCAAGACTCACATTTGAGTCTGTCCTTGTTTTCCCATACTAACCTTGCTTCTTGATTTCCTGTTGAAAAGTTTGTGGACTCTTCTTTATTACCATTTTGTTGCTTTATTTTGGAAGGAGGTCCAAATCGCACTATCACAACTTTACCTTTACAAATTCATGCTCTCTTGCCTTTATCTATTGTTGCCCTAACCTTTAACATTTCCTCCCTCCTTTCCTCTTGTTGTCTTACAGTTAAATCTTCTTCTAGAAAAAAGCGAGAAACCCTCAAGAAATGCTTCTTGCTTATAATGATATATTTATCACGCAAGCTAGGCATGATAACTTTATGGGCCTGGCTCTCTCACCGTTAAACTTGACCACCCTCCATGCTTGGCATATTTATCTTTGCCATAGCAACTTGTCTTTCAAGAAGTCTCTTGCAAGGTCAAGAGTACATTCATTTTTCTCAAAGTCTTTCACCCTTTAATAAGTATGTTTGCTGCTCTATGTTGTCTTTCCTTGCCTTCTCTATCTTGCATGTTGTCAACCCGAATGTTTGTTTCTCCTTCCTTATTAGCAGAATTGCTAATAACTTGAGCCCAAGTTTTGGAAACTTTGGTGGATTATTATTTCCTTTCTTCTCTTGTTTTATCTTCATGGTTGTTTATTTGGGCAATCGTTTTCCCTTTATCCAGGGATGATTTCGCATTCACCACCTCTATACTTTCCACTACAAATTTCTTTATGTTTAGTACATCTGCCTTCATGCATTGTCATTCTATCTTCCCTATTAAGAGAGCTTCCTGTAACAATGTCACTTGTTCTTTCAAAACTTTATTTTTTCTGCTAAAGCCTTGTTCTTCGTTGTTATTATATGAATTTTATGATCTCTTTCCTACTCTTTACCTTCTAAAACCTCCAACTTTTGTTATGCATTTAACAATTCTTTGACATAAATATTAGATGACCAAGTTAGAGGTGTGGATGTGGGACTATAGAAGGTAGAATCATCAATAGCTTTTCTTCTAGACTTCTTGTTGCCACATGCTTGTAGAGGGGACTTGTTGGAGTGCTTACTGTGAAGGGCTAGAGTACTTTCCCTTTGAAACCATTTTGTCCTTGTCTGCTCCCATTTTAGATGAGCTAGTTTTCATTTTAAAATGCCCCGATATTGCTTGGCATTGGCCCTACTCCTCACTGTTGTTTTCTCATACCTATTCCTCACTGTTATTTTCTGAACACCATTGCCCCTGTCTGCTATTTGTTATTCGCTATCCCCTATCTGCTATGCTATCAGTTGCTTCTGTTGCTATCCACTGTAAGACTGCCTTCAACTACCCAGCACCCTAGAGACGCACTCTTGCACAAAAGAAATCAAACAATACACCGAAAATACCACAAGCTGCCGATGGAACAGAACCCTCGCACCCAGAAGCGAGATAGCTTTGGAACACGTACACCAAGTCAACCTCTCTGACCAAGAATACCAGGTGGGGCAAAGACCTCCCCCAAAGCCACTTAAAGAGGTTGACTCCGAATAACAATGCAGCAACCTGGCAATTTCTCGCCAGTTCATTTCACACTACTCTACTTAACACCGGGACCACGAACAAAGCTCTTGCCCAAAACCACAGCGGACCAGAACTCACCCAAATGCTATCACTGCCACCATCTAGCCTTCCGCCTGAGATTTTAATTTATAAATCGAAAAAAAAAAAAAAAAATCTTTTTATCAACGTATTCTTCTAATTCAGATTTAATTATTAACAGTGATACTTACCTATGTTGTTACCAGGCTTTAGCAGACCTAAGGGAAATGAACATTTCAAATTCTTACAGGTATGCCCTTCTTTTTTAATTTTCTCAATAGCTCATGGACTAAGTCCATTAACATATATATCATCCAAATCATTAGACACCCATGTCTGAAAAACAAACGGAAACACAGGCTCTATTGGTTCATGTTTTCATATACAATCGTTTCAGGGCAACCATTCTCATCGACACATCATAATCCATGAGAGCACACAACAGTAAAAAATGTACATTTGGAAGGCTGTCATGTCACATCATGTATACAAAATTGAGTTTTTCACTGATAAAAAATACAGTGCGAGAGAGACATTATCTTGTCTGAAAACAGGTTTATCTACATACATATATGCATGTTCTCTTAAAAAAATGTAGTAAGTATATGGACATCATTAACGTCAGTCTATACAATACAGTGTGCAACAAACTTGTCTGCTAATACCCCCATTGATATCAACGCATCAACAATGCATGGTGCATAGAACATTGGAAGCTTGTAATGTCACACACAAAATTTATATGCAAGTATGTGGGCAGTCATTAAAAGTGTAAAATATCATCAACGTCACAAGACTATCTTTTTTGCTTGTGAATATCCTCGTGTTTAAAGATTCTTTGAAACATACTCATGTGATCCTTTACCACTAGCTACTTAAGCATATCATCTTCAATTTGGAGAGCTTACTATTGCACATGCTGGCCAATATGGTCTCCACCTGAATTTTCTCCAACATAGATCAAACTCGACAACAATTCTTTCCAATATGCTTTTCTGCATTTTTCCTCTTCCAAAGTTCTGTGTGCCACAAGCTGATACACATGAACAACCTTCTTTTGACCTATGCGGAATGCACGGCCGATTGCTTGCTTTGTGCAAGATGGATTCCACACAAGATCCAGAAGGATCACCTGTGAAGCTTCTGTTAGATTGATTCCCATGCCACAAGCTTTGATTGATGCAAGTAGGACGCGTGCCTTTCTTGGTTGTTGACTGAATTTATCAATTATACCCTGACGCTCATGCAGATGGTGTTTCCCCTTGACTAGTAGTATTTCTTGGACTTTGCACCAATGGAAGTGGAACTCAAGAATTTCCTCCGAGAGTTACAAAGGTGAAATATACTGGTAGAAAACCAATGCCTTTTCCCCTTTCTCACAACAGAGCCTGATGATATCAACCACAAATTTCAATTTGATCCCTTAGGTGTGATATTTTCTGCATGTGCCCACTTCAAGGCTAGGATGGTTAACCCCCAAGTACTTTTCAATGAATACCAGATCTTTGAGAAGACATGGATGTATGGAGGCAATTGACATCATCATCTCCAGCTCCACATTTGAACAAGTGGAATTTTTCATATGAACTATTTCATGTATTCTTCTTTAAAGTGTCTCTTGCAGGGGTGTTGGCCTTAACATCACGGTGTAGGTTCTTAAACCAGGAAGTTCATTTAAAATATCTCCTTTATAAACGTCAATAAAGTCTTCAGTCATGGATTTTAACAGTTGACGACATGCGCTTCTTTCTCTGCTTCTTCCAGTATTTATCCTTTTTAAAATTTGCTCCACAAAATAGCATCTGGCTATCTTCTCCTTCACCACCTCCTCAGAGACTTCACTTTAGTGATTCTTCAATTGCAAAATACGATCAACAAAGTTTGGTCTTTCCAAACAGAGTGTGTTGAAGTATTCTTCAAAATTGTTCTAAAACAAAGTTCCAGATAGCAGAATTCGCATCCTTATATTCACTCTCATTAACAAATTCCAAATCTTTGAGTTATGACTTCGAGGAATGTGGCCTTCATCAAGAATTTAAAGGCCTAAACTCCTTCTAAGGTACCTTCATATCTGCGTGGTCTCTTCAGACATTTTGTCATTGTCTTCATTGGAGAAAGTGTAAAACAAAGAGTAGCTTATTATCAACACACTTTCCTTCTTATGCCACTAATGTAGCATTTTTATGTTGTAAATATTATAGACCTGGCTGATGGATGCTTTACATGACAGACATTACAGACCCTCTAAAAGGGGACTCCCTCGTTGTGAAGTCTCTTAATGGACTCAGAATATAAATGGGAATGTTAACATTCCACTTGTTAAACTCCCTTTTCCATGTATGGAGCATGCTTTTGGGGGCAATGATTAATGGTTTGCCGGCATGAAACAAACTCAGATAACTTTGTAGGAAAATTATAATCATCAGTGATTTTCCTGTCCTAGGAGCATGAGCAATAACACAACCTCCAGCATGATCATTGCGTGATGATGCCTCCATTTTATCTGGGATTAATGAACCAACAATGTTTCTCCACAGGAATTCAAATCCCCGTTTTTGGTGAGCATTCATTTTCTTCTCCAACTCTAGAATTATTTTCCATACAGAATTGGGCTTCTCAGATAAATCATGAGACTGGAAGGATGGTTATCCCTTTAAGGAATCCAAAATGGGAATTTCCATGTCTCTAGAACAATTATCCTCTTGCAAGTGATAGCTTGATATGCTTTTGCTTCTTCCTGAATTCCATACCCCCTGTACGTTGCAAGGTACAAATGGAATATCAGCCTATTTTGGATTAGAGAAGATACAGTAACATCATTTTCCTATTTTGACCAAAGTTCATCCATAAACTACTATTTTTCATGTCCAATGGCAAAGTATCCATATCATGTGTTTACTTTCAAATGGCTCAAAGATGTTATTTATCTCTGCTTTTACAAAATTGCATAGCTGGAAAATAAGTCCAACTTCTTCATCCATGTAGAAATTTGAATAATATAACACTTATTCACAGAGATTATCCTGATTATACACTATTTGCAGAATGCATGCATAATACATAACCTCCTCTACTATTGATCATCAATTTGCGGAATTAAAAAAACAATCGCATGTGCACATTGAAACATCAATCACACATATCAACACAGTTTGTAATGGGGAAAGCATACAGCTGAAAACCCCCAACTATTTGTATATTATAATGATAGAGAACATGTAACAATACATAGTACAATACTCCTCACAAGTACTCAGTACTATCTCCACATGCTACACACAAACTAGCTCAGATCTGAACAAATCACGGGTTCAAATCTCCTCCACTGTTTACCTGCCTCTACTGCACAATCCAAGTTGAGAATAGATCAGATCCAAGTTCAAATTCCCTTGGCTTGTACTGTGCAATCCTCATTGGCAATGTCAATCAATGATTGTGCAAATCTCATGCACAGCTATAGTCACAACTAATAGTAGTCTCACCCTTTCACCCACCTCTAACACTTGTCTCCACTGAACTGTCCATGCACTGAGTTAACTGATGTATTCTTTAGTTGATTTATGAGTTAATAATTAGTGAATTAATTAATAATTAACTCACATCACTCATCCCTAGTGTATTTTGCAGTTAGACTAAATACAACTAGTTCAACTAAGTCAAACTGAACACAACTCCATCAACTCCTCAATCAACTCCACCAAACTTAATCACTTGAGTTCTAATTGAAGTCCATCATGCAATAGCTCAACTAACCCATAGGAAAAGTGTATTTCCTTCTGGCAGTTGCATGTGCCACATCCGTAGCTCAAACTGAAGTGCTGCAAGAGGATAAGATAATGTTTATAGTCCAAATATTATTAAGAGCTAATAATATTCGAATGTTCTATTTTTTGACTGGTAGTCTAAAAATAGACTCCGCCCATATGTCTAAAAATAGAGGTCCATCTATTTTTACCAACATGACCAATCATCCATAAATAGCATCCTGCAACTCATAGACCATGATCCTTATGTCTAAAAATAGACATAGTCTAAAAATAGACTTTGCGCCAAAAATAGCGTACGGGCCCACTTAGTGAAGACGACTTCTTTTCACTAAGCTCCATCATCTTGTTGAATTTTCAACACTCCCTCTCAACAAGATATGGATTATCTGCAACCCCTATCCTGCCTCTGTGGTATTCGAATTTGCTCCTGGTGAGCACCTTCATCAAGATATCAGCATCCTAATCCTCCGCACAAATGTATGAAAGTAACATGATTCTCCGCTGCACACAATCTCTGATATGATGGTACCTAATGTTGATGTGCTTGGATCTATCATGAACTACTGGATTAGCCGAGAGTTTAATGCAACTCTGGTTATCACAATAAATCATAGCAGGCTCCAAGTGTGACCCGAACAACCCGACCAGGATCTTCCTCATCCATATAGCCTCACATGCAGCCAAACTTGTTGTCATATACTCGGCCTCTGCTGAACTAAGTGCCACGGATCTCTGATTCCTGCTATACCAAGAAACTATTGTCGACTCGATACTGAAGATCCCTCCAGATGTGCTCTTTCTGTCCGTTGGGCTCCCTGCCCAATCTGCATCCGTGAAGCCACATAGCTTCACCTCATCCTTCTATTTGTACCACAATCCATATCCCGATGTGCCTCTGAGATAACGCAATACATGCTTTCCTGCCTTCTAGAAGAGCTTGGTTGGCTTAACCATAGCTTGTGAAAGCCGGTTAATAGCATAGCATATATCGGGTCGTGTATTGACCAAATACATAAGCGACCCCACCAACTGTCAATAAACAGTGGCATCCACTACCTCCGCTAAAGTAGCATCCTCCTTCCTCCAACCTCTAGGAAGAGGAGTATCAACAGGCTTGGAACCACGCATGTTGAACTTCTCCAGTATCTCCCATGCATACTTACCCTGAAAAACAAATAGTCCATCACTGCACTGCCAAATTTCCAATCCCAGGAAATAATGAAGGAGGCCCAAGTCCTTCATCTCAAACTCTCTAGCAAGATCCTCCTTGCATGAAAGTATCAACAACTCATCTCCCGTCAAAATCAAATCATCTACATAAAGTACAATGATCAGCAACTTACCCTCCACCACAATCTGGTATAGGTTAGGATCCGCCTCACTCTTGGAGAATCCAAGTCCGGTGAAATAACTTTCTATCCGTGTGTACCAAGCACGAGGTGCTTGTTTCAACCCATACAACGCTCTCTTGAGCCTGCACACATGTGACTCGCTGCTGAAGATCTCGAAACCTTCGAGCTACTATATGTACACCTCCTCCTCAATGACTCTGTTGAGGAACATAGTCTTCACATCCATCTGATGGATGTGCCACCCCATCTGCGTTGAGAGAGAAAGAATCGTTCGTGTGGAAGAATACCTTGCGACAGGTGCAAAGGTCTCCTCATAATCGATCCCCTCTATCTGTGAGAAGCCTCGGGTAACAAATCTTGCCTTTTACTTCTCCACACTCCCGTCATCTACCTGCTTCACTTTGTAGATCCATCTCGAACCCACCACTGATTTCCCCTTCGGTCTTGGGAAAATCTCCCATGCATTGTTTCCGACAATCGAATCATACTCTTCCACCATGGCATCTACCCATGCGGGATCCTCCACAGCTTCCGCGAAAGAGGATGGCTCAGTCACGACACATTTTCTCACAAGAGCCATGTATCCAGTGAACCGATCAGGTGATTGTCTCTGTCTACACTGTGCTGTAGGTGGTCCTACAACCTTCTCTGCATCTTGAGCTTGTCGCTCAGCTTCTGTAGTGCGCTTTCACCCTCTGATGGTTGGCGCTGCATGAGTGGTCTCTTCCACTCCATGAACTTCAATCCACATCCTAAAGCTCATCCTTAGGAACTAATAGCTCCTCAGCTGCATGCAAGTGTGGCTCCCTCTCAAGCGAACACTTCATGGCTTTCTCCTCCTGAAATTTGATATCCCGTCGCACAACAGTCTTGCGACTGTCTGGAAAATACACACGATAGTTGTGGGGCGTATCAGTGTACCCCACAAATATCCCAACCTCTGCAGTCGGCTCCAGCTTCTTCCTGGCATCCTTCATCACATGCATGTAAACAGGAGAACCAAAAATCCTCAAATGGGAAATATCAGGCCTTTTACCAAAATAAGCCTCCTCAGGTGTACTCATGCCAAGTATCTTGTGAGGACAACGGTTCTGCACATATACTGCAGTATTGCATGCCTCTGCCCACAAGTGAAGGGGTAGGCCCTGATCATGCAACATCACCCATGCAGCACCCACGATCGTTCTATTCTTCCGCTCAGCAACCTTGTTCTGTTGTGGGTTATGGGGAGCTATGAGCTCTCTTCAAATCCCTTCTACGCTGCAGAAGTCCTTGAACTCGCCAGAGATGAATTCACCACCATTGTCGCTCCTAAGAGCCTTCACCTTCTTCCCTGATTCCTTCTCGACCAGTGCTTTGAACTCACAGGACTTTGAGTGTGTCTTGCTCTTCTTCTGCATGAAGAAGATCCATCACTTTCGAGAGAAATCATCAACAAAGATCACATAGTACTTGTGCTTTGCTGTCAAAGCTACTGAGAAAGGTCCACCCACGTCTGTGTGAATTCTCTCAAGGATCATCGTGGCGCGACTATCCTTCTCGTGAAAGGTGGCTTTCACAAATTTTCCCAAAGTACACCCCTTTCACTGATCCGACTGCACAAGAGTGCCTTTACGAAGCCCAGTAGAAATCTGTTGCAGTATCTTCAAGGCTCCATGGTGAAGGTGGCCCAATCTCCGGTGCCACAGCTCGCCATCATCCTGGCTCACCAATCCTTCTACCTTGCATGCCATTGTTGTGCAGCCATCTACATGCAACTAATAAAGGTTCTTGACTCGAACCCCTATCTTCCGGGTTTCTCCAGTTGTCTTACTGCGCAGGAAAGCCTTTCCCTCGCTGAAGACAACATCATATCCCTTGTCTTCTAACATCGCCACAAAGATAAGATTCTTCTTCAATCCTGGAACATGCATCACTTCCTTCAATACAAAGGGTTTACCAAACTCCCTCTCAAAGGAAATGGTACCGATACTGGTCGCACTGTATCTACCATCATCGCCCATCTCGATGTGCACTCCAAGATCTTTCTCATCCAAATCAGAAAACAAATCTCGATCTCCTGTCATGTGAAAAGATGCATCACTATCCAAGAACCATACCGATCCCATCACACTTGATACCAAGCATGTGATCAGCGAAAAATCCAGCTCAAACTGTGAGGCTAAGGCCTCTCCCACTGCAGATCTAGCAGCTTTCTTATTTTTCTTCTTCTGCGAACAATTTGTGACATAATTTCCGTGCTAGTGACAGTGAAAGAACTTCACCTTGGACATGTCCTGCTTCTTGCCTTTCGCAACGAAATGAGAATCTTTCTTGTTCTTCCCCTTCTTTGCTTTGGCAGCCAAAGCGCAATTTTCTTCATCAGATGCCTTTGATGAAGATCCGTCCCTGGTATTCCGCCTGATCTCCTCTTGCACAAGATCAAACCAAAGTCTCTCCCATCCTGGAAGTTTCTCCCGACCATTGACAGAGTCCTGATAGGAATTCCAACTCTTCGAAAGACCAAGGAGAGCCAAGCTCACCAAGTCCTCATCATCGAAAGTCACCCCCACACTTCCCAACTCATCCCAGCATTCGGTGAACTTCGTGAGATACTTGGGCATACTGTCTCCTTTCTCACACTTAATGTTTCTGAGTTTATCCTTGAGCGCCAACTTCCTCTGGTCACTTTTGCTTTGGAATAAATATGTCAACGCTTTCCACATCAAGTATGGAGAAGCCTTTCTATGCAGGCTGGATACAATGTGATCCTTCACGCCCTCCAACAGAATGCTTCGGCACTTTGCTGTCTTCTTTTTCCAAGCCTCAACTTGAGCAGCATCAGTAGGCTTTGGGACCTCAACTTCTATGAACTCCTTCAACCCATTATCATCTAACACCACCTCCATCCTGTCTTTCCATGCAATATAATTCGAGCTGCCTTCAAGGGCATACTTCAATTGCAATCCGTTGAAAGACATTTCAACTTCGACACCAAGAAAACACTGCTGCAAATTTGAATTCCACCAGCTCAAAACTCAACTGCTTCTGATCTAAAATTCGTGAGAACAAAGTATTTCTCGTACAGAGATTGACTGTATGGGAATTTACCGGATATCTCACCTTCCGAAAGAAGGATGAATCCAGAGGCTACCTGGTCCGATTACAGACTCTACCTGAAGAAATAAAATGTAATCACTTTCTGAATAATAGATCTGATGATCAACCTCGCTCTGATACCATGTAGAAATTTGAATAATATAACACTTATTCACAGATATTATCCTGATTATACACTATTTTCAGAATGCATGCATAATACATAACCTCCTCTACCATTGATCATCAATTTGCGAAATTAAAAAAACAATCGCATGTGCACATTGAAACATCAATCACACATATCAACACAGTATGTAATGGGGAAAGCATACAGCTGAAAACCCCCAACTATCTTTATATTATAATGATAGAGAACATGTAACAATACATAGTACAATACTCCTCACAAGTACTCAGAACTATCTCCACATGCTACACACAAACTAGCTCAGATCTGAACAAGTCATGGGTTCAAATCTCCTCCACTGTTTGTATGCCTCTACTACACAATCCAAGTTGAGAATAGATCAGATCCAAGTTCAAATTCCCTTGGCTTGTACTGCGCAATCCTCATTGGAAATCTCAATCAATGATTGTGCAAATCTCATGCACAGCTATAGTAACAACTGATAGTAGTCTCACCCTTTCACCCACCTCTAACACTTGTCTCCACTGAAATGTCCATGCATTGAGTTAACTAATGTATTCTTTAGTTGATTTATGAGTTAATAGTTAGTGAATTAATTAATAATTAATTCACATCACTCATCACTAGTGTATTTGGTAGTTAGACTAAATACAACTAGTTCAACTAAGTCAAACTGAACACAACTCCATCAACTCCACCAAACTCAATCACTTGAGTTCTAACTGAAGTCCATCATGCAATAGCTCAACTAACCCATAGGAAAAGCGTATTTCCTTCTGGCAGTTGCATGTGCCACATCCGTAGCTCGAACTGAAGTGCTGCAAGAGGATAAGATAATGTTTATAGTCCAAATATTATTAAGAGCTAATAATATTCGAATGTTCTATTTTTTGACTAGCAGTCTAAAAATAGACTCCGCCCATATGTCTAAAAATAGAGGTCCATCTATTTTTACCAACATGATGATTCATCCATAAATAGCATCCTGCAACTCATAGACCATGATCCATATGTCTAAAAATAGACATAGTCTAAAAATAGGCTTTGCGCCAAAAATAGCCTGCGGGCCCACTTAGTGAAGACGACTTCTTTTCACTAAGCTCCATCATCTTGTTCCATTTTCAACAATCCAAGACAAACTCATGCCCATCAATGCAAAAATGATTGTCTTCATCATCTTCTATATCTACTTCCGTCAAGTTCCCAGTTATTGTTGTTTTTCTCGGGTCCTATGCCAATCAACAAATGGAAGACTATCAGCACAAATAAAATCATCAAACAAGAAGGATGAGATTGAGAAATCACAATTTTTGGATTGCTTTAGCGCATAGCAATCAAGTACTTCTTTAATGTATCTTCCATAATATTTTCCCTGGTTGAGAAGACTCACTAATTTGATTATGCAAATAGATTGAAATCCAGAGCTACATAAACACAAGGCAAGCCCCTCAGAGAATTAAAACAGTTGCTCCCACTCTCTCTTTCTATGTATATAATTTGATGCATTGGAAACTGCCAAGTTCGCATAAGCACATTTACCAAAGATAATAACCATTACTTGAAAATAAGGTGCGATATGATATGAACATCATAATAGAAATACAAGAAAAAAACCCACATAACAAATAGTAAAGATGTATTGTATAACTGTACATAAGCTATACTCTCATTTGTATTATCACTCTGTATAGGAGGACAGGATTATGGCAATCACTTTATCTTTGACTATGTATTAATTAATCTTTTGATTGTAAATTTTTGCATTTATTATATTGTTTTACATTAACATAATATATTGTTTATATTGGTGGATAGATTTGAAGTGTTCTTGAAATCTTGGGCCACTGCAAGTCAAGACTCCAATTTTTTTTAGCTTTTGTTGAGTTTCCTAGCTTTGATAACTTTATGACTGTAATGTTCCTTCCTAGAATAATTTCCTTGAATTTAATTTTAGGATTTTGGCAAATTTTTCTATTATGGGTGTTGGGCCGTTAATATGCCATTATTATTATCACTTTTGAACACTTATTCCACCCATTTCTATTATTCTTCATCATGTCATTTATTATAATTTATTATATAAATCCATTTTATGATGATTTATGCTTCTATGAATGAATATTATTTATTCTCCTTTATTTCTAATAAATTCATGATTATGCATGATTTTATCAATGATAATTTTAATAAATCAGTTGTAACATTATTCACCATTTTTAGCCTCTAAGATAATTTCCAGATTGAAGATTTGATCATTAAAAGTGCCAACTCAGAAATTCGTTGGAATAAGAAGTGACGGTTTTGCGGTTGAGATTCTTAGCAAATGAAGCAGAATCTGGAAAATCCGGAACATGGGTTTTGTCCAGAACGGACCCAATTAACTTTAGTGAAGAACGGTTTGCCTAAATTCGTCTTGTACTGAGAGAAACGCATGGTTCTTTGAGCACGATTTTCTCAGATTTGTTGTTGCGGCCGTCATCCAAATCTCAGCTGCAAAGCCAAATTCGTCTTGCTCTTGTTGAAAGCTGGATGGAAATATATCTTCTTCTTGATCAATTGGTTAGAAGCAAACCAATTTTGTAATAGAAATCATGTTGTACTTATCTTTATTGTAACTGTTGTTATAGACATTTTTGTGCCTTACAGCATTGAGCATGAAATGTCCATAATCTAAGGGATCCAAAGTCCCTAAACATGTTGTTCCTACCCCTAGAGGAACAAGGCTAACAAGCCACAGCAATTCACAGAAGTTCTCCACCTGAAACTGCTCAAAAACAAGTCAATTCAGGATCATTTCAGTGGCTACACTAGCTGTTTGCGCTGAATGTCAAAGCCAACACTAGCTACCTGCGTTGAATGTCAACTGGAACAAAGGCTACCTGCGCTGAACAAGAGTGGACAAGTGGCAGGCTCATTTCTCAAGGTGTCAAAACCCAGGAAGCTTCCAAAATGACACTTGCCTCGGGGAATTCGACTGGTGATGAGTAAGAGGTTCCAAATCTCCAAGTGGAAGCAAGAACCTCCAAGTGGACTCAAGAACTGACAGAGGGAGAGGACACTAGTCAGATCTCAAGCTGACTCATCCTCTCTCCAAACATCTATATATGGATCTCTCCTCCATGAGATCTAGAGGCTGGAATTTTGTTATTGCAAAGAATTGTTGTTGGTTTGAGACTGGAATCATTGGGTGCTTAATGCTTTGAAGGGGGAAAAGAGAGGAATTCCATTTGCTGGGAAGGAGATGCTGGATTGGAGCCCTCTGGGTTGTATCTCTTCCTGAACCTTGTTATTCATCAATAAAGCTATCTTGGTTTCTCCTATATGCTGATGTATTTTGATGTATGAATGTATTAGTGTATTTGGTTTATTTCTAATCCTAAACTAGTTATGAATGTGAACATTTGTCTTTGTGTAGTGTTCTTCTCTTGTCTCAAGTAGCTGTTCTCTTGTCGCAAATAGTTGTTCTCTTGTGATCTTGCAGGAAGTGGAAGCTGGATAAGCAAGAAGGCAAGTAGCTGTGAACACCCAAAGGGAAGAGAGACCGGATCGAGGGACAAACGGAAGACACCGGTAAGTCTATTGATCTCTCTTCTTTCATATTTCATAAAGGAAGAAACCAGCATAGCTGTACTCGTTTGTTGTTAAGGCACTGTCACACCTTAGGTGGATAGGATCGTCCTGCATAGGCATTTTTCCCTACAACAAATTGGCGACTCCACTGGGGAAAATTGTTTAGTCATTTTATTTGTGTTTCTATCATTTGTTTGTTTCATAGACTTGACAGCAACAATCGAACTGCATCTTTCCCGGATGCAAAGTAGACAGTTGCTGCTTTGATCCAATTGCTGGACTTGTCTATGATCTGAACAATGGATTCACAAATGATTTGATGATCCTTGTGATAGATCTTAGTAGCCCTGCAAAGCATCCCTTTGATTACACCTTGCTTGTTGCTTTTATTTGGCCTGAAACAGTTGATTAAATAGCAATCTGTGACCTAGAACCTGAGGGAAACGAGAGTTTCTCCTTCAGCGCAGACCCAGTGAAGGGATTCTGCATTTCCATGCAGGTCTCGTGAAGGTTACCTGCGCTGAATGTCAAAACCCTTGTGTTGAGGTTGCGCTGAACCAGTTTTGCCTTGTGCAGCTGGGGTTCTCTGCTCTGTTTTGCCTTGATTTGATCTCTGATTTTTGCAGCCTGTAACCAGCATAGGTACCGGTCTGATAACCCCTTTTCTCTGCTTAGATTCTGCCTCCTTTTGTACAAAAAGACTGTGAGTGTTTTTATGTGTTTGTGGCATCATTTACAGTTTTCCTTTGCATGAGTGAAATAGTCATCCTGTGGCCCTTGATTCAGATCTGTTGATTGTGATCTTAGAAGAGAGTTCATTGGATGTTTGCAGATTGATTATACATTTACTTTTGCTTATTGGTTTGAATTTGTCTCTTTTAAGTGTCGAAACAAGTCTTTATTTCCAAAATCGTTAAGTGTTGTAATCTCTTCTATCTTCTCTGATTTCGAAAAAGTAAACTTGTTTGTATTGATCATTTAAAAGCAAATTCAAAGTTGTACAAAAAGCTTTCTTTGTAGGCATCAATACTAAGAAAGCGGAAAACAAACACCTGCATTGTGCATTTGCATTTGATAGTTTGCATGTTGAATTTAGGAAAAGTGCATTAGAGTGTGCTGATTGCTCTTTGAGAAAAGATGGTGTCTTTCTTTTCCCTTAATAGCTAGGATTTTCAAAGTTGAAAAGATATAAAGCTTGCTTATCATCTTTAGACTGCATTTAGGAATTTGTATCATACATCTCGTGGTGAACCTTGAAAGGCAAACTTTAAAAAGATCAACCTAAAATAAATTGAATGAACTTAACAACGCTTTGCAACATAACGCACAACATAGAGGTCTAGGCTAGAGACGTGTTCCGGCGTCGTTAAGCCTGGTGACTGTCGATCTCGTGGATGGTGGGTGATTCCTCCTGAGGGACGATAGCGCCAGTACGGATTGTGCTCCCACGTACCGTCGCGTATATATTGGGAGACCCCTATAGGCATAAAACCTTTATCCTTAGGAAGCCGTGTCAGCCGCCCTACTGATCGCAATGCACTGAACACAGCATTCAGGAAGATCGACCGCCCGTACCCTAAAAAGTATTCTGCGGTTTTGCGAAAAGTTTGGCACACCCTCTGCCTAGAACTCCAGAGCAGTTCCTTTTGGCCTTTTTCAGACTCTATAACGGAAAAATTCCATCCAAGCATTTGTCACTTCGGGCTCGTTAAAACATCGAAGGAGACTAGAGTCATCTTTAGCTTTTTCTCGACTCTTTAAAATTGAAAAAGCAAGTTGTGTCTAAAGCGTCGTTAAAATTTATTTTAAACGGAACAATCACCCTTTAGTTCCTGCGTTGATCTTTAGGTTGAAAGATGGAGCACACCAACCAAGGAATTCCCCTTGGTGGAAATCCTAGTCCCTTCTCCTCTTGGGGAGATGTTGGTGCACCCCACATGGCCACATTGTCGCTTCCAGGACTGACAATTGGCCTGCCAGTCTGGCTCTTTTCAACCAATGTCGTTCAGAATACCACCATTCCTGAACAGTCGAGTCAACAGTTAGACCAGACCAGAGTTGCCAACCAGCCTTCTACCTCATCTAACTCTTCCTCTTCGCTTGACGGAACTGGTAAAACAAAAAACCAAGTTCCTAAGGAGAAGAAGGAAAATAAGAAGAAAGAGAAGAAGAAGAAGGAGCCAAAGGCGACTGGGGACAAACAAGTGTCGTCTGACAAAAATCCACACACAGCACTGACCAGGCCTAAATCGCCATGTGTCATATGCAAGGGAGACCATTTCCACAGAGATTGTCCCTGTATCCCTCGAATACTAAGGGACTGGTCTCCCCATTTGCACAATTCGATAGCATCAACCTCTGATAGCCATGTTGACTGCTCACCGTCGACTAGTGAAAGTGAAGTCCCAGGACAGAGAGGGAAAGCTAGATTTCCCTGCAAACTGTGTGAAGGCGATCACGCCATCCACTGTTGTCCCTTCTTAGACGAGGCTAAAAGAGTTCTGGAAGATCGCCCGATTCTACGAGCGCAACTTCCTCCTGGATATCAAAACTCCTGCCAAGTCCTTCACTAGTCGAGAACCCGGCTAGCCCGCCCAGGTGGTCAGCCGAAGCACCTATCATTGAAGATGAACCGTCTGGATCCATGCCTGACGAAAGTCAAAAGGTTGAGACGGCAGTTGACCCGGTTTTGCCTTCAGAGGCTCTATCTTCGAATGATACCATCACAGAGGAGAATAAAGATGACACCGTCCAAATTCTCTTCATCAACACCGACTCTGATGAACAAGGGGGCAATGCACCCATTCCTTTATCGCAGGAAGGAAGTTCGTCAGAGCGATATCCGGTCGTCTATTCGGTCCCACCACCAAGCAACCTGGTTGTGTCCTTTGACTGGAACCAACTAGGCAGACCCCGGTTGCCAGCAAGCATACCATTCAGGATTATCGTTCAAATATACAGAATGGTGATGGCTGGAACTATCATTGATGAGGGGGCATCTGTGAGTATCCTTTCCTCTATTGCTTGGAAAGCACTTGGTTTGCTAGCGCTTTTACCTGAAATGAGAAATCTATCAGGTTTTGATAAAGGAACCAGTCGACCTTTAGGGATCCTCCCCAATGTGCCCATAACATTGAAAGGGAAGATCGTTCAAATGAACGTGATGGTCGTTCAAGGACCCTTGGATTATAACCTACTCATTGGACGAGACTATATATATTGCATGGGAGCCATCGTCTCCTCACTCTTTAGAGTAATGTGTTTTCCGCACGAAGGAAGAGTGGTCAAGCTCGTGGACCAACTTTCATTTCCCGGATCACGCATCGCAAATAGTCATGTACCATCCCTAAATGGTCTATTCACGCAAGAAGTGTCTCAACCCACGGTCCGTCCTCCTGATGAGCGCGAGTAATCCGGGAAGATATGACTGGAACCCAGGGGGCATGCGTCCTGGTCTGCTTCGGCAGGGAAACTTTGGGTATAGAGTAGGTTTCCACGGGAGAATATGACTAGTCTGTACCACGTCCGTCTAGGAAGAGGGTTATTCTAGAATACGATTCTTTTGTCAAAGTTATGTGAGTTGGCGGGCTACGTCGCTCACCTTTGTCTATTTCGGTAGACATTGCCGAGGAAGTGTTTTGTTTGAAAGATTAACGAGACAATCTTTGGGTAACCTGAAAGAGGTAAGCCACTCTCGTTAAAACAAATGTTTTGGCGGAAGAGAAGTAGAGGTAACCTTGAAACTCTGTTTTATACCTGGGGGCATGCAAACCTTTTGGAGTGCAAGCAAGGGGCGGCTATTTATTTTTTAAATTTTTAGGACCTCTAACCCTTTAAACTCGTAGGATTAGTCGTTTCCAAACTTCAATAAAGAAAGGATCCAGAGCAAAGCTTAGTGAGATGAAGCTCCATAAAAAATAGAATCTTGATGAGACACTCTTATCATATGACTGGGTAATCGATCAGTTTTAGCACACAGTTCATGCTCGTTAAAAAATAAACGCAAGATCCGAGCAGTTTTAGCGCATAGTTCATGCTCGTTAAAAAATAAACATAAGATCGAGCAAATGTTTCCACCCGCGTTTAAGCTCGTTAAAAAATGAACTATCCCGGTAAATAACCACTGTGAATGTAATATCATCAGCCATTAAAGCCTTGGTCGTGTTTGCACCGTCACCTCCACTTTTCATTTGGCCGATCGTTCACCTCCATATGTTTGTTTACCCATTTTGAGGAACAGCTGCGAAGAGTGATTTCACCTAGCCATCCTTGTGACACTGCCGTGATTGGAAAATTCCAACCTGTACCTGGAATCAGCTGCTAACCCTGTTTATCACTCGTTCCTCAAAAGACGAGTCTTCTTTAAGCTCTTTTCAACTGACTCGTAAAATATGAAAATATTGCCAAGTCCTTGGCCTTCCAGCTCGTTAAAGGGACAGGAAGAGCTATCCCTCCTCTAGATTTTAATATTTTTGGACCTGAGGGATTATTGCACAAAAAGATCGAGCGCTTGTTTTATTCGGCTCGTTAAAACTATCGAAAACTCATCCCTTCTGTATTGTTTTATACTTTTTCGGACTTAAGGGATTAGATGACGAAAAATGACTTTTGGAGTTAACTTTATGTATCTTTTCAGACTCTCTAAAAATGAAAAGAACCGAGTTATCCTTGTCGTTAGACTCGTTAAAATCATTAAATAGCGACAAACTTGTCTTTAGACGAGAACGAGTTTCACTATCGCTAGGCTCGTTAAAACATAGTGATGGGCTTGCCCGAAGGGCAGGTTATAGAACAAGCATTTGTTATCCTCCTCAAGCTTGACAAAAATAAAGAGGTACTAGTCAGCAATGACTGGGGAAAAATTGGGAGAAACTAAAGAAAAATTTGATGGTAACAAGTCGCTCTTGAACATGACACTTTTCCTCCGTACCACAATCGGGTTGGGTTGTTTCATTCACCGGTCACATCCATGGTCTCACCATACCATCCATATTTGGGGTAATGCTACCAATCCATCGTATCAGTGTCGCCATATGTTCAAGAGAAGTTGTTCAAAAAAGTCAACCGTGTCCCATACACTGCCATACATTATCCTTCATCCTTTCATGACCGCCACCCTGAATCATATGTCACAGATCGTTTTCACCTCCATTAAAATCATTAACTTCGTTCCGTGTCACTGATGTGGGATTCATTAAGGCCCTCCTTTGACGGATCGCTTCTTGTCGACATCAGCTCATTATCCAAGAAGTTGATCTAGGAACAACCCCTTCAGTACTTTGAAGCTTGCATGCCACAATGGCAAGTTTCTCACTTCCGGCGACAGGTATACATCAATGACCTTCGACCGAAAGATTTTGCGTGGTGTTCGACGCCAAGTCCTTTATTCACACCACGTGAATTGTACTGCAGTACCTTGAGGGTCATTATCATTATCGGTGATTCCTCTCGCGCTTGTTAACGGTTTACATCATTGACCAGTAATCAAGCGATGTCTTTCCATGTTCAACTTCAGAACATTTCTCACATGGATCGACTTGTACTTAGAGTGAAGATCGAATGAGTTTGAAGACCCCGGATCTAGTTTCATCCATCTGGGCTGCGATATATATTCAGGAAAGATAAAGACATTGACATGTACATCATTCCAGCAGATAATCATCCTACTCAAAGGATGATAATTTCATCAAAATTATCAGTCTACCATCAGACGATTGTCTGTTCTATGTACTGAAAAATGTATTTATAAAGCTGAGCATGGGAATGCCCGCCTCAGCTAGATCATGAAAGCAGTATGAAAAATAATGTATTGTATTGTATCTTATTACAGGTCTCCTCCCAGCATTGGATGAACTTCGGATCCCCCTGATAAAGCATTTCGCCCGATAAACAGCCTCATACTTTAGGGGGCAACTGTTATAGACATTTTTGTGCCTTACAGCATTGAGCATGAAATGTCCATAATCTAAGGGATCCAAAGTCCCTAAACATGTTGTTCCTACCCCTAGAGGAACAAGGCTAACAAACCACAGCAATTCACAGAAGTTCTCCACCTGAAACTGCTCAAAAATAAGTCAATTCAGGATCATTTCAGTGGCTACACTAGCTGTTTGCGCTGAATGTCAAAGCCAACACTGGTTACATGCGTTGAATGTCAACTGGAACAAAGGCTACCTGCGCTGAACGAGAGTGGACAAGTGGCAGGCTCATTTCTCAAGGTGTCAAAACCCAGGAAGCTTCCAAAATGACACTTGCCTCAGGGAATTCGACTGGTGATGAGTAAGAGGTTCCAAATCTCCAAGTGGAAGCAAGAACCTCCAAATGGACTCAAGAACTGACAGAGGGAGAGGACACTAGTCAGATCTCAAGATGACTCATCCTCTCTCCAAACATCTATATATGGATCTCTCCTCCATGAGATCTAGAGGCTAGAATTTTGTTATTGCAAAGAATTGCTGTTGGTTTGAGACTGGAATCATTGGGTGCTTAATGCTTTGAAGGGGGAAAAGAGAGGAATTCCATTTGCTGGGAAGGAGATGCTGGATTGGAGCCCTCTGGGTTGTATCTCTTCCTGAACCTTGTTATTCATCAATAAAGCTATCTTGGTTTCTCCTATATGCTGATGTATTTTGATGTATGAATGTATTAGTGTATTTGGTTTATTTCTAATCCTAAACTAGTTATGAATGTGAACATCTGTCTTTGTGTAGTGTTCTTCTCTTGTCTCAAGTAGTTGTTCTCTTGTCGCAAGTAGCTGTTCTCTTGTGATCTTGCAGGAAGTGGAAGCTGGATAAGCAAGAAGGCAAGTAGTTGTGAACACCCAAAGGGAAGAGAGACCGGATCGAGGGACAAACGGAAGACACCGGTAAGTCTATTGATCTCTCTTCTTTCATATTTCATAAAGGAAGAAACCAGCATAGCTGTACTCGTTTGTTGCTAAGGCACTGTCACACCTTAGGTGGATAGGATCGTCCTGCATAGGCATTTTTCCCCACAACAACTGCTCTCTGATCTCTCTTTATTTAAATCAGAACAGAGATCAGAGATGGGGATGATTTGGGGGATTCGAATAATGGAAAAATGATGGAATTGAGGATTTAAAATTAGAGATTTAGAATTAAGAATTCATGATAGGATAGGAGGAAGGAAGGATTGTTTCAGGCTGTAAGTCTCAAAGCTGTTGTTGTTGTAATGATTTTACCATTTAATGAGTAATACCTGATTTGGGAGTTGTTGTTCATTCTTTTCATCTAAAGTAGCCCAGCAGCATCCGCTAGCGGCTAAGGGCCCAGCCTCTGCTAGAGTACGCTGCTGCTGTGTATCATATCTTTACAATTGCTGCTGTGTGATGGTTTGATTTATTTCCTATTCTTTTGAATTGCATTATTTTACAGTTTCATGTTTTTATAGTGTGCTGTTAGAATATTTTATGGAATTGTTTTATTGCACAAGTTGAGATTGAATCGCATGGCTGTTCATTTCCATCATAACAGAGATTACTATCATTTTCAACTTATATTGTTATGTTGTTCATTTCAAATGTAAAGCTTCGTTGTTCATTTCAGATTGTTGGTTATTCGATTCCACTAATCAGAATTTGTTGTTCAGATTTATTAAATATGATTCGTTGTTTAATTCCTTTAATTATAAGTTTGCTATCCATTTACTTCGCTGTTCAGTTTGGTTGATTAATTGCAAGAGTTTGCTTTTAAAGAGTTTTCCTAGTTTACTTTCAAACGCAGCTTTAGTTCAATTTTGATTTCCTTTTGATTGCTTTAAAGCAGGACTGTCAACTGTAGAGAACATTGGTTATTGCTTCCTCGTTCCCAGATTGATTGTCTTGTTCCAGTTTGATTTCAATTGCATCAATATCCAGAGGAATGAGTTATTGCTACTATATCCTCGATTGATGGTTGTTTGAGTGAATGATTTAGTTTAAGAACATTTCAGTTTCTTGCTATTCCATTTCTTAATTGTTTTTCCATTTCTTATCTGTCGTTCCATTTCCTGTTATTCGCATTATCTTTATTTTGGTGTGAGAGACGATCTGTGGCTGTAGTGAGCCTTGGCATTTACTGCCTAGCTCCCAAACCCGTGGTCCATGCTCTAATTTCCTTTCCATCAGTTTCCAAAGGGATGAGTTATTGCTACTGGACCCTTGACTGATACATTGCTTATTTTTCCGAATGCATGATTTAAGTCTTAAAGTGCTTTGTTGTAAGTAGATTTTATTTCCAGCTTTCATTTACTTTTGGATTTTGAGAACTATACTGCAAAACATTACTCTTGAGTAAATAGCCGCCTCAGACTGAGTACACTCTTGAAATAAAAAGTCGTCCCTGGGTTGATAATTAATGTGAAGGTAATTAGGAGTTAAAAAGACACCTTTTTATCGCTCCACATTTTGGCGCCGTTGCCGGGGAGAGTGTAGCCATTTTTAAAGAGTAGTGTGCATCTGATGAGTGCCTGTTAGGAGAGAATTGGGTATTAAAAATGGAAGGTAAGAACCTGCGTACGGAGCATGTAAAAGCCCTGCTCCCCCGCCCGCTTTCCAGCAGGACTGTCAAAGATCCTAGGGTAGAAATAGATGTTTGAATTTTTGTGTGAATGAATTAAAAGAAAAAAAATAGAAATTTTGAAAAACAAATCTCATGATTTCTCTCAAGTGGTGATGTAAGCACCACCCATTTCACTAACCAATTGACAGGAACATTTGAAGAAGGGGCCTTGAAGAAACACATGAAGAACATCTTCTATTATGGTAAGAAATGGATCACATTTTTACTTTTGAATTTCCTATCAAAGATCTAGGAGGAGTGACACAAATGCACATAATTCCTCCATTGTCTCTACCAAATTTTCATGGCTTGACAAATGAAGATCCAGATACATTCTTATTTGAGTTCGAAATACTTTGTAGAGGATATGATTATTGTACTAATGATCAAAGATTGAAAGTGTTTCCTCTTACTCTAAAAGGAGCAGCTCTCCGATGGTTCATGAGCCTAGGTGGGAATTGCATCCAAACATGGAAGGACATGAAGAACATATTCTTGAAGAAGTACCAAGACTATTGCAAATCCAATGAAGATATTTTCGGTATGATACAAGGGGAAGATGAAAGTTTGGAGGATTATGTAGATAGATTTCATTATAACCTTCAAAAATCAAAGCATAAGCATTTGGAAAAAGAGATCTTAAAAACACTCCTCCTTAAAGGAATCAAAGATGAATTTTTATAACTCTTAAATCTGATAGGAAAAGGTGATGTTTTTCAGTTATCATATGATGATGTTTGTGAATTGTGCATAAGGTATTCAAGAGGAATCTCCAAGGCTGGTAAGAATTCTAGAGATGTTTGTTCTTTATTTTCCAAATCTGCTACAAGAATAGGAGACATAAGAGCTGAAATCAATACTTTATTTGAAAATTTTAAAGTTGATTTATTAGCTCTCTAAGTTCAAAATTGGATGCTTTGCTGGTTCGGAAAAATCAAGAATTTGATGAAGTGTTTTCCACTCATGACCGAAAAGAGCAGTCCATACATAGTTGTTCTTCCTTATCTAGGATGGAAGTAGCATATCAAAGAGATGAGGAAGATGCAACAAATTCAAAACCATGGAAATCATGGCCTACAGGTATGGTTCAAAACACTTCCTCTTCATTCTCTTACTTGCATAATCCATAATGTGTTAGGGCAGCCATGTCAATTTCAATATAACCACCAATCTTGTTTACAAGTTGGGCATGGTTCATCTTATGATGGCATGACTACTCTCCCTCATCTTGTAGCACAAACATATTCTCCATATTTTTCACCAGCTCTTCCACAACATCCTGCTTGCATACCAAATTCATCCACTCAACCCAATCAACCACATCATCACAATGCTCCATTCCTTACACATTTTCCTGCTCAACTAATTCCACACCCTCACCATAATAAACCAGTACAACATGCTTACAATGTTGAACTACCAAATTTAGCCACCCTTCCCACCCATTCTATCTCACATGCGCCATTAGAGAAAACTTATAATGAGATTCAGAATGTTTCAAATTCAAAAATTGTAGAAGCTATGGAAGAAAATGAGGTTTCTTATAGTATGTATCAACAAGCTATTTTAAAAGCTCAAGAACTTCATGATCTGATGGATATGAGAAATCAAGAAAGTAATGGATACATTGAACATTGGTTTCACTCCATCATTTGTTTGCAACATCACTCTATGCTTCAACAATTTTTGATACCATTTTTTGAAGGGAAGTTGGCTTCTCATATCCTAATATCCATTAACATGCATTTTTCAAATTTGGGTATGTGCATACATGAAGCCCTATTTCTAAAATGGTTCCATTGGAAGTACTCCTATATGTAGTCATATTCATTTTTCCAATCAAAATAGGTTAGTGTAGAAAATAAAATAAATAAGGGAATAAATAAATGCATTTTGTTTTTTTTTTGTAAAACTAGTTGTTTCTTTTGTTGCAACATGCTATGGAAATCAACATCGATGATAAATGTTTCAATTCATTTGTGTATGTAGATGATTTATAATAGAAATAAAAATTCTACAAACACTTATATTCATCTTTATCATCAATATGAAAAATGGTTGAATATCATTTTTTTGGCTTGTGAGCTTGATAAGATTTCTGGAAAAACAGTCGGGACAGTCATGTTTTGAGGGACCAAAAGTGAATATTTTTAAAACATGTTTCTACCCTAGGTGGCCCTTGATTTCTACTTTCTAACCCAATTTGAACCACTCAATTTGGATTTGAAACGAAAAAGTTAGAAACAAAACATTGACAGGGTGTCTAGTGGGCAGCTCAGGAACAGAGTTGGGACAGTCAGTTTTTGGAGGCATAAATGTTTGAATTTTTAAAACCTGTTACTATGGTAGATTCCCCTATGAATCTAGTTTACAATTCAATTGGAATCACTCATTTTTGATATCTTATGGGGAAGTTATGATCAAAATACTGACTGTCTATCGTAAATCAACACTCTTAAAACTTTGTCTTTCCAGTTGTTCCTTAAAGTATTTGACCTATCAATTCTTCTTGTCTTCAAAACCTGTTTCTATTGGAGATAAATAAATGAATATACTTTCATTTCCAATTTAAATCATTCGAATCCGACATCAAACGAAAAACCTATGCTTAAAACATTAACTGTTGGTCTGAGCTGGGTAATCGAAAATGACTCTGTTATGCAGGTTGTTCTAACTAAAATTGACATATCATATCATTGAATTTTTAAAACCTGTTTCTATTGGAGATACGCCTTTGAATTAGCTCTCATTTCGCTTTGGAATCACTCAATTTGGACGAAAAACAAAGAAGTTGTGATTAAAACACCGCTGGTTAGTATGGTCGACCACTGCTCTCCCGCAAGTGACAAATAAATTTTACTTTGTTATTTTCTCTGTGGATTTGTTATATAGAGTAACTACTTGTTAGTTTTTTGCATAATTCTTGGATTAGGGGAGCCTGATCACCTCTCTTTCTCCATGATTTGATGTTTTATTGCAGGTAGACACTCGTTTTTTGCAGGTCTTGGGAAAATAAAGAAGGTCAATTTATGGACAAGTGATTTTTGAAAGAAATTTTAATGAAACAAAGGAATTTCATCCAAGTCATTACCCAACGGATTCATAATAGAAGAAATGAAGAATTGATTTCGATTTGAAGATTCATGTCTTGTCACTGCTGCCAAAACATTTTTCAAAAAGATCATTTTTTTTTACATAATATCATAGTTGTTGTAACTTAATTTACATATTGTTTTTAAATAAAATGTTGTTTCTTTTCTAATTTCTCTTATATTTTGTGTTTCAGGTATTGCTTCATTCAAAGTGTAACTCATCCTCAGCATCAATGCCATGAACAGCTAATTTGTTTTTTTGCATGTTTGCATTTTATGATTGTCCATTTTGTTGTTCTTTTCTGAATGGAATAGCACTTCTGCACTTTCATGTTTTGTTGTTCCTTTCTGAATGGAACAGCACTTCTGCACTTTCACGTTTTGCTGTTCCTTTTCGAATGGAACAACACTTCTGCACTTTTCATTTTTGTTGTTCCTTTTCTAAAGGAACGGCACTTGCGTTTTTGCTGTTCCTTTTCCAAAGGAACGACACTTTTCATTTTTGTTGTTCCTTTTCCAAAGGAACGGCACTTGTTTTTTTGCTGTTCCTTTTCCAAAGGAACAACACTTTTCATTTTTGCTGTTCCTTTTCCAAAGGAACGGCACTTATGTTTTTGTTGTTCCTTTTCCAAAGGAACGACACTTTTCATTTTTGTTGTTCCTTTTCTAAAGGAACGGCACTTGCGTTTTTGTTGTTCCTTTTCCAAAGGAACGACACTTTTCGTTTTTACTGTTCCTTTTCCAAAGGAACGACACTTTTCATTTTTGTTGTTCCTTTTCCAAAGGAACGGCACTTGCATTGTTCTTTTTCCAAAGGAACGACACTTTTCATTTTTGCTGTTCCTTTTCCAAAGGAACGGCACTTGCGTTTTTGTTGTTCCTTTTCCAAAGGAATGACATTTTTGATTTTTGTTGTTCCTTTTCCAAAGGAACGGCACTTGCGTTTTTGCTGTTCCTTTTCCAAAGGAACGACACTTTTCATTTTTATTGTTCATTTTCCAAAGGAACAGCACTTGCGTTTTTGTTGTTCCTTTTCCAAAGGAATGACACTTTTCATTTTTGTTGTTCCTTTTCCAAAGGAACGGCACTTGCGTTTTTGCTGTTCATTTTCCAAAGGAACGACACTTTTCATTTTTGTTGTTCCTTTTCCAAAGGAATGGCACTTGCGTTTTTGCTGTTCCTTTTCCAAAGGAACGACACTTTTCGTTTTTGTTGTTCCTTTTCCAAAGGAACGACACTTTTCATTTTTGTTGTTCCTTTTCTAAAGGAACGGCACTTGTGTTTTTGCTGTTCCTTTTCCAAAGGAATGACACTTTTGATTTTTGTTGTTCCTTTTCCAAAGGAACGGCACTAGCGTTTTTGCTGTTCCTTTTCTAAAGGAACGACACTTTTAGTTTTTGTTTAGATAATCTTCGGCAAAATCACATAATCAATCATTTGTCGACGCGTTTCGAACCAACCAGTGTGGTTCATCGTCAGGACAAGTTGAAGAACTAATCAGGTTTAGCTTGATTAAATAGGGTGTGCAGAGACTCCAACGGCTATATTGCAACGGCTAATTTTGACTTGATGATCATAGTCAAACCCTTAATTTTATTATTATTATTCGTTAATTGAATAATACAATAATTCTTATTAATTAAATATAATGGTCATTATATCTTCATTTTCGTTAAGCAATCAATATTTATTATTATTCCCAAATTTATTTAAATATAAATAAATAGTATTAAATTATTATTATTGTTAGAAATTAGTTACAAAAGGTAACTTGTGTATTTATTTATTAATAATTGTTTAAATCTAAGGTCCAAGGGTAATATTAGATATAATGGTCATTATGTTATAATCAATAAATCATATCATCAACTAACCTATATTTATTTGTTATTATTCCCAAATTATATTTAAATATAAATAAATAGTATTAAACTATTATTATTCATAGAGTTTTGTTACACTAGGTAACTTGTGTATTTATTTAAAATAATCGCTTAAATCTAAGGGTCCAATGGTAAAATAATAAATCATATTTATTAATTATTTAACCGTAAAAGCCCAATCGAAATTAAATTAATAAGTTCTATACGATAATTAGGTCCATTAAATAATCTATATTTACTTAATAATATATAATTTTAATATTATTAAAATTAATAAAAAGAACCATAATTATAGTGCATGTGTAACCATTAACTCAATGTTATTGGTATATCATCAAATTCTAATAATTCCTTGATTATCAATTAAACTTAAGGGTCATTAGGTAAAAATAGATCACCTTTTATAATTAATTTAATAATTTATAATCCTTGAAACATCAATAATTATTCACTAAAATTATTTTAAATAAATTAACAATGTTATTACTCATAAGGTTTAAAAAATGGGGGGGGGGGGAACGGAAGAATTAAATATCAATGCAACAAATCTAATCTAATTATAAATGACCCCTGGGATTACATAATGACAGAAAACTCATGCATTCCAGACTCGCCAAAAACATAACCCGAGGAGAGGGAAGACAGAAACCCTAAGACCAACAAAAGGGGAAAGAGGAGGCTAGGAAGATAAGGCTGGGACCCAACAACTGCTAATCTTCCAGCCATCATCTCTATTAAGATTTTTCGGCCTTTTCTCAATCTCCAGGGCCTCTCTAAATTTGCGATGGTGAAAATGCGCAACTTTGGCAATGACTTGAGCATCTTCTATATAGACATGATGCATAGTCTTCCCCGCATGCTCAGCCAGGGCTAAGGACTTGGTCCTACCATGTCTTAAGTCAGCTGAATGCTCACTAATCCGTTGATTAATAGAGCGACCCGTCTCACCAATATAAGGGGTCCCACAGGAACAGGGAATGACATAGACGCCCTTCATGTCCTTAGGGTCAATAGGGTCTTTCACAGACCTGAGGGAGCTACGGATAGTGAGGAGAGGTCTAAAAGAAGTGGGCACATCATACTTTTAGTTTTTGCTGTTCCTTTTTCCAAAGGAATGGCATTCGCATTTTCACACTTTTTTTGTGTGTATTTTTCTTTTTTTTTTTGTGCATTTCCTTTATTATTCCCTACACAGAACACCACTTTTTGAGTGTTTTTGTTGTTCCTTCAAAAGAGCAACACCTTGGGAGTATTTTCGAGAGCAACCCTTCCTTCCTCTTGTGGAATTATTCTTAGTTCATCTCAACCACATTTTATTGATTCCCTTTCATGGCATGAAGTACACTATTTTTATGAAGACAAGAATTATGGATTCTTTTGAAGCAAGTTAATATCATTCATGTTATGATCTTTAACAGGACAGCTCCTTGATGATAGCTTATTTTCAAAAGGGACACAATTATTTATATACTACTTTACTGCATTGTTTTTTGCTATACATGATACTGATTGATCATCTTAATACCATGATGGTTCCACCCTTTTTGGTTATAATCTTCTCTGTCTGTAATAAATAAGATTATGGGTATATTTTTTTTCTATTGACATGTTCAACTTCTTCCACCATCCCTACTCTTAAGGAGTACTGAGCCTCCCTCTTTTTATCATAAAAATGTGTAATAACAACAAAATTTTGTTCGCAGATGGAGGATAGGGGGTCTCATTACAAGCCAGCCTACCATGTTCATAAGGTTGTAACAAAGTGACATTCCCATTATGGCCACCACACCAGGGTTATGATCCATTGGATAGCCAAATTATCCTTGGAACAGGAGGTCTCATCACGAGCCGGCCTGATCACTTTTGCTACATCCCAGTGAATGGCAGTGTGGTTATCTGGTTACCACGCTAGCACATTGGTCTCTTCTGTAGAACAGCACTGAAACTCTCTAGTTATAAATTGAGGATTTTGGCTCATATGGGTTAAAAAGCAACCCTGCCGAGGCTATGGATGCCTGCTGGCAGGAGAGGCTTTGCTTATGGTATTGAAGTTATATCTTATCGTCAATTATTACTATAATACCCTTTTCTTATTTTTTATTTTTATCAGAGAAGTTATTTCCTTAATTGTTTTCCCTATTTTGAACCTTTATGCATGAGAAATTGTTTTATGATCAATCGCATCATTTTCAGCTAGCATACTATCAGTAAAGCATCTTTTTGGCATATTGTTGTTCTTTTTATCTTTTTCATAACTTATCATCAATCCTAAGCGTCCTATCTCTTATTCATAACTATCTTTACATACTCTGCTCTCATTATAACCATAACTCTCGTTGTCCTTGATATGTGTACTCTGCTTCATTCACTGCTATATTGTTCATTCCCTTGCCTTGCCATCAGCATAACACCTTTCATAGGCTTTATGGTCATGAAATCCCTTTTTCAATTGGAGAGGGGAATGTATGCATTATGGGATTGCATGCGCTATGATTACTACACCCTGCCATAACTTGTTGATTTGACAAAAGTTTTTCTGACTGAAAGTTTTGCATGCATCTTATCTATTTCTATTCAAAGCTAACACTATGGATTCAAGAACATTGTATGCAAAATAGTGCTTTGTTTACAGGAGAACAATAAGTATGGGCAGAATTCTATTCACAGCATGACCACACTATTGCAACTAACAGAAGAGGCTCGAGCAACTCATGAATGTGAACAATTCTTCAGACATGATGTGCTTACCTGGATTCCACCTTTTGCATCACTTTCAGTGCCAACTCTGCCTACATCAGCTTCAACAAATGCCAGTCCATATATGTCATTCCACATTTTTCTTTTTGGAGGTACAACTTGAGGTAAAATAGCATAATTTTCTGATTTATTACAAATTTAGGAGAATTTCATAAAAATCCATTTTGAGCATTATTTATCATCCTTCACTCCACATCTGTACCACTTCCCATTTTTCAACGACATATCATCTTTCAGTTTGGGGGAGTGTTGCTTTCATTCATTTATTTCTTATAACCATGTTATTCATATTCTTTATCATCCATTTCTATTCTTATTCCTTCTCAACACCTCCCTTCTTCCATGTCATTTTACACCAAGCATAGAATTCAACAGCTGGTAGCAACCACCTCTATTTGTTTTCTAGCATCGCATGAGGGCATGCTAATTTTTCACAGGGGGAGGAATTGCGACGCATGATGGATGTTTTCTATTTTCTTTCTCATTTAAGGCATACAATTTCAGTGTAGAAATTGATTTCCATAATATTTTTAAAGCTATGAACTCAATTCTTGTGATTTTTGGAAAACACAGACGTATCATTAATAAAAACCCAGACAATTTCAAGATAAATTGGTTCATAAAATTTCGGAAATCATGCACTCTTACCTACATCCGTTTTGTTTATATATCATGATCCGTGCATCAAAACAGTCTGATTTTTTGGATCATAAAGGAATTCATATATTATAAATTTACTTGCCAAATTTCAACAAAAGCTGGTTTGTAGTTTTTGAGAAATTGGTTAATGAAGTTTGTTGTTACTTATATCATATTTTGTTGCAACTTCATATATACATATAGTTGAATGTCAATGTAAAAATTGTTATGCCTTCATCAAGATTACTAAAAGTGAATGTTCATTAATTAAGGAAGAATTCATTTGTTCTATCCATTTCATGAGTTGAGATGAACATATTTTTTATTGCTTGGTTAACACATGGGTTTTTGTCTTTGAGTTGCATGAGGACATGCAATATATTCAGTTTTTGTTGCATGAGGACATGCAACATATTGAGTGTGGGGGTATGTTGGGCTGTTAATATGCCATTATTATTATCACTTTTGAACACTTATTCCACCCATTTCTATTATTCTTCATCATGTCATTTATTATAATTTATTATATAAATCCATTTTAGGATGATTTATGCTTCTATGAATGAATATTATTTATTCTCCTTTATTTCTAATAAATTGATGATTATGCATGATTTTATCAATGATAGTTTTAATAAATCAGTTGTAACATTATTCACCATTTTTAGCCTCCAATATTATTTCCATATTGAAGATTTGATCATTAAAAGTGCCAACTCAGAAATTCGCTGGAATAAGAAGTGACGGTTTTGCGATTGAGATTCTGAGCAAATGAAGCAGAATCTAGAAAATTTGGAACATGGGTTTTGTCCAGAACGGACCCAATTAACTTTAATCAAGAATGGTTTGCCAAAATTCGGCTTTTACTGAGAGAAACGCAAGGTTCTTTGAGCATACTTTTCTCAGATTTGTTGTTGCGGCCGTCCTCCAAATCTCAGCTGCAAAGCCAAATTCGTCTTGCTCTTGTTGAAAGCTGGATGGAAATATATCTTCGTGTTGATCAATTTGTTAGAAGCAAACCAATTTTGTAATAGAAATCATGTTGTACTTATCTTTATTGTAATTTCTCTCTGATCTCTCTTTATTTAAATCAAAACAGAGATCAGAGATGGGGATGATTTGGGGGATTCGAATGATGGAAAAATGATGGAATTGAGGATTTAGAATTAAGAATTCATGATAGGATAGGAGGAAGAAAGGATTGTTTCAAGCTGTAAGTATCAAAGCTGCTGCTGTTGTAATGATTTTACCATTGAATGATTAATACCTGATTTGGGAGTTATTGTTCATTCTTTTCATCTGAAAGTAGCCCAGCAGCATCCGCTGGCGGCTAAGGGTCCAGCCTCTGGTGGAGTACACTGTTGCTGTGTATCATATCTTTACAATTGCCGCTATGTGATGGTTTGATTTATTTCCTATTCTTTTGAATTGAATTATTTTACAGTTTCATGTTTTTATAGTGTGTTGTTAGAATATTTTATGGAATTGTTTTATTGCACAAGTTGAGATTGAATCGCATTTCTTTTCCATCATAACAGAGATTACTATCCTTTTCAACTTATATTGTTATGCTGTTCATTTCAAATTTAAAGCTTCATTGTTCATTTCAGATTGTTGGTTATTCGATTCCACTAATCAGAGTTTGTTGTTCAGATTTATTAAATATGATTCGTTGTTTAATTCCTTTAATTATAAGTTTGCTGTCCATTTACTTCGCTGTTCAGTTTGGTTGATTAATTTCAAGAGTTTGCTTTTAAAGAGTCTTCCTAGTTTACTTTCAAAGGCAGCTTTAGTTCAATTTCGATTTCCTTTTGATTGCTTTAAACCAGGACTGTCAACTGTAGAGAACATTGGTTATTGCTTCCTCGTTCCCAGATTGATTGTCTTGTTCTGGTTTGATTTCAATTGCATCAATATCCAGAGGAATGAGTTATTTCTACGGTATCCTCGATTGATGGTTGTTTGAGTGAATGATTTAGTTTAATAACATTTCAGTTTCTTGCTATTCAATTTCTTAATTGTTGTTCTATTTCTTATCTGCCGTTCCATTTCCTGTTATTCGCATTATCTTTATTTTGGTGTGAGAGACGATCTGTGGTTGTAGTGAGCCTTGGCATTTACTGCCTAGCTCCCAGACCCGTGGTCCATGCTCTAATTTCCTTTCCATCAGTTTCCAAAGGGATGAGTTATTGCTACAGGACCCTTGACTGATACATTGCTTATTTTTTCGAATGCGTGATTTAAGTCTTAAAGTGCTTTGTTGTAAGTAGATTTTATTTCCAGCTTTCATTTACTTTTGGATTTTGAACACTATACTGCAAAACATTACTCTTGAGTAAATAGCCGCCTCAGAATGAGTACACTCTTGAAATAAAAAGTTGTCCCTGGGTTGATAATTAATGTGAAGGTAATTAGGAGTTAAAAAGACACCTTTTTATCACTCCACAATGGGACCCATGAAATTTTTGGACTAAGACTTAGGAGATGAAGGCATAAATCATTTTGTTAGTGGGAGGTGGGGGCCACACCCACATGGAGTATGCACTTGTTTGGAGGGAAAGTCAAGTTGTTAAGGTAGGAGATCGAAATGCTTGAAGGAGGGGCCCATATGAGGAAGGCACCTCAAAATCTAAAAATAGAAGGGGCCTAACAACTATTGGGCTCTTTTGTCAATCTAACATTTCTCTTGTTGCTCGAGTTTCTTAGTCGAGTCACAATGTTGTTCAGTGCAAAGGTTTCCAAGGGGAGAGTTCACCCTTCTTTCGGTGGAAGGTAAGATTGTGCCATATTGGAGGGAGATTTGTGGAGATCAAGGTGCATTGTACAACCATTTCACTCAGCGAATTTCGTGCTCTAGGAGGACGTAGTAGGGGATCACATGCCACTTATTTCAGCTATCTTCCAGGTGGCATTTGCTAGGGGGAAATTTTGCATAGTTACTCCAAGGGAAGACCAAGCTTGGTGAAGAATTTTGGGGTTAGAGATTGCTACATTGAGGCATGCCGAATTCTTCTCACCCAGGGCCAGTGCAGGAGCCCAATTCTAGGCACACGTGGGAGGTTGAGGAAAGGAGTTGGGGAGATGGATTGTATCGGGGATTTGAGGAAGTCATCCAGGGAGTAGAATTTAGCATTTTTGGAGTGATTAGAGGGCTGCTTTAGGGCATTTCCAGACATACCATATTTTCCAGCCAGTTTGAGGAGGACGTGGTATTTGGGGCCAATTTTCAGTGGTCAAAACTAGACCAAACCCTTTCTAGGTTTTGGAGAGTTTACTGATAGGAGTCTGGGGCTAATTTTGCATAATTTTCTGAGCACTAGAGGTGGGTCTTTCGAGAGTTCTTTTCCAACACACAGTGCATCTCCTCTTGAGCAGTGCAGAGCATTTTTTGGGCAACTCACTTTCTCATCTGGACGTTGTATTCTCCAACCTGGGGCTTGTCTAGATTGCCATTGAGGCAAGCCTAGGTGTGCTCCTTCCATACTCATTGTATTGTTGCTCCAAATTTATAATAAAATGGCTGAGCTGGATGGTGTTTTTCAGTGATCACATGGGTGTTTACTTATATTTCTGAATTTTGTGTATGTATGTCAACTACTGCTTTGTTTATCACTGTTTTTCCTAATTAAGAATATTACAATGGTATCAGAGCTCTGTTCTTGGCTCATCCATGCGGATCTTTCCTATGAATGAAGAGGATAGGCAGGACATTACTTATCGAAGGTAGAGATACTGGAGTAGAGAAAGAGACCTGGAGATCACACCTGATACTGAGACACCCGAGAAAGCAATAGTGGTGGCAAATATGGGGGAGTCAAGGAGCAAGGAGGAAGCAACATTTCATAGCCTCTTAAAGGCCCTAAATGATTTAGCCAAAGGGCAAAAGGAGATGTTGGAGGAACTCAAGCAACAGAATAGGGACAAGAGAATCCATCATGAGTTCCTATTTAGGGATACTTCAGGGGCCTCACAACAGTATGACCACCCTTCACCAGCCACTCACCCAATAGCTTTCAGTGGGCCAACCAGGACTACGCTTCCTAGATTTTTACCTTCGTTATCGAGTGAGCAAGGTGGGCCAGATGATCAGATGCCCATGGGAGATTATTTCCAAGAATGGAAATCCATGGGGGGAAGATTTCAAAGCATCTTTTTCCTTCAGACATTACTGCCACCTCAAGAAAAATGAGAAAGGTAGGAGTAATGGGGGGTCTAGCACACAGAGTTCAAAGTTGCAGCGTACCATTGGGAGGATGTATTTTCCCACATATGATGGATCTACCAAGTGCACAACTTGAGCTTGGGTGGAGATGTTGGGTACCAATTTCCAACTTAACCAGATGGCAGAGGTGGAAGCCATCAAAATGGCTACCTTGCACTTGGAGGGAGAGGCACACAACTGGTGGTTTCATGGCTTGATAATGCTAGGGCATGCTAACGTGACCTCTTACGAGGACTTTACACGGAGAGTGGTGGAGCATTTTGATAGGAGGGACCCAAAGGCTCATTTCCGAGAGCTCACCCAGCTCAAGCAGACTAGCCATCCAGAGCAATATATATCAGAGTTTTTGAGAGTCTTGGTCATGGTGCCAGATTTGTCCGATGCCAGGAGGGTGTACACATTTGTAGAGGGCTTGTTTGAGCCATTGTGTGGGCTGATGAGATCTCGCAGACCCACTACTTTGTAGGAGGTTGTGACTTGTGCCAAGGATTTGCAAGGGGCAATCCCCAAGACTTGAGCACCCATACCATCACGGGCACCCTACCCAGAGAAGGGACATGACACGAGGCCAACACCACAGCTAGTAGTCCAACGGCATGGATAGTTAGATGAGGAGACCAGGAGAGACCTACGGAGGAGGATGCTATGCTTCACTTGTCGGGAGCCTTGGGCACCAGGCCATAGATGTACAGTGGGAGAGGCCCATTACATTGAGGTCTTCTATGATAGTGGCCAGGAGGATGATGTGGAGTTGGAGATAGGCAAGGGTGACAGCGAGACGTGTGTAGAGAGGGGACCACCACCACTAGCACGACCTAGGGGAGCATCTTTCACACAATTTGGAGGAGTCCTAGCTTCTTTTCATGGGGTTCCGAAATTTTTTACCCTAAGGATCAAAGGCACAATGCAGGGGCATCGTGACTCTTTTCTAGTAGAAAGTGGGGCCACCGACAATTTCATTTGATGCACAGATGGTTTAGAGGCGGGGTATCACTATAAAGGATTTTTAGGGGTTTTCAGTCCTAGTGTCGAGGGATAGTACCATGCAGCATACCCGATATGTCCTCGCTTTGATAGTGAGCATGGGGAACTCCTTGATGACGGACCATTTCTTCGTGGTGGATGTACCAGACATCAATGTGGTGATGGGTGTCCAATAGCTCTACTCCCTTGGGTGGGTCACTACAAATTGGAGAAAGTTGGAGATGAAGTTCACAGGGTCAGATGGCAAGTTAGTTGTTCTTTGGGGCATGCATTCATATCCTCCATAGACAGTTTAAGTGCACAGGATGGAGGCTAACTTGAGGCATGTGGACATAGCAATGGCAGTGGAGTTGAGGATTTCTGAGTTTGGGGGACAGCCCAAGCCACCACACCCCAACATATAGGCCATCTTGGATAGGTATCCGATAGTGTTTGGGGACACAATACCAAGGAAGCCCCCTGACAGAGGATTTGAGCACACGTTTGAGCTAGAGTTGGGGGTACAAGCGATTATTATCACTCCATATAGACACCCCAAGGCCTAGACAGATGAGATTGAGCAATCCATTCAGGAGTTACTAGCACTTAGGCATGTGAGGCCTAGCTCTAGCCCCTTCGCTTCATCAGTTGTTCTGGTGAAGAAGAAGGATGGGATGTTGTGCATGTGCATAGATTACCGAGCACTCAACAAGAATACCCTGAAGAACCGCTACCCCATTCCACGCATTGATGAGTTGATGGATGAGCTTACAGGAGCCAAGTACTTCTCTGAGATAGACTTGCATTTGGGGTACCACCAAATTAGAGTGAGGGATCAGTACATCCTCAAGACAACCTTCAGATGCCACTATGGAAATTTTGAGTTCTTGGTTATTCCCTTCAGGCTAACCAACACACCTGCCACTTTATAGTCATGCATGAACCATGTGTTATGTGGGCAGTCACAGAAATTTGTATTGGTATTCTTCGATGCCATTCTCATTTACAGTGTGACCTGGGAGGAGCATCTACAACACTTGGAGGCAGTGTTATGCATCTTAGAGGAGCAACAGTTCCACGCCACACTGTCCAAGTGCGAGTTTGGGTTGATAAAGATGCTCTAATGTGACTTAAAATGTCACTGAGTGGAGGGGCTTAACTGCATATGCACCTATTACAAGAAGTTCACGAAGGGCTTCTTACAATTGGCAACTCCCCTCACAAATCTGACCAAGAAAGGGGGATTTTGCATGGAAAAATAGAGCACAGTCAACATTTGAGCACTTTAAGGAGGTGATGAGCAGTTGTCCAGTAGTAGCACTCCCAGATTTCACTCAACCCTTCACCTTGGAGTGTGATGCATCAGGTGAAGGAGATGGCATAGTATTGTCACAGGATGGCCACCCCATCGCTTTTGAGAGCTAGAAGCTCCTTCTGCATCAGAGGTCATATTCTATTTACGACAAGGAGATATTGGCCATTATGCATGCATTGGCCAAATTCCGACAGTACCTAGTGGGCAACAGATTTAGAGTGAAGATTGACCACAACAATCTTCGCCATTTCATGGGACGGTAGGGCTTTAATGATAGGAAACAGAGTAGGGTTAGCAAGATCCAGACCTATGATTTTGACATTGAGTATGTCAAGGGAAAGCACAATATAGTAGCAGATACATTAGCCAAGACGTCTGCAACACTTTCACTCATGAGCATTTGTCATGGTTGGAAGACATAGTTGTTGGTACAATACTCCAAAGATCGACGGGCGTGTGATGTTTTAGAGGGTACACATTCTGATGAGCATTACAAGGTGATGGTTGACATCATCTACTACAAAGGACGCATATTCTTAGTGTCGGGTTCACAATTGAGGGAGAGGATTCTCCACGCAGCCCATGACTCCCTATTGTCAGGACACCAGGGGTTCTTGAAGATGTACAGGACGATCAGAGAGTGCTTCACGTGGAAGGGCCTCAAGGGAGATGTTGAGGTATGTGCAAGAGTGTGAGGCTTGTTAGAGGAACAACAGAGAGTTGACCCATCCAGTCAAGTTGCTGCAGCCACTTCCCATTCCTAAGGGGAAATGGGAAAGTATCTCTACGAATTTTATCATGGGGCTTCCTATGGTGTAGGGCAGAGATTGTATATATGTGGTGGTGGATCGGTTGATCAAATATGCACATTTCTTTGCTATTCCAGCCCAGTATTCTGCTTCCAGGTAGTAGAGCTATTTTTCAAGGAGGTCTTTGGCTTACATGGTCTATCCAAGACCATAGTCAGTAACAGGGACACATGCTTCATGGGAGCATTCTAGCAAGAGCGTTTCCAATTAGTGGGCATAAAGTTCACCCCCAGCACCAGTTACCACCCACAGACAGATGACCAAACTAAGAGGGTCAACAAATGGTTAGAGGGCTACCTACGGAACTATGTGACCAGGCAATAGAGAGCATGGATTCGGTGGTTGCATTTGGGCGAGCACTGCTACAACACCACCCACCACATGTCCATTGGTATGTCACCTTTCTATGACTTGTATGGTTATGACGCTTTATCTTTTGCTGACATTGTTTTTGGAGACAGTCGGGCCCCAAAGGCCAAAGATTGGATCCAAGAGATCCAAGATATCCTCAAGGCTCTCAAGGAAAAACTGTTGACAGCGCAGAATCAACAGAAAGTGTATGCAAACAGACACAGGATTGAGAGGCAGTTTGAGAAGGGGGACATAGTCTTCCTGCGGCTACAACCACATAGACTGTCCATGCTAAAACATAAGGGGGCCGAGAAGCTAGAATCCTATTTTTATGGGCCATACTAGTTGATTAGGAGAGTTGAGGAGGTGGCCTATGAGCTAGATCTTCCACCAAGAATCAAGGTCCACAATGTTTTTCATGTCTCATGCCTCAAACAGCCATAGAGTTACCTCCACTAGATAATGAGGGACATCTTGTGTTAGAGCCGGAGGCCATTTTGGAGACTAGAGAAAGGAAGTTAAGGAGCAGAACCATCAGAGAATACTTGGTACACTGGAGAAATTTACCAGATGAGGATGCCACTTGGGAGGGTGAGCACATACTTCAGCATCCAACACTCCATTTTCTTGGGGAAAACAACATTTGGGAGGGGAGGACTGTGATGTTCCTTCCTAGAATAATTTCCCTGAATTTAATTTCACAATTTTGTCTATTATGGGGCCCGCGAAATTTTTGGACCAAGACTTAGGAGATGGAGGCCGAAATCATTTTGTTAGTGGGAGGTGGAGGCCACACCCACATGGAGTACGCACTTCCTTGGAGGGAAATTCGAGTTGGTAAGGTAGGAGGTCGAAATGCTTGATGGGGGGGCCCACATGGGGAAGGCAACTCAAAAATTATAAATAGAAGGGTCCTAACAGCTATTGGAGTCTTTTGTCAATCTAACATTTCTCTTGTTGCTCAAGCTACTTGGTCAGGTAACAGTGTTGTTCAGCGCAGAGATTCCCAAGGGGAGAGCTCACCCTTTTTCGGTGGACTACGAGTCCCCCCTAGGAAGGTAAGATTGCGCCATATTGGAGGGAGATTTGTGGAGCTCATGGTGCATCTAACAACCATTTCACTCAACAAATCTTGTGCTCCAGGAGGACCCAGTAAGGTATCATGTGTGTTATAGACATATTTGGGCACTGCAACCCCAATCACATATGTCCATAAACCAAAGGCTTCTAAACCCCTAAAAGTGTTGTTTCATACCCTAAAGGAACAAGGTCAGTTGATTACATCATTTCCCAGAAGTTCTCCCTGAAAAACTACTCAGAACTGGTCAAAACTGGACCATACAGACTACTCCATGCATAGGGTGCGATGCATCTCACCTATTACACACGGGGGGTGCGATGCATACTGAAAATCCCTTTTGTAGGGTGCGATGAGTGAGAGAAGACAAATGGCAGAAGCAGTTTTCTAGGTGGAAACTCAAAGAATCTTCTAGAAATTGCTCATATGACACTTGCCTCTCTGAATTCGCCCAGGGATGAGTAAGAGATCATGAAATCTCTAAGTGGAACCAAGAACTATCAGTGAAATGACACTAATCAAAATCCCAGAAGTTGACTCACTCTCTTGCAAACATCTATATATGGATCCCTCATCCTATAGATCCAAAGGCTAGAATTTTGTAATTTGCAAGGAAGTGTTGTGGTTTCTCTTTGAAGAAATTGCTGGCTGATCTTGCTTTGTATGAGGTGAAGAGGGCTTTCATGCTGGGAGGATTATGCTGGATCAGACAGCTTGGTTGTAATCCTCTCTTCTACTACTTCTATCAATAAAGTTATTTGAGTTTTCCTCCATATGCTTATATATCTCTGAATCTTGTATTAGTATATGCATTTATATGGTTAATGTACATCTGATCCATAGAAAATTTTAGGGGCGAATGTTCGCCCTTTGGGGAAATTAAGGGGTTTTAAATTTTTAGTGGGCGAATATTTTGTATCATAGCACATTTTTACAAATCACCTCAAATAGCCCACCTTATTTTAAGGGAGAGGGTAAAAAAGGTAAATTTAGCCCTTGAAACTAGGAGTTACAACCTTCCATTCGCCCATTTTCAAGAATAGGTTTTATTTAAGTGAATCCATTCGCCCATTTTCAAGAATAGGTTTTATTTAAGTGAATCCTATGGGCCAAATACCATATTTATAAAAGAGGTATGGTAAATTAATAAAAATATAAATAAATGAGAGGTATGGTAAATAAATAAAACATTTTTTATATTTACTCCATAAGTCACCTTATATACATGCAAGGGTGTAAACAAATAAAAATATAAGTAAAGTGGAGGTATGGTAAATAAATAAAACCTCTTTTTATACTTACTCGAAAGGTATGGTAAATAAATAAAAATATAAATAAACTAGACGTATGGTAAATAAATAAAATCTCTTTTTATATTTAGTCCATAACCCTCGTTCTATTTATTAAGGCTCAAGAAAGAGGTTTTATTTAAGTGAATCCTATGGGCCAAATACCATATTTGTAAAAGAGGTATGGTAAATTAATAAAAATATAAATAAATGAGAGGTATGGTAAACAAACAAAACATTTTTTTATATTTACTCCATAAGTCACCTTATATTTACGAACACTCAAAAAATGTGTTATATTTAGGTGAAACCTATGGGCAAAATACTATGGGACAAATACCATGGACTAGATTGTTATTAATACCATGAAAAAAAACATTATTAACCCTAATATTAGTATTAATAAAAATAAAAATGGCACATGGTATTGACCCATGGTATTCACCAAAATGGAACATGGTATTGACCCATGGTATTCACCTGGAATGTAGCCTATTTAAATGGGGGAATTAAACCAGCATAGATCCATCTTTACTGATCTACTAACCCCCGAGTGGTATCCTCTCGGGGCTTGGTGGATCAAGAGTAAAAATGAATGTTGTAATTTAATGTATGTTAAACATTTTAGTTTGGTTAAAATAAAAAATAAAATAAAATTCAACTATTAATTTTATTAATTTTTATAAATTACTAATAGTAATTTTTAAGCTCCAGGCTTATGATAACCCATGGTATTGACCCATGGTAATACCATGATATTCATGTGAGCATAGACTATTTAAAGGGGAAATTCTATCATCTTAGATCCATCTTAATTCTGGGTCTACCAGGTGCTCAGAGGGATAAATAGATTTCGTCCCCCTAAGAGTGGTAGATGTGGAGTTAAGATGGATATAGGTTGGTTTTTATGATAATGAAGATATTAAATAGACTTAGGAAATTATATTGTAAAAACATCTTAAGGTGAATGGTTAAAGCATAGACATTGGACAAGTATATTTGTAAACTTCTGCTTTAAACTGAAACAAATCCAAGGCTAAAAGGAATGGATTGATTGCACTAGTCTTCCTTCTATAACTTTCCAACATATGCTGGAGTAAACAGATTGTAATTTGGATAATTTTTCTAACTGAAAACAAGAACATACTTGTGTATTGGCAGGGTGGTTACGAGGTCCCTAGAAGTGATGAATTTGAATTTTTCTTGGTTTTATATATCGTATTAGGTTTTTTCTCATGCTTTCTGTGAATGACACGGGTGAATTTTATCCTACACCCACTAGGTTATCGATATGTAATTTCAGTAATTTTGATTTCAAAAGATATTTTAAAGAAATGCAATGATTTCATTTGTTTATTCAATAAACATAATATTCTAATGGAATTCTACATTTGTGGTTTACCTATATAGATTCCATGGAGAAGTGTTAGTGGTGTGACACCAATTGTCCTCAAGCAGAGACTTTAGTTTTACTCTTTTTGGAAGCAAATACTTTCTTCCAACATTTTTGAGTTCCATGAAAAATTTGAAAGTCCTAATAGTATTCAATTATGGGTTCAAGAGAGACATAGTATTCAATTATGGGTTAAAGAGATCCACACTGAATGATCTATCGGCCTTATCTTCACTTAGTTTAAGACTATTCACTTGGAGAGCCTGCATGTGCCCCCACTTCAAGAGAATAGTAAAGTCATGTAGAACTTAGAGAAGCTATCTTTAAGCTTTTAGTGAAGAATGGAAAAATGCTTGGGTTCATTAACAACCAGTCGAGCATTAAGCTTCCAATAATGCTAGATTTTAACTTGGAGCACTTTTGTGATTTGGAGGAGATGCCCCCTCATATTTGTGAGACATCTTCAGTTGTGAATTGGACTTTTACTAACTGTCATTTCCTTCGAAAGTTACCTGATGACTTGGGGAACCTCAACTCTTTAAGAATGTTAAGGAAGGAAAGAAAGTACATTATGCTAAGTTCTCTTATGGTTTTCAAGTTTTTCTTGGATATCTACAACGTTTCAGGTAGGAAAGTACATTCTGGTAATGAAAATTTGTCTTGATAGAAAGGCCCAATTTCAAATTCTAATGCTTTCAAAAAACATTGTATAACTGTAATGTTTCTAAAATGAAAGCATATTTTTTCAATTTAAGTATCATGATCCCATATTCCAACTTATTTTTCAGTAACCCATTAGGCTTTGTAGCTTTGAATAAATCCATGTCCTTTGATAAGATCCTCTTCCAAATTAGAACGCAGTTTCCTTTTGGCAATAACCTCATACAATATCTTGATTTTGTTATTGAGAAAATAGAGGTTGTGAAACAAACTTGTGCCATACAAGGACTTGATTCATTGATTATGTATCAATTATGGCTCTTGATGTAATAATGTTTTGATTTTGTTGCTTGAAAATAGAGGTACGCTTTACTATTTCACAGAATTTCTTAAAATCTTTCCATAAGTATTGATTTGTAATCTCAGTGACTGAGGGATGACAGTAATGATAAAGGTAATATTCCATGGTTTGAAGTTACCCTCTTACTAAATATTTAAATATATCACCACAATTTAATTGTTAGTTAAAGGAATTGTATTTGATTTGTAAACAATTCATTTCTTGATTTATAGATTTTGATTTTTTCCCTTTTTTATTTTTTTCTCAGATTTGGTATGAGATATCTTCCAATATTTGGGTTCCCTAGTTTCCCCACCATAGCTATGAGGTTCAGATTCTATCATTAAATATTCTCAGAATGTTACAACTTTTCTAGTAAGTGTACTTTGAAACATTGTTGTTGCTTTTCCATGGTGTTAATGCAAATAAGCACTACAACTAGTGCCATTATTTAGATTAAGTGCCGAAATCTAGGTGGTCTTGTAATGATGGAGTGATTGTTTTCTAGCTACTAAGGCCATATGCATTTTTATCTCTTATTTTTTCCTGATATATTCAAATTTAGAATAAGAATTGAGGTCTCGTTTCCACTGTAGATTGCAGTCAGTTTCTTGAGCATAATATATAGTAGATTATATTTTACTAATCAACTGTGGATGTGATCCCTCACAGGAAAGGAAATTCAAAGTGACTTTGATTTCACATTGATTTGTCAAAACATCCACACAGGAAAGGAGATTCAAAGTGACACTGATTTCACATTGATTTGTCAAAATGGAGGCAAGAGAAAAGGAAACTTTGTATTCAACAATGCTCTTAATTTCATATGCAGGTGCATAGACATATTAGTAGAAAATATTGAAGGGTTGCCTAAGTAATATTTTCCATTCCACTACATTCTTTACAGATTGTAAATAAATAACTTGGAACAATTCATTACACTACTTATTATTCTTTATTAATCAGTGGTTAAGATTTTGATATTGAACTGGCTAAGATTTTTCTTCCTTCTGTGAAATTGTGTGTTCTATAATGCTTCTTTTCCATTCACTATGTATAGCATATAAAGTGTGTCTAATGGAGTAGGAAGATTGGAAAGTCTTGTGATCCTTGAACTATGTTACAAGGCAGAAACCCAATGGGGCAGGGTAGGTGCATCCCCACAAAGGGGTCACAAATACCAAAGTTGGTATTGGCTAGTGCCTTGAGCTAGAAAATTTCCTTTACCCTTGTATTAACAGTGAATCCAGAGAGTAATCTAATATTATCTTTATAATATTTATATTAGTTAAGATTGATGAATAAAATTCATGAGACATGAGCTAGGATGTCCTTGCAAGGTGGTTGTTGATTATTGGAAGCTATGATGGCCATTATGTCAGGCTAGGTGGTCGCACTCCCTTGATCGTGAGCACGATTGTGATCAAGATGGAAGACTTCATAGCCTGGATTGATTGTTTAGCAGTGATAATTAGTGGGCTCATTCACAAAAGCTTCTATTTCACTAATCCTTTTTATAGAGATGTCATATTCAATTTCCAAAGGTTTTAATTACACTATAGAGTTGAGTTCTGAGAGAGTTGTGATTCACAGTGTTAAGTATAGCAGCTATGACACTTGAAAGAATACAAGCATAGTAGATGTATCAGACTCTGTTATAAGCTTACCTGCATATTATAAGGGACTTGGTTGGCTTTTTTATAATTTTATAGACAAGTTCCATTTCGTGGAAATGTGAAAAAAACAGTGATATTGCCACCATGTGGCTCTTGTCATATATGGTTTTATACTTTTTCAAAAAATTCTCTAAGAGTTCACAATGCTAAGATTCACTAGGACCTTACAAACTTTTATTATTTAGTGAAAGACTCACCAAGATCTTACAAGATTTTATAATTGAGTAAAATATTCGCCATGCCTGGTGAGAGATTCGCCAAAAAATTATATATACATATTATATTATTGATAAAATCGCCTTCCATTTTTCCTATATACCATGTAGATTCGCCCATTTATTATACATATAAATTTAGGGGGGGTTCTTAAAATTTTCCCTGATCTGATCCTACATTGTTTATGGTTATAGATCTCTATGCTTTGATGGTATTTTGCTACTTTGACTCTACAGGTGTTCTTTGAAGTGGGACAAGTGAGAAAGGAGTGGCGAAAGTTCTATCAAGGGAGAGAGGAAACGAGCAAGGAGACTAGCGAAAGACTGAGGTTGGTACTCTCTATTTCTCTCTCATCTATCTCTCATAAAGGAAAACACAAGTAACTTTAGTTTGTTTGTTTCTAAGATAGCTACCCATCTTAGTGGGATTGGTAGCTCTGAATGGACACTATTTTTCCCAATAACAAAATGGCGACTCCACTAGGGAGCGAATAGTTTGTTTGTTTTGTTATTGTTTTTTTCTTTATAAACCATAGACAGAGCCTGAAGTTAAGCCAGCTAGCCTTCAGACTGCTTTGGCTATCCAACTACAAAGTAGATCAATGCTGCTTCAGTCAATCTCCCAGTTGGTTTATGAACTGAACATCTAACTTGCAAACATCCTAAATGCCCTGGTGGTAGCTCAAATAACCTCATTAGATCAGCCCCTATACTTTGTGTTTACTGACTATCATTAGCTTGGCATAAACCCCTGAACTTAACTTCAAACTGTGAGTGAAAACTAAGCTCAGTCTTGTCCCTAGATCATCACACTGTCTCTTCTTGGCAATCTGGATGCATCGCACCTCTCGTCTGTTGCAGGTGAGATGCATCCTTGTTTCCCTGTGTTACAGGTGCGATGATTGAATGAGACTGTTTATGCCTCCAGATTTTGGTTTTTTCTTCATTGTCTTCAACTTTATTCAGTAGTTTTGCTGTCTATGATCAGTATATCTCTGTTGAAACCATCTTCCTTTGCATTATTCAGCCTCCATCAGAAGGAATTGTGAATGTTTTTTTATGTATTTTTCATCATTTACAGTTCTCCTTTGCAAATAGTAGCTTAATCGAACTGTTGTCTTTTGATTTGAAAGTGTCACAAGTGTTGTTTTCAGTCAAGAAAAAGAGTGTCACAAAGCATTCCTCTTTTAGATAGTCGATTACACTTTTGCCATTGTATTTGATTTGAATTAATAGTATTTCAAGTGTCGAAAGCAATTTTAAATTCGAAATCGCAAAGTGTCGTCTTAGCCTTCCTTTCGTTTTTTGAAGATAAAATTGTTAGTATTGTCGCTTTGAAAGAAAATAGTTTAGATCTATACTTAGTTTTCTTTTTTTCATTCTCACAATAAGGAAACTGAAAAAACAATACATACATGTGCATTTGCATTTAGACTGCATGCTAAAATTGATTTAGGAAAAGTGCATCTAGTGTGTGCTCTTTGCTCTATGTTGAAAGAATTCCATTTCTCTTTCCTTAGTAGCTAGGATTTTCATTGCAAAAAGAAAGTAAACGATTTTTTATCATCTTAGATTGCACATTTAGGAATTGTATATCAACATCATGCAGTGAACCTTAAAGGCAAACTTCTTAAGAAAGATCAACTATAAAATAAACCTCAATGAACATAAAAACACTTTGGAACCTAACGCACAACATTTAGAAGTCTAGGCTAAAGACGTATTCTGGCGTCGTAAAGCCTGGTAACTATTGTTTTCATCATAGGTTGGGTGATTCCTCCTCTTTGAGACAACAAGTGCCAGTACAGACTTGTGCTCCCATGTATCATCGAGTATATATTGGGAGACCACAATAGGCTACATCCTTTATCCTTAGGATGCCGTGTCTGCCGCCCTATCGATCGCAATGCACTAAACACAGCATTCAGGAAGATTGACTGTCGTACCATAAAAAGTATTTTGTAGTTTTCTGATTGGTTTGGTAATCCCTCTGTCTAGATTTCCAAAGAAGTCACTTTCGTTCCTTTTCAGACTCCCTAAAAGAAAAGGTCCATCTAAGCATTTGTCACTTCAGGCTCATTAAAAATCGAAGGCGACTAGAGTCATATTTAGATTTTTCTCAAATCTTAAAAATTGAAAAAGCAAGTTGTGTCAAAGCGTCATAAAATTTATTTTAATCGGAATAACGTCACTATTCCCTCGTTGGTCTTTAGGTTGAGAAAATGGAGTCTACTAATCAAGGATTTTCCCTTGGGGGAAATCCTAGTCCTTTCTCCTCTTGGGGAGATGTTGGTGCTCCACACATGGCTACATTGTCCCTTCCAGGACTTACGATTGGCCTGCCAATGTGGTTTTTCTCAACCTCTGTCGTTCAAAACACCGCAATTCCTCAGTTTTCAAATCAGCAACCAGATGATATTGAAGTTGCTTCCCTACCTTCTACTTCATTTGTTTCTCCCTCTCCTTCTTCCTCTTCGTTTGGTGAAGCTAGTAATGCTAAAAACCAAGTAACTGAGAAGAAGAAGAAAGGGAAGGAGAAGAAGAAGAAGAATCCAACAGCAAAAGGGGGGAAACCATGCATCGTTTGGTGAAAATCCACACACTGCACCTTCCAAACCTAAATCTCCATGTGTCATTTTCAAGGGAGACCACTATCATCGAGATTGTCCCTGCATCCCACGGATCCTGAGGGACTGGTCTCCCCGCTTGCACAATCCGGTGTCTTCAACCTCTGACGATCATGTTGAGAGCACACCATCAACTAGTGAAAACAAAGCCAATGGAAAGAAAGGAAGATCTAAATTTCCTTGTAGACTGTGTGAGGGCGATCATGTCCTCCACCATTGTCCTTTCCTGGACAAAGCTAAAAGATTCTTGGATAACCGTCTTGCTTCACCGCAACGACTTCCTCCTGGATACAAGAAACTCTTACCGAGTCCATCACTAGTTGAAAATCTGACTGACGCACTGTTTTTGTCGGTCGAAGCACCTATCATTAAAGATAGACCCTCTGAGTCCACACCGGACCAAAGTCAATAGGTCGAGATGGCAGTCGACCCAACCTTGTCTTCAGAAGTTCCACCTTTAGATGATACTGTCACCAAAAAGAATGAGAATGACATTGTTCAAATTCTTTTCATTAACACAGACTCTGATGAACATGGGGGAAATCTACCCGTTCCTTTACCGCAGGAAGGAAGTTTGTCAGAGATTTATCCGGTCGTTTATTCGGTCCCTCCTCCAAGCAATCTAGTCGTTTCCTTCGATTTGAATCTACAAGGGAGACCCCGCCTACCATATAATGTACCATTCGGAAGCATATTCCAAGCTTACAGAATGATCATGGTTGGTACTATCATAGATGAAGGGGCTTTTGTGAGTATCCTTTCCTCAACTGCTTGGAAAGCATTTGGTTCGCCATTGCTTCTGCCTGAGATTCGAAATCTGACAGGCTTCAACAAAGGAACCAGTCAACCATTGGGGATCCTTCCAAATTTGCCTATAACTTTGAGAAGGAAAATCGTTCATATAAACGTGATGGTAGTCCAAATACCTCTAGATTACAATCTAGTCCTTAAGCATGACTACATTTATAGCATGGGAGTTACTGTTTCCTCACTCTTTCAAGTGATGTGTTTCCTGCATGAAGGCAGAATGGTCAAGCTCGTAGACCAACGTTCATTCCCTGGTTCAAACACAGCTACTAGTCAAATGCCATCCCTAACTGGTCTTTTTTCACAAGGAATGTCTCATCAATCTCTAGTCTGTCCACCTGATGAGCATGAGTGATTTGGTGATTGTGACTGAAACCCAGGAGGCATGCGCCCTGGTCTGCTTCGGCAGAAAAACCCTGGATATAAGGTAGGTTTCCGCGTAGGAATATGACTAGTCTGACAATCCTATCCATTTGGGAAAATGGATTAGTCTGGAAAAGGATTCCTCCGTCAAAGGTTATGTGATTGGCACTGACAACAGTCACCTATGTCCATTTCAATGGACATCGCCTAGGAAGTGTTTTGTCTGCGATGTGGATGGAACAATCTTGCTAATGCAAGAACTTCCATATGATGACCTAGAAACTCTACTTTATACCTGGGGGCATGCAAACCTTTTTGCATGCAAGTGAAAAGCGACCTTTTATTTTCTTAGTTTGTAGGCTCTTAACCCTTTAAACTCGTAGGTTGTTCGTTCCTAGCTTGCATAACAAAAGGCTCCGAAGAAAAGTTTCAAATGGGGCAAGCTCCCTAAAAAATGAACCTATCGATGAGACATCCTTATTATACAACTAGCACGAGCAGTTTTATGCGAAGTTCAAGCTCGTTAAAAAATAAACCTAGAAATGAGCAAATGTTCCCTCAGAGTTTAAGCTCATTAGAAAATGAACCCACCTTCGATAAATAACCATTGCGATCGCATAATTATCAGATTTTGAACCTTGGTCGTGTTCTTACCATCACATGCACTCTTTTTTTAGCCAATCATATTCCTCCATTTGATTGTTTACCCTTTTGAGGAACAGCTGCGACGAGTGATTCTATTATCCACCTTCTTTACACTGTCGTGATTGAAAGTTACAAACCTTTACCTGGAACCAGCTGCTATCCAAAAACATCACTCGTTCCTCAAAAAACGAGTCTCTTTTAAGCTCTTTTCATCTAACTCGTAAAATATGAAAAGATTGCCGAGCAATTGGCCTCTGTAGCTCGTTAAATCGATCGGAAGTGCCATCCCTCCTCTAGATTTTAATATTTTTGGACCTGAGGGATCATTACACAAAAAGATCGAGCGCTTGTCTTGTTCGACTTGTTAAAACTATTGAAAAGTCATCCCTTTCGTATTATTTTATACTTTTTCGGACTTAATGGATTACATTACGAAAAAGGACTACTGGAGTTGCCTTTACGTCTCTTTTTAGACTCTCTAAAATTGAAAAGGACCGAGTTATCTTTGTCGTTAAACTCGTTAAAACAATAGCGACAAACTTGTCCATGCAGACAAGAGCAAGTTTCACTGTCACTAGGCTCGTTAAAACATAGCGACAGGTTTTCCTGAAGGGAAAATTATAGAACAAGCATATGTTATCCTCCTCAAGCTTGACAAAAATAAAGAGGTACTAGTCAGCAATGACTGGGGAAAAATGGAAGAAAACTTGAATAGCTTCATTGGTAGCAGGTCGCCCTTGAACATGACGCTTTCACTCCATCACCATGATTGAGTCACGTTGGGTTATTCTGTTCACCGGTCATATCACCATTGGCCCGCCGTATCATCCATTTTGGGGTTAACGCTACCGATATGCTCAAGAGAATTCGCTCAGAGAATTCACCAACCTAGCCAATGCCTCATCTGCTGCAATACCTTCACTCTCCATTTTTCATGATCGCCACCCTGAACCTTGTATCATCAGATTGTTTTCACCTCCACAAAATCATTTGCTCCGTTCCATGTCGTAGATGTGAGATTCATTAAGGCCCTCCTACAACGGGTCACTTCTTGTCGACATCAACTCATTATCCAAGAAGTTGACTTAGGAACAACCCTTTCAGTAATTTGAAGCTTGGATGCCTCAATGACAAGCTTCTCACTTCTAGTGACAGGTTTACATCAATGGCCTTCGACCGAAATATTTTGCGTGGTGTTCGACATCAACTCATGTATTCACACCACATTAATTGTACTGCAGTACCTTGAGGGTCAATATCATTATCAGTGATTCCTCTCGCACCTGTTAACAGTGTACATCATTGGCTGGTAATCAGGCGATGTCTTTCCATGTTCGACACCAGAACATCTTTTCACATGGATCGACTTGTACTTCGGGCGAAGATTGAACGAGTTTGAAGACCCCAGATCTAGTTTCATCCATCCGGGTTGTGATATATTTAGGAAAATAAAGACATCAAATGTACATCATTGCTGCACAGATAATCATCCAAGCTAAGGGATGATGGCTCTACCAGAATCATCAGTCTACCACACAGACGATTGCCTATCCTATGTACATGAAAATGAATTTATAAAGTTGAGCATGGGAATGCCCACTTCAGCTAGATCATGAAAATATTATGAAGATAATGTATTGTATTGTATCTTATTACAGGGCACCTTCTAGTTCAAAAAACCTCGGATCGTCATTATAAAGCATTTCACCCGACATCAAAAGATTTATGACCTCATGCTTTAGGGGGCAACTATTATAGACATATTTGGGCACTGCAACCACAATCACTTATTTCCATAAAAAAAACACTTCTAAACCCCTAAAAGTGTTGTTTCATACCCTAAAGGAACAAGGTCAGTTGATTACATCATTTCCCAGAAGTTCTCCCTGAAAAACTACTCAGAACTAGTCAAAACTGAACCATACAGACTGCTCCATGCATAGGGTGTGATGCATATCACCTATTACACACAGGGGGTGCGATGCATACTCAAAAGCCCTTCTGTAGGGTGCAATGAGTGAGAGAAGACAAATGGCAGAAGCAGTTTGCTAGGTGGAAACTCAAAGAATCTTCTAGAAACTGCTCATATGACACTTGCCTCTCTGAATTCGCTCAGGGATGAGTAAGAGATCATGAAAGCTCCAAGTGGAACCAAGAACTATCAGTGAAATGACACTAATCAAAATCCCAGAAGTTGACTCACTCTCCTGCAAACATCTATATATGGATCCCTCATCCTAGAGATCCAAAGGCTGGAATTTTGTAATTTGCAAGGAAGCGTTGTTGGTTTCTCTTTGAAGACATTGTTGGGTGATCTTGCTTTGTATGAGGTGAAGAGGGCTTTCATGCTGGGAGGATGATACTGGATCAGACAGCTTGGTTGTGATCCTCTCTTCTACTACTTTTATCAATAAATCTATTTGAGTTTTCCTCCATATGCTTGTATATATCTTAATCTTGTATTTGTATATGCATTTATATGGTTAATGTACATCTGATCCTACATTGTTTATGGTTATAGATATCTATGCTTTGATGGTATTTTTCTACTTTGACTCTACAAGTGTTCTTTGAAGCGGGACAAGTGAGAAAGGAGTGGTGAAAGCTCTATCAAGGGAGAGAGGAAACGAGCAAGGAGACTAGCGAAAGACTGAGGTTGGTGCTCTCTGCTTCTCTCTCATCTATCTCTCATAAAGGAAAATGCAAGTAACTTTAGTTTGTTTGTTTCTAAGATAGCTACCCGTCTTAGTGGGACTAACAGCTCTGAATGGACACTAGTTTTCCTGATAACAATGTGCCACTTATTTCAACTATCTTCTGGGTGGCATTTGTCGGGAAATTTTTTGCATAACTACTCCAACAGAAGACAAAGCTTGGTGAAGAGTTTTGGGGCCAGAGATTGCTGCATTGAGGAAGGTCGGATTCTTCTCACCCAAGGCCATTGCAAGGGCCCAATTCTAGCCACACGTGGGAGGTTAATGAAAGGGGTTGGGGAGTTGGATTGTACCAACAATTTGAGGAAGTCATCCGGTGAGTAGAATTCAATAGTTTTGGAGTGATTAGAGGGCTTCTTTACTTCATTTCCAAACAGGCCGTATTTTCCATCCAGTTTGAGAAGGATGTGGTACTTGGGGCCAATTTTCGGAGGTTAGAAATAGACCAAAACCTTTATGGGTTTTGGTGGGTTTATTGAGAGGATCCCTGTGCTAATTTTGCAGAAATTTTTGAGCAACGGAGGTGCGACTTTCAAAAGATACTTTCCAGCAAACAATGCATCTCGTCTTGGGCATCGCAGGTCATTTTTGGGGCTGCTCACTCTCTCCTTAAGGCGTTGTATTCTCCAACTTGGGGCTTGTCTAGGTTGCCATTGAGGTAAGCCCAGGTGCACTCCTTTCATACCCATTGTACTATTGCTCCAAATTTATAATAAAATGGCTTAGTCGGATGGTGTTTTTCGGTGATCACATGGGTGTTTACTTATATTTCTAAATTTTGTGTATGCATTTCAATTTTCAACTATTGCTTTGGTTATCACTATTTTTCCTAATTACGAATATTACAATGACTCTATAAAAGTGGATTAGTTATTTTTTAAAGCCAAAAAACTCCAATTTTTATCGAGTTTTTCATTAATTAACTAATTTTTAAATCCAAAAAAAAGTAAAAACATTTAGTCTATCAAAATGACATTTAATATAGATAGTCGTAATTAATTTAGATTGATAATATATATCATGTTTATAATTAATTATTAATATATATTTTTAATATATAATAGTAATTAATTAACATTAAAATATCAAATACCACTATATATTATAACATTAAGTCTAATAATATTTTAAACCAGAATGAGGATTTTGTATTATATTCAATTATGAAAATACATCAAGAAGTACATATCTAATTTGACGAAATTTAATACAGACCCCTCTAATCCAAAAGTACTACAACCTCATTTAGAGGATCACTATTTTGAACCTCAAGAGGGGTGAAGAGGGGTGGTTTTGTAGGTGTTAAAATAATAAAATAATAAAATAAATAAAATAAAAATAAAAAATAAAAATAAATATAAAATAATAAAATAATAATAAAATAATAAAATAATAATAATTAGAAACCATTCCACCTTTGAATACTTGTATAGTCCTTTACCATTATAAACCTGCTACAGTCTTGAACAAGTAGTTCATTTAAGTCCAGACAATTGAAATATTTTGGATTGCTTGAACTGCTAGTGTGATTCAAACTAAGAGTTAAACTATTGACCTATGCTTGAAGCTCCTCAATCTACATGCGCAACACATCCACTTCCTCTTCATTTTCAACTACTTTTTCTTTTACTCCTTGAAGATACTCCATCACCCAAGAAGTTGATGTAATGTGTTCATGTTTTAATTTAAGAGTTAGAACGTATAGTTGCAAAGAATCTATCTTCCTCGCAAGTTGGGTTATTGACTTCTTATGGTTGCACACTATGATTAAACTGACGCTATGTCCAACAACAATAACTTTCACCAAGTAAAAAATACAACAATTCAAAATTTTGAATAATGTTATGAGAGCGACACAAAGCCCACAAAACTTGGCTTGAAAATTAGATAAGAGCCCCTGGGCTCTCTTACTAAACCTAATGAGCAAACCAACGAAAACACCCCACATTCGCCACAATCCTCAACCACCAAATTATTAGGCTGACTATTGGCTCCATCAATCGAAAGTTTGCCACGATCGTAATTTTTCTACCTGAATATCCCAAAACCAACATGTAGTCGGCTGGAACCTCATTGAATTCTTCACAATCTTGCCAATCAATTAGTAGGTTGGTAGTTGACTTGATTGATAATTTTCCATGAACAAAATATACCCACAGAAATTTCCCCAATTCAACCAAGGAACATCCTCAATTAAATATAGAGAACTATTCCATAATTCCAAATAGGCACATGAGACTCTTTTCACCCTATTTTTGAAGTTTTCCTCATTCCAAACTACTATCTCCACACTATAGGCATGCAACTAAACACTTAAGTGATCAATTTTATAAATAACATGTACATTACTTGCTTGATTTCCGGTGAAGGGTGGCAATGGGATAATCCTAGGTCAACCCTTTGCATGAATCCTACATCTAAGAGACCACCAAGCAACATTACTCTTCACAATTACCCCTTGCTGGAGAATTATATTAGCCCACCTATGCTCCATCTCAAATGAAGGGAACTTCGTAATTAGATGCCAAAGAAGAATTATCATCCTAAACTTCAAATTCATACATTAAGTGGGATATAGGTGCTTGGCTTGTCTCCATGCTTATTAATCATTTGGGTTGCAACATTGCCCATAGGCCCCCCTATTTTTTATGTAACAACATGTTTTTTTCTTCCATTCTTGATTTATCAAGAGAAATTGATTTAAGTGATCAATTTTATAACTAACCTATGCATTACTTGCGCCACAAAGAGGACGTCTCCATAGAGAAATAAAGCTTTTCATCTCGTTGTCGTTGTAGTAGCATGAGCCGAGGTCCAAGGGAAACTTTGTTTCTTGATTTCCAGTGAAGGATGACAATGGGATAATCCTGGGCCAACCCTTTGCATGAATCCTACATCTGAGAGATCACTGAGCAACATTACTCTTCACAATTATCCCTTGTTGGAGAATGATATTAGCCCACCTATGCCCGATCTGAAATGAAGGGAACTATGTACTTAGATGCCAAAGAAGGATTATCATCCCAAACTGCAAATTCATATATTAAGTGGGATATAAGTGCTTGGCTTGTCTCCATGCTTATTAATCATTTGGGTTGCCACATTGCCCATAGGCCCCCCTATTTTTTATGTAACAAAATGTTTTTTTGTTCCATTCTTGATTTATCAAGAGAAATTGATTTCAAGTTAAATTAGGGGATTAAGAAGGCCTAAAAATCCCATTTACTCTCAACTCCCCCAACCCCAATTTACAACCTTCATTCGCTAAATAATCGGCCTCTCTATTCAAGGCACAAAGAACATGAAAATATGCTATTGAAGGTATTGTTTCTGCCAATTTTCTTATTCTTTTCATAAGGATCTCTAAAGATTTCTCCTTTGGGCTGGACCCCTTGACCAAAATCTAAAGTATGAGAAGATAATCTCCCAACATTGTGTGTGAATGGACTTGATTTCAATTGAAGGCCTTGGAAGCGACCATTGATTTCCACTTAGTTGTTCATCAAATGTCCTAAACCCCATGAATACTCTAGAACTATAGTTTCTTTGGCATCATAAAGCACCCCTCTCTCTCCTACCACCCCTAGTATTAATTCTAATATTCCTAATTAACTAATTCATAATTAACCAAACATTTTTTCATAAGAAAAACAGATTTTATATTTATAGAAAATGAATATACATGTTTCTGACTATTATGTTCATTGTCTTCCTACCTTCTCATATGAAGGAGAAATCATTTTCCTTTCCTTCGAGTATGTATGTTGTTTATCTATGCCCTCTAGTGTTGCTTACAAAAAATACACCTTTCTTTGAAGCTCTTGATCATATATTTCTTACAATGTTGTAATCCTTTACTCAAAAATATAGAAAATGAAAAAAAAATCAAAAACCAAAAGACCTACGTGAGAATAACAAGAAGAGAGTTGAAGTTGTTAAAGAGTGTATGTTTATTTGATCCATGACCTCCTCATCCAAGACTGCAATATTTAAAACTTGGCTTGTGTGCATCTCCAAACCGTCCTTTGAAAGAGAATCGGTCTGAATGTTGACTTCTTGGAGAATGTGGGTGAAAGACGTCAATTCAAATGACTGAAGAGCCTAACGAATGCCTTAAGCCACCATCTAGAGATATGTATTCTCAATTTCTAGCTTGTTTAAGGAATCATTCATGATTTTTAGCTCTGTTACATGTTTTTTTGGGATGCAACAAAGAGGAGTGTGTGGAAGGCGATGAATTTTGTATTATTGTTTGATTCCCATCCTATGCAATATCAAACAAGGAAGTGATATTTTGTGAGAGGATAAATATGACTCCAATGCCACATTTGGGAGGGTGTCCTTGGGAGGCACCATGAAAATATCCCCAAGGAATTTCTTTACTGATCTAAGGCTGAATAGGAATGTGCGACTAGTTGACCTTGGGATTAGTTTTGTATTCATTGCATGGTTTTGTAATGAAACCCAATAAGAACTCTATGGGAATGTCTTTTGATTGGAAGATATTTGCATTCCTTTCCCACAAAATAATGTTAATCAAAGTACATGGAAAAGCTACAAATTACTTGTTTAAGTTGTTCTTAATTTAGGACTTGAAGTTTTCGGAGCAAGATATTCATAAAGGACAATGGTTGGGTCCAACCCAACCGCATGTTAGGCCTACACCCCATGTCAAGAGTTTATTGTTCAAAGCTAGCCACGTGCTAGATGATAAACATACCAAATTGGATCAGACTACAGAGAAGGGGTTCTTCGTTGGATAAAATGAAACCTCAAAGGCATACATAATCTACATTCCTAGCAATCGGAACATTGTAGTAAGGCAAGACATGAAGTTCATTGAGGATCGAGCTTTTAGTAGATCTCGTGAGATGCCTGTAGGTGATCAGAATCATTCAGTTGAAGCTCCTTTGGTCTAGCAATAGGGGCAACCAGTAGGATAGGCAAGAGTACAATCACAAGGATTGAGTACTATGACAAGTATCAGTATTTCCTCAGGTGTAGGAAATCCAGGGAGTTCTCAGCGAGCAGTTCTCAGCAACTGGAGCAGTAGAGGCAAGATGAGGAGGAGTGGTCAAGCGAGATGAGAGGTTTGTTAGACATTCAGAGATGCAAAGAAATTTATTGGAACTCCTAGGACAAACAAAAGACAGTGCAAACAGCTTGACATGTACCAAGCGTTGGTGGCACAGGTTGTAGAACCTTCTAACTTTCAGGAGACTACACAGCATCAAGTCTCAGTAGATGCCATGTTAGAAGAGTATAGATCTATCATGACAAATGATGTTTGGGAGGTAGTGCCAAGGCCTGAAGATAGATCAATTGTAAGTTTTAGATACATCTACAAGATCAAATATGTTGCAGAAGACAGTGTAGAAAAGTACAAGGGTAGGTTCGTGGCAAAGGGGTGTGCACAAAAATAAGGGATAGATTATGAGGAGACCTTCACCCCAGTTTCCAGATACACTTTTATCTAGTTATTTATGTTCCTAGAAGCTCAGATGGGATGGTAGATTCACCAAATGGACGTCAAGACAACCTTCTTGAATGGGGTGATAGAGGAAGAAGAGTACTTGGAATAACCAAAGGGATTTGAGACTCATCAGAGGTGAACTCATGTGTGCAGACTGAAGAAATATTTATACAGACTCAAGCAAGCTCCTAGGGCATGGTATGGTAGGATTGACAACCACTTGCAATAGAAGGGATTCATCAAGAGTGACACAGATCCCAACCTTTACTATTTGATGGTAGAGGATGAGTCACTCATTCTAGTTTTGTATGTGGATGATCTCTTTTTGACTATATCATCAGGGCTCATAGAGGACTGGAAGAGGAACCTAACAGCAGAGTTTGACATGAAGGATTTGGGGTTTATGCACTATTTCCTAGGATTGGAGTGTGGCAGAAGGATGTGGAGATCTTCCTTGGGCAAGGAAGATATGCTACAAATATTCTAAAGAGGTTCAAAATGAAATATTGTAGACCCATATCTACACCGATTATCACCAACTGGAAGAAGATAGATGCATCGAATGACAGGGATGTCGACCCCACCTTGTATAGACGGCTTATTGGGTCTCTCATTTATTTGGTCAACACTAGGCCAGATATTTGCTTCGCAGCCAATACCCTAAGTCAGTTCATGGTAGAGTCGAAGAGGGTACATTGGGCAGCAACGAGGCATATTCTGAGGTATGTTCATGACACAGTCGAGTATGGGTTGAGATATACTTGAGGGGATGACATTTGTAATGTTCCTTTTAGTGGTGTTCCTTATGACATGGTTAGGATGGACTTTCAGAGTTGGGGGCACATAGGTCACAGGTGCGGGTTGGTGTCATCAACATGCCCAGGGGCTTTTGGAGGGGTTTTGAGGAGTTTCTATGAGGTACGGTAACATTCGCTTGGTATATTTAATAATCCGCACAATTTTCCTTTCATTCAAGTGCATCCCGACAACTTTCAAAAAATAGAGTTATTATTGGGTCTAACTCAATTAATTACGCTTGAGGTGGCATTCCGAGAGGAATACTTGAAAGAACACCATAGTGTAATAGCTTGTTGGAACCGGAGCGAGAAAATCTATATGATGGGATGGTTATATGTGAGTTTCAGTGCTCGAGGAGACATGGTGGTCAATTTACCCTTTTCCCGCATTAAAAAGAATATTTTAATTGAAATAAATGAGGGAAAAGTGCTCCATGATTAAAATCATAATAGAATAGGAGATTCTAGAGGGGTCCATTAGATCCATAAAAGAGGAGGAGAATACCATTGGAGGACATCTTGGATTTCATATTTCTTCTTGTATGAGAGTTTGGGAACTTGATTCTCTACTTCCTTGGTAGCCCCAGGATGGAAACCCTCGAGTGATTTAGTGAGATTGGGCGAGCACCCATCTCCCCTTGGTGAATTCATCTAGAAATCACGGGAGAGCTTAGCAGTGGAAGTTCAGTTCAGTTTGGGAGGTTGGTGTAGTGCAACAGATTATCTTAGAGGCCAGCGTTTATCTCAGCTATTTTAGTTTTATATGCATGTAACCCCAGTTCATCCATTATAATAAAAACTGAGAATTTTCCTGTTCATTTTGTCATTAGATCGCAGTACTCTGTTTGTTTTATTTTACATGGCAATCTTTTGTTGAATGAATGATAATTTAATTATGAAATTTGGGTTGAGTATGATTTCTATAAATTTAGCAAAATATCTCATTAGAGACATCACAGTGTTATCAGAGCTGTGCATCCTACCAGCCTGAGGGTTTTAATCCCAAATTGTCATAGGTCTATTTTGACGGGTGGCATCAATTTTATTTTGATGACCATCACATTGGTTCCCCATCACAATTGATGAAGAGTTAACATCCTGTGTGAGATCCTTTTGGTTTAAAATAGTATATGCATAGCCATACAAGAATTAAACGGATGTAGGTTGGTCCCATAAGAACAAGACAGAGCCACATGTGGAGGATGCAATCTATCAACCGTTGACCGAGTCAAATCAAATGACCAAGATTGCTCAAGGGGTGAATTCTTTCATTTTTTTTTGTCCTAATTGCATGTTGATAGACCTGATATCTGAGCTTTAGAGATCCAGTTTATTTTGCCTCCTAGTCGATTGACAGAGAGATTGAATGCCAGTGGTTGCCTATAAGAGTAATCATGAGGTGAATCTCGATCATTGCTCAAGTTGCTTTATTCAATTGGAGAATATTCAAGTGAGTCATATTGGTTAGCGCAAGTCTGAACGTCGGCAGAAATTGGGAGAGACAGACCTGGGTCGAGCCAAGATCGAGAAATTGAGTCGGTGTGAATGTTGTGAGAGCATGATCCATCTCCTGGAAGTCATGGAACAAGAGGAGGCTGGCACAGTCAACATGGGTATACCGTTGAACAACAAATCGATTCAAAAATGATGAATTGGTGTTTTGATGTGCTATAGAAGGCGGATTCAGTGACCGGTGGAACATTGAGTGTTGAATGATCGTGGACCAAATTTTGAATTCCAAAGTGATCATTGAAGTGGATCTTTGGACCATCTCAAGCATATCAAGACAGGTGGAGGGTTGTTCCTATGACCAATGAGTAGAATATAAACTCCTAGAGATGTTGTGGCCATGATAAAACGTGACACAGTTCGATTTGTTGCAGGTACGTGGGGAGTTGGAAGACAACATTCTTGTTGTTGTATTCTTGCAACAAAAAATGGTTTTAATAGTGTACAGTCAGTGTGCAATCAGAGGATCGTGGTTGTTATAGAGGTTGCCTGTCTTATGTCTCAGGCTTTGGATAGGGCAATTAATTGTTGCAGAATATATTTCCAAGTCTTAACTTGTATTATTGGCATACAAATCGCTTGATTATATGTTGTTGACTATTGTTGTTTCAAAGAACAATTTTTTTGTTGAAATGGGGAGGAATTGATTGCTTGTTGCAGTTCTGGTCATCCTACATTACCCAGGCTATACAAAGTTCCAGGTTCATTACATTGTACTCTATCTAGAGCTATTTTTGTTGTTGGAATTCAATATCTTGTTGTGAGTGGCCGATTCGCTAAGATATATTCTGTGATTAAGTCCTTGAGGTCAAAGGTATTTAATTGTTGTTACTGTAAGAGGCTTCATAGGTATGTCCAAGTATGAAGTGTCTTAATGTATGGCTGAACTTGTTAGAGCTAGGGTTTGAAGATTCTCATTTGATTTGTGACCAGAAGAGTTATTGTTGCTGAGTGTTGTTGTATGAAAAAAATTTGAGCTTGAAGGCTCATGTTTCTGCTATATATTGTTTGTACAAGGAAAGCAAATCTTGTGTACCAGCAATTTACCTGCTAGGGGTAAGCTATGTCACACGGTTTGGGTTCAGGTTTGAATTTGAGTTCGACAACAATTAAGTTCGATTCGAATTCAAATTTTTCGATGAGGTTGGTATCAGGTTTGACATTAAGTTGACAACATATAGATATATATATATATATATATATATATATATATATATATATATATATATATATATATATATATATATATATATATATATATATATATAATCAAAAATCAAAATCAATCAATAAAGCTATATGAGTAGCAGTGAGCACCCACCAGCCACAAATCACGACCATTATTCACTTCACGCTCTGGGGTGACAGGGACAAGCAACATCTAGAAATTGAATTCAGGAAATTGTAGACAATACAACATGCAACAGTAACATTGTGCACAATAGAGCGAGTACACTTAAACTGAAGTTGGCTTGTGAAAATCTATCAACAACTATGGTAAATAAAACCAAACTAGTGGCCACCACGGGAAACTAAGTGGCGGTAAGCGAAACAAGAGAAAACCATGTGCTGATATGGTTTTTCTCATAAACCTTAAAACCACTGACAAAAACAACTCGAACTCAACCTCAAATGGCAAATTAACAAAAAAAAAAAAATTGGCTTTAGTTTTGACTTTAGGTTCACATTCAGGTTTGAATTCATTGAGGTTCAAATTTGAGGTTCGACTATCAGGTTTTCTGAACTAAAACTAATTTGAATTTTTTTGGGTTCGCCAAATTTCGAACCTCAATGTTCAAATTCAGCGAACCTTGTGACATAGGGGGTAAGACCAGGTGTATATGAGTGGTCTAGTCATACTACTATTATGGTGTACCATTGTCGTGATGTTGTCAAAATCTTATATGAGTCAACTTGATGTCCTTGTCCCTCTTCAGTTATTAAAAAAAATAGATAAGACATTCATAAACTTCCTTAATAACCTAGCAGTAGCAAACAACAAACCCTTCTCAAAGGGGGTTTATGCCATTCTTCAAAGAGAACAACCTAAAGATGTGCAGAAGAAGCAAGAAATAAGGCACAAAATAATTGCACTTGGGAAGATTTGAAGCACATCAGGCTCACATGGAAAGTCTTTTTCAAACTAGATGAACTAGATGCACTCCTTTCTGAAGTGAACCAGTTAGAAAGGAAGAAACTCATTTGGGCTCTAAGACTAACTATGTTTGCTCTCATACAACCCAAGTTCTTGGAGGAACCTTGTGAAGGGGTTAGACTTCCAGTTGCATCTTGTCTCAGTAACATAGACTGACCGCACCTGTACCTCCTCTCAATGATGATGTTATGAGGAGAGTTTTCAAGATGATAGTAGAAACTTTCCAAAACTTGTACAATAGTGCAAGTTCTACCTTTGGAAAGAAGCTTGAGGTTTTGCAAATCATGGCCATAGTTAGAACATATGTAATCATGTTTGAATGGGGTGTGATGACTTGATCCATCAGATGCTCTGATGCTTCTTTAGCATTAAGAAACATCATCCTTACACAGTCAAAACAAACATGTTGTCCATTTTGTCTTCAGTTATGGGAGACCATGATGCCATTTGCAAGAAGATGCAATCTGAGTTATTGGCCATTTGGAGGAAGGAACAATCGATTTCACCAACTTCTTATGAGCTAGCCAAAAGGTTGGTTAAGTAGAACATTGGGTTGTTCAGGAGACAGTTGACCAGGGTGGAGTTGCTCAGGTTTGGGGGATCATGTGGCAAGAATGAGTTGAGGAGGAAGGGACTTTGCTTTGTTTGCAAAGGACCTTGGGGACCTGACCACTCATGCTTGAGTGACACTGAGGAGATGGCAGAGATAGATCAAGAGGAGGTCCTACTGACTTTCTAGTTGAGGATTCTTCTTTTTTAGTTGAGCCCATGGGTTCTTATGGGGATGCCTCTAAGGAGCACAAGCAATCATGTGGAGGTTATGACAGTAGCTCAAATATGCATCCATGTGTGGTAGAGGAGTATGACGAGCAACTGAGTGTTCCAATGAGGGAAGGAGATCAGGGAGCAGATGAGTCAGTGATGTTTCAGCATAGAGAGCACATAGAGGAGCATGAGTCAGATGATACACACAGTGTGCGCGATGGGCCATTTTTGGAGAGTCAACCAGTGGCTCATGTTGAGCCCATGATGGAGGAGCAAGCAGTGTTGGGGCCAACCATAGGAGAGGAGTAAGTAGATGTGCAGGCAACCACCAGGGAAGTATTATTTGCAGATATTGGTCATCAAGAGGCATTGGGACCTCAGAGGACAGTTTTGCAGGTGACGAGTAGACCAGAGAAGCATGGAGCTTCCGAACAAATGAGAGAGGCTCTGTTGGATATGGTGGTGCATCCATCTTTGGGCCTACCCATTGATGAGGTGTAGATAGACGCAGTGGCAGCCAGTAGAGCTGCAGTGTTTCCAAGCCGCAGCCCTCTCCAGGAGTATATAGATAGGGCTTGCAGCACATCTTGTCCAGTTTTGCGTACTATAGAGAGAGGAGCAGGTTTCCTCAAACAGATCTTGTTGATTGACCAGGCAGAGCATTCTGATTTGAGTAGGGACCCATATCAGCCTAGTAGACTTGTACCTTACACGGGTGTTCATGCATTGGATTGGCGAGAGATCATGAGTTGGTACCCTATTGATGGAGTATCATTTTTAGTCAAGAGCATTGTACTACAGGAGCCCTTAGAGGTGAGGGATACTACATGCTTAAGTTGGAAGCAAGATGTAGGTTGGCCTCTCATCAGTATCTCAGCACAACATCACCATGGTGAGGTTGACCTTGGGCTATGCCAAGGGTTGGATTGGAGAGAGGTGATGAGTTGGTATACGGTGGATGGAGCAACACTCATGATTGGAGTTATAGCACAGTAGGATCAATGGAGTCTCGATACTTGTTCTTGGTGACATTTGGATCCAAGAGGATTTGTTGATGACAAGTTCAGTTAGAGATGAGTCTGGGATCTGGGCATTGAGGGGTCCGTTCAAGGTGTGTTGACACAAAGGCAAGGCATCACCCAGTGGTTTGTATGGGATCCATGCATTGGGCCACCAAATTGGTCCGCAAGTTTGGATTTCTTGAGGGCAAGCAATCTTGGGGTGAGTGGATTTTTAATTTTCATTTTTGTGGTGTTCCTTATGACAATATTATGATGGACTTTCAGAGTTGGGGGCACACAAGTCTCAGGTGTAGGTTGGTGTCATCAGCATGCCTAGGGGCTTTTGGAGGGGTTTTGAGGAGTTTCTATGAGGTTCGATGGCATTCACTTGGGATATTTCATCATCCGCACAATTTACCTTTCGTTCTAGTGCATTCCAAAAACTTTCAAAAAACAGAGTTATTATTGGGCCTGACTCAATTAATTACGCTTAAGGTGGCATTCTACGAGGAATACTTTACAAAACACCTTACTGTAATAGCTCATTGGAACAGGAGCGAGAAAATCTACAATATGGGATGGTTGGATGTGAGTTTCAGTTACCCGAGGAGACATGGTGACCAATTTACCCTTTTCCTGCATTAAAAATAATATTTTAATTTAAATAAAAGAGGGAAAAGTGCTCCATGATTAAAATAATAATAAAATAGGAGGTTCTAGATGGGTCCATTAGATCTATAAAAGCGGAGGAGAAGACCATTGGAGGACATCTTGAATTTGATATTTCTTCTTATATGAGAGGTTGGGAACTTGGTTCGCTACTTCCTTGGTAACCCTAAGATGGCAAACACTCATGTGATTTAGTGAGATTGGGAAAGCACCCATCTCCCCTTCGTGAATTCATCCAAAATTCACAGGAGAGCTTAGAAATGGTAGTTTAGTTCAGTTTGGGAGGCCGATGCAGTGCAACATAGTATCCACGAGGCCAATGTTCATCTCAGCAATTTTGGTTGTATATCCATGTAACCCCAGTTCATCCATTATAATAAAAGTTGAGAAATTCCATGTTCATTGTGTCATTAGATTACAGTGCTCTGTTTTTTTTATTTTACATTGAAATCTTCTATTGAATGAATGATAATTTAGTGTTGAAATTTGGGTTAAGTTTGATTTTTGCAAATTTAGCAAAATACCATGTTTGGGACATTAGAACGTCAGATTTTATGGACAAGAAAAGTACCTCCAGTTACTGCTTTAATGTTGGATCAGGGATGGTTTCTTGGTGTAGCAGGAAGCATAAGTCAGTAGCACTAAGCACTACAAAAGCAAAGGATATTGCAACCAACACAACTATGTGCGAAGCTATATGTCTTTGGAAGCTGCTAGTAAGCTTGTTCAGGCAAAAGATGGAGGCAACCAGTGTCTAGTGTGATAATCAGAGTTGCATAAAGCTCTCTGAAATTCCAGTGTTCACTCTGCATAAATATCTTTGAGATTCTAGTGTTTCATGATAGGTATTCAGTGTCATTTCATCAGAGATTGTGTGCAACGTGGAGCAGTCTAGCTACAATATGTTCCCATAGAAAAGCAGGTTGCAGATATACTCGCGAAATCTCTAGGGAGAGCTAAGTTTGTCTATTTCAAGGAACATATGGGTATGGTGGAGAACTCGTTTGAGTAGCAGGGACAGGTTACTTTGGATGATTCTCAGTTGCAACAACAACAGATGAGAGGGAGTTGCATTACAGATGCAGTGTTGGTAGCAGTACACCAAGGTTCAGCAATAGCATATATCAGAGTTGCGCAGTGGTTTATAGGCAGCAGCAGCCAGACATCAACAACGTGATAGAAGATGATGCAGAGACAGGGTCTTGTGGCAGGATGTGCAGCACTAGAACACATTCCTCGCTAAGAGTGAGTATTCGTTTTTGTAGCATCGAATGTGTTCTAGCCAAGAAATTTGGTGGAGGGGCTAGAATACATGAGATCTCCAAAACCCAAAAATCGTTTCTGGAAATTCAGCCTAGAAGTGTCATAATTAGATTATTAACCGTTTTTTAAATATTTCCTAAGTCTAAACTTAGGGAATATGGTTAATTAATCAGTATTAATTGAGATAAGGTGAGAATCATCTAAAAGCTCACATGGATCGATCCAAAAATGATCCTAGCCATCAATTACGTTTTAATTTTGGTCGTTGGTGCTCCAATAGTGGATTATGAGAGGAGGTCGATGAGGTGATGGAGAACACACCAATGCAGATACTCAGTTGCCCAAGCAGCTAGATTTTCCCAGTAGTAGTAACTCAGTAGAGAAGATAGAGCCAAAGGGTGAGAAGCAGGTGGAAGAGGAGGGCAACAACATTCCAGGAGGAAGGTTTCCAGTCCTCGGAAGAGGCAAAGAAAGGAAGGCAAAAATTCTCAAAGGGCCAAAGTAAGCTCTATGCATAGGGTGATGCAGGAGGCTCAACGCAGAGGCTAGGGATTTAATTTCGGTGTCAGGAATTAGTTGTGGGGTGAGAGAAAATTCTCACAATAATTTTTCCATTATTTTCTTCAGATTAGATTGTCAGTTGGGCATCTAAATTATTGTACTTAGATTTGCTGCTAAAGAATAATAATAAAACCCTCATCTATTGCATCGATTTTCCCGCATTGGTTTTTTCCGGAGACAATTGTCCAAAAATAATTGTGTCAAAATTCTTGTGTGTGTGCTAGAATTTCTCAGTTTTCAATATTTTATTTTTCGCAGTATTCTTATGGTGAAAATTGCAGTTGCGATTTTATTCATTGTTTACAGGAGCAAATACAATGCATAATTAAAATTTTAGTTAGGAGAATAATTTCTAGTTGTTGCAATAGATACAAATTTCATAAGGGTTATTATTGCGCCTCACTCAATTAATTATGCTTAAGGTGGCATTCTGATAGGAATACTTGACATAACACCTTATTGTAATAGCTCGTTGGAACTGAAATGAAAAGATCTACAGGATGGGATAGTTAGAAGTGATTTTTAGTGGCCTGAGGAGGTATGGTGGCCAATTGACCATTTTCGCACATTAAAAAAGATATTTTTAATTAAAATATAAAGAGGGAAATGTGCTCAATGATTAAAATAATATTAAAATAGGAGCTTCTAGAGGGGTCCATCAGATCTATAAAAGAGGAGGCCATTAGAGGATATCTTGGACTTGATATTTCTTCTTGTGTGATAGGTTTGAAAACTCAGTTCTCTATTTCATTTGTAGGCCCGGGACAGAAACCCTTGGGTGACTTAGTCAGATTGGGCGAGTACCCATCTCCCCTAGGTGAATTCCTCCAAAATTCACAGGAGAGATTTGTAGTGCAGTTCATGTAATTTTGGAGGGCCAGTACAATGCAACAGATTATCTTCAAGGCCAGCTTTTAGTTTCATATATTCTCAGTTTATCTACATGTAACCCCATTTCTTATAACAATAAAGCTGAGATTGTTTTCCAATTTATTGTGTACTTGTTTGCCGCATGCTAATTGCTTTAGTTTACATGGCAATGTTTTGTTAAATTTATGAGAACTTGGTTGTGAAGATGTTGTTCAAGAGGCATTTCAGGAAAATACCAGTAATTTCCCCATTCGGAATATTACACTTTTGGTCACATGCTAATCAAATGTCTGAACTATTTTTTACATTTTATCTTTTTATTTCATTATGGCTTTCTTATGCTTTTAACTCTATTTTCGCTACATCAACCTTCAAGGCAAAGTTTTATTGTCCATAATCAAGCAAGAGGATGAGAGGGTGCCAATCCGCATGACCAATGACCACCAGCCAAAATAATGGAAATGGAATAATAGAAAAGATGGAAAGTGTCCCCAATGGTGTCCTTCCTACTCAGAGTTACAGGGGAGCGCTCCCCCCCCTTCGAACCCACTCCCAATCTACGCTCTGGGAGGGAGCGGGTCGGGAGCGTGGTCCCGATAAAAAATTTCTGCTCCCTGCCAAAATCAGGAGCGAGTTCGAGAGTGTCGCTCCTGTCGCTCCCGGAGCGAAAATTAAAGCTTGGGAGCGATCACTCCCGATATTTTAATTTTCGCTCAAGGAGCGACACGGGCGACACTGGGAGCAATACGCGCGAAAAATTTTCCCTGACACCAAAAAAAAATTCATTAAAAAAAAATATTGTTTTAAAAGGGCTTGGGAGTTAAAAAATATTTCACTGTGACTTGAATGAGTTGAGGATATCAAAGGAGATTGAGCAAAGGAGCGAGGAGAAGCGAGGAGCGAGCAGCGAGCGCCAAGGAGCGAGCAGCGAGCACCAAGGAGCGAGCAGCGAGCGCCAAGGAGCGAGCAGCGAGCGCCAAGGAGCGAGCAGCGAGCACCAAGGAGTGAGCAGCGAGCGCCAAGGAGCGAGCAGCGAGCGCCGAGGAGCGAGGAGCGAGCGCCGAGGAGCAAGGAGCAAGCCTGCAAGGAGGTTAGTAACTTAGTAATTTAGTATTTTAAACCTTAGTTAGGTAGTAATTTATTAATTTAGTTTAGTTTAGTTAGTTTAATTTAGCTTAGTTTAGTTTATTTAGTTAAAAAATCATGAATCTAAATAAATTAAATTAATTAATCTAAATTAATTAAATTAATTCTCTCATTCCTATTCCCATTCCCATTCCCATTAAATTTTGCAGAAATTCAAAAGCCTACAAATATCAAACATCATTGACCTGGCTATATTTCTTGGCATTTTCCTCTTCTTGGTCCCTTTTCTAGTTATTACGGTGCTTGAGAGTAGGAAACAAAGGGGCCAAAATGAAGAGGGGGATGAAGAAGCTGGAGAAAGTGGATTTGATGAAAACCCCGGTGAGGAGGAGCTGGAGGAGGGTGAACATGACTCTCAAAAAACTAAATAAGACCAAACCCCATTGTGGAAATATTTTAACAGGCCTGGAGCAGGGAAAGGGGGTGGAACCACTAAATTTCATTGCCCCCATTGCAAAAATAATTACACAGGTTCATACACCCGTGCCAGAAAACACCTTTGCAGGAAAAGGCCATGGGACGGAGATAAACAAATAGGAATCAAAACTTGTGCAGCTGTGTCAGCAGCAGATAGAGCCAAATACATAAAGGAAGAGGAGGAAGCCCAATACAAATCTAAAAAATCAAGGGGTTTCTTTGAACCAAGCTCACAATCACAAGCACAAAGAACTCCTTCAGCATCCTCCGAAGGCAGTGGATATGGAAGCACATGGTGACTAGCTTTAATGCATAGAACCATATCAGATTTCCTTAATGAGGGGTGTAGGAATGATGTGGATTCAAAGGTTTACAGGTTTCTCTATGCATGTGGGATACCATTCAATGTTCTTCGCTCACCTTACTGGCACGAAATGATTTTTTCCATAAATGATGCCCCTAAAGGATACAAGAGCCCTAGGTATGACAAGGCAAGAACCATTGGACTTGATCATGAAAAAGCAAAAATATCACATTCTTTGAATAGAATGACAAGTTCTTGGACTAATCATGGGGTGTCCATTGTATCTGATGGATGGACAAATGTAAAAGGTAAGCCATTGATAAGTGTTCTTGTTGTGTATGTTAGTGGTGCCACCTTTCTAAATGCATATGATTACTTAGACAAGTTCAAGACCACCATCAACATTGCAGAAGCATTACTTGAAACAATTGACCGTATTGGGCCATACAATGTCATCCAAGTCATCACTGATAATGCTCCTAATTGTAAGGCAGTGGGAGCAATTATTGAGGATAAATACCCCAACATATTTTGGTCTGGGTGTTTGGTTCACACATTGAACCTTCTGATGCATGATGTTGTCAAGAACAAAAATGCACAATAAAAATGGATTGGTGATTTGTACAAGAAAGGCAAACAAATGATAAAATTTATTACAAATCATAGCAATACCCATGGCCTTTTCCGCAGTCACTCAAGATTGGAGTTGTTGAAGATTGCGAAGACCAAATTTGGTAGCTATTACCTCACATTCAAGCGCCTTTTGAAGGTAAGAGAGTCAATGGCGCATGGTATCAAGTCCACATTGGCAAGTATTAAAGGAAATGGCTACAAATGCAGCTGACAAGCAAGGTTTTGAACTGGTGGAGGAGGCCACTCTTAATGGTATGTTTTGGTCAAGTGTGAGGCAAGTATTGGATTTCACCAAGCCCATCTATCACATGATTCAGTTTGCAAATACAGATAAACCAGTGATTGGCGAGGTGTATGAGCAGATGGATACCATGTTGGGGCAAATAAAATATATTGTTCATAATAGAGATCCCAACTTGTACAAACTAATTCACGATTGTGTGTGTGTACGGTGGAATAAACTTAATCTTCCACTACATTGCTTGGCGTATATCCTTACGCCAAAATACTACTCTACATCTTGGTTGGGCCAACCGACACTAGGGGGTGGGATTAGGACCAAATCCCATTTAGATGCAGATGTAACTAGAGGATATTTGGAAGCATTAGAAAAGTTGATACCTGACAGGGAGAAATGTGCAATTGTGAGCCTTGAAATAGGCAGATACTTCAGTGGCACTGGTTTGTTTGGTAACTTCCATGCAATGGAAGACAGAGACAGATTTGATTCTCTCACATGGTGGGAAACATATGGAAACTAGGGACTTTTGCCAAAATTGGAAAAATAAGTTCTATCATAGGTTGTAAATACTTCTTCTGCAGAGAGGTGTTGGAGCACCTATAACTTCATACATAATGTGAAAAGAAACAGACTCAATGAAAACCGGGAAGAAAACTTGGTTTATGTGCACTACAACTTGAGGTTGTTGAGTCATTACTATGATCAGGCTTATGAGGATCCCACATATAAAATTTGGGACAACCACCCAAAGGATGACAATTTGGAGGATGGCACTATACATCTTGAAGAACTGGAAGAGGAACTTATAAGGGATGAAGATAAAGCAACTGCAGCATCCATGCCATCTCCACCATCCAGTAGTAGTGCTCAAGTTCTGAGTCTTGTTCTTTTGTTGTCGTCACCTCCATCTACACCCTCATGTGGAGGGCATGTGCCTTCTAGTTCTGGTCATCTGTCTATGTGGGAGACTCCCAGAAGACCACCACGACCTGCTTATATAGGAGACTCTCGTGGCAAGGGCCACATGTAGATTTACAGTTTACTTGTCTTTTCTAGTTTTTATTAGTTTTCATAACTGTTGAGTCTTGAGTCCTTGACTCTTGACTCTTGACTCTTTCATATCATAATGATATTTTATGTAAACAATATATGTGTAATATCCCGTTTTCGGGATATTACAGTGGTATCAGAGCATAGATCTGGCTCAGCCTGTGGAGCTAGTAATCTATGACACCGGGGGAAAAGCCCTACATCTGTTATAGAGGTAGGAGATACAGAGATACTGGGCATAGGTTCAAGAACACCTACAGAGAGGGAGACTGTATTCGGGTGGTGGACGCAGAGCAGGAGGAACCGATGGCAGATGATGAGAGGAAGAAATTTACAGACATGCTCCTAAAATCAGTGTAGGATTTGTCAAGGCAGATCGAGGTGATGTGGCAGAGATTCATGGCGGTGGAGGCTAGACAGCGTGAGATCCCATGAGTTTTCTAGGTTGGAGAGGGATCGGGTGCATCTCACCATTTTCCAAAGCAGGGTGCCACTCAACGTGATACTACTCAGTAGGTGGCCTCACATGCCCCTGTACACTCTACCATGCCCACTTTCCTAGGAGCAGATACAAGGGCCGGAGCACAGTAGGAGGCAAAGCCCGGTCATATGGGCAATTATTTTGTGGAGTATCAGGCCTATGGGTAGGAGTTCAGGTATGCTATCTCATTCAGAAACTTTGTTTAGCTCCAGTAGGATAGTAGACCCCACGACCATCACAGAGGACACCGGCATTATCATGATGGAGACACCCACTGCACAGCTAGTAGATTCCACTTGCCTACGTTTGATGGTTCATCAAACAGTTCGGCAAGGTCTTGGGTGGAGAAGTTGGACATCTATTTCCAGCTTAACCAGGTGTTGGAGGCAGAGGCCATCAAGGTGGCGATATTACATTTGGATGGTGAGGCCCAGGATTGGTGGTTCCATGGGATGGTTACACTCAGACATTCCACAGTGACAACATATGCCGAGTTTACCAGGAGATTGTTGGAGAGGTTTGACCGGAGGGATCCGGAATAGCACTTTGTTGAGCTGATGAGGCTTAAGCAGACAGGGAGCCTAGAGACCTATATTGCAGACTTCTTGAGGGTTTCAGTGATGGTGCCGGATCTATCCATGGCACGGAGGATCTACATGTATGTTGAGGGGTTAGCATAGCCACTTTGGGGTCTAGTCAGGTCCACTAGACCAGCCACACTCCAGGATGCTATTAGCAGGACCCGGGACTTATAGGATGCCTTACACATGACCTGGACACCTTACCCCCAGAGACAGGCTTTCCAACCGAGGGGGAAGGATGTGAGGATTCCACCCCCAAAGGGGAATCCAGGATGAGCACAGATTGATGATAATGCCAGGAGGAAGTGAAGAAGAAGTGGTTGTGCTTTACTTGTTAGGAGTTGTGGAAACCAGGACATGGATGTGTTGCTGGCAAAGCACATTTTATTGAGGTCTTCTCCGAGAGCAACGGGAAGAGGATGAGGAGGATGATGTGGAGGTAGGAGGTAGTCATGCCGCGCAGGATTGTTTGCCACCTCCACCACCAGCAGCAGGTGGTGCAGCTTTTGCACCTACCGAAGGGGCCCTTGCAGCATTGCTAGGAGTTCCCAAGTATTTGGTGCTGCACGTACGGGGGACAGTACGTGGCCAACAAGTATCAGTTTAGGTTGACAGTGGGGCAACCCACAACTTCATTGATGTGCAGATGGTTGAGCGGAGAGGTATACAGATAGAGAGCTTCGATGGCTTCTCAGTTTTGGTACCAGGAGATCAGACCATGGTGTGTGCTCGCTATGTTCCAGAGTTATCAGTGACGATGGGCACCTACACACTGACTGACCACTTTTTCATGGTCGATATTCCAGACACCAACATGATATTGGGTGTTCAGTGGCTTATCACTCTAGGGAAGGTTGCGACAGATTGGAAGACCCTAGAGATGGAGTGGGATGATGGGAAGATAGGGAAGCATGAGAAGATACGGGGACAGCACACATATCCGCCTCAGACTATTTCAGCTCATCGGATGGAGACAGTCTTCCGAAAGGGAGATGTAGAGTGGGGAATGGAGTTGCATGCATCAGAGACAAGGACTACAGGGCAAACAATGCACCCAGAGATACAGACCATCCTTGACCGGTATGCCACAGCATTTGGGGAGATTCCGCCAGGACAGCCACTGGACCGGGGGTTTGAGCACACCATTGAGATTGAGCAGGGCATACAGGCAGTGATTACTACCCCCTATAGGCATCCCAAGGCCTATCGGGATGAGATTGAGCAGACCATTCAGGAGTTGTTGACTCTTGGGCATATTTGGCCGAGCACAAGTCCTTTTGCTTCTTCCGTGGTGTTGGTGAAGAAGAAGGACAGCACATTGAGAATGTGCATTGACTACAAGGCCCTGAACAAGAAGACCCTAAAGAACAGGTACCCCACACCCAGGATCGATGAGTTGTTGGATGAGTTGAGAGGAGCCCGGTTCTTCTCAAAGATTGATTTGAGATCTGGGTACCATCAGTTCGCGTGAGGGAACAGGACATTCCCAAGACCACCTTCAGGTGTCACTATGGGCACTTTGAGTTTTTGGTGATTCCCTTCGGGCTAACCAACACCCCAGCTACATTCCAGTCTTGCATGAATCACATCTTCCATAGCCACTTGAGGAAGTTTGTGTTGGTATTCTTTGATGATATACTCATTTACAGCAGGACTTGGGAGGAGCATCTCCAGCACATTGAGACAGTGTTGCGCATCTTGGAGGAGCAGTTGTTCTATGCCAAACTCTCCAAGTGTGAGTTTGGATTGACGGAGATGTTGTACTTGGGACACATCATAGGGGTCGACGGAGTGAGAGTCCATGAGGAGAAGATTAGGGCCATCAGATATTGGCTGGAGCCGAGGAACGTGACGGAACTTTGGGGATTCATTGGTATTTGTACTTACTACCAGAAGTTCATCAAGAGTTTCTCACAGCTTGTTGCACCCCTAGCATATTTGATGAGGAAGTGGGCATTTAGTTGGTTGGATACAGCACAGCGAGCCTTTGACAGGCTCAAGGAGGTGATGAGCAGCTGCCCAGTGCTTGTATTGCCAGATTTTTTGCAGCCATTTGTTCTAGACTGTGATGCGTCAGGAGAGGGGATCAGCGCAGTATTGATGGAGGGAGGTCACCCTATAGCCTTTGAGAGCCGGAAGCTCCTTCCGCACGAGAGGTTGTATTCTATATACGACAAGGAGATGCTAGCCATCATGAATGCATTGCCCAAGTTCCCGCAGTATCTAGTGGGTAACAGGTTCAAGGTGAGGACTGATCACAACAGCCTCGAGTTCTTTTTGGAGCAGAAGTAGCTACAGGAGAGGCAGCAGAAGTGGATCAGTAAGATCCAAGCATATGACTTTGACATTGAGTACGTCAAAGGTAAGAACAACGTGGTAGCAGATGCCGTTTCACGTATACCAGCCACATTGTCTCTTATGAGCTTGGACGTAGACTGGAGGGCTCGACTCTTAGTATAGTACTCCAAGGAAAAATTTGCATGTGAGGTTATGGATGGGCAGGTGGCAGATGATAGGTACAGGGTGGTTGATGAGATCATCTACTATAGGGACTGGATCTTCTTGACTAAGAGATCTCAGCTCAAGAAGAAGATACTTCAGGCATCACATGATTCACCACTGGCAGGCCATCAGGGGTTTACCAAAACCTACAGGGCCATTAGAGAGAGGTTCTCATGGAAGGGCCTCAAGAAGGACGTACTCTAGCATGTTCAGGAGTGTGACGTTTGCTAGAGGAAAAAGGGGGAGATGAGCCATCCCGCAGGATTATTGCAGCCTCTTCCCATTCCAGAGGGCAAATGGCAGAGTATTTCGATGGACTTCATCATAGGGTTTCCCATGGTGCAGGGCAAGGATTGTATCTTTGTTGTCGTTGATTGACTGACAAAGTACGCACATTTTTTCGCCATATCTGCACACTACACAGTAGCACAGATGGCCGAGCTGTTCTTCAGAGAGGTCTTCAAGCTACGTTGTCTTCCTAAGACCATCATCAGTGATAGGGACAACCGTTTCATGGGCGGGTTTTGGCAGGAGCTTTTTCGGTTGGTGGGGATAGAGTTGACACCGAGTACCAGTTATCACCCACAGACAGATGGAAAGAGAGAGATAGTTAACAAGAGGCTGGAGGGCTACTTGTGTAACTATGTCAGTGGGCAGTAGAGAGCATGGCTGAAGTGATTGCATCTAGGGGAGTACTACTACAACACTAGACATCACATGTCCATCGGTATGTCACCATTCTATGCTTTGTATAGACATCATCCTTTATCTTTTGCTGACGTGATGTTTGGTGCCAGCAAGGCTCAAAGAACCAAGATTTGGATCCAAGAGATTCAGGATATTCTCCGAGCTCTCAAGGATAATATGGCTATAGCGCAGAACCAGTAGAAGTTGTATGCTGACAGGGGTCGGTTGGAGAGATAGTTTGAGGTAGGGGACTTGGTCTACTACGATTACAGCCATACCAATAGTCGTCACTGAAGCAGAAGGGGGCTGAAAAGCTCAAGCCCCGCTTTTATGGGCCATACAGGGTGATATGCAGGATTGGACAAGTTGCGTATGAGTTGGAGCTACCCCAAGGTAGCAAGATTCATAACATCTTTCATGTATCATGCCTGAAGAAGGCATTGGGACAGCATGTGACAGTGACAAATGAGCTACCACCCACGGATGATGAAGGGTGTTGCAACTAGAATCTATTATTGATACCAGGGAGAGGCAACTATGGAGCAGGACGATTTGGGAATTCTTGGGGAGGTGGAAGAATTTACAGGATGAGGATGCCACTTGTGAGAGTGAGAAAATTTTGTAGCATCCATCACTTTAGTTGCTTGAGGACAAGCAACATTTTTCCGGGGGAGACTGTAATATTCCTAATTAGCCATGTCTAATTGGAATATTCGATTTTGCTCAATTTTGCCTTCTATAGTTATTTATAAATAAAAAGGTGAGGAAAAGGGGGACATAACTCACCTTTAGAATAAAGTCACTCCCTAGTAGCACAACATTGTGACTTAAAGGGGAGCCAAGGGAGCCAAAGGAGCACGCAGAGATGGGGCCCATGCAAACACTTGGAGGGACTGCGCAAATGGAAAGGAACACGTGGTAAGAGAGGGACTGCGTTGGAGGAGGTGGGCCTTGGGATTAAGAGAGGCCAACGCTATAAAGGAGAGGGGAGCCTCCTCAGTTTTTCATTCTATTATGTGCATTTGAGCTAGTCACTTTGACTTAGAGCACGCTGACTGTTTAGCTGGTCTGCAGCATTGTTTAGTGCATCGAGTGTCTTCGTTCAGAGATCTCACCCTTAGCCCTGGGGGACTTCGAGTGCCTGCTTGGGCAAGGTATTTTTCAGCAGTCTTTTGTAGGAGGATTGATCTTTGGAGGGAGGAGGAACTGAGCATTTGGGATAACTACGCAGTCTTGAGAGAGGGACGCAGTTCTTTTGGTGGGAGTTCTGGATTGAGGGTTTTGCAGAGGATTTGAGCTGGGAGATTGAGCAGGGGATCAGCCCTTACATATTGGAGGATTTTGGCAAAGTTTCAGGTGGAGTTTTGGCAGATTCTATTTAGTGGTAGCGCAAAGCCTTGAGGGATAACATAGATCCCCAAGGGGGTGATTTTCAGGGGTTGGCTATTTGAGAAAAGCTTTCTGGGTTTTTCTGGGTTTTTCTGGGTTTTTCTGGGTTTCTTGATTAAATTCTGATTCTAGAGTTTCATCATTTGCTGAGGAGGGGAACAACCCCAAATCTTCATTTTATCTCCAGTAGTAGCAACAGCACAGCAGTTCTCCAGCAGCTTGGACACAGTTCAGAGAGAGGCCATTCCTTTGCTATTCTAAGTGTATTTCTTCACTTGCCTTGTGCAAGTCGAGGTGCTACCTATCTGATCACCTCTTGTACTCTTTCCATTACTCAATATAATAAAATGGCTTAGCATTTCTCTCTGCATTTCTTGAGTATCTGCTTATATTTCATGTTCACATTATTATATGTTGTACCACTGTTATTTTTATCACTTTGAGTTTCCCGGTCACTATATCATTTGGATGTGTTTGGTTGGAGTTTGCTTGGATTTGAGGAATATCCTAGAAACGGGATATTTCCGAGATATTACAATATCACTGTGACAATGAAAGTTTGAAGTTGCCAAGTTGGCAATTATAACTCATTGGTAATGATTATGAATTATGAATATGATGCTTCGTGAAAGACTAAAGTTGTTTCATTTCATTTCATTATTCATATTTCATTTTATAACATTTCATTTCATGTTAACAGTTAGAAGTTAGAACTTAGAAATATCTAAGATATTATTTCTTGTAATGATTAAACTTAGCTTACAAGTACAACTTTGGTGATCAATGATGATAAATGTTATATATTGAATTTTCAATTTTGAAAGCTTGAAGTTGAAACTTTAAGATTGAATTTGATGAATCATGATTCACGAGACTCAATATGTTGTAGTTGTAATGTGTATGTTACTAACTTCTAAATGATTGATGTGATATGGTTCAATGATCAATCTATGTTTTTTTTATGTTTTTTATATCTAATTCATCATTCTAAATGTTTTTGTTGACATATACGTATCAAAAATTTAAAAAAAAATATATATATATATATATATATATATATATATATATATATATATATATATATATATATAATTGCTTCGGGATTCGCTCCCAAACCGGGAGCTTCTGAAAATGTTGCTCCCACTCCTCGCTTTCGCTCTCGCTCCCAAGTAACATTGTTCCTACTTCAATCAAAGCATCCCCAGTAGTGTCCTTCCTAAAACCCTTAGGTCTCAGAGGAGGTCCCACTAGATTAGAGTCAAAGGATAACCTCCTAGGTGAAGTAAGGGAACAAGAATACAATCAAGATCAATCAATCACCCAGATCATCCCTTGATTCTTATTAGTATGCACAAAACATCAATTGACAGCAGATGATTACAAAATGGTTGATTTACCTGCCAATGGATGACTAACCTTGGCATCATGGCATGTAATGATCAATAGGCATGCTGGTTGGTTGGTTGTATAAGGACGAGATTTTTTTTTATTGGTCACCCACTTTTTGGTGGGTAACACTCATTCCTTCACACAGCTCATACCATAAGCAGTTGCTCAATAATAGACTGAAAATATTTTTGGCAAACAGAAAACCTCTTTATTTCCCCTTATTTTCTAAATGCTTTTGTTAGACATAGAATATACATCCAATAGCCTACCAAGACCATAGACAAATATCCTTAGTGGTCTCCAAAAAGGGCAGAAATTGTTGAGCTTCTGGTGTCCAAAATGCTTTCACAAGCTGGAAGCACATTCTTAACTGAATACACATGGTTTCTAGGCTTTACTATATTTTGATGTTTTCAAGATGGGACCTATCTGAAACCACTGAGAAGTAGGGAAAACCAAAGCAAGGAAAATGCTTAAAACACTGAAGAATTACAAGTAAAACTGGAATCAAACAAAAGTTACAAACCTTTTTTTTCCCTTCAAAAGACAGGATGACTTAAATTTTTCAAAACTATCATATGCAATCATAATGTCTTCTCCAAGATGTGCCTTGCAATCACATGCCACTTACAACATAAGCTGGAGACTACTGAATATTAGATGTATGGTAATTTCCAGATTTAGAAGCCTAATGGTGTCTTTTCTCTCTTGCATTGCCTATTGCCGGGCTAATTTCTTTAATTGAACTCATATTAATCATATTTTAAATTGTACTCATATATATATATATATATATATATATATATATATATATATATGGTTGTGAATCCTTGCACCCAGTAACCCACTTCTAAGAGTAGTTGGAGATTGGATAATAAGTGGAGTTTTAGTCTGGAACCGTGTCCAGAGCTGAACAGTAACTATCCATGATTGTGTGTTTCTACGAGTTATTACTATGCTGAGGAACAAATATTATCTAGTGAAATATTTTCCTTTCCAGAAGTCTTGCTAAATATTATTCATGTCATATTCTTCACACTCACATATGAAATATAATGGTCATAGATGAGATCATTAATATGGAAAGATTCAAGGAAATAGAAAAAAATGCTAGTGTACATGGAATGCATTGGATAATATATACATTGAAGAAAAACTGTAGATGAAAATCTTATTCTAGCCTACTTTGTTGAAATCCCTAGTTTTTAGAGTTGCATTGAAATGGAAGTGAATGTGGAAAAAGAAAAAAAATGAGGCAATCTCTTCATTTTCTCCAGCCATTGCAAGACTTTCAGTGCCACTTGGCATTGCTGAAATTTCAATTTCTATATTAACAAATTTATCATAAAATTCGATATGGCAAAACCAATCACCACCCATAAAATTTCTGACACCTAGAAAACAGTAATTAACTATGCTACAACAAAAACCTCCCGTGGGATCTTTTGCCTCTTAGTTCATTGATAACTAGAAATTTGAAATAATGCCAGTTTAAGTACACTTGTATCCAAGCAACCATGCAAGTTACAGACCAATTTCCTCTATCCATTTCAAGAACATCCTTCCAACCACTATTTGAAAAATTCCATTATTAAGTGCATGAATATCTTATCTTCTGTGGGTTTGGGGGAAGGGAAGGGGAGGTGGGAAGCATTTTGCATCTATTAGATTTCATGAATTGTAACCACATAAAGCATATCACATGCCTTCATATTCTAAAGTACATGTATAAAATCAGTAGACTTACCAACAGTGTATTCAAAGTAAAAATAAGGAAGAATATTTCCAAGCAGATAAGTATGGTAGTTTTATCACATACCATGTTTGCTGATAGAAGTAGATGCCTAAGTGAAATCTGCTCCATTTCTTTCCAAATATTGTTGAGGCCTGTGTTTTATTCTTCTAAAAATCTATCAAAATTCAATTCATCACCATTGATCCTTAAATCCAATATCATATCTTCATGGACCTGAATTTTCTTCTCTAATGTAGACCATCTAGCCAAGATAGGAATTGAGGGTTTAACATTTTCAGATTCTATGCTTGCAGAGACCTGTTGAAATGTTTTTTTGATGTTATTGTCCATTAATTTTTTCTTTGTGGACTCACTTTTAGCTGTAAAAATAGGCTTACAATCAGTATTAGTCCTATCTGGACTAGGATTGAAATTACTTTCATCCCCATATAACATATTCTCCATTTCTTTCCAAAGATTCTCACAGACCAAAATATGCTCACTATCAATATTAGTCCTCTCTGGACTACAATTGAGGGTATTTTCATCCTCACATGAAATTTGCTCCATTTCTTCCAAAAGATTTTTAGAATCTGATTTTTCCACTTTTATAATGCCATGGAAATTTAGGCCATCTACATTAATCCCTAAAACAGATATGAGATCTTCATGGACAGAAATAGGTTTATGAGCAATATTGATCCTTAAATCAGATATCAGACTCTCATGGACCAAAATAGGCTCACTATTAGTCCTCTCTGGACTACGATTTAGATCATTTTCATCCTCACATGACATCTGCTCCATTTCTTCCAAACAATTCTTAGAATCTGAATTTTCCTCTTTTACAATGCCATGGAAATTCAGGCCATCTGCATTAATCCTTAAATCAGATATGAGATTTTCATGGAGCGAATTAGGCTTGTGAGCATTATTGATCCTTAAATCAGATTTCAGATCCTCATGGACCAAAATAGACTCACTATCAATATCAATCCTCTCTGGACTATGATTGAGATTATTTTCATCCTCACATGACATCTGCTCCATTTCTTCCAAAAGATTCTCAGAACCTGAATTTTCCTCTTTTATAATGCCATGGAAATTCATGCCATCTGCATTAATCCTTAAATCGAATATGAGATATTCATGGACTGAAATAGGCTCATGTTCAATTTTAGTCCTCTTTGAACTAATATTGAGATTATTTTCATCCCCGTGTGAAATAGTGGCTTGTGCATGTGATGGGGATTTGATTTTCAAATCATCTTTACGCTAATGCTGCTTAAATTCTTTTGACTTTCCAGTAAACCCTTGATTTCTTCCATAATGTTTCTTTACTGGTTTGTTCTTTTGTACTTAAGATACAAGATTCTTCTTTCTTTTAAGTCTTTCAGACCTCCTCAAGCAAATACTTCCACCTTGAAACTCTCTAGGTCTCTTTGACTTCCTTGAAAATTACCCTGAAGCTCCATTCTCATCTGGTTGTAAACTTAACTGAGATGTATACAAATTATCTGCACAAAAGACAACATATCTTGAAAGTTTATTGGATTGCATAGCTATCATGCTTTCTTGTTCCTCAATCAGAATACAATTGCCATATTCTTTCCTTTGAAATTTTCAACCAAACAAGTTATCATGGTCCTCCTGGTCATTGATGTAAAATTTATCATCCTCATGCATATACCGATGAATATCACTTTCCTTCAATAGTCTTAAATTTACTTCAGCAACAATTCCCTGTTTAACAGATGATGAAATGAGTTTTACAATCTGTGACTTTATAGATTCATTAATAAGTATTGGCATAGGTAGTGATGAAGAATCTCCACCCCAAAACTCTACTTTGTCAGTCAGATTGGGCTGCACATTCAACTGATATGGTGCTTGCAAAACACTAAGTTTCTCAATCCCAAGTTTTGTTTTCTTGCTTGCAACTAGTGGCCTGTGCTCAATATCAAGCACATCTTCTATACAAGCACGATAAAATTTCACATAAAACTTGCAAGCACAGGAAGGTTGATGGGGCTTCCTATCAATTGAGATGACTCTAGCATCATACCATGCCTACCAAAGAGGAGACACATGAACATTATTTTGAGTATAAGATAGCAAATCATTAAGCAAGAAAGTGAAATATGTTGCCAAATAATACTGCACTATTATTGGTACCCCTTTTCTGACAGGAACCAACATAATAAAATTTCTGGTAATTTTCTTGTTTGTCTTAGGAACTACATCATCATAATTTGCAAACTCAGACATTAAATTTCAACTTTCTCAAGATTTCCAGTTTAATTTTTAGGCATGTTAAGATGTTCTCAATATCCATAATGCATGAAGTGAGTTCTTAGAAGGAAACAGTTTTAAATAATATGATATTTAGAGTAACCAGCATAGATCCATCTGAAGCATGGATCTAACATGAGCCAAGAGGGATCAAATTTCATAATGTGAAAACTTATTTTAGAGTGCAAAAAACATGTATTTTTTTATTGTTTAAATTGTATTTTTGAATACTATAGAGATTACATAATATGTGTATTGAGCCATTTTATCAACACACATTAAAATGTTTTTTTTATTAATATATTTTAATTATATGTCAATATTAATTCATATTAAAATATTTTATTAATAACCCACATTGGATATTTTATTTTATACAACATACAATATATAACGTTTAAACATTTTACTCACATATTTTTTGAAATTATATTAGGTCATATGGACAACTAATTAAAAATGCATAGCATAATTTTTTTCTTTTTTATTATAGCCGACATTGTTGTTCTATATAGAGATTTTTTTTTTAGGAGAGACAGGTGACAACTCCAAGTTGAGGACGGACATACTTACACATCTCCTTCACACTGGGTTGTAGAATGAGCCTCTCGGCTCAAATATATTGTTGTATTAGTTAGAGCAAGTGACCTCATCATCCAACAAGCTGTTACGCTCAAATCGATTGGCTGACCATAGTAAGCACTCATCTTAAATGCACCATTAAAACAAGATACACTTTGTTTCAAGATGATTGCAATTTGGCTAAGTTCTTAAAAAGGATTTCTAGTGAATGAGGGACACGAGGTCCATATGTTCCTAGCATTTTGACCAAAATTTTAAAAGGAGTTGGCCCATGTGAGTCTAGCAGCAAGCAAGAAGGTGATCAAGCATGTATTAACACTGAGGCCTAGTTTCAAAACTCCCCATGTAAGGATGAGGCCAGGTGCAAGTCCTAGGTGATTTTGATGCCACAGATAAGTGGATAAGATGTATGTTTCTATAAGCACTATTAACTATTCCCCGAAAAAAATAAAAAATAAAGGGAATCATAGTAAAACTGGGAGAGTAAATATCTACCCCTTGGGGATTCTTTTGTAGGTGATTTCATATTTTAGTGTGCCATATTTTGAATAAGCCCAACTAGGGGAACTAAGGAAACAATATGTAGAAATCATAAATTTTGTTGCACATCGTCTTCTTCCTTGCCCTTAGTTGCTATGTGATGCAACATCATTTTAATTTATGGACATCCAACCCTCCATAGAAAGAACACAATGTTGAGATCAAGTGCAACATCCTCATTGAATGTTGATTGTTGTTATAGCATGCGAAAGAGGGATATATTAAATGTGGATGAGGAGTTATCATAGTAGAAAAATTGCATTAAAAAAAAATTATAACCCTGATGGAAAAATAATCATATCATTATGTCACTAGTATCAGTATAACAATGGTAAAAAAATATTCATCACTATAGATTGTCATATATGAAAGGCCGTGTCTTTTAGAAATGGGCTATTCAAGGAGGACACTTGTTTTTATTAAGGGCAGATTTATTCTTGATAGTCTTGTAATTTCCTGAGAGGAGCATGAATGGGTGTGAAACTTTGGACAGAAGGCATTTTCCATGAAAACTGACTTCATATAGTATCACAAAATTGAATCATACTTCACTCGTAACATGTTGGACTGGTTAGGGTTGTTTCAGTTTATCCGTGGTCACTAGCATTCCTTTTCACTTGGGCATTGGCTAGAGATAGTGTGCATGTTGTGTTGTTGGAATATAATCACCAGCAGTGTTCTATTCAACAAGGTTCACTTTGCAGATTATGCGATAATAACCCTTGAATTGACTTAGAAATCTCTGGAGGTTACTCTTTCACGATTGGACAATTTCTCAGAAGAAACTTGGGAAGTTGTTAGTGAGAAACTTATCAGTGGAAACTTATCAATCCTAGTGACATCAATCAATACCTGAAAATCCCATTTGGTTTGCACTTGCAGCTTTCTCTTGCTTATCAATGTCAGCGGGTTATGGTCAAATTTTAGATTGAACTCCAAGCTTGGATTCACCTTAATTTTCCTCTTGTAGGAAAGGTTATAATTATTGACCAGATTTTCACAGCTGGACACATCTACAAATTATCCTGAATGTTCCCTTCTCTGGAAACATACAAATAATTGAAGCACATTCATAAAAGCTCTGTCCAGAGTAAGTAGAGATTAAAAAAGGTCTTGCTTTGGCAGTAGAGATGTATGCACATTACTAAGGAATCAAGGGGGGCGGTGGCTTCTTGGCATAAGAGTGCAACTTAGTTCTTGCTGGTAAAAAGGTAGTGCATTGTGGAGGGAGTTACTCCTTGTCAAGTGTTAGTTCAACACATAAATCAACAAGCTCGTCATGCTTAGGGCATTAAAGATCATTTCCAGTTGTTTAACATGATTGGGAGCAATGTTGCATGAAGCAGGAACATTTTTTGGAAGCGGATCCACGGAAGTGTCATTTCCCAAAAATTTAGGAAGCGAAGCGTCTCGGAAGTGTCTACTATGTGTGTGTGTGTGTGTGTGTGTGTGTGTAGTGCAATTATGTTAAAAAAAACATCCAAAATACCAAATTAGTTGTAGAAGACATGAAAACATGCATATTTTTACATAAATCAAGATAAATATGGGATTTGTTGTACACCAATGATTAATTATTCCAACATCAACCATCTAGAATCCAAATTCCTCTTCTCTTTTCTAGCCTTTGCCTCTACTTCGATTCTCTAGGGATATTAGTCAACATTGCCCAAGTTTGATCAAACGGCCTAATCCAAGCCATATAATATGGTAGAGAAAGCTTAACATGCATGATCAATGATTTTGACTTGAGTGAAGGGTACAATTTTGCTAAGCCTGTGACAAAGGAGTTCAACAATCAACAACACCAACACTTCGGTACATATAGGGCTCGGTGCTCTTGATTAAATGACAATCACATGCCTTCATACATGAAATAATCCAATGAAACACCACAATCCCATAGATCCTGAAAATTGTTAAGTTTGCTGAATTTTGAATGGGATATGAAATTCTATTTTCTCCATCTAAAGTTTGATGAGGTTGGAACCACTTTGCAATGTTGGTTGGGAGTTCTTAGGCATTTGTTATTTTAGGTTGTGGATTAATTAAGAGGTTGTAGATCACTTGGAAAATTGTTTGGTTTTCTTACTAGGCACTAGGATTTCTCAATGTAGCTGATTTAGACGTTCCTATTTTCATTCCCTCATTATCAGGTTGGTCTGTAGCCTAGATTTTCTAGCAAAGGGGTGGCAAGCAAATGTCTCCTTTCCTAGAAGGATTCCTAAAATCAAAATCACCAACAATGGCACTACTTACATGCTCTTAATTGGGAACCTAAGAGCTCAACAATTTAGATAAATCGATTTTAGAGGGCCTCTATAGCATGACCCTTGAATACTCACCTGAATATATAGTTTTGTGGGTCAAGTCCTATTCTGTAGGGATTGGTGACAAAAGCGTGGGAAGTTGTTTTATATGTATGTGACCAAGGATCTATATGACAAGGTAAAGGTAAACCTATGACGTTGTTCCATTCTTGTAAAAAAGGTGTGGGTTGAAGGATAATATGACATGTTGGGTAGAGGTATTAATCAATTTGGAAATCACATTGTTATTTTAAAGCACAAAATTTGGGGATTGCTTATGCACCATCAGTTTTCTGGATTTGATCACTATATAATTTTTCATCCACCTTCATGCTCTCAAAGAGGAAAAATTAAAGGAATCAACTTAGAGGAGTAGTTTTATCGACGAGAACTAGTTTCGAAAATTTGGATCTAAAACCTTTTGAGGCTAGTTTAAGGCCTTAAATAATGTTTTTTGGGGTAAAACTCTCTTGCTTAAGCACCACACCTCGTGACACTATTTTACACTCAAAGACCTTTCCAACTATGCAAGAAAGGCATTAATTGGAGATCAGATGCAAAAGTTATGCCTCCCAGAAGTTGACATATCGTGAATGACCACCATGATTCTAGAGGATGTCATGTTAACTCCATTACTCATGGAAAAAGGGGCTAGCCACATGAAAACTATAAAGAAGACTCTATAAAGACCAAAGTTGTAACTTCAGTTAAGAGTGGAACAAGTCAAACTTAACCCCTAGTTGGCTATCAATCTATGTTATAACCAGGCCACTAGGAATAAAAGGGGTGCCAGTATATTTGTTTGCATTTTGTTCCATAGTAAAACAGGAAAAGTAGTTGGGGGAGAAGAACAAAGGGGTTTTTTATTTTATAGCAACCCATAGGCCATAGGTCTCAACTAACTCCATAGGGAGTGCCTTCTCCTTTATGCTTGCATCATTCCATTCTAGACAAAACAGAGCAGAGCAACCTCAACTTCTAGCTAGGTTTTCTCCCGTTAGAGTTTCTAAAGCATAGGTTCGTGCTCATTGTGGTTGATGTGTAATTGTGTTTTATTGTTCTCTATTTTAAGCATTTTATCCATTGCACACCTAACAAAATAATAATAATAACTCTGGAAAGTAAAAGGACTTAACCCTTCATAGTACAATTGTTTGTTTATTTTAATAGATATATTGTGGTGAATTATAGACTAAAATATCCACAACAATTTATACATCATATTGGTATTAGAGCATGTTTCTTTAGGTATTTGTAGGAGGTTATAGGGGATCCAAGAAAATTTTAGTCGAAAGCCATAAATCCCCAACCATGGATGAAAAATTAGTGTTTATAATAACCCTTGAGATCCAATAGAGGAGAGATTCTCAAGGCCGAAAGTGCGAGTCATGGACATCAATTGTTATAACTACTCCTTCCACATTTACGCACTTTGACAAGCTCTCTAGGGTAAACATGAGTTGAGTGTCACTATGATATGACTTGACCTCCAAGTTCCAGTTATGGAAGTGGGGCCTACAAACCGGAAGTAAAATGACATCCCTTAGGGGCTACAGAATACTCATGAGCCTACCAACCACCCCAGGCGATCAATCCCTGAGTTGGAACTCTTTTTCACTAGGTTCACTCCCAAACCACACCTTTGACACTCTATGCACACAGTTATGAGGCTCCAACCACACCCATAAGCCTGCCTGCATGCGGTTGTGACCCAAATTCCTCAGTTCAATGCATGTGATCACGAGATCTATGCCACTTTTTCATGCTAGCCTCGAGGCCACTGCCCAGAACTCCCTGCAACTTTCCAGAATCATGACAATGATGATAACAATACAAAACAATCAAAACTTGAGCAAGATCTTAACCTAGACATGTCGAATGCAAGATAGACATTTCGTCAAACACATGACAAACATATAAGTTACAGGTCATGAATGCATATCTAATCATAACCTTCTAAACTTCATCTGAGGATTACCAAGATGGATTTATGCCCTCTCTAGCTAGCTGCAATAACACTTGTTAGCCCATGCATTCATCAATCATCCAGTAACTTATCAAATCATGAACAAGAGCCACAGCTAGAGCACATCATCAAACCATGCATATAACCAACATATAACAAACATATAACCAAAACAGAAACTATGACAAATCAGCCATAAGGTCACCATAATAACCAGTACAAGTGCTCATAGATCACAATAGAAAAAAGGCTCATGTTAACATATGAAAAAGTAAACCAAGTTAGAGACTTCCATGTACCACCCAACCATAAATTGGGTTGAACTAAATCTCTCTTTCAGGCAATCATCCCCGCACCATATTCCAAACATGACTGTGGGATCATAAGGGTTAAATCAAAATAAACCAACTAGGACTTCCAGAGGCCAAACCACCTCAACCCTCAAGCACAATGATCTCACCTATACGGTCCAAAAATCACTAACATCAACCAGATTGGTCTCTACCCTCTAGGAGTTAGTAACTCCACCCACAGTCTCTAGGGAACTTGAGTTTTTTCAAGGCTCTAGAGCGTTTGTCCCAACCCGCAGGCTCTAGGGACTAGTAACTCAACCCACGACCATAGGAAGCCCAAGTTGTTCTAGGGCTCCAAATAATTTTTTCCAACCCACAACCATAGCAACCCTAAGAACCTATCAGAAAACCAAATGGAAATCCACTACACCATGGTTATCCAAGAAATGGCAAGGCAAGGTTAAAGCCATTGTCAATCGAGAAAAATCTCCATGCCAATGACAACACATAACCAAGGAATCACATGCATATACCATGCATCCAAAAATCAGCAAGGAGACCACACATGCAACCTGTTGCCTGCAAAGTAAGCATGTTGTAGTTATTGATCCAACTGTCTCCTTCCATTTCCTTGCTTTTTTTTCTTGCTTTCTCCAAATCCAAGTGAATGCTAGAGTGCTCCATGAATACTCTAAGTGTGCAAGAGTATAAGAGAATAAGAGTGTACAAATATAGAACCAAAATTGAATTGAAAAAAGTTGTAATGACCAAAAACTAAGCCAAAGGCTGCAAATTGTTTCTTTGATGCCTTTTAAACATTGATGTCTCCTTTTTTCTTCATTCTCCTTCACTTTTCCTGTAATTTCCCTTGCATGAAAATTTGTATCTCTTCACCTTCCTTTTCTCCTATTTTCCTTTATTTTTATAATTAAATCTCATTTATTGCTTCTTTTCCTTTGCCAATGTCTTTGCCAATTTTTATAGCCATTATTAATCCAAAAGTGATGCCCACTATAATATTTTCCCACCATTCAGCATGGAATACGTGTTCTGGAATCTTGGTCTTATTTTATTTACATGGAAAATCATCTAGGGGTTGTTACAAAGTCGTCCCCATTCGAGGAACATCGTCCTCGGTGTTCAAGGACGATTATAACTTGCAAAACATGTTGCCCATGGAGCTTGATAGCATTTACATCATACCAAACTATTGAAACCATGAACACCACATTGCTTATTGGAGCTTTATAACATAACTCAATGTCGTATTTAGAAAAACACATTAACCAAACGCATCTCCTCAACCAACAAATAAGGTAGGATACCAAGCCTGCATTTGATCAGCGATCTCCCATGTAGTTTCATCAAGCCCAAAGTGCTTCCACTGCACTTTAACCTACTCTATTGCTTGGTTCTGAAGCATGAGTTGTTTCTGCTACAAGACGCACTTAGGTTTTGGCTAGAATTCTCCCTCTGGTTCCACCTACAATACAGACCAATCAATCACATGATCAACATCATGTACATATCTCTTAAGGAATGAAACATGAAAAAAAATCATAGACTTTCATTGTTGGCGACAGTGCAAGTCTGTAGACCACTGGTCCAATCCTCTCACGTATCTCAAAGCGCCCACAATATCAAGGTCCCTGCTTAGCACATGATCCAATCCTCAAGGAGCTCCTCTTAGGCTTGATGTGTAAGTACACGTGCTCCCCAACTTGAAACTCCTTGAATTCTCTACACTAATCCACATAGCTCTTCTATTTGTCCTGTGTTTCCTTTAAATTCCTCTTAATAACCTGCATCTCCTATTCCATCTTAGCAAACATGCCTAGTCCAATCAACACCTTGTTCACTAGATCACTTTAGTTGATAGGAGTATTACAACTCCACCCATAAAGAACCTCAAATGGACTCATCCTCAAGGATTCTTGATACCCATTGTTATATGCAAACTCTACCAATGGAAGATACTCCTCCCACTTCCTCTGTTGATGCATGACATACCTCAACATATCCTCAAGAATCATGTTAACCCTCTCTATTTGTCTATCTTTCTGTGTATCATAAGTTGTGTTGAAAGCTAACTCTGTCCCAAGCCTGCAAACAAATACTTCCAAAACTTAGAAGTGAACTTGGCATCTTTGTCTAATATAATCTTCTTGGAAGCACCATGCAACCTCACTATCCCCCTGATGAAGATCTGAGCTACCTAACTAGTTGAATTCTTAGAATTCACTACAATGAAGTGAGCTACCTTGCCCAACCTATCAACCACAACCATGACAGAATCATTTTGCTTCGATGTCCTTAGTAAACCTGTAATGAAGTCCATGGAAATGACCTCCCATTTCCATTCTAGAATTGGAATAGGGTGCAATTGACCAACTGGATGCTTACACTATGCTTTCACCTGCTGAAAGTCCCAACATCTTTCAAAAAACTCAACCACCTCTTTCCTCAGACTGCCAATAATAAAACTTCTTAACAAATGTCAAATTCTTTTGGTATCCCGAGTGGCCTAAATATGGCTTAACATGAAACTCCCTCGAGATAAACTTCTTGAGCTCACTTTTATCGGCATATAAATCATGTTCCTGAATCTCACCAAGCCATATTCCACGAGGTGATACTCTTCATTCCTATCACCTTCACCCTGCTATCACAATCTTTGCTTCAGTGGTTGATACCCCTCATCATTCTGCCCTACATGCAAGATCTGCTCCTACAAATTTGTCCTGCAAGAGCTCACAGTTAAAATGTGATTCACCTGCACTCTCCTACTAAGAGCATCTGCAACCTTGTTCTCCTTGCTCTTGATGTACCTGATCTCAAATTCAAACTCATTGAGGGCAGTGAACCATCTAGCCTACCTGGTATTTAGAATGGGTTGGTCAAACAAGTACCTCAACCTATTATGATCACTCATCAAAACAATCCTCCTACCAAGAAGATAATTTATCCACATCTTCAATGCATGAATGATGGCTTCCAACTCAAGATCATGAGTCACATAGTTCTTCTCATGCTCATTCAACTCCCTTGATTGATAACAAACCACCTGCCCTTCATGCATCATGATTCCACCAAGTCCATCTGTAATATTCCTAATTAGCCATGGCTAATTGGAATATTCGATTTTGCTCAATTTTGCCTTCTATAGTTATTTATAAATAAAAAGGTGAGGAAAGGGGGACATAACTCACTTTATGAATAAAGTCACTCCCTAGTAGCACAACATTGTAACTTAAAATGGGAGCCATGGGGGACCAAGGACCACGTAGAGAAGGGGCCCACGTAGACACTTGGAGGGACTGCGCAAATGGAGAAGGAACACGTGGCAAGAGAGAGGCTATGTTGGAGGAGGTGGGCCTTAGGGTTTTGAGAGAGGCCAACGCTGTAAAGGAGAGAGGAGCCTTCTCATTTTGATCATTTGATTATTTTGCATTTGAGCTAGTCACTTCGAC